>JAUIMM010000182.1:5405000-6605000 GCA_031769625.1 Taudactylus pleione
TTCAACCATATCCAGGGCTGGATTAAGGATTGTGGGGGCCCCAGGGCAACTAAGTTGCGGGGGCCCCCTTCAAGCCACACAGAGCCGATCCCAGCCCAGCCGTGCCCCCAGTAGCAGTCCCCCCTCAACAGTAGTTCCCCCCGGAGTACCCATAGTAGTAATCCCCCTCTATGCTGTGTCCCCCCAGTAGTAGTCCCACCAGTGTGCAGTGCCCCCAGTAGTATCCCCAGCAGTGCCCCTAGTAGTACCCCCAGCAGTGTCCCTAGTAGTAGCCCAATCCCCCCCCAGCAGTGCCCTTAGTAGTAGACCTTTCCCCCCCCATCAGCAGTGCCCTTAGTAGTAGTCCTTCCCCCCAGCACTGCCCTTAGTAGTAGTCCTTTCCCCCCCAGCAGAGCCCTTAGTAGTAGTCCTTCCCCCTCCAGCAGTGCCCCTAGTAGTAATCCTTTTCTCCCCCCACAACAGTGCCCCTAGTAGTAGCCCAATCCCCCCCAGCAGTGCCCTTAGTAGTAGACCTTTCCCCCCCCATCAGCAGTGCCCTTAGTAGTAGTCCTTTCCCCCCCAGCAGTGCCCTTAGTAGTCCTTTCCCCCCCAGCAGTGCCCTTAGTAGTAGTCCTTCCCCCTCCAGCAGTGCCCCTAGTAGTAGTCCTTTTCTCCCCCCACAGCAGTGCCCCTAGTAGTAGTCCTCCCCCCAGCAGTGCCCCTAGAAGTAGTCCTTCCTCCCCCCAGCAGTGCCCATAGTAGTAGTCCGTTCCCCCCCAGCAGTGCCCTTAGGAGCAGTCGTCCCCACCCCCAGACACACACACACAGGAAAAAAAAAAATCTCCACTTACCTAAATCCCCGCTCCAGCATCTGCTCCTCCGTCCGGCGTCCTCCCGGGCCGTCCTGCTCTGCATGATGGGAGAGACGTCATCGTCTCTCCCATCAGCCACTGCGGGAGACGGAAGACGGAGACTCCGGCAGTGGGCGGCAGCGCAGCAGCCGATGAGAGCATGTGTGACTCTCATCGGCTGCTAAAACAAACGCACAGCTGCCGGCGCCTGCGGCTGTTTGTTTGTGTTGTGTAGTGCGGACGGCACTTATGTGCCGTCCATACTACTGCCCTGCCCCAAGCTGATGCAGCAGCACTGACTGTGCTGCTGCATGCAGTAGTGTGGGGGCCCTCTGTGTGTGGGGGCCCAGGGACGACCGCCCCTGTCACCACCCCCTTATTCCGTCCCTGACCATATCAAACACTTTTTGGGTGAAATGACTGCGAGCCAAGTCTTTTCAATAAAGCACGATGACACTACTGATCACAGAGATGAGAATAACCGCACCCATATTCTAAAATCTAGTTTAAAGCCTTCCCAAAAAAGTGAAGGCTGGTATAGCAGTAAAGGGTGGAAAAACTCCATTTTAATGCTTATGGTTTTGGAATGATACGTTCAATAAGCACATATGCATGCGATATTTTGGTATTTACATACTTTTAGTCATATAGTACATTATAGAGATAAAAAATGTTGTAAATAACAGATAGATGAGAGACAACATTAGAGAACAATGTCATGTTAGCCTAGAAACACAGAGTATGGATTGCCTTGATAGTCTAAAACACATTTGCTTAAATCACACCAATGAACCCCATGTGATTCTGTGCCACAGACTTTGCAACTTAGTCGCGCATAACATCTTTTTCTATAAATATGCATCTTAGGACCTGATTCAGAGTTGTACTCACACCTAATGGTTTGTGCACAATTGCGATGGTGGCCGGTCATCACATGTGCAGGATCTATATTGTGCATGTGCCAATCAGTGTCTGCGAGATCGCTCACAGTTTCCCATAAGCCGCAGAATGACTGACATGCTGTGGCCATTTGGGGATAGAGCAGGGTGGTAACAGTGACCGCTTTATAAAATGGGGGCTTGTTACCCCCACTTTGTATGAGGGTCAAGGCCAGAGTTTGTGTCTTCCGATGCAGATCTTGGATCTGCAATGCTGGCAGTTTGTGTCTTTAGCCTTCAGATGCCTTCTATGGCATTAGTATTTTTTGTAATGCTGCTGCATCCAAAGATGCTGCAGCAATGTAAATAACTCTGAATCAGACCCTTATTTCATCTAAGGTACATTGCAAAATTACACTATGTTGGATGGCAATACTTGTACTTCTGTGTGTGAATAAGTCACAAAACTGGGTAAAAAGGGCAACAGACAGCATTCTGATACAAGCGGCAACACCATGCCTATCTGTCTTTCTATCTGTCTTGTTTAGAGGGCAATTTTAACATATTACATCCTGTTTTGTAATACTGTTTTTCCTATAACTGTAAATGTGGATCCGATCACAATCCCGACAGTTGGGATGCCGGCGCTTAGAATACCGGTGCCGGAAACCCGACACCTTTCAGAATCCCAGCGCTGACATCCCAATGGTAAGTACTGAGGTTAGAGTTAGGCACTAAGGGGGGAGAGTTAGGCACTAAAGGGGGAGGGTTAGGTTTATGCAGTAGGGGGAGGTTAGGTTTAGGCACCAAGAAGGAAGGGTTAGAGGTAGGGAGAGGGGGAGGGTTAGAATACTGACCGACAATCCCCGGTATTCTAACCCTATCGGATTGCCAGCATCAGGATTCTGACCGTGGGGATCCTGAGCGCCGGGAACCTGTAGCCAAACCCTGTAAATGTATCCAGCTGATCGCTCTTTTATGTTTCAAAGTAACATGGTGACATACAGGAAACATATCATGCATATTTTGACATTAAAGGTATGCAGCCTAAAGCTGTATTTATTTGTTAAGTAATTTGACCTACAGATTGCAAACCACATTATAGGACAGCAAATAAACCATACCCATTATATCACAATTATGCATTCATTTAATTTGAAAAATTTCTCTTATATTAGAACTTTCAAAAGGGAGATTGACTTTTATTAAAGGGCAACTTACATTGCACATCTCTTTGTGCTATGTGACCATATTTCAGAAGTTAGTAATTTTGTTATTTTCTTTCATTATCATTAATTTACAGTATATAGCACAAACATAGTGCACATCAGTTTAAAGGGAACATTTAATCATCCACATCTCTCCAAGCAGAGCTTACAATCCAAATTATCACACAAACACAGGAGAATTTTACCAGAAGCCAGTTAACTAATAACTATGTTCTGGGGGAGTAATCACAGTTGGAATATACAATATTCATATAGATAGTTGGAATCAAACCCTTGGCTCCAGCGTTGTAGGGTACCCTGAGATGGCGATAGAGATTAGATACAGGTAGTATTGGCAGTACAGGTACCAATTCTTCTTTGATAAGATCTCCCATGCAAGGATACTGACAGAGGCAGATTTCAAAGGCTACTGCCGCCAATAGCCATTGGTAGCTTTTGCCAGCTTTGTGCTTATTAAATAGAGAGAGGGCCTATTTTCAAGGAAATAAGAGCTCTTATGCATTACAAAAATAAACCCATTGGTGCAAACCCTATATACATTAGTTTTTCACTACAGTATTGCCACAAGTGGTAGCTTCTCTACTGCACATCTGCAGGAAAATGGTGCTGGTGCCATCTTTCTGATTATTTCTACAGTGGCTGTGGAAAGGTAAATATAGTTAATAGGTGCAGGGTGAGCAGAGACAGTGGCAGGTGCAGAGTTTGACCAGGAGGGTACATCTGTGCCACTGTAATGCTTGTGTCCTAAGGTCTGTCAAATATGATAAGTCAGGGCTCAACAAATCCCAGGGGTCAGGTCGCCATGGCTGCCAGATTTTGTTGCCTGGCTACCAGATTTTGCTACCTGGCTACCAGATTTTGCAGTGAGGGAGGAAGCAGATCCTCATAAGCTCTGGAGGAAATTTGTGCCTATAGTATTGCGGTGTTCATATCATGCACAGGAGTGCATGTGCTGAGTGTCGCCCTCGGCGACTGCTGTGCCCGACCTGCACTGACGACTCTTCTCCATCCTGGCCTCCTCTGATCCCTGTTGTCTGTCCCAGTCTACACTGATCCCCCTGTATGTCCCCGGCTGTCTACTGTCTCCTATCTCTAGCTGCATAGAGCCCTCCGGTAGTAGGGTCTATGCGTGACCAGGGATTGCGGAGTGGCTTCAGAGGGATAGTGGTGTGACCATGAGGGGAGGGTTTTTTTTGTACTTTCTGGCACCATTTATTTATGTGAAATGTGGTCCATTATTACTGGAGGGTGGAGCAGAGGAGCTGTTCAGAGTAGTGAGGGGGGGCTCATTTTACTGTGGACTAGTATAGTGTGTATAACAGTTGCATAACACACAGAGCTGTGCTCCTCACTCCTGTACATTTTTTTGGGGGGGGGGTGGTCTGGCTCCTACAATTTCATCCTGGCTCCTAGATTTTAGAAAAATTTGTCAAGCCCTGTTATAAGTAGTGACAGTTTTGAAATTGTAATGTTAGCACACATCATACAAAACAATTAACAAACATATACTCAACAATTACTTATATAATGCAATACAGTCATCATTGTTCAGTACATAATGCAGGTCTAAGTTTACTCAGCCTACTAAACAGACCCTAAATGTAGCTGTCATTGTGTTATTTTGCTAAATGAATGTCCAGTAAATCATATATCCACCAAACTTCCCAGAATATATTACAGTCAACCAGCATATACAAATAAATTACTTTTACTATAATATATATATATATATATATATATACACACACACATTTATATATATATTATAGTCAACCTCTAGCACAATAAGGCTAAAATTGTTCAACATATTGTATAGCCCTGTTTCACACATGCACGTAAGCCCGAACACACAAACTTGTGCAGCATATAATATAGCAGTACAGCTGCCCAACATACCAACATGGCAAAGATTTTCCACCATGGTATTGCTACTATTTACTAGCTTGGTTTGGAGGTGTTGCAATAATAATAATAATAATAATAATAATAATAATAATAATAATAATAATAATAATAAAGAATTCAAAGCGCTTTACACTAGCAGGAAGGCAGATCAGAGGAGGTAGCTATTTTGGGTGCACCACAATGGTTACAGTGGGTTCGTTTAAAACAAGAAATTTTTTAACAACATTATTTTTTTTCAAAAAAGTTAGAATGTGTGTACTTGCTAAAGTTAATTAGGATGGGGCTTATCAGAGTAAATATCATTTAGTAAATTTTAGTCATGGTGCTCTACATTTTGGAGAAAATCTGGATATCCCTTAGTTCAAAACATTACAGAGTATATGATTTGCTTAGAAACCGTTAAAACTATAGCTCATTATTTCTGCAATGCTGCTACCGCATTTCAGTAATAAAGCCTTTTATAGGATGTAAAAAGTGATAAATCATTGCTGCTTAGTTTTCTGTTTTCTACATTTATTTTCCTCTAAATAGTTTTATGCATGTGTCGGAAAATCCATTTTGCCTTAAAATGTATGAAATAGGTGAAGGCTCCATGCTGCCTAAGCCATCAAATTCATGTTGTGACAAAACCAGGGAACTTTCATAGCAATAATCCGTTTAAAAATCCTGACTTTAATGTGCAATAATGTCTACGACCACTGCATAGAAACTGCATGGTAACAAATCCCTTAGAAAACCAAGCATCAAAGAGAGCGGAAAATCTATGTACCCTTCTAACCACAAAACAAATTTAATCCTGGCATGGCACATTAGCAACGATTTCCTTACATGGAAATGAAATGTATGCCCTTGGTGCTATTAAAATTAGAAGTATCATACTAGTTGCAGTTTAAATTATAAAAGAAAAATTTCTGTCTGTTTATATCAATACAGACAATGTACACATAAATATTCGCAATGAAAAAAATTATAAGATACATTTAGTATGCTGGTTAACCCAAAATTAGAAATTAAATGTAAGGGACATACTTAGCAATACGGCCCGATAAAGATTTTCTAATGACACTTCTTGTAGCGATAGAAAATCTTTTTCTGGCCTATTTAAAAGAAAAACTTTACCAGGGAAGCTGTGTAATTTTTCAAAGGGGATGAATGCTTTATTTTACTAATAAGTATTATTTCCTCTAGCACTCACATTTATTGCTATTCTGAGAAGGTAACAGTAATTGGAGGACAACAGCAGTCCTTATAAACCACTGACATGTATCCTAGGTGATATATCATGTAAAGTATGTGGAAATATCACCTGACGTGACTATAGAAGTAGTATTTGATAAATGGCCAAATGTCCTATATCTGGTGAAAATACATTTTTCAGAAAAAACCTTCCATTGGCCTCGGCCAATGTGCAGCAAGTAATTCCTTTGTGGGGCACATTTTTACCAGAGATTGGGCTTTCGGGGCTTCATAAAAAGAACCCTTTCTAGCAAACATGCATATATATGCCAATAAGGGGTCTATGTACTAAGTCTTGAAGAGAGGCATAGTGGAGGGAGATAAAGTACCAACCATTCAATTCCTAACTGTTATTTTTCAACCACAGTCAGTAAAGTGACAGATAGGAAATGATTGGTTGGTAGTTATCTCCATCCATTTTATCTCTCCAAGGCTTAGTACATCTACCCCTAAATGACATCTAACTCATCTGTTCTAAGCATAATATGAACATAGCTTATGTTATAGAGTAATTAGCAAAGTTCCTAAAAAAAAACAATATAGATATTTCATTATTAGGGTTCTGCAGAAAAGATGTTTCTTAAAACCTGTATTACTTTTCCCATGGTATCCCTAGTAGAGCATGGAGATACATGGTGTAATGTAGGCTCAGTTGGTAATTGCTTGAAAGTTTACATTAAATCATGTTGCCACATACTTTAAAAATAAAATAAAGTAAAAACAAAGTATAACAAAATAATGTACAAGTGAAAAAGTAAAGTTAACAAAACAACAGCATATACTGTAATACTTGACATACATATTTTATTGTAGCACACATAGGTATAATGAAATTTCCAATAAAATATGCCTACATAGTTCTTTGTAAATGTTAAAAGCCAAAGGAAAAACAAAATCAGTGTTATATTTTGTTTTCCATATAGTGTCCATAAACTAAAAAACAATGTTTATATAACTATTTTGTGAATGTAAAAAATTGTCCTATGTAAAAATATTAAATGTGAGTACAGTATTAACTTAAAATCATTCCTGACAAAACTGACACATTAAAAAAATGGGGCAATCAGTGGAGTACCGAAATTACAACTTTAGCACAGAACTATCATCAGAATGGCTATATTTATTTCAAACTTTATATTTCTAACTTTACTGTAATTCTGCTTGTGTGTTCAGTTGATGATTCATATCAGAGTGAGTAGGAAAACCATACCATTGGGGACATGGACATGTCACATCAATTAAAAGTTATAGAACACCCCTCTCTAATACCTGTCCCTAGAGACACTTATGCCTTGCCATGCCCCTTGAAACAGTCCTATAAGTTTGGACAACAGACTATCAGGACAGGAGCACACTGTGCCCATTCACTGGAGAACAATATAGCATTGCAGCTCAAGTGTTTTAAACCAGGTCAACTGGATGCATGAGCAACAAACACTACATTGTGTCACCAATAAATGGGCACTCCAGATAAGACTCGCTACTATTGCTTTTTAATTTCACAAGCATAAGTACCTGATGTATTTTCCATACAGATATGAAATTCTACAGAATATTTTAAGTAAACAATTTTTGCATTATATTTCATAGAATTCGATTAGATTTAAATCAAGTACTTCTATTTTCCTTGATTTGGACAGCACACAAATACTAGTAGCAGTGTATTCCCCCCCTCATACAGAGAAGCACTATATAATTTATAATAATGTATATTAGAATTATTATGCTATTGGTTCTCTGAGCCCTTCACCGATTTCCTTCTAGAAATAAAAGACCACCACATATAGGTGTATGAAGTGCACCATGCAGAATGTCATAATTATGGTTTGCCTTATTTTGTTTGTATGAAGTGTATGCTTATAGTTTTAAAGTCATCTTAAATTATTCTGTCTAATTTCATGAATATTGTTTCAAGAAAATTATTTGTGAAAACTATTGTTTCATTGACCTTTTACACATATTCATAACTGTGGAATATTTGAAAATAGAATGCATATATTTTGTATTATATTAGAAGAATGTTCGAAACTGAGATAAAGAAAACACGTGCACATTAAAAGGTCCTTACAAAACATTCTACATTTTATAGTGCAACAACATTGCTTAAAGTATTTACATTTTTGAGCCAAGTAAAGGTTATTTGTTGATGTTGAAAGAACATTTCTATAAATCACAATAATACTAGTTGTTTTCTTAAATGTTACAAGTCTAATATTATACAAAATTTTACAAGTCTAATATTATACATACTTACATTATACTTTGGGGACAGCTATAAAAGTTCTATATTTGTTTATTACTTATATTGAAATTTGCATAGCACAGTGAATCAAGGCACTTGCAGGGGTACCGCAGTTTGGTGGTCCAGGACCAAATAAAATTATTTATGGTCAATGTGTTAGGCAAATCCAGTGTTGATTGCTACCAATCATAAAATTGCGGACAAATAGAAGCGTAACCTTGACAACCACCACATAACTGACCCTAAGGATGACAGGTAAGCACAATTTATAAGACTTGATCATTTAGTGAAATTATTAATACAAAACTTTTGGCTTAGAGGTGCCATGAAAAAATGCTGATACTCTAAGGCGCTGTGACTCAAGAAAGTTTGGGAACCACTGGCTTAGCACATTGACAGGTGCTGGTCACTAAAGATTGGTAATTGTGTAGAGCTTTATATAGTACTGGTGGTACATGTATGGGCTTGACAGCATAGGAAGGTATTTATTATGGACATTATAGAACATGCAGGTTATGGGTGGGTAAATATGTATAGTATTGTTTCAGTCCATGCTTGTTAGGTGAATGTTTTTAGCATTGTTGTTATATTTTTTCCCACTACTGTGAAAATGTGTTTAGAAGTGACAGTAAATACAGGGATGCCCAGACAATTCTTAAGCATCAGTACTAGAGGGTCAAAGCCAAGAGGGGATGGGGTGGTCATTGCCATGTCCCATTGGGACTCCTTTTGGAGAAGTGTAGCAGTGTGTACCAAGAGGGACAAGGCCATGCCATATTGGATGCACGGTTTTGTCTCATCGGCGAAAAGCACCCCCAGCCAGTCCAAGGCCTAGGTGCTCGCACACCCCCTCTGCACTGCTGGGTATATATTTTGGACTTACTGAGTACATGTGTTGGCCATTACTGGGACTACTTAGCACTAATAATTTTGTGAATTACACTAATACAAATTTACACAAATTTATACTTAACAAAATTTCTGCCTTCTAACTTTTTGAAAATGTGTCCAGAGAAGGGAGACAGAAAAAGGGGATTTAAAGAGACATGGTGGGGAGATATAAATATCAGTTATCACATTAACTCATGTACAGGCATCTATTTTTCCTCATTCCCTATTTCCCAGGCAGTCCTCCAAATCAGTACCATGCACGTCTTAACACAAGAGTCTGATCATTATCCATACTTGCTGACATTAGTAAGTCCTTCTCCGGGAAGTCAAGGTGGGAGGGTAGGGGCATGGCACAAATGATACTTTTCATAGGTAATCAAGTCATCAGTCCCCTTTACCCACCCATTTTATCTGGAAAGCACAAGGATCTGGAATATTTTTCTACTTTCTTGAGGGCAGAGAGACGGTTCCTTAAATTTCGGGAGAGTGGGCAAGTATGTCATTTTTTGCAGAAAAGAATTGCCAAACGGTAGATGGAGAAAGCCAATAAAGTGTTGTTGACCAAGACAAAAAGAAAACAAAGACCAGTACAGCAGTATTTGGTGTCTGTTCTGAAAACAATAAAGTTTTGTTCAAAACTGGAAAAACATTTGCAAATGTGTTTATTCTAATTAATATAAATTCATATACAGTTGCCATTTATGAAGGAATCAGTCATAGTTGGACAGTAGTAAAATAGAGGTGTGAGAGTCAAGGGTTTGGCATACTGACTCCAAAGCCCTGCTAGGAATAGCATAATATGAATGTGTTGCTTTTATTCTACACATAATAATTTGTCATAACTAGAGATATTTGATATAAACCTATAATAACAGGGATTATATATTTTCTACACACATCTGTATTTTATGCGTAATGATTATAGTATGAAATATCTAAACAAATATACTGTACAGTTTTTTTTATAAGGGTCATTTAAGTATAGTGATACAATTATATATAATACTACTTAAATGTATTAATGCATTAACTCTCTAAGGGGCCAATATATCATTCAATATCTGAGGTAAAATCCACGAAAACATACATTTTCGGGGGTTTACCTTAAATACTAAGTATCCCCCAGATGTATGAAGGAGGGACTGCAGCAGGTATCTCCGATCCATGCTGCGATCCCTCCATTGCAGCTGGCCGCCGCCTCTCCCATATGTTTCTATGGGGGATGAGATGCTGCCAAATGTACCAATATCCGGAAAGCGAAGCATTCACGATATTGGCCCCAGCAGCTAACACCATCTGAAGATAGTGTTAGCCGCTGTAGTCTATAGGCACGTAACACATATCAGCCGGCGGAGGGATCTCCCAGATGGAGATGGGCGCCGCTCATGTGCAGTCTGCGGGACTGTGCATGTGCAGCAGTCTCGAATGCACTCTGGCCACATTGCAGGAACGGAGCCCGTCACCCTGCATGTGCCAGTTTATACATCCGGCCACTATGATCGCATTTTGCAATGCGATCATGGGCGGTACTGCATGCCCTGATCGCATTGCAAAATGCGATCATTAATAAATGGTCCCCTAAGTAACCTCCATCCACGTTAACCTCTGGGCAAAGAAATTACCTTTGTTTATTAGGGCATATCAATATATTAATGGAAATATGAGCAATAATAATATACCTTCCAGCCTGATCTAGCAGGAACACATTGTTGAGCCCCACCATAAAGGGACTAGTCAGCACACAGTGCATAGCCCCATCACCTAATGGTCAGTATACAAACAATGCAAAGATCATCCTTAATTATCAGAATTATTCATTCCAGTCCAGTCACTAGCAGTATATATATGACTGCTAAAAGCGCCAACTGTTACAACTGCACTTAAAACAAATATCTAAATAAAATAGTAAAGTAATACTTTTTAACACTATAGCATAGCTCAAACTACTTCCATCTTTAGGACCGTGTCCTAATGGTTCTGTTACCGGATAAAGAGCTGAAAATAATGGCCCAGTTCCTGTGTATTAATTTACCGATACACACTGTGCATTCCTGAAAGGCAAGTATTTCCAACTGCCTGCTTTGTTAAGGAAGCACCTTGCCTATAACATGGAAACCTACTTTGAAGGATATAACAAGAACACTCCACTTATTTCAAGCATATCATTCAGCAAAGTAATACATAATTTTATATATTAATCAAACCACCCAACTATCCCACTTTCAGTGGGACAGTCTTGGTTTTGGGGGATTCTCCTTCAGTCCTGTGATCAGTATGTTCATACTGATCATGGAGAGATGGGGGAAGGGTCTGTGTGGTGTTGCATTGCCATGCACTATGGAGGCAGGTGTCTCCACAGCATGTGGAATAGAAAATATAGGACTTTTAATTAAAAAAAGACAGCCCACAAGGGGCATGGGCACGCATATGGAGGTATTAACATTGCCCAATTTTGCTATGGTCTCACCACCTGTCCCACTGCGAGACCTCTGATGTTGGTAAGTATATATTAATGTTCAAAAGTGGCTTTACCTGCTGACTAAGATGATAATGTTAAATAGAAATAGGTGGACACACCATTAGAATGACAAGTCAATACAAATGGCCAATCAGGAAACATACACATTTGTTTGTATGCAAAGATTTGAGTTTCAAAACAAAAAAACATCACACTAATAGCTCCACCTCCCAATGCACCCAAAACCTGATACAGAAATTGAGTTTTGGGTGCATTGGGGGTGGAGCTATTAGTGTACATGGGGATAATCTCCACCTGTTTTCCTGTGAACTCCACACGCTTTGAGTTCTGCAAATCAGGACAGTTGGGAGGTACTGTATACCATCATGTCATGTTTACTAGATTTCAAATAAACATTTACCAATAATATTTACTTACAGAGCCTAGATAATGAAAATAAATGGAAAAAATGACATCTAACTTCATACCTCCTAATGTTGGAACAACAGGAATAGCGGAACGTCACAAAGAAGGTGTAACCACATCTCCAGGGGCATGGCTAGCACTTTTGAAGCATTAGGCTGCTCTAATCTCCCTCACATTAACAATTATTAATTGCTGCATGCACCAGTGGCAGGTCCATGCATCAAATGTTCACCAAAGCTCTGCGTTGCACAGCAGCAGAATTTGGGGACACACAACCCAACTATCTGCCCCTTCTGACAAACCTGTCCCAACTGGGAGCACTCAAAATGGCGCTGTACCTTCTAAGTCGTTCTGCACTGGGACAAATGGAACATATGTAACATGCTGGATACAAAAGAAATGTATTATGCATCAATAGTGGAAAATAGTGACTTTTCCAAGGACACAACCATATGATGATCCTTAAGGACATTTACTGTAGTATATAATGTACATAGTAATTGGTTTATATTTATATACTAGTATTAGCCTGATGAGGCAGTGACTTTTGATGAACTTAACATCGATCTACTTAAACTGCAGTGAAATAGACTGAGCCACAACCCCTAGAAACATATATGTGACATGAAGCTGAACATTTTAGGCTATAAAAGTAGATTCTAACAGACAGCAAAAACAAACATACTGCATGAAACATAGAAATGCTTTGTCTTGTTTGGTGATATGATTAATTTCCAGTGTTATAGCTTATATATTGTTGTATAAAGTTTGTACTGTATAAGGTTTTGTTGGTAGAATAGATAAAGAAATTCAACAGAATTGTCTCAGTAATCACAGCTAACACTCCATGACAGATGAAGGTCAGGCTATTTCATATAATCTTTCAGTCTTAACATGCATGTTCAGAAATTGTATTCTTCTATGCTCTAATAACTGCAATCGGGCCACCAATAGCAGATACAATGATATACAATGATATCCCTTAATAAAATATTCCAATGAATATGTATTCTGCTTTGTATTTAGCTTTTATTAGTAAATACTAGATGTTTTAGTTCTTCACAGCAATATCCCATTTGTAACTTTTGTGTTCATACATCATGCTGAAATCTAAAATGATATAAACAGCTAACATGGTATAAATAAGCTATATAATTCCATGTTTGTGGAACCAATTCCATATTTCAACCACAGTAGCCAGATGCTTGCTTTCTTTAGTCAAAATGATGATTATATTGATTGGACTGGTTGCTATAGGGTAGACATAATTTGATGCACTGAAAACAGATGCACATGAAAATGTCACTTTACATAGCAACCAATCAGATAAATTAAATTTAATAAAACACTACTAGAAATGACATAATTTGGTTGTTTTAGGTAACAGTACTTTTTCTCAATGTACTAGATTTTATAACTGACACATATTGCAATGCTTGGCATTTCTCATTTGTACTAAGTCACTGTAATTGTTGTAGATAACTCACGGAGCCATAATAGGTTTGTCTGAAACTGAATGATGTTTGGGAAAACATTGTTATTCTGTGTTAAAAAAGATAAACTGCGAACACATATACATTCTTGCAGAGGAACAATTTGTGTTTTTTTTTATAAAGCTTTAGAAGAAAAATAGTTAAAATAAATAAATATTGTTTTCATTTAGCTACACATGACTATGTTATGCTTTCTGTTATGTATCCATCTTTATAATACACACTCAGAAATCCTACCCCAAGGGTTATATTCAATTGGACGTGAGGTTTAGCGAGGCTAAAACCTCGCGCCCCTCGCCGCCAATTTCAGAATCCCGGGGGTATGCGCACTCCCGATATCAACGGGATTCAATTAAAAAAACTGTGGATGCGGGGTCTTCATCAATGAAAACCCCACGCCGCGTAAATTTAACCTGCCCGAGTCTGCACGGCTCCCAGTGACTTCCCCTCTCTCTTCTTACTGAAGAGGGGGCTGCTGGGAGTCCCGGGGGCTGATGGGAGGAGCAAGGGCTGCTGGGAGATGTAGTTCTTCCAGTGCCCATTCCGGGGAGGGCTACACACACCGCACCGTTGGTCACACACACACACACACACACACACACACACACACACACACACATACACAACACACACTGACACACTCGCCCTGCTGCAGAAGAGCCGGCTCCCGACGCTGGATGCAGAAGAAGATGCAGAAGACAGCGCTGCTGGAGGTGAGTAATTAAGGACTAATTAAGCTAATTGGATACTTCCAATTGCTTAATTAGTCCTCGGGGGGGTGCCGCGGGGGTGTCAGAGCAAGTCCCGGTGATTTTTCCTTAAATCATCGATTTTAGGAAAAAATCACGCTTGCTCAGGAGGTGCGTGAAAAAAAACCTCCAGATGCATGTTTTTTAAAAAAACACGCACCTAATAGAATAGCAAAAAAACCCCACCTGCAGGAAAAACCTTGCAGGTGCGGATTTTTTGCAATTCTTGTACACAGTTGAATATGCCCCAAAGAGTGAGGGGGTTTATAAATTGTCATAATAATTCAAGGAATAATATTTACTTTTAATATCTGAAGAATATGTATCACAACAATACCATTTTGTAGATGGAAGCAAGAACAGATTATGGTAAAATAAAACAATTCAAAAAGAAAACCAGTGTTCCTTTTTGACAGCTTCCTCAGTACTGAACAACATTGCCTTGGGTGCACTTGCTAAAGCCAACAATATAGTTGTATTTCTATTGAGAGGCTAGTTATATTTCATTAGGTTCACTCTAAAAGATGGGATGGCTCAAATGCTAATTGATGGGATTGCTTTTTGAAAAGTGTATTTTCGACAAGACCTGTCACATGTACTTTACTGAGAGTTTAATGGATTGCATAAAATGTAAGCTGAAACATTCTATTCTGTTAGCATGGTTACACCACAGGGCTAACTTTAGGCTTTCCAAACCTATTGCTTGTATGAGTTGATGCTATTCTTTACTAATGAGTGATGATGAAAGTGAGAAGGAATTAACATTTATTCTAGACAGAGGAGAAATAATATACTGCCACACTATAAAAATAAAGGTTAATATGGCTCTAATCTTGAATAAAGTTATTTAAAAATAATAAAATTAAACATTTTCTGTAAATCCTATTTAATATCTACTTAATTAAGATGAATAAAAAACATAAACATCATAATGTCTGCCCTATTAAAGTTAAAATATTTATAATTACCTTAGGTGAAAGGTAATGTTAACAAATAAGCAAAGAAGAGCAGCTATTACCATGAATAAAATGTCATACTAATAAATGAGTAATTGCCATAGGTAAAAGATAAAGTTAATTGGGAGCAAAGGAATAGTACCCATGCCTGCACCTATTTTGTGCTTATCCTATTGACCGTACAAAACAGTTATTTTAGTAAATGTGTTGATCTCTTGCATTGATATATTTTAGTCTAAGCCTACAAATTAGTAAATGGGTTAGTTACAATGGTTTCCAAACTCAATCCTCAATGCATCCTAACAGTACAGGTATTAAGGATATCCATGTTTGAGCACAGATGGTTAAAACAAATTGACTGAGGTACTGATTAAGCCACCTGTGCTCAAGCATGGATATCCTGAAAATCAGGAATGTTAGGGTGCCTAGAGGACCAAGTTTGGGAACCACTGGGTTAGCACATGGTACTTTGTGTCTCAGCAATTGTAAAATTGTGATTTTGAGCTCCACCTGGATTCAATCTCCTTTTATGCTTCTGTTGGGCAGAGTAGTTAGGTAGATTATTACATAATAGCAAAATAGACCTTAATTGTGCCTCTATAGATTTAGCCATAAATATTTAATGCTGAAGACATATTACTAGATAGAAAATATCTAAATTGCCATGTGGTTCATAAAATATGTAAAAAGAAATGTATAAAAAAGGCTAAAAATAAATTTCTAGCTGCTCTGATTGTAGAAAGGCAACAGAGCCCAGGTCTAGGGCATCAGGGTTACTTAAATGACATTAATGACAAGAGGGACATCATTGAAATATTTGTTGTTTCTGAACTGCATAAATATTACACAAAAATATTATTTTTGGGATTATGCATAGTTGTACAGCATTTGTGGTGCATGTGCCGCTATGTGTATAGTTAGTTTACTACTAGTATTCATCATCAGTGCGCACATGAACATACTCTACATACAGTACTAACTGCACTAAGATGCACCTCTAAACAGGCATATTTACCCTCACATTCAGCTCTGCAGAGCCCGCAGTTCCACCAACACATCCTCACCAAGATTTTCCTTTGTGAGAATGACCTGTTACAACCCAGTTACACTTCCTCAATCATAAGTGTAGATGCATCCGAAATGTTTACATTGTCTGTACTTTCAGACACTCATTCTTGGTGTAGTATCAAGACACACAAGATACCTTAATCCAACTCAGCATAAGCTTTTAGTGCCTATTTGCCATTTTTCTATGGGAAATTACCTGGCATAGAAATCTCAATGGCCCTATGTAATCTTATTTTAGAAAAGAAATTAGAGAATTCTAAATTATTAAGGCTGTGATAAAAAATGTGACGGTAAACGTGACTCAGAAGTAATGTTTTTACTTTTGCATTCAAGGTCAGACCTGTCATAGAGTGTAATCTAACAATTGTTACATACAGCACCAGCACACTGGCACTGCCAAAAGGTGGAACTGTTATTGTATAATTGCACAAGAAAAAAAGTACATCTGCAGCAAAATTATGGACTGCGGGCCTGATTCAGCAAGGATCGCAATAGGAAAGACGCACGCGATCGGTCGATTAATTTGCATTGTGCAAGCATCACACCGCGCGAATTAGCAATTGCGATGGGAAATGCATTTGTAGAGGCTATGCAGACCCAGAGCACATTGATTGACAGGCAGTGCCGTTTGTGGGTGGTGACTGGGGGGTGGTAGGGTGAACGCAGGCGTGTCAATGTATTGCAACGCCCTTCCAGGGGCGTGCATAAATTATCCACTGCAATACCATACCCAGCCTGAGGGCTCATAGCGTGTGCTGACATTAGCAATTCCTGAGTGAGGTCTGACCTGCCTTAACTGTGCATATGGGTCTGATGTTACTCGATGTTACAGATTATTTTGCTATGTTGCCCAAGTATACGGATGTGTGGAAGTGGGCGTCCTTATGGTAAGCTGTAATCACAATGCGATTGCAAACATTTACATATCACTGCTAATATTAGAAACTGCGGTACGTGCGTTCTAGCAGAATAGCGATCTTTGCTGAATTACGCCCTGTGCACAGTCTTATGAACAGCAGCCATCAACTATGCACTTTATCAAAAATGCTTCATGCTAGATTGTTCATTTCCTGAAAAAATAAGTATATGGACATAATTTCATTTGTTTGGGTCTGTAATGTGACAATATATGATAATTACTACCAGCATTTCTAGAAGTGATATATAGCATGAACATGCATGCCTATTGCTTTTAAAATGAAGCAGAATAGTGATATTTCTTTTTACCTGCCAGATACTAGTACGGTTCATTGATTTAAATAGCTTCTTGCTTGTCTGTGTAGGAGATGTAAGACATCCTGTCTGCTGCTCTTGCGTACTTAAATTTCCAGTCTGCTTACAATGAACTGGGATTAGAAATATGAGTAAAATCTTAGATACATATTTGTTTTGAAAATAAGCAGACTTAAAAGAACACTTCTGTTAAGAATTTAAAGTATTAATTTACCATTATTTACACTAAGAACTCACCAGCTCACTGTACAAATTATACCCCAGTTATTTTCAGGCAAGATTCTTGAGCGTCTTGAAATAAACACACAATGCATCGGTTTCATATAAAGGGCTCAATTGATACATGTGTACTGCACTGACATCACTCAGTAATAGGACCAACAAGAACCAAAAAACTTTAACATTTTAACTTTGAAAAACTGAAAACAGTGTCTGCACAATAGATAATTACCACCTTCAGGCAAACATTTTCTAATGTCGATTTAAGACTCTTCAACAACAAAATGTTTCTGACCATAGAACAGCAAAGTTCAATTGGCTGTGAAATCTAATGGTCACTGGGATCAGCTTGTTCTTTTACACTCTCCAGTGATCACAAGCTCCACATGATACAAACCTGACCTCTCTTGACTCTATATTATTGTCACCATACACATATACTAATTAATCTGCTCCATATTTCTACTTCTCATCTGCAGCCCTTACTAGCCATCTGCATATATAGGAATCTCTCGCTATACATGCTGGCACAACACCTACACCCTACATGTAGCATTTATTTCCCACTCAGCTTTCCCTTAAACTGACAAGAGAACACACGCACAGTCTGTGAAGAAAGGGAGAAGGGAGAAGCGAGGCAGAAGCTGGGGGCTGAAGTAAAGATGGAGAAAGAGGGAAAACAAGGTTTTTGGAGCAGAAGGAAAATAAACATGAAACATGGTTGGTGCAATGAATGTATAGGTTTTATAAACAAGTAATACATTAAATAATCAATCTAGACCAATGATATATTGCAATTTCTATTTCCCTATAGAAAAAAAGGATTTTGATTTTCATCTTTGAGACTGATGTGCAAGATTAATGCATAAAAAAAACAACAAAACAAAAACAAAAATGTTGCAAAATAAAAATAGTATAATGCACAATACTACAAATTGTATAGATACATTATGATACACAAGTGCTAAACTTCTGTAAATAATATGGGTAAAAAGGAAGTTCAGTTGTCATACAGTGTTCACTAGGGTACATTTTGCATTATAAGCACTAATAAAAAAAAAGTGAAATAATCTAGGCAATATTTTATATAGTCTATAGTATAAAATGCTGTGATACACTAGTAGTTATTCAAAGAACATTATATATAGCATAATGCACTAAACTAGAAATTGAACAGATACATTATAATACACAAGTGATAAACTTCTGTAAATAATATGGTTGAAGTAGTCATTCAGTGTTCACTAGGGTATATTCTGCATTATAAGCACTATTATTAGATAAGAGTTCTGTGACCTGTATGAAGGCTAAAGTTGGGTACATACTAAATGTTGTGTGTACCCAGTGATACGACACATGACCCGGCTGCCAATGGGCCGACATATCAGGCACACTGGGCGAATTGGTGCCCGGCATCCCAATATGCCACCCCCCGCATAGCGCTGCATGGGACCGTCAGCTACATCGCATGATCTTACATGCTGCACATAAGATCAGGCTGATGACCCCAGGGGAGCGCGCAGTACACAATGTAGCGCATACACACTACACATAATTTAATGATTTGTCGTTCTGATGTGTCGGAATCGGCCAAATCGTTAAAGATATCGTGCAGTGTGTAGGGGCCTTAATAATTCTATTATCCATACAATTTACAGCAATTAGTGCATTACCCATACGTGACCAATGTGTTGTCATGCAAGATATTTTGACTGAAGAAAAGGCAATTTCACTTCATACAGAAAATAACAACATCACTGAAGTATTAAGTATCACACCCACTTTGCACCTCTTAAATTATTATAAGGAATAGCATACTTCTGTCTTTTTGATTATGAATTGCATTATACAGCATAACTTTGGAGTTCACGTGAGCTCCTTTGAATTTGAATAATGTTAATGAAATTTCTAGCATTGATTTGTTCCCCCCAGAAATGTTGACCACAAGCAATTTTTCAATTACTCTCCTGATGTGTCACGTTAGAAAACACATTATGCTGTGCCAATTTAAGACATAATAACTATATGCAGGAGTATTCTGATTTTAAGTATATATCCTGCTGCACCATTTTTCTCAGCAATGTATAACTAATTATTCCAAATTGTGTATATACCATAACATAACCTGCAAGTGCTGTGGACAAATTATTTCGGCCATTCTCTCATATGACATTGTCAATGCCTGAATGTTGAACATGGTGAGAAGTCTTTTTGTTCCAACCATTAAAATTTCCTACTGTAAAAGTGAAATTTTATATTAGAACAATAATTTTGTGAATTGTCCGTGCAGAAAACACTTTCACAATCTATTCAGCATTACGTCTCTATAGAGAACACAATGTTACCTTTTGTAGTTGAAAAAAGAGAAATTGAAGGAATATAGCAGCACACTATAGGTGGCTGGGTCGATTTTTCTAAGTAATGTTGTTTCCCTCTTAGTACTGATTGTAACACCCATCAAATCATAGAAGCCACTCAGTCACTTGCCATGGTGATGCATTTACCATACACTGAATAAGGCACTCCACTTCTGTGGTTTTAGGAGAAGGCAGTCAATTTAGCATACACTGATTAACAGGGCAAACATGAGGAAAACAGCTCACATGTAATTTTAGGAGTTTGCAGGGATATGCTATGAATACAAGAATCAATCAAGAACGAACATGTTATTGGCCAGTACCACTTATCACCATGAGTAATTGCCACCTTGGCAGCAGCAGGTTATAGGGTACAAAACTTGCAATAGTCAATCAGTAAATAGCTTGTGCCTGTCTAGTGCAAATTAGACCACGGAAGCAAGTGTCTGATCAGTTGCTAAGATATAACAATATTCTGTACCTAAATGCCATATGAGCCCTACAGAGTTGAAACAGGATGCAGTCAGGATACCGTCAGGCGCTATCCCGCCCTCAGATATCCCAACACTTACATCCCAACATGGGACTAAAGATAGGCTTCAAAATCCTGATTCCCATCATTAGCCCCACTACACTAAGATAAACAATGTGGTACAACGTAAATGTAGAGCACTATGTACAGTGGCTATGAAACGAAAACAAAAAAATATGATGGTACTATGGTAGAAGCTGTACCCTATATTTGTTAGAATTTGCAAACATGGGCTGATATTAACTAGTGCTAAAATAGTAAAATCTTATATAGAAAAGAAAATAAGTTGTGTTCTAGAACCTTCTTTATACAGTTCAGCAACATAAGGAACTGCATGAGAGTTTATAAACAGTGTGGATGTTACCTGTAAGTCATGGCAACCCACATAGCTTCAGGATTTAATAGACACACTTATGAGTCATGTCTTACCTTACACTAGAGTCCCTATTAAGGAAATGTTTGCAGTGCCAAATAAAGAAATATTGATATAATATCTGACTTTACAAAATGTAAGCATCATGAAATGAGTTAATTCACAATGGTTACAGCACAATTATAAACACTATTTTACATTACACAATGTTCAAGGCTAACAATTAATCTAGTACAATTGGAGAAAGACTGAGCATAACCAAATAGGGAGAAAAATTATGTTTCTTTCAATCACAGATTATTTTTAATTACAGGCTTATCATATTTTTATTTTGAGTATCTTGTACAAATCTTACTTTTCCCCAAAATTAATAATTGATATTTCTTGCATTGCATACAGTAATTTGAATTAGATTACAAGGTAACCCCATTTACTCATAATAACAGTTTGATCATTTTGCTCACCAACCATCAGATAGTTAATTAAAACTCGGGCATTTAAATAAATATATACATGAGTCATACAAATAAATCATACTGTATATGCAGAAGAGTTGCTGCCCTTAAGAAATCAGACAATTAAAATCCTAAATCAGAAAAAAAGAAAATTGTTTATGCATCAAAGTTTCTCAGTTGGGGGATAATACCGTATACCCAAACAAGAAAAAAAGTTTGTTGCAGAAACTTGGTAGACCACTATATTTATTCATGACATAATAAAAACATGTTCTATTACAAACAACATAAGAGAGCTGTGAAGAAAAATTCAGTCCATCAACAGAAACACATAAAAGTAAAATCCACTATCTTTTATTTATACAATATTCACATAAACAGAAGACCCTTTCATTGGCTATATTTTTGGTGGGTTTATATAAATATTCATCTTGGAGAAACAAAGAGTCCAACCTAAGGACTGGTGAGATTATTACTAGACTTTCCTAGTGCTTCAAAGTGAAAAGACCAGATGGGGATGCAGTTAGGAGGCTACCAGATGGGATGCCACAGGTCGAAATACTGATGCCGAAATCTAGACAGATGCCATCCTGAATGAGCCGGGGCATCTTAGCTTTTAGCAGTGGGGAGGGGGGGTTGATAATTTTAGGCAGCATGGTGGGGTTAGGGTTAGGTTTTGGGGGAGGAGGTTTGGGTTAGGCACCCCTAGAGGGGGTTAGGGTTAGGCACCACTCGGGGGGGTTAGGGTTAGGCATGAAGGAGGAGGGTTATGGTGCAGAGGGTTAGGCTACAACAAGGGAGGGTTAGGAGGAGAAGGGGGGGTTAGTATACTTACCGACCACTGTGTACCAACCACCAGGATGCCATTGTAGGTATTTTGGCAGGAGGAATCCCGACTGCCGGTATTTCCTACCTAATCCAACTGGATGAATAGCAACTGTTCCATAGACACATACTGTACCTGATGCTTCTGGAAATCTTCTTAGATTTTGCCTGTTTTTTAATGAGGTTATTTATTTGCCTATCGCAGTGGTAGAAAATCAGTGCAATTCATTAATAGGATAGTCCTCAGCAGCTGATTGATACTTTGATAGCTAGGGTTTTCTAAGTTTGATAAATGGGCTCATTTGGGGGCACATTACTTAGTCTCCTTACCAGAGCTGAATTTAGACCACATAGGGCCCTAGGGAAGATACCAGTTTTGGGTCC
This sequence comes from Taudactylus pleione, assembly GCA_031769625.1. NCBI lineage: Eukaryota > Metazoa > Chordata > Amphibia > Anura > Myobatrachidae > Taudactylus > Taudactylus pleione. The sequence continues at coordinate 5,427,740 of JAUIMM010000182.1, forward strand.
ACCCTCCCTCAAACAATACAGAGCTCTATATTTGAATTTCTGATTCATGACCCTGTACAGCACCCTAAAGAAAAGGTCCGCAGAGACCTTGAAACATCGGCTCTGTAAATATGTATGGGTTGGGTATGGGATGCCGATGCTCAGAATCTCAACGCTGGCATCCTGACAAGGTTAGGATACGATACCTGCCGGTAAGTATCCTATCCCTACCCTTAAACCTAACCCTCCCTCCCCACAGCCTAAACCTAACCCCTCAGCACAAAACCCCCTCCCCTCACAGCACAGACCCCCATTTTCCTCACATCACTGACCCCTCTCCGCTCTCAGCACAGACCTTCCCTCCCCTCACAGCACAGACCCGCTCCTTCACTGACCCCTTTCAGCACAGACTCCCCAATCATAGCACAGGACCCCTCTTTCCTCAAGTCACTGATTCCTCTCCCTTCTCAGCACAGACCCACTTTCCCTCATAATACAAATTCTCTATTTCCTCATGTCCCTCACCCCTCTCCCCTCTCAGCACAGACACTCCTCTCCTCATAGCACAGACCCCCCCTTTCCTCACATTACTGACCCCTCAAAGCACAGACCCCCTCTTTCCTCACATTACTGATCCCTCTCAGCACAGCTCCCTCCTCACATCACTGACCCTCTCCCCTCTCAGTACAGACCACCCCTTCTCAAATAACTGACCCCCTCCCCTCAGCACAGACGCCCCTCACAGCACAAACCCCGTTTCCTAACAACACAGACCCCTCACAGTTCTGACCGCTCTCCCCTCCCCTTCCCTCACCTCACACGGCACAGCATGTTTCTGCCCTCCCCACTAGCTCCATCAAACTTACCTGCTGGCCGGGGTGGGGGACATTATTTGCGCCGGGGACCTGTCCTGTATGGATCCTTGAGCTCCGCCTCCCAGTAAGTATAATTGCGACATGACTTGATGACATCACATCATCGTCACGGAGCAGTGCTCCTGAATAGGGATGGGGGTGTTCTCAGCTGGCTGCATACGCTGCCTAATGGTAGGCCCGGCCCTGTCCTGAAACTCCGCCTCCTCCTCCCCACACCTGGTAGGGGCAGTGATCTCGACATGCTACTGCTGTGTGTCCTCTCGCCAGCCAGTGCCAGCAGCAGCAGCCGCTCAAAATGCAATTTACGGGATATTGATATTATGCCATGCTACACATAGGATTAATCAAGCTAAGATAGATATTGTCATTCACAGATAAATTTAATTAAATATATGGATGTAATAAAAAAAAATATTTTCTTTTCAGATTACATAAAAGTACTATGCAGTTTTTCTAAAAAACAGATGATTTTAAAAATGAGATTGGAATGCAGAATTTCATTACTGATCCAATTGTACATATGCTAGGATTGTGAAAGGTTTCATGACATCTAAAACTATTTTTTGAGACATTAATCTCACAGACACACATTTTAAAGCATTTTAAAGTTTTGAACAGAAATACATATATACTTAAAAAACAGACAATTTCCACCTGGGCATGCAGTACCTCCCAACTGTCCCTGATTTGGCAGAACAGTCCTGAATCACAGACCTTGACAGGGCCAAAAAATGTGTGAAAATGGATGGAACTTTGGGCCTGATTCAGCAGCGATCGCTAATGCAACAGTGTACGCAGATCGGTCAATGGTGCGTACTGCGTATGTGTATGCACGGCAGTGCATGTGTGAGTTGGCATTGCAATCGCACTGCGATCACCTACGCAGATAAAAAGCCATCACAGATCAAGGGATGGGGCGTCAGCATTTGGGCATGGTGACAGGAGAGTGAAAACGCAGATGTACCTGTCCTTTTGAACGCTGTTGCATGGGCGTGCATAAATTAGCCATTACGAAGGCATATGCAGCTTGAGTACTCACTGCGTGCCACGAGATTAGCAATTTCTGAGTAAGGTCAGACCTGCTGTAATTGTGCGTGAGGGGCAGATGTTACTCGCTGTTCCAGATGTATACGCAGGACTGCATGGTATTACGGATATGCCTAAGCGGTAGTGACATTAGCACATTTTCGCAGCTGGTCTGCGTGCGCCCTTTATCCACAACTATTTGTTTTGGGAGGCAATCTGGTCATGACTGGGGTCGGGTCTTATTTAATTCTGACTCTCCATGTTTCAAAATGTTGGGGCACTTTTCTGAAAACTAATAAAAAGAAAAAAAAAGGTGATTCACTCATAGCAAGCCATAAATTCTGATTTTTTTTTTTAGTTTAGAAGTTGAATGCAAATGATTGGTTTCTGTGGTACCACCTCTTTTCCCAACACTGTGTAATAAATAAGGTGTTTTACTTTTTTTATAGCAAAAGGCTCACTTATATAGTTTTGTTTCCTGGGAATGATGAATGAGCAATTCAGCATACATTTGAATTTCATTATTTTGTAAATCAATTTAATAAATCAATCCGCCACATGTACACCCTCATAGAATCAGGCCAATCACAGTACATGGAACATAATGATGGATAGTAGCAAAGGCCAAACAGATGTATATATTAAGCTCCTCTGGTACTTATTTATTCTGAATGGTTCTAGAGAAAAATGTCTGTGAACTTGTTGATTGTGCTATTTAGATTTTCTGTTCTGTGCATGCTTAATACACAGCATTAATAAAAAATTATAATACAAATAATAATCATTTTATTCAGATAGCATTTTCTCCAATAGGACTCAAGGTGCTTTACAGAAGCTAGGAACTTAAAACAGAGGTTTATTTAGGCAGAAAATACAGAAACCATGAACATAAAAGTGTGGCAGGCATATGGATTATTCCTCCTACCCAGGGAAATACTAGGTGAGGCAATGACTTTTGGCACACTACTTAGTCTGCATTGTCTGATTTATTTTTTACATTTTTACATTTACATTGTACTATAGTAATTCAGTCTATTACAGAGTACAATAGATCTGATTATTTTATATACATTGCTCATACCACACTGTCCACACTGTCCTCCCATTATTTCATTGTGTAGTGCAAAAAATTCAAATGTTACTTGCACTTGAAAATAAATACCCATATATTTCTTCAGATACCCATCTCAGGACTTTACAAATTAATTGGATGCAACATTCATTAAGCAAACAGATGATAAATTCAAAATAAAATGCCTGACCAAACAATCATAACTTCAAAGCACCACCCCCTTTCCCCCATTCCAAACATAATTTTTCATAGGCTAAACCAAAAATAAAATACCAGACAGTGCCATTGGTGCTACTGCTCCATGAGTGACAATCTTGCCAACAGGCACAATGACAGTTCCCAATTCAAGAAGTAAACCCATAGATAATGTACAACAGCAGCTACTATTGCCAGCCAAAATTATAGGTTTTGAAATTTGGACATGGATAAGGTTGCAATAATCAAGTGCATGGAATGTGCACAAAGTTTATTGAAGGTTGCTAGGGAACAATGATCTGGACGTTGGCCCTGATCCAACAAATAGAGTATCAGCAAAGTCTTTTTCGGGAGATGTATGCTACACCTGACAAACCACATGGCAGTTAAAAAATAAAATATAATCATGATCCAGTACATTTAGGCTTAATATCCTTATGATAGTGATCTGGGTCATAATATGGAGCATGTTAATGTTTGTTGGGAATAAAGCTGCCCCTGATTACAAGTATGATATTCAGTGTGAATTCTGAGCCTTCGCAACTAAGGGGTCAATTCAATTAGCTGCAAGTCACCTCGTGTGTGAGTAAGTACGGGTATACGTCACACTTATGGTACCTCGGATTAACAGATTTTTGTTTGCTGCTCCATAGGGCTTTGTAAAAAAATCCACAAATTGGGGTGAAATTGGGTTGTGAGGGTTATGAATTGCGGTGCCATTGGCAGCCTTTCCATGCTGTTACAATGGCAACTTGCCCCTCTCGTGGCTATTTGAATTGATTCCTAAATGTTTGTAGTATTTAATTGGGAAAATTCCAAACCACCCACAACTGCCATCAAGGTCATGCTGAGGGAAAAAGTACAGTAGAGCACATCTTAGAGCACTCTCCATAAACATCTATTTAATAAAAGGGATTCCTTTAGAAATTAAGATTGTTTTTAAGTTTGTTGATTCTCCATTAATTTGGGAATTAATAACTTTTACAAAAATTACATGACAAATCCATAGTTGCTATAATTTTATTTTCCAAACAAAGCTGTACCCACTTTATATGTCAACACAAAAATAAAAAAAATTCTAGTATGCTCCCTATTTTCACATCATGAGTTTGGCCACCTGACACTACCACAGGGACCACAAATGGCTTTGGGAAGTGTGCAGGACAAACTTAAAATGATCCATATTAATTGCAATTTTATTCAGAATTGTTTTTTTTAAATAAATATGATATGATTCCAAAACTTTAAGCAGAATCATATTATAATCATATTAGAATCATGCCACCACCAAGCCCTTGGGAATATATTGCAAAAATTATCTCCAAGTCAGAAAACGCAAAGCAAAGTGGATAAAAAAGCTAAACATACATAATGTAACACCATAAAATGTCATTGTCCTAATCTGTAAATTGATACAGTAGAGTCATTGACAATATAATGTTTCATTTTACTCATAATATATCAGTTGAAAGTAAAAAGCTTAAATCATTAAACTAAAGTTATATTTGAATTCAATACAGATAGTGTTAATTGTGTTCATATTTATGGAAAAAACAGCACAGCTATTTTTCTCTGTACATGACTCGGTTTTATAATTAAGTTAGTCGATTTCAGCCAGTAGTGATTTAATTTTCACATTTCTTTTACTGCTGTCATATCAAGGAATAATGTGTCTACCTGTGCTCCCTCTACTGGAGATTTGGTTCTGTCATTTGCCACATGCAATACTGTATGAATAATGAGTGCCTTGGGAGTATTCAGTAGATCATTTTGACAATTTTATTGGCTGGTATATTTGGTTCAATTCATGCCTTTAATAAAGTCATTATTGAATGTGTTTTAGCTTTAATTATGAACTTTGCTGACTGAACATTTTTTTTCACGCATAACTGGATAACATTATGCAACATCTACTTAACAAGTACCTTCAGATACATAATCCTATAAAGAAAACTGAGAGGGAGGATACACAACGAACTAGCATTTGTGTTAATGGATTTATCAGTATATAGGACAAAAGCATATTAAAGAAGTTTTTGAAGAGGAGGTCATGATCCTAGTAGCTACAGGGTAAAATGTGAATCAGTGGAAATATAGGACATAAGACAATACAAAATGTAGAAGTAGGGCACAGACTAAATGGGGACTGATATATGAAACAGTACAACATTTGTATCTATACTTAAAGTAAAGTAAATTGAACATTAGAGGATGATGCACAGTTGAGTGTATACTCAAGTGTAGTGTATTTTGCCTGAATTCACACTGTGCATGCCCAAAATTTGCATATAAAAATGTGTTTAAGTATTCAAAAGGAACTCCACCGAATTTTCAAGGTCATACCCCCTGAATTCTGAGAACAGTGTGATTCCAGCAACCTTGACTGCAGATTTAAAGTGGCAATCATTTTTAAAGGCTATACCAGACTGGTTTTCTTTTTAAATTATTGCTGCTTTAAAACAGTTCAAATAGATAGTATTTTGGGATCACATAGCTGCCTGTTTTTTTTTTTTTCTTCACTTTTTTGCATCAATGTTGCAGCACACTACAAAAATTAACCCTCACGGGTTACTGCTGCAGGGAAGCTGAACAGTAAACGAAGTTCTCATGTTTAATGTATAACATGAGCCAGGGAAGCACTATAATTAGCAAAAATTATCCATGAATGAAATTGGACTTTTTTTCAGCATAAACAGCAGAAAAATAAATAAAATATGTTTGAAAAATTATTGTTATTATTATTAAAATGATTAAAAAAAATTATAATCTGGGAATATTAAAATAAAGCCATAACCAAAACTGAGTGGATGTCTATTTTACTGACAAAAGTGACATTAGATTGAACAAAAATGAATTGAAATTGTCTATATATATATTCTGAAATCAATGCAAATTATTATGTAGATGAACAACTGTTTCAACATATCTGTGTTAGCGCTAAATCAACATAGCAGCCAATCTCAATTGTTTAAGAAAAATACAATATTACAAAGCACATTTACATTTAAAAGCAGTGCCAATTTCTCAGTAGCATTAGAACTGTGCAAATACACTTTACATAATCCAGAACTGCAATTAGAGATAAATTTAGGTTATTATCTAGTTTGTTATTGTAGATGACCTTATTTTGCCCTGTCTGTTCATTCTTTGAATGAACAGTGCACACACAAAGAGATCATTTTTAAATTTGCAGAAGTCATGAGAGACATTTAACATGTGATTCTGTGACACGTCTGAAATCAGTGAAAGATGGCACATAAGTCTGGGTCATCAGTCATGTAACAAAGTGAATACATTCTTTATTTCTGATACAATAATTAAGAAAATTGAATTATATGGTTGTGTAACTAATAAAGATGAAAATAAAAGTCTATTATGTTCAACATTTTATAGATCTTATATTTCTTCCAATACACAATAACTTGAATTACCTTTTGAAACCATTACCAATCTGCATCAAAGGACAACCCCATCTTCCTGGCTTGAAAATGTCAATCTGAAATATCCCTAATTCAACTTTCTAACCTATTCTGAATGTATAATATTGTATTATATAATTTAATATTATATATTAAGAATAACATATCACAAGATTATAGTAAAAGGTAACAGTTTTAATTCAGGGGTTATTTTATATTTTTCCTCCTATAGTTCTTTAATGACAAACCATAACATATTCAGAACAAATATATTTGGAATTTGCATTTAAAGGAAAATAAATAATTTCCATGTATATTGGCATAGGTTATGCTCTGCAATAATGTTAGAATTCATAACAGAGCAGTTCATTATTATTGGTGTTATTTGAATTTAAGTATGGTCTTATTTAATTCATACTGAATTACCTATTCAGTATGAATAAAATGTGTATTAACATTATCTATTTCATGTAAGCCAGTGCCCTTCCTCTCAAACCCTCCTCCCAATTCAGTAGCCATTATTATTTCAGAAGATGAGTGTGCAAACATGCTAGTTGTGCTCTATGTGTTTATTTTATGATTATGTGGAAGTGTTATGATAGAAGGAGATGCAGAGGAAGGATCTGGATCACATTAGACTATGGGGAGATGTATTAAGCCTTTTTAAGAGTAGACAAGTGGATAAGTTAACAATAGCAACAAAATCAGCTTGTACCAATCATTTTATATACTGTACTAGATAAATGCTAGTTAGGAGCTAACTGGTTGCTATGGGCAACGTCTTCATTTGTCCACATCTCCACTCTTTGGAAGACTTGATCCATTTCCCCCTAAGTAACCATTGATTTTCCTGTCACACTGGTACACGTGGATTGTGCTGTGAAACAGAATCTCTGTAGGAATTTATATTCATACATTGATTTTGTGATGACACCGTATCCTCATGCTAGCCTATGAGTCACTAATGCCATTGCTGTTCATCTGCACAGCATAGCTGGCTCAGCATAGACATTAATGGATGCCATGGTATTTTCTGTACTATTTTATTGAGCTGCATTCCATTTAGATATCAGAAAACTGTTGTCTATACAATGACTTTTATTTTTTAAATTGCAGCTTTCCTCCCGCAGTCTCAATGGCCTCTCGTTGTTTACTGAACTGCACACAAACTGTGTCTGCTTTATAGCCTGAGAGTGATGTACATAATCTTGGGAACCTGAGCTAAGCCCATTTTGTTAGTTGACAACTTTCTCTTTGATACCAGCAAGAAAAGTGCCTATGACCTGACAATGTATGTTCTAAATCTCAGCATAATAGTGAATGGAGAAATGTATGTAAATGTATCTATATCTAAATTTAGTACATATTATTTATATTTGTTTCAACTTGACACATTGACATATTTTTTAGACACTTCCATATACATTACAATCACTGGATTATTTATATAGTGCTACAAGGTAACACTGTCATTCTACATAGGATGCTCTGGAAGTAATACAAGCCTCATTATTATTACAGATGAGCAATTTGTTTTTTGGCTCAGATCTTCCCGCCAAGTTCAGATCTCGGAATGAGGCAAAACTTCATCTTTTACAGATATCTGTGCTGAGCTGTTTGTGAAAGATGATGTTTTGTCTCGTACTTAGTAGAAATTAGCAGTTTGGGCTTTACTTGGTTATGTTCGGATCTCAAAACTGACATCTTATTGGATATCCAATTCTTATGTGTTTTGTATAGCCAATAAATTCAATCCGAACTTGCACTAATTTGGCTAATAGAATCGAGACCAAACCAAACTGCTTATCTCTAGTTCTGAGATACAAGCATGGCGGGAAGATCTGAGCCAAAGCCAAAACCAAACCACTCATCTCTAGTTATTATTTACATCACATGATGCTCCCTGGTTCTCATTGGTTACTTTGCTATGTGAAGGTGTTCAGTTTGAAAATGTGACCTGTATATTTACATATCATTTGTCCTTGATTGTATAAATTGCTTACTTGTACAACAATTATGTTGCTGTGTTGGATATTCATTCATTCAGGTTTCTTTATGTCATTCAAAGAATATTTTAATTCTGTTCAAATACATATTATAGCCATGTGTGCCCAATATTACTTTTAAGGTGCCCACACACATAGCGATATTTTACACGATCTGGCCGATTCCTATGCATTGGAACGACAGATCGCGTAAAATATGGCCAAATCCTGAGTAAATCGTGAGTCCCCACTCACAATCACGATGCGCGTCACCGCTGGTCGCACATCACATCTTCAGATCTGCCGTGCAGTAGGGCAGATCTGACAATCTAGGACCCGATGCACTGTAAAAAGTCTGACTGCAGTAGAGATCGTATGATTGGACACCAAATCGTGTGCAAATCGTGTGGAGATCGTGTGCTGAGCTGCCGGGGAGAGTTTCAAGGGAAATCGTACACAAATCGTACACATCAGCTGTTCGTGGGCAGATCGGTATGTGTGTGGGCACCTTAAATCTTCTGTGTATATTGCCTTTTCTCTAAAGGCAACAGGCTAACTTGAATATCATTTTCCTGAATGCCTACCAAAACCTACACTACATATTTAGGGTTATACTTAAGAAAACATTCCTCACCCAAGATTATGTTTGTATGATAATATCTTGTTGGATTTCACCACCACAAAATAGCATCACTGCTCAGAAGGCAATTTAGCTCTTATGGGGCCTTACAATTAGTGGCGGTGGATGTAAGGTGCCGTAAAATGGTCCTAACACTGGCACTTTGCAGATTCATCAAACCACACTTTCTCTCACACCGCATAGAGGTGTGCAAGAAAATATGGGATGTTGGAGTACCACAATTCACGATACATCACGACCACACAACAGCTAATTAAACTACTCATGTAAAGTATCTGCTTAAAGCAAATCTCTACTCAGTCAGGACAACATAGCTGATACATATGTTTGATTCCTAAATATTTTTTTCATATATTTGATCTAGTATGTGTCGTGAAAGCCATAATGATACTCATATGCACACATCCATATGTGCTTACCCAGTATCATCCTCTTATATCTTTCTATTTCCACTTATATGGACTTGAAGTTGTTTAGAGAATAAATATGCAAAAAGGCTTATTTTGCAAATGTAACCTATATCATATATGTAATCATTTGCTATATATTTATATATAGCATATGTCTCACCTGAAGCTGCCACCATTGTCAGTGGTCTGGCCCTCTTTGCTGCGTCAAAATCACAATGTCATCAGGTTTGAACTGAACAGCATGAACTGCTTTGTTGGACGGCAACGGACATGGCAGGAGCTGCAGAACAGGTAAGCGCTATATAAACTCTACTAGAGAGTGAAAATAACATATGATAATATAGGGATAGGGTTTATATTTGCAAAATAGTCTTTTTATGTTTAAGTGGCTGATTCTGAGGTGGAAGTAAAGTAAAAAAGCAAGTAACTCTGTATATGGAACAAACCAAGTTGCAATGCAAGGGGTGAAAATTTATTTATTTTTTGTATGAAGGATAATTAGTGGCTGCTTTTGCGCATAGCCCACATATACTGGGCAGCTTTATTTTTACACCACAATGTAGATTTGAGTTTGGATACAACTCACCCAAGTCTAAATTTCTCTGCACATTTTAAATCTACCCCACCTGCAGTGCAATGTGGTTTTGGTGAGGCGCAAAGTTACTTACTCTTTTTTGCTTTGATCCCACTTCAGAATCAGACCTAAAAGTCTAAAAAGACTAAAACATATATACAGTTTTCCTGATGTAATCACTAAACTTGAATTGAGAGTTGACTATATAAAGAAACTATTGCTGATATTCACACATCCACATAGACTGTATCCGAAGGGGCATATTCAACTGGCCACAAGATTTTTGCAGCCAAAATAATGAAGGTATCACAGCCAATTTCTGATTACCGCAGCTATGCACCCTCCTGATTCTCATGCTATTTAACTGTAAAAAATTGGGTGCGAAAATTTTTGGGGCAAAAACCTGTGTGGAAAAAAAAAAAAAAAAAAAAAATGGGGATTACAGCCTTTACCCTAAAAATATCAAAAAAATATTGTATATCATATAGATTGCTATTACTGTCCCCATGAAAAATATTTACCGCTTTTAAAATGGCAGAAATGTGCATTTTTAATAGCAGTGAAAGCATATTTAATATGTTAAAATAAATGCCGAAGTTAAATTTGGGGTGCATAAAAATGCATGCAAAGTTGATTTTTTTAGTCATCTGAAGCCACTTTAACTAAAAAAAAAATGTAAATCCCCCTGCAACGTTTAAAACATTACTAAATGCATTACTACTATTTATAACACTGGCTGGCCAACCTGATAATTGCAATGGCTGTATATGTGTGGTTCTCTAACATTCAAAATGGTCCCACATTACCCCCAACCTCATAAATACAAAAACATCCCCATATTACTTATAAAATAAAATATCCTCCCACATGCCCTCAAGCCTCCAGGTGCCACACAAACCTCTCAAACCCACTCAATGGGAGTACTAATCATGTAACTTAACTTATACCCCTTTTACACCAACCTGAAAATCCCAGGTTCATGCACGTGAACATGCATCAACCCGGGATTTTTGTCAGTGTAAATAGATCCACTCGGGTCCAGTGATCCAGGGATCAAACTCGGGTAGTTTGCAGGGTTGACCACGGGTCATTCCAGTGTCACCCTGCAATGTAAAGGGTTGACCACGGGTCATTCCAGTGTCACCCTGCAATGTAAATGGAGCGATCTGGGTCACGATGACATCATCTCCAAACATCCACTGCAACCAGCGCTGGCCCGACCAGCACGAAGCAGCGCACCCCACCCACCCCCCCTGCCTCTGGACTGGTGCGGAGTAAGGTAAGAGGGTCGGGGAGGGTGGGGAAGAAGCACTGCTCACCTGCATCAGGAGAGCTGGGTCAGTGCTGACCCAGCACTGGTGTGAACGCCGCGGTGTAAAAGGGGTCTGTCCCGGGTCTGATCCGGATTGGAAACGTGTTCCAAATCCCAGGTCAGACCCGGGACTTTTGGTATAAAAGGGGTATTAGTATCTATTTTAGTTGATAGATGTAAGTGAGCTGAAACAAGCTGTTGTACAGTTTTGTAAATTTTTTAAGAGAAAAATTAATTCCTGCAAGGATGATGAATTGAATTCCCCCCTATTAATCAAGATATAAAGTAAGTGAGATTGGGAGCATATAGTTCAAGGCCACCACTTTTCACCCTAATTGCTCCTACTGTGTGTTACCTTAGCTGGTGCTGCAAAGTTAACCAAACCCAAAAGCTATTTCTTTGACAATGAAGAACTATATGTGATGGTACTATGCTGAGCAACAAAAAAAATGCTTGGAACTAATTACAAATAATGTTACCAGTGGAGTAAAACATGTAATGTACATGTAACTCTTCGAAAATATATAATGATACATCCTGTTTATTATTTACAATAGTATGTTTAACCTTATTTATTCCCAAGTAAGGTTTCTCACCAGGCATTATCTTCTTCATTGCATGTCAAGTTCTTTGCCAAGTCGAAATGCACACATTTACCCACCCTGGCCTCTAGCAGCTGGAGTTTTTTAAATGTCTTTTTATTTATTATCAATCACAAGTGTTTAAGTCTACATAGGTCCCTGTCTTGTTTATTTTACCAAATGCCATGTGTCAGAGCAGAACAGTTTAATATAAACATTCAGTACCGAAGCACAAGACTTGGAGCCATTATTATTTGTATATAACCTCAGAACCTTACTCTATTTAAGATCCCAGTACCCCTGTACACACACACATATATATATATATATGTATATATATATACTTTATATATCTGTTCCATCCTTGACAGAATAGCAAAATGTCTGTTATGACGAAAACTAGGGTCAAAGTTTGTGGCATTAAAAAGAATGAAAAAGAATACAATTAGCAGTAACAGGAGGGTCGAGAATGAAAGTGCAAAAAAGAGGGAGGATGAAAAAAATAGAAATAGGAAGGGATTATGGTACAGCTTTACATTAAAAGCAACAAGACAAAGGGTGAGAAGTACAAAAGCATCTTGTGGGAGGAAAGTGATGAAATCCATCAATGGTTTACAAGAGAGCCCAGAGCAGTGTGTATTGATAGACAGAATGAATGGGAGCCTCAGTAGAGTTAAAAAAAAAGAAACATAAAAACATTAAAACAGGATATAAAAAAGCAGCTGAGATAAAGACCGCAATAAAATGAAAAAAGGAACAAGGCAGGCACACTCTGTCACACGGACACAAAAACAAGTTATTATAACTATCTATTGTACATCTTTCTGTTTAACATCCTTACAAAAATACAGAATAGTGTAAAATATGTTGTAGCAAAGTGAACATACGCTCTCTGTTAACTACAAAATTAATTCACTTCCAGTTCTGCAGTTAATCAAAATGTAACTTTTTAACGCTATATTGGTTTATTGTAAAACTAAATATATAATTATCCAGCAAAGTGTTATTTTACTATTCACACTATACCCTCTCTCTACCCTGTGGAGAAGTGCAACATATAACCAATCATATTTTACAGTGACATATTAATTAGTACTAAAATATATAATAATTATCTTTTAGTCAATACAAAATCTAATACGCTAATTATGTGATTGGCTTGGGGCAGAACTACACTTTTTGGTTTAGGGAAACAGAATCCCTTTCCCAATCTACCTCCTGGTGTCACTTACCCGTATCATAGCTCACACATACACACACCTGGGTCAGTCACATGACCTGGCTTACCAGACACTCAAAACCAAACTGCTTGCTAGAAATATAGATTCTATTTTCCCGTTAGTGAAAAGGTTTTCAGAGCATAATTGGTCAGACATGGACAGACCCTACTGTATATTCACTCCTGAACACACATCCTGACCTAACAACAGAGCTTATAGATATTCTACTTAAAATCAATGTGCTCTGTTGCCAAGTGCAGGGAGTAGCCTATCCATTGCCCACTGCCCCTCCCAGTTCTACCTCTGTATAACATTAGGTCTTTTAGAAGGAATAGTAAAAAGTAAAAAATCCTGCACCAGTTTCTATGATTTGATAGATCTTTAAAGCCCCTTCACAACTATATTACATATATATAAATGCATTTCTATCAGTACCCTTATATTTAGTGGGGTGCTACTAGATAACTCTTTTATAGATATAGGCACAACCAAAAAAGACACAAAGACACTGGAGATTATAGTGCACTCTCCTTGTGTCTTTTTTTGTTGTGCCCATACTTTATTACCTCTCTAATACCAACAGATAGACTAATGTTATGAGTATATGACCCTGTTAGCAGTAGTCTGTCATATGTTTTACATAATGCACTTAAATAATAAACAGTCCGAGCCATGTTCTACAATGATCATTGTCAAGCCATCACTGAAAACAGAACACTACTCACATTAGCATCAAGGCAGCCTCCACTCAGAGACTGTAGGATTCATGTAAATGATTAATAGAACACACAATCTTCCCTTTGACTTATACAAACAAATGCCTCTTCCAATAGGTATAGCATTAATGTGTCTAATTTATTTATTTTGTATAATAAGCGAATATCCCATTACTTTTAGGACACTGCAAACTCCATAGCCGGGTGCAATGAGGTTGCAGCTGGGTCTCCCTGATGCCACTGATGTACTTACTCAGATAGGGGGGCTTGTAAGGCGCTCTGGTGGCGGTGAGCAGGCCGTCCAGCTCTTTCCTTTCCTGCGTGCTCCCTCCTCCGCTCCCGTTACCCACTCCTGCCAGCCCCTGCAGCGCCTTCTCTTTCCCGAAGGTGGAAAAGGATCTCTCCCCTCCTGGAGGCACCTCGGGGGCTTCGAACACCTCAGTGTCCGGAACCGAGTCCATGCCGGGCACATGAAGGTTGCTGCGGTAATCTGCCGCCTGGCGGCCGTCACCTGCAGGTACAAAGGAGGGCATCCAGCAGCGGTCCGAGTGGCCCAGGGCCTTGCATTCCTCCGTGCAGTTGGAGAACAGGTCAGCGCCTGAAGAGGGCAAAGCAGAGGGTCAATCTTCATCAATGCTTGCAGTGCCAACTGCAAATGCTTTATAGAAAAATAGCATTGGTCTAGCATCTATTACCAATGTCAAATTATATTTCTGGTGTATTATGGGACTCACAAGGAACAAAGGACACATTTGCATTGTGTGGTCTCAGTGGAAAAAGGAATAAACAGAGTATGATGAAAACTCAATGCTTAAGACATGAAGAAGGTGACTAATAGTAAAAATCAATTAACGAGTTGGAGTGGAGTGTTAAGCACTTATGCCCTTTGACTGGTGTATTGATAGACATAAAAGAGATTTCATTATGTGATTGCCCATAATCTTCATTGTGGTGCTTTCTTAGTTTAAGAAAGATAATGAGCTATTAGCTGATCTATTTCCTTTACCAAAGGCCCATTTATCAAAGTCTCCATATATCTCAGTGCTAAATGAGTTATGTTACATAGCATAATGTCTGGGTACCACAATGAACCAGTCCTGCACTGCTGACTAGGACAACATGACATGGGATGCATCATTCAGTACAGGGAATCGGGCCTCTGGGACATACTGAGAATGTACCCGCCAGTCAGGAGCCTGAGAATAGCAGAAAGGTCAGTGCCAGCCAGCTGATGTATTCAATTCTACAGCACAATGCCCACCTGTTTGATTGCCTGTGGTTATTTCATATGGCGAAAATCAGGAGTAAGCAATATGTTCCCATAATGAGGTAGTCCTAACTTCATCAGCTTAGAAGAAAATTATTAAGTATATGATCGATCATTTTAAGGCCAGATTTACCTATCTGGAGAAAACCTTACACTATTTATTCTATCTATTTATCTACATATTTGTCTATGTATTATCTCTCTCTCTTCTGTCCCTCTCTATATTGTTTCTTATATTAATTTCTCATGTATCTAGCTATAGATCTATCTATCTATCTATCTATCTATCTATCTATCTATCTATCTATCTATCTATCCTTAAATATCTATCTTACCTGTCTATTTCTCTTTATCTTTTATATATCTATCCCTAGTCTGTCTATTTTGTTTCTTATATCTGTCTCAGAGAGAGAGAGAGTCTGTGCTTGAAAAGTGACAGTTATCTATCATCTATTTGTCTCTTTTATATGCATCTCTCTCTCTTCTATTTATATATATATCTTATCTATTCTCTTTTTTATCTTTTTCTTATCTATTGGTCTCTCTATCATCTATCTAATCTATTTACTACTCCCAAAGCTTGTGTAAGTCTATGTATTTGTAGCACGTCTCCTGTTATTGTGATTGAGCGAATTCCAGTTGCAAATGACCATGATTAGCTGAAGTCAGTGTCCGTGTAAGGTGAGATGTCGATGCTGATACTATTGACAGATCTCCAGATCTCTTTCAGCAGATGCTTGTCCTTACCAGCTCCAGGCAGCTGTTCTCCCACATTTCCTCCAAACTTATTCTTTTAAGTGACACACGCATTTTGAACGATTGATTTTAATCTGCCTTTATAAGTACATGTAAAGAGACTTTATACACGCTTCTTTACTATAATATTTGTTTTTCTGTACAATTAATGCCAATTTTCTATTGCATTTGTTTTATTAATGATGTAAAGCACTGGATATGGTTACAATAGACTTTGGCAAGGAGCAGTGTATAAATTACACATGACACCAAAGAATGTGTATTTCAAATATACTGTATAAGCTCAATTTGCCACTGGCACCAGCCATTTGCCAGCAAAGAAACGTTTGGTGTGTTAGGCGCACAGCTTGTAATTGATCCGCACAATGATATGCTCTGTGGGGTTGTGTAGAAATCGAGATTGTTCAGTGATGCTTGTGTACACAATGCCATATGTATGCTAATGTGCCTCCCCATACCAACTGTGTACATAGGGATTTGTATAAATATAAAACAGGAGATGATACAAGGCAGGAGAACCACATATAAACATCAGGGGGTTTGGGCCACAGAAGTAGTGAGTGGAAGGTAAAATCTCCTTACTATGCACTGTAAACATTTTATATAATAATTTTTGCTTCAATATGGATTATTTATTAAGCACACAGCCATTTATTTAGGGAAACATGTGTGTGTCTGTATGAACAATGATCTCCCTAAACTATTAAATTATAATTTATTTTATGATTTTATTTTATGCTAGCTATACTGGCTATATGTATGTGCCATCCAGTTAAATAGGAAATAATAAGTGTTTAATATTCAAGGAGCACCGTAAATTATAATGAGATTCATAATATTACCTGTCTATGTCATCTCAGTGCCATAAATGCACTTTGTGAAAAATAAAAAAAAAGCAGAATCATCAACAAGTGGTAAAGGGCAGCAAATGGAAGAGCTATTATTACAGATTAATCTCACTTTGTAATGACTTTTATTTTAAATTAAGCAATGTAGCACATAGTAACTCTGCCTTGAATTCTAACCTTCCATTGATAATAAGTATGCAGAAGTCTGGAAATAAATTACTGATCAGTGAGCTGTTGAAGAATGCAGACGTGAACTGCAGCTGAGATGAAAGAATCGGAGAAGGGGCGAGTAGGCGGATACAAGGAACATGTAAAGCGTTTTATACAGAAATCTACAAGTTAAAAAATCTTTTATACTACGCAATGCAAATAAAACTATGAGAAGAGAAGGTTTTCAATAATTTGGAAGGATTTTTTTTTTTACAAAACCATGAGATGTTATGAGATGATTGACTGTGCTTCACAATTTTCAGTCTATTATAAATTGAAACGTTTTCTTACAAGAAATAGTCGATTTTAGTGAGATGTATTATAAGGGAACAGTAAGTTAAAATTGAGATGCAAAGATAATTGGGCAGACAAGATTAGAGAGAGAGAGATATAAGGGGGGCAGAGAGAGAGAGATGTAACATTATGATTGCCAACTGTCAGGCTTTGTTGGTTTTAAGTGAATAAAAGCAAAGGCCATTAAAATAAATTACAGATTTTAAATCAACTTCTACTGAATAGCACGTTATGCAAGTAGTGACACGTATTCATGAGACATTGTTCCTTCTCCCTGGGAGAAGGGCAAAGGGCTTGAATTTACTAGTGAGGAGAGGGTGGGAAAAGTAGGTTGGATTGGGACAGAATGATAGAGGTGCATCCACCATATATTGTGTCACTACTATCTAGATGCGGGGTCCTGCTATTTACAAATTAATTAAATGCTGTTAAACTGTAAGCATTAGAAATGCATATCCTTCAGGATTCCTTTAGTATACATGTGCAAATTGTGGAGAAAAGTTTAACACAATTACAATGAGACTATAAAGTGGGTCTGTCATATGGCAAAAGAGATGGGAGTATACAGAGTACCTAAAATTCTTTAGACTCTTGATAATGTCTATATTCCTATAAAGCCCACAAACCAATTTTCAGTATACTGCTCAGTAAATCTATTAATATGATGCACAACTGCATGAAATAACAAATGTGCTGACATTTCACCAAACTCATTAAAGAGCCGACCAACAATTACCAATTTGTTATGAGTTCACTGGCTTTTATTTGCCTTTAATTTATATCACACACTTATGTGGTCTAAGAAGTTAGAAATGAATTCAATAATCATATGAAGTCGGTGAAGTATCTTAGCAACTGTTATTTTATAATTAATTCACCCTAACGGTCTTTCTCTCAATGCAATTCCATTTTATTGCAGAACAGATAAACTAACCATGTCTATTAGTGATTGCAATAAAATGTGTTTTGGTTTTCTTATTGATAGATGTTTTTATGGCCCTGCAAATCATACACTGTGATTTCACATTATGGAAATAATGTGTAAGCCTGGGTGGTGGAGCAGGGCTGATCAGTGGCTGAGTAAAGTCTAAATTATTTTCAAATGAGTTGTCTAACTCAATCATTTCATTACGATGGAAGTATTTATATTGAAACTATATTCGTCCTCTGCACAGGAAGATAGCTTCAGGCCAATCCCCGTATCCTGAAGCCGATATTCATCGACACTGTGTTGGTCTCAAAGCATGTCTGATTTAAAATCACAAACCATGGTGCTCAATAGCCCACTGCAATGTTGAACATATTAAACTATAGCTCTAAACCAGTGGCCAGAGAAATTGAGATACTAAAGGTAGGCTTAAGTTATAAATTAATGTCCACTTACTAAATGGACCATAAAATTGCAAAGAAGAGCAAATTATCAGACTTCAATGCTAACATATCAAACTTCTATAGATATGCATACTCTAAATAAAATGACAAATAACTTCTGCAGAAACTATAAATCAGTCATTCCAAAATAACATGGTAACAGATATAGTTGATGCTGTAGGGAGCAGCACATACTATGGACAGGCAAGGATGAAGGCAACTTGTAAACATTTAACACATCTTTTAAAGCACAACCATCGTACTTTCTCAAATGGTTTGAAAAAGAAATTCAGGGAAAGAGGCCAATGTGGATTTGTCCATTTAACCAACGTATAGATCATGTGTTTAATAATCTATTATTTCTAAAATGAACAGTTAACCTGTTACAACATGGAAATGGAAACAAAGATAAACTATTAGGGACACTTGTTTTCTGAGAATACCTCTGTCCTTGGCTACAGTCATGGCAAAATCCCATTTTCAGGGGTTACCTGCAAATATTAAGTATCCCCAGGATGTGTGCAGAAAAGGCCATAGCAGATATCTGCCATAGTCTTTCCATTTCCGACAGCAACAGCAGCCCACATAGGTTTCTATGGGGTTGCAAAACTCAGATTTACCAAGCTCCAGAATGTGAAGCATTGTGGAGCTTGGCCGCAGCAGCTAACACCATCTTCTTAGCCTATGAGCTGCCTTTTTAAAGTTTTTTCAGGATATGGATCCAAATCCAGGGATCCCTGGCTTGCCTCTAAAAGCTCACAACTGTCAGCCAAAATACGATTTAACTAAACAATATAAACAAGCAAAACTCTTATTTAATACCATTTGATCTCATTATGACAGGGGTTGGGACCCTTTTTTCTGCCGAGGGCCATTTTGAGATATATATATATATATATATATAAAAAACATTTTTCGCGGACCCGATGCAGGGCATGCTCCCTTCATGTGACGTCACACAGGGCGGGGCCACAATCGCCGGTGATTACAGCAATGCCGGAGTGGGAGCTGTAAGGGCAGCGGTGTGACCATCTGAAGCGTCCTGAGGACGCTCCTGGCAGCACTTCTGCATAGATTCTGATATCAGGGGGCCATTCTAGGCACCCTGCTAGCCAGGTGAGGCTAGCAGAAAAAAGCTCTGAGGGCCAGACCAAATGACGCCGCGGGCCTTGTACGGCCCATGGGCCTAAGGTTCCCGAATGTGGATTGAAAGATCTAAAGTAAAAAGGTAGACAATATCTAGATAGACACCAGATGTTAGATAGGCAATAGGTCAACAGGGACAAAAAGTCAACAAACTAATGGTCGTCATGTAAGAAGGTTGACAGGTACAAATGGTCGACATGGTCAAAAGGACGACATACATATGGTCGACATGAACATGGTCGACACTTTTCTTTTCTAACCCTAATCTTCACCCTAAACCCAACCCTCCCCTTGGTGCCTAACCCTAACTCCTGGTGCCTAACCCTAACTATCGGGGCAGGTGCCTGACCCTAACCATCCCTTCTAGTGCCTAACCCTCCGGTAAGTGCCTAACCCTAACCCTCCCTCCTGATGCCTAATCCTAACCGTTATGGTAACTGCATAGCCCTAACCCTACAGTAAGTGCCTAACCTTAACAATAACAAAACTAAAAAATAATGTGTCATCCATTTTCATGTTGACAATTTTCATGGCAACCTTTTTATCATGTCGACCTTTTGACCCTGTCGGCCTTTTGACCGTCGACCTTTTGACTCTGTCAACCTTTTGCCTGTCTAACATCTGGAATCTATCCAGACATTGTCTACATTTTTACTGTAGATCTTTAGACTGGATCCTGAGGTTCCCCATCCCTGCATTATGACATATTCAGAGACAGAATGTATCAATGGGATAAGTAGACATAGTATAGCTAAAAATATATTATCTATCTATCTATTGATCTATGTTGTTTCATTTCCTTATCTTATTTCTTTCCTACAGATGTGTCCTCCAAATACACATTTGGTCAAATCGTGCCAATTAACCCATTTGGTGTTCCACAGACTTTGCCATGCCTAGCGTCACTTTCAATAAATATTAATATAAGGCCTGTATCCAATTATTATTTTGGTGGTAATGTTTCCCCTGGTACTATCAATTTAGCTCTGAAAGCTGGCACTTATCGGGGAGTGTTTCACTTGCCTCAGGCAGGTGAAAGAAAATCCCCCAAAACAGCCCCGTTTTCATGTCGGCGGTCACAAAAAACACAGGTTTCAGCGACTCTGTGTGTTTTCTCATGAATATGGGACATGTGCCCGATAATGACCGTTGGGCAAAAATCGCAATAACAGTCCATTTCTTTTTTGAGAAGAATTATCGGGGCCAAATGGATACCGGTCTAAATAAGACATGAATCGCAGTAGCATCATTAATGCAACAAAAGTACATTGCAAGATTACACTAACTACGAGGGCTGGCATTACCTGTACTTCTGTGTGCACCTAAGTCACATATCAGGGTAAAAAGGCAAAAGATAGAGTTCCGATACGAACGGCCACACCATGCCTCTTGCAATGTTTTGTTATGCCTAATCTGTGACTTTATACACATTTTATACCAACTCCTTTGCGACAGAAGTACTAACCTAGAGTCCCTGGTACGCTGTGTGTGACTTTGTATGTGGTTATGAAGCAAATAAGACAACAAATTTGGAAAAAGTACATATCTTTACACGTATCAGATCTATCTGTCTATTTTTCATCTCACCTTTTTCTTATATACAGTATGTATTTACAATTAGCTATTTATATAGTTATTTATCATTTGTCTATCTCTATATCCATTTATCTTCTCACTCTCTCTTTCACATGGCCCTTCTCTTTATTTTCTCACTTTCTATGTATTTCACAATCTATATATCTCACTATATATGTCGCTATCTATATATCTCGCTATCTATGTATCTCCCTCTCATTATCTATCTATCTATCTATCTAATTTTGGTTAATATTTTTTATCTATTCATCTGATCTCTCTCTTGTATATCAGTCTGTCTGCTATCTATTCTATACTTTGGATCCCTCTCAAGAGAACTCTGCATAAAGAAGTCCATAGGCATCACTAGGCAACACCATATATAGATGGCATTGCTTATAGGGAAAAAGCTCCAGAAAGTTTATCTGTCATCTATCAATCCATTTATTTAGCTCCTTTTATCTTATCTATCATTCTATTATCAATCTACTTTTTCCATATATATTTGGTTATCTATTTATCTATCATATTTCCATTTATCTCTTTCATATCCATCTCTCTCTATGGGCCTGATTCTGAGTTGGGAATAAAGCAAGTAAGAGCAACTAACTTTGTACATGGACAAAACATGTAGCAATGTAAGGGGTGCGATTACATACATGATTTTGCATGTGTGGTAAATACTGATTACTGCATGTAGCCCATAAATGCTGGGCAGCTTTATTTTTAAATAATGTAGATTTTAGTTTTCGACACAGCCCTCTCTCATATCTAAATCTCACTACACATTTTACATCTGCTCTACCTGCAGTGCAACATGGTTTTGTCAAGGTGCAACAAAGTTACTTGCATATCTCTCTCTCTCTATTTCTCTCTGTCTACCTCTATATGTCTCTATCGCTCTATGGGGGAGATGTATCTAACCTTTATGAGAAATTAAATTGGAGAAGTTTCCTATAGCAACCAATTAGCCACTCACTGTCATTTTAACGACTGTATAAAAAAATAGCTAGAAGATGACTGGTTGCTATGGGCAACTTCTCTTTATCTATCTTGAAAGTATGATAAATCTCTCTCTTTCTCTCTCTCTCTCTCTCTCTCTCTCTCTCTCTCTCTCTCTCTCTCTCGCTCTCCATCTCTCTATTTAGCTCCATTTTCTTATGTATTTTTTAATTCGCTCTATCTTTTTGTCTATTTTACTGTCATTCTTTTTTTTATCTCACCTATCTCTAATCGATGTATCTTCACAAATACATTTATTTATCTATCTATCATCTATTTGTCTATCTCTCTCTCTCATTGCATTGGTCTCTATTTTTCCATCATGCTATGGATGTATCTATTTCTCTCTCTCACTCCCTCTCTCTCTCCCTCTCTATTTTTCCATCATGCTATGGATGTAGCTATCTATATTATCTCTATATGTTCTGTATATATTTCTCGTTCTATCTATCTATCCTTCTTTATTTCATTATCTCTCTCTTGTATATCTGTCTCTTACATATGTCTGTCTATCTATCAAATTTATCTAATCTCTTCTCTGTCTTCTACCTATATCATACATACGTACAAACAGTACATAGTAGTCAGACTTTTTATTGATGCATACAACAGGTGAATACCACCTCCTCCTCTAATAAGTAATATTACCATCATTTCTAAACAAATATGTCTACTGGGCAATGGTATCTATTTGGCAGCTATTACATGTGAGAACAAATATAATTCCCCTCTTTAGTACCTTTGTCTCTTGGGATTTTACACAAGAATAAATAACATCTATTTCCAAAATTAGTGATGTGTTAACATCCTTCCCAGTGTTTTCTTCTATTTCATTTATCACCTGATGAAGTATTTTATATTTTAATTTATTCAACTACTGTTTAAAACTGTAATATTTACGTTATTTAATGTCTGTAAACATGTATACTACCTGTAAAACTACTTGTTGCTTATTCTGGCATCTGGGAACCAGACTTGCATAAGTCTAATTACATATTTTTGTAATTAGTCAAACGCATATATTTTCTGCGTATTGTTGATCTGCCTAACAGATGCCAATTAAATATTCTGTGCTCTTTAATTACAAAGTATTATGCTGATAAACTAACCTTTTTTTTAAAGCTTCACTGGGTTAACAGATTACCAAAAAAAAAACCTGAGAAAAAAATATAACAAAGTACGACTACTGTCTGCTGCTAAGCCCCATTCAAACGCTTACATTAATAACGTGCTTTATAATAAAATAGGTCGAGACAGATCTCTTTAAGTCAGGACAACAATAAATCAGGGCCCCACATATAGGAAAATAAAGGATTCTCTGTGCTGAATGTAAACTTCTGGCAAGCCTTAGTCAGTGTGCGGGTTCTCAGACATTAAATAGACGCTCTGTTCATTTTAGCATGAAGTCCCACAAGGAGCAGCCACCTCCAGGGATTCTTGGCTTTCCTGAACTCTCATTAGGCCTGCATATTAATGACTTGTAAAAATAGAAGGGGGCCTGGAGTATAGCCTTTTCTATTGAAAGGGTTTCCCATCGCCGAAGCACACATACAATGCAAACTGCACACAAGGCAAAGGCCAAACAGAAGCTCTCATATCTCCAGCAACGTCTGTTTCATAAACTCTTGTCTAGTGCCTGCAACTAGCCAGGGGTAATAGTGTGTATATCACTGCACTCAGTGGTGGAGAAGGATAGTAGGGGGACAGCTGGAGTGCATTTCTATAGACACTGGCCTCAATTATAAGATATATTCAAAATCATTGGAGTGGGTCCAACAAGTCAAAATCCTTATAGGGACACATGTATTAGATATCATAGAAAACAAAAGAAGTATTGAATTGTTGTCTACATGCGTGTCTAAGTATTCAATGCTATTCTATTGGTATACAAATATATAACAAGATCTGATATATTAGATAGATAGATAGATAGATAGATAGATAGATAGATAGATAGATAGATAGATAGATAGATAGATAGATAGACTGTACCTATGTGTAAGTGATTCTGGTGTTACTTTCATTTATTTCTGTGCTTTGTGAGGCCACAAAAATAATGATTGGACAAAGATTTAGAACAAATTGTTACAGGAACATTTTGTAAAAGAATTCAGAAATACCTTATAGTATTTTGTAACTGTACATCATATTGTCAAATAATGATTTACTAGAGGAATGTTAACTGGATGTCATGCAATTCTTTTTTTCTGCTATTTTCCATAATTTAGGTATTTATATGAGTCACATACAGAAAGGACAGGTGTGTATGCTACTGTGAGCTGATAAACTTGATTTGGCATATAATATGCATACAGTATAAAGTATATTGGGATTGCAGCTCATGCCACTAAGGGGATAAGGAACCAATGCTTGATTCTTCCTCTTATCAGACTTACCAGAGGATTGACCTCGATTAGTGGCGTCATGATCACTGTCTCCTTGCTCACTGTCTCCGTGCCCACTATCCTTAGAGCTTACTATGTCTGCTTCCTGGAATGCAGAACTGCAAACACAAACAGCAAAGTATTGAAGAGAAATAGCAAATCAAATATTCTTCTGCCATCTTATGGACACAGGGAGAGCTGCATTAAATAATTGTGCTACAGTATGTGACTGATAGAAGTATTGCCTATCCCCTCACTAGACTACAGCAAATCCCACAGACAGCAAGTTAGGCATGGGCAAAACATGGCTAGACCTGTTACATTTTACAAATTGCAACTATCATTCTGCATACTAATTAATCTACATTATAAAATGCAAAAATATTAAACGTAATGTGCAATAACATACATAAACTACAGAATTCTTTAAGGTTCCAGAGCTAGACATTTCTACTGGGTCACAGTGAATGAATAAGCCTTTTTGCAGTAGGAATGTTCCTATTTCTGTAATGAGTCGGGGGATCTTTGTTGACAAAATGATGGGAGTCATTTTGCTATCCACAATAATGTCCACTGTATAAAATAACACAAATGAAAGAGGAGACGCCCAAACACATTCCATACCTGTTTACCCGTCGTGGTCTGTCAACTAGATAACTGAGTTCTGTGCGTTGGTGTTTATTCTAAAAAATAAATGAGACACAATTTGACTCTAAATGTCACTAAAAGCAATATGAAACAGCTCGGAGCTACTGTGCTGATTGATTAAGAGTGTACACAGAAATGTCTAGGCCTCCAGCAGTTTGAGCATACAAAATATTGAGAGTGCTTTTTATTCAGTGGGGTAAGTTCAATTGGAGAAAATATACAAACATAAGAGGGCAGTCATCCCCCCTTTGGAGACACTGGAGTGATGGCATTTCTTGAACCCAAGAAGACACATGCACTTAGTACTGTGCTCACAAAATGGGTGGGGTTACAGCTGACATACTGTACAATCTCCATATACCAATATCAATGATTGCAAAGGGATGAAATGTTGCCAGATATAAAAGGGAGGTTATTTGCGGATTGTATCCATGCAGTCTACATTTAAAATGGTTACAGAACTGATTTACATTACACTCAAATACATACTTTCAATTTCTACATGTCCTGAGGATTACACACAGCACATGTTCAAAAACACAATATAAATACAGCATATTTTACTGACAAATTCATATTTTCAATGAATAGCATATGTGCCTTAAAAAAAAAAAGATTTCAGACCATATTTAATAATTCAATTGACAGTGACAATTTCAGGAGTCCCTACGCAGACAAAAATCCCCCTAATATTTCAGTGCCAAACTGGGCTCATTCACATTCAGGCAGTGTGAGCTTCAAGCTGCAACAGTTTTCTAAGGGAATTCTAATGGCGAGTCTTTATGGAAAGAGAAAATAGTGCACAACACCAGGCTCTGTTTTTCTTATATACCAAGACTGAACGATTATTAACTATATATTATTTACCAAGTGTATTATACAAATGCATTGATTTCTTATTACACATATAATACAGCAAGCATTTTGCATTGCAGGACTTTCAGAATAAATCAATAGAACATAAACAAAAACTGCAAAGTGCAGTATGGGGAACAATAAATAAAACAAATGTATATATCATGGATTTCTAAGAGAAAAAAAAAGGAAAGTAGATCGTTTAAGGGCATATGCACAGATAGCGGATTTCCTCTGTCTGGAATGGATTTGCAGATAACAAGGGATCAGTAACATCTGGTTACAAGGGAAAAGTTATTTGAAACGTTAACCGAGATTATGGGGTAATTAATGAGTACAGTAGCAGCAGTAGCAAAAGCAGTAGCAGTAGCGATGTACGTGACAAGAATAGACAAGTGGTATAGCTCAGTCTTACCTCGCTGGACAAGATGCTGCCATTGGAGATGATATCAGGCTGCTGGTCTGCATAACCGGTCACTATAGCCCCGCAGGGGTTGTGCTCGGTGTCAGTGCTCCTGGATGGGCTGCAGGGCTTTAGGAACATGAGATCGGTTTTGGCAGACTCAGGCGTCAGACAGACCTGGTAGCAGTAGTTCTGGTTGTGGTGGTGGGAGCCGAAGCTACCGGACTCCTCCACCGGCACCTGGGTAGCGCTGGGCACGTTGGAGCTTTGTACCAGCATGATGTCCGACTTGCTGAGCTTCTTTTTGCGGGCTCTGCCCTGGCGACTGCAGCAGCAGGACGGGGGGCAGCAGCACAGGCAGCAGTCTCCTGCCAGGCAGCTGTAGATGTTCAGCTTCTTCTCCTTCTGACAGCGGACGGCCAGCACGATCATGGCCAGCAGGAAGATGAAGGAGACGGAGCCCAGGGCGATGATGAGTATGAGGGTGAGGTCCAGCGCGGTGTCAGTGGAGCGGCTGGGCCGCTGCTCTCCCCCCTGCCGTTCCACGGAGCTGTCCACGATCTGAACCTGGATGAGGGCGGTGGAGGAGAGTGGCGGCTGTCCATGGTCCCGAACCTCCACCACCAGCTCGAACGGCCGCTGGGGGTCCCTCTTGCTGGTGATCTTGCGGGACGTCCGCAGCTCCCCCGTCCGCCAGTCCATGCGGAACAAGCTCATGTCATTGCCCCGCAGGATGCTGTAGGTCAGCCGGGCGTTCTCCCCCTCGTCCGAGTCCACGGCCACCACTCGGGCAAAGAGGTAGCCGGGCTCCGCCGTGCGGGGAAGCAGCTCCCGGGCCGTCCCGTTGTTTCCCTGCGGGGAGACGATGGAGGGCGCGTTGTCGTTCTGGTCCACGATGAGCACGGTGACCGTGGCGTTGCCGGTCAGCGATGGGGAACCCCCGTCCCGGGCCTCCACCATGAAGCTGAATTCCTTCAGCTGCTCGTAGTCGAAGGTGCGCAGGGCGTACAGGTAGCCGTTATCCGAGTTGATGGAGACGTAGGTGAAGACGGACATGCCCTGGATGTCGCACTCTAGGATGTGGTAGGAGAGCTGCGAGTTCTCCTCCTGGTCCCGGTCGCTGGCGCTGACCGCGGAGATGTAAGCCCCGGGCACGTTGTTCTCTGTCACGTAGATGTTGTACACCGCCTGGGAGAAGCGGGGAGAGTTGTCGTTCACGTCGGCCACCTGCACCTGGATGGACTTGCTGGAGCTGAGGGGCGGGGAGCCGCGGTCCCGGGCCAGCACGGTCACCGTGTAGGCGGCCACCTGCTCCCGGTCCAGGACGCTGTCGGTAACGATGGTGTAATAGTTCTTGTAGGAGAGCTTGAGGCGGAAGGGCACGTCCCCCAGGATCTCGCAGTGCACCTGCCCGTTCTCCTCCGAGTCCTTGTCGGTCACGCTGAAGAGGGCGACCACGGTGCCCGGGGGGGCGGCCTCGCTCACCGCATCCTTGACGGTGCTGAAGCTGATCTCCGGCGCGTTGTCGTTCAGGTCCAGCAGCCGCAGCAGCACCTTGCAGTGGGCGGGCACGGCGTTCGGCCCCAGGTCCTTAGCTTGGACATAGACCTGGTAGGTGCTGCTCTCCTCGTAGTCCAGCTCCCCGCTCACCTCCATGCGGCCGGTCCGGGGCTCTATGCTGAAGATCTCCCGCACCCGGGGCGAGTTGTGGCTGCTGAAGGAGTACACCACCTCACCGTTTTGCCCCTCGTCAAGGTCGGTGGCGTTCAGCTGGATGACCAGGGTGCCCGGGGGCGAGTTCTCCGGCAGGGAGACGGTGTAGACAGGCTGCTCGAAGACGGGCACGTTGTCATTGGAGTCCAGCACCTTGATGGTGAGCAGCGCCGTGCCCGTCCGCTGGGGGGTGCCCCCGTCCATGGCGGTCAGCACGTACCTGTGCAGCGCCTGCTGCTCCCGGTCCAGCTGCTTCCTCAGCACCAGCTCGGCGATCTTGTTGCCGTCCCCCTGGGTCTGCACGTCCAGCGCGAAGTAACTATTGGTGGTCATCTCGTAGGTGCGCAGCGAGTTGTTGCCCACGTCCGGGTCGTAGGCGCTCTCCAGCGGGAAGCGGGTACCGGGGGTTGCGCTCTCAGAGATCTCCACCTGGATGTCCGACTCCGGGAACGCCGGGGGGTTGTCATTGATGTCCAGCACCTCGATCTCCACTCTGAAGAACTCCAGTGGGTTCTCTAAGAAGACCTCCAGGTGCAGCAGGCAGGAGGGGCTCTGCTTGCAGATCAGCTCCCGGTCTATCTTCTCCCTGACGTACAGCACACCGTTCTCCAGGTTCAGCTCCAGGTAAGGGCTCCGCGAGTTTGGGGCGGTTTGGAAGCGGCGGCTGGAGAGTTTTGTAATGTCCAAGCCCAGGTCCTCAGCGATATTCCCCACGAAGGTGCCATGGTCCCTCTCCTCCTGCACCTTGTAGGAGAGCTGGGAAAGCAGACCATCCACAATGCACGCCAGCAGGAATAACACAATCATCTCCAACAGGCAAAAGCGGAATCACCGTGTAACAAAGCTTGTAGGGAATAAGAAGCAGGTGTAGCAAGGAAAGTGCACTTGTTTCATCCCCTCCACATAGGTCACTGGCTCACACTACAGGAGATGGAGCCGGGTTGCAGCCCCTCATCAGCATGCCTTGCATTCACCATCAGACTCCTCAGTACAATCCCTTATTATTCCTCTGTCCTCTGCCAGCGATAAATCCCAAACAGTCAGTCCCAGGTCAACGTATAGTCCTCTCCCCGTCCCAGGCAAAACGGCTGTTACATCCGCTGCACATGGTCTCCCTGCTGCTATAGGTGCACAGATATTACATTATTGATAAGCATCCAGGTTACAGTTCCATTCTCACAGCCCGCTCATTGCAGGGACCAAATAATGATAAACTGTAATTTCTTCTGTGACTGATATGTATGTGATCTGTCACTTTATTACTCGTAGTTTCCCAATGTCACAGGCTCTTTGGTGATCGTCCTCCTTCCTAGGGTTGTGACTGTGACTTTTATGGTTTGTACATTGATCTAGCACCAGTTACTGAGCTCTGCCTGCTCCCAGCTCCTGTTCTCTCCGCTGGCGGTGCTGGCAGTGTCTGAGCGCCCAGCTCACAGCTTAGCTGTTTTTGCGCAGCGCACTCCTCCTGCCAACCAATAGGAGGCTCGGTAATGGTCGACGGGGGAGGGGTCTGACAGAGACGTCAGTCAATTAGCAGAGCAGCGTCACTGGCAGGGGAGAGAGAGACGGGGGTAGTATGAGCGGGGAGAGGCAGCATCAGGCTCACACTCCACAAGTCGGTCTCAGTGGCTGTGCCTCCAGGGTATGACTTACTAAGCGTTAGGTTTTAGTAAATAAATCGATAGAAGCGCGATGTATAATTAGCACTTGAACAGGGGGCAGCAGTCTATCTATCTATCTATCTATCTATCTATCTATCTATCTATCTATCTATCTATCTATCTATCTATCTATCTATCTTATATCTAATATCTCTATCTACATGTGCTGTTGCTCTCTGACATCTGTACTTTATCAGTATGACACTGGGAGGGGGTGACCGGCAGCCTAGGGGTATATGTGCTGTAGAAAGCAGAACAATTGAAGTTCACAGCCCTCCTCTGCCATGAGTGGTGATCTCTTAGCAGAGCAGTTACACAGAAGGTGAATAGGGAGGGGGCAGGCAGGTCTGTCAGTGCCTAGCATACAATCAGGATATAGCAGTGACCTCAGACGCTGTCTTCTGTGTAGCACAAGGATGGAAGGAGGAGGGCTGCCATCCAGTAACGACGATGAAGTTGCTGCTGAGCATTCTCCATGTCTGGCTGCTGCAGACGGAGCTGGGATGTGCAGGGCTGGCATCTTTCAGAGCTCTGCATACACTCTACATTCAGCTTGAGTACAGCAGGAGGATGTGAGAGCAACCTGAAATACTGTACATTGCATCTACTCTGAGGCAAAGGGGTTAATCCTATATCATGTATGTGATTAGTGGATATTTGTTCTTCTTATACTGTTATATTGTCCAAGCTCAGTTGATATTAGAGTTTGCCAAAATATTTCTGTTATCCTGTAAATAGCATATATTTAAATATTGACGGGGATGGATAATTCATACATACATATATATTGATCAGTTGGTTCTGTGTCCATCTTTGGAAACACTGTGAATATAGCTGTGGACTCTTGATGTACAGGTAGGCACCATGGTGACATTGCACAGAGCACATTAAAAGGTGCCACACTTGTTGTTATCAGCAGCAGCCTCTGAGGGCAGTGCATAAATAGTCATTGCCTTGGGGACTGGAACTCAGATGTGTAATAGGGAAACCCCAGCAGACGATAAACACTCTCAATTCTCAGGGAACGTCCCTGACACCAGTTGCTACATAGGAGAACCCCAGCTGGAGAGGATTGCGTGGAGTGGGGGTTCCTCAGTGAAAGTAAGAGGAGGTTGTAAAGAAACACGAGATTTGTGTACCTGGCTGTTGGCATGACATAGGAGAGGAGGAATAACCCCCCTAATGCCAGGGACTGGTCAACCTATACTGGCCTGTTTTATACCTCCATTTACACAGGAGGGGCCATGCATTAATGACTATAAAGAACAGCAAGGTAACAATGTATCAAGCATTCCAGTACACACGATACATGTAAAGAAATAACTTCACTTCCATACTATCATACAGTAGATTGCTATGTCACAGCTGGACTTATTTCTACATTAAATAGAAAAAGATGCATGTTACTAATTCCAATGATACATTGGGTGGGGGAGGGTTTTTCTTACAGCAGGGGCTAATGGTAATTTAAATAAATATAAAACAAAAACATCCACTTCCAAGTAAAACATTTAGGTCTGTAGTGCTAACATGATGTACGCTTGGCTAATCACAGAATATAGCAAGTTGGTTGGCATTTTATGATTACTCACATCACTCAGCTGGCTATGCACTGCGAGCACTGTGCACATCATTATATATACATCATTATGTATAGAACATGCATGACGCAGTATAAATCTATGCAGAGCCCTCCGTGTTGGCATAATATAATGTTCAAGGAGTCCCGGGCATCTCACCTTGCCTGCAGCTGGCTATGAGATCATGCTCTATGCATTGGATGCTAGTGTCATTCAGTGTGTACTGTAAGTACAGGGCGCTGACACTGCTGAGTGATAGATGCAGAGCAGGCTACAATATGTGCACAGTGACTTCATCATATGATATCAATGGTAGCAGGCAGGATGAGGGCGCTGCATGCAGAGCGCTGTCTGTCTTCTTCACGTTAAAGGATCAATGTATTCCTCCTTGTCATCGTGTAACCCAGCCAGCAATGATCTGCTGCTCCTGCTGCTGCCTGGTGCCTGGTGCCTGGTGAGTCATGAGTGGGACCTGTTAGTTTTCTCACTAGAATCCCGGCATAAAACACATCAGTGTGTTTAAGTCAAAGCTAATAAGCAGTTGTCGTGTTTTGTTTTGTTTTTTACATTAAAAAGTCTGTATTTGCTTTAGTAGAAATGCGTTCAATAATATCTCCAGCACTACAGAAAAGACGTGCTATTTATACACCACAGTGCAGCTTTGTGAAACACACAATCACTCAGTAATAGCAGCCTCTGATCCCACCACCCCACCATAACCCACGTCTGCTTGCATTTATACATACCTCACTTTTATTCTATGCCAACCTGATTTTTTACAGCAGCTGACAGCAGGGTAGCAAAGTGCATTGTTCTATATTCTAAGCATCATGGAGGGAAATATATGTCATGTCTGTGAGGCAATCACACCGTGCTTTACTTAATTCACCACTGACAGCAATTGTGACATAACATTAAAATTAGCAGAACAGTTTTACATAGAAGTGTATAGGGGAGAAACTATTTCATGGTTGGATTCCTCATGTGTTGGTGAACTACAAGCCCCAGCATGTCTACTATTAAAATGGAAAGTATCATGATAACAATTTACAACAGCTTAGGGCTTATTATTGGGACCATTCACTGTAAGTCCAAAGAAGATCAAGGGTATTGAGCTGGGTATGTGTGTGCGTGTACTGTGAGCTCTGATCACATACTGACAAGCCAGCAGGGAGGACAGGGTGGATCAATGGGAGCACGACAAGCTCAGGCAGCAGGAGATCTCAGTCGCTTCCCATGGTAAGGCACTATTGGAAGGAAGCCTGGTGACAGATGTCGTTTATTTTGGAAAATGCTAGAGTGCTAAGGAAGCTGCTATCAGATTTCAGTGGCTGGAAACACAGCAGATAATGGATGTGATTAGAATGGGCACAGATATTGCCGTAGCGAAGTTTCATTAAAAAAACTGCAGCTATTTTATACTCCTAGGGATACTTTTGATAACAATCTGCTAGCATAGCGACATTTAAGTAAACAAGATTGAATCAATTTCTCGATATTAAAAAATCCACGCGTTATGAACGCAATATGCTATGAAATCTACCTTTCTCAAACTTCTCCCTCCAGTGAATATGTTATATTGGCTCAGAATTCATACAATAGATTCAATTGATTGTAGATTAGCCTTGTATCTACTGTAGCACAGATGCAGCCGAAATTCCTTTCACAGCTCTTGCAATTGTGGATTAAAAGCTCCCTCTAGCGTACAAAACGGTGCATTACAACAGCTTTTTTTTATTTTTTTCAAACATTTTTTTTCTACAGATCTTTTTTTCTCCTGCTGCTTCTCTTCAAGCCATTCCCTAGGGCTTATGTAAATGTATTAATCGGTTCAGGTGTAACAGCTATAAATCTACCTTGCGTCTTAACTGTAAAATGTATGGGTTGTATATGAAAATCACAGATTTATCACGTTGTCAGTATAATGTGTTCTTTTATTTGACAAAGACACTGCTATGTGTATATCATTTCATCGCTGTTGTTATATGATTTAGCTATAATAATGTTTTTTTTTGTCATAAGTAAACAATTTAATTATTGAAATCAGCATTTTGAAAACTGCTTTTCCACCTTCGAAGCTGGCGTTCATTGTACATGTCTGTAATTAACTCGACGATCGATCGCCGGTTTGATACATTGTTTTAACACAACAGCTTGCTGGAAATATACGCAAGGCAGTTTAAACACACATGGCAAATGTAAAAGTCTAATTCACGCTCTACTGAGACAGAGACCAATCTCAGCTGCAATGCACAATATTGCTTGTAACAGGAGGCAATGATACTGATGAAGCTCGTTATAGCTACACCATGAGCATCTAGCTGTCCACCCACATGCCAGACGTTCTTCCGATTGACCCACCAAATGCCAGGCCTATTGTAAGCATTATGTTAGCTCTCTGATGGTGCACAAAAATGAACAGGAGATAATGAAATAAATAGAACATATTAATTCTCTCTCTCTCTCTCTCTCTCTCTCTCTCTCTCTCTCTCTCTCTCTCTCTCTCTCTCTCTCTCTCTCTCCACATATCAGTATATTACAGAGTGGGCACATATAATATCTGTAAATATTAATCAGAACCATATTTTGGCTACAGTTTATTTTATTTAAATATAGTTGCAGGCAAATAACTGATAATGAAAACGTTACAATGTTAGAATAATTCAAAACAAATATGCTCTACAGTATTTCAATCTGTCAAACCATATTTTGTATACTGTAAAACAGTAATGTACTGTACAGTGCTGACCCCCTCTTGTACCGAACTGATATGTTCTGTGTTTAATGAATAGTTGGCCCAAAATGACCCACCCATGCTGCTTTATATGCAATTATAATTTTTAATCTTGAAACTACAAAGGCTGGCAAATGTTCTGTGAATTCATTACCACAAATAAGATAATGCAATTGCTGTTCTTTATGTTCTGTGATAAGAAAGCGGTTTGTTAACCTATCTACGCATGGATAACTGACTGCTTGCAGTGGTTTAAAATGACTTGAAAGCAATCAAACTCTAAATCCTCTTATTATTACACTGTGTGCACAGAGCTTGGAAATAGGAGAGTTTTTTTTATTTTATTTATTTATTTATTTATTGCTAGAAATAGGAGGTGAAATGGAGGTTTGGATCTTGCAACAGTTATTTCCTGCTGCAAACGCTCAGCTATTGTAACGATCTTGACATGAAGTGTAGCTGCCATGCTGTGTTCACATATCAGGCAAGCAGGGGGCGACGACAACAAACAAAGATATTTCAATTAGAAGCTACCTTCCGGGGCCATACCTGCACACTTTATTCTTTAGAAGTATCATCTCGGCAGGGACGTTTAGCTGTGGAACTTTTAAGAGCAGGGTCATTACAAACCTCAGCTATGATATATATTAAAAAAATCTTAGGTGACTCCTGTTCTCTTTCAGAGTTAAGTTAAAGGACATCTTTTAATCTCTATCTATCTATCTATCTATCTATCTATCTATCTATCTATCTATCTATCTATCTATCTATCTATCTATCTATCTATCTATACACATGTGTGTATATATATATATATATATATATATATATATACATATACATATATACACACTATATATATATAAATATTACAGTTCAACTTTACTAGACAAAACCTATATACACTGTGTATATATATATATATATATATATATATATATACAGACTCTGTATATATATATATATATATATATATACACATATATATTACAGTTCAACTTTACTAGACACAACCTAATAGAGTGAGGATGTATTGCTCCAGATTAATCCCCACAGAGCTTGTCTAAACAATTGTCAACTATACTAGTTCAAACTAGTTCCTTGTGCTTGTGAAAGTATATGTTCCAGCAGGCCTTGATGTCTATGTGTATGAATCAGAGGTGGACTTACAGTATTTGCAGCTGTGGCTGCATCTTTTTCCGCAACCATGGCTGTATATGCTGCAGCCAATGGGCTTCCTACTGAGATGCCTATAAGCTGTGGCTCTAATCTGCTGCTGTGCATATTCTCACCATCGGACTCATTAATCACACCATCGGACACACCATCAAAGATTGCACCTTCGCTGACAACGACATACCTGCATCTGGCTAGCTATCCCCATAATACCTCACAGAAATGCCCACTGAAGATGAATGAATCTGCTCGCAATTTCAGTCTGCGTCTTTGTGCGGTAACCATCCACATGTGCAGTGCGACTGGAACGCATGCACTGACTGATAACATTGTCCGCTTGTGTCCAACATGGTCACCTCTGAATCAGACTCTATGTGTGCTGTAGTATAGGATGTGGTGTGCTGCGGCACCGTCCCTGGATGTTAGCTATTATACCAAATAGATCTATTGCAGCCTCAGATACTATTGTTCCTTTCCTGGCCTCTTGGTTTACTATACAATTTAAGTGGGGTTTGTGTCTGAAATAGGCGCAAATATTTTATATTGTGAAAAATGAAAAATAAAGGTGTGAACTTTTATTAAAAAAAAAGCAATTTTACTAGTAAATGACCAGAATGATTTAGGTATGTAACTCCCCCATACATATAACAGTCAGGTTATTTACTAATAATATTGCTCTTTTTTTTATAAAAGTTCACATCTTTATTTTTCATTTTACACACAATAAAATATCTGCACCTATTTCAGATACATACCCTGTGTGTACTGTAGGTACATATGCATAGCTACTGTATAGCATTCCTGACACCTTTCAGAGCAGTAACAATTTGCTACAATATAACCAGCATTATCATTACTACAATGTAAAAGGTATGATATATATCACTGCAAAATAGCCATCTCTAGCAGCAGATTCACATCTTTGGAGGATGATTATAATTACAGTTGTATTTACATTTTTAAACAGAAGCTACTTACTGGCTAATAAGGAGTGCATAGCAATCAACATTATCCCACGGAACCAAAGCTCAAATGACTAATCCTTATCCTAATAAGTAATGATAAAGATATGTCCTGTTTGCCAACCATCCATCCAGAAACACAGGCTTTCTAGCATGTATACAGCCAAAGATGAAGAGCCATCAATAACACTTGCATACAGCTGTCTAAGCTTGTTAGCTTTCATCAGTGCACGATATGGATCAATGGTTTCTGAGGTGTAGGGGTTGGAAGTATCAATACAATACATCTATTAGGGTAAAGTGAGATGGGGGCCAAAGTTTAGTCCTTGTTGTCTTTTTGCCATTTCTTGTGCCCAGCGGACCTGTTTTAATTGACTCAAACAGATAGATACAGCTTTTAAAAATGAAAGTACAATTAAATACAGTCTCTCATTCTATCAAGAAACAAAAACAATTGTCAGTAAATTTTGTACCTACGGTTATCCAGTATAATTCACTAGTTGGGGTTCAGACCTAATATGAAGAGAACATCCCAAGCTTAATGTACAAACCTCCTTTCTTTATGTAGCTCTCTTTAGATCACCTGGAGCTCCGAGCATGGAGTACAATGATCCTAATGTACACAGGACAACTTTGACATAAGTGGAGCTCAAGCAGGACTCATAGGGGTCAAAGTAGGGGTCAAAGCAGAGTGTAATAAGTTCACTCAAGAGCAGCAGATGACTAAAAAAAAATCACTGTTTGCTTTGACACTGCAATAAACTATGAGGTTTTTATTATTATGAAGGTAAGATTGTCCTGAAGACTAAAGGTAGATTTAAATCTCTAGTTAGGTATACAGTTAGGATTTAAGATTAAGCTAGGGCTTGTACTTGTGGAAGTTTAGATGTAAGAATTGTTTTAATACTAGGGTAACACTAGGGTTAGTATTAATATTATTATGCTATGGTTCCGGTTAATATTACCTTTGTCAACTCACTTGAGAGAGCAGTCTCCTCTTTTTAAAACAAAGGGTCCCTTGTTTTCCAATGACACGAGGAGACTGAGTATCTTTTTTATGGCCTCCCATGCACAAGATCAATTACTAAGGAGTCTATTCAGCAACAGTGACGATGTTGCCCAGAATATTATGGTGCAACACCGTCACGAGATTTTATCAATTATGATAAAATATGTACCCTATGCAGCAATATTTTGCGCAGGGACAGCAGTTGCGGTAACATGCTATCCCTGCGATGTCACAGATGGGATTGTTTTCGAGATTCCGAAAACAAACCCTTCTGTTTGTTCCTCTGTGCATGTCTCCGTCCTGGCTTCCTGGTGACCGCGGAGGGATAAGTCCAGCTCCAGCCACCCAAAATTGATTGATATGTGTATACAGGCTTTATACTAGCCTGTATACATGTATATTTCTGTGCTTTTATATTTAACATTTATATCTAAATGTTAAATATAATCGTACATAAATACATATGTATACAGGCTAGTATAAAGCCTGTATACACATATCAATCAATTTTGGAGGTTTAAAAGGCTCTAGAATGACCTACCTGCTGCTGATCACCGGGAAGCAGGGACGGAGACTGGGCGGGGTTACAAGATGCTGCAGGGACTTATGGGAATATTTCCCTCTGTCCCTGCAGTTTATGGGAAATGTAATGGGGCACATCCACTAGACGATCTACTCCCTGTCCAACCTCTTAACGATTTTCCCTTGAAGTCTCCCTTGAAATTTGATCTTTCACTCTGAACTATTTGCAAAAGATTTGCAAACGATTTGCAAAAGATCTAACAATAAACTATGTTGTTTCAATCTGTGATTGAGAGCTTTCAGCTATAGTGGGCAGATAGTGGTTTATCGATTGATCGTTCAGTGTGAACGATGTGTAAACGATGTGTAAACGATTTGTAAGCAATCAAGTGAAATTGACCTGCATGTTCAGTCGATGGAGGAGACGATCAAATGACCAGCGGGAGTGCGCATCGTACATCGTTAGAAACAATTACTGCACGATTTTTGAACGATTTTTGAACTAATTTTAAACGATTGAACGATAACGATATTGTTATCGTTCAATCGCCTGCTAAAATCATCTAGTGGATGCCCCCCATAAGTATTTTTCTCATATAACACCATTCTGAGATGGCGTTATATAAAGGAAATATTTATCGAGTGATTTAACACTTTTTGCTTTGCTGAATAGCAAAAAGCATTAAAGCACTGCAGAGATCAATGGCTGATCCCTACAATGCGGTACTCAGCGAGATGGGAATCAATGGAGAAGATAATTGCGTTATCTTCTCCATTATCCCATTGATGAATAGGGGATTTACATAAATAATACGGTAATCATAGTTTCCGTATTTTTTATGTAAAAAAATCATTGCTGAATCGACCCCTTAGTAGTCTAGTAGTTGGGAACATATGTTATTTTATTGCTTTTATTCAGATTGCCTTATGTGTACTGGCCTAGTGTGTGAGAAGGCACATTATATGAAATCTATGGATCTTCTTTGTGACCAATAGTACAGTTAAGAGAAGTGTTATTGGATCCATCAATAAACTATTGTGTTCACTAGGTATAACATGTAAATTCATATCGGAAAATGCAATGGAGCAAACAGTAATCATCACACCAGGTTCATTTTGCAGGAGATCTTTACAAGCCGCTGATGCAGCTCATTTTTATATCTGGTCTTAAAAGGTGTTGATCCTTGTATACATTGATTTAAGTATAAAGTTATGTTGTGAACAATGACAATATTATTAGTACAGTGTTGTTATTACTGACACACATTTGTTCTATTAATGGATTTTGTGTTGATTTGTATCTCTGGTGAGCTTTGATGAGGAAGAATGTTAAACCTAAGACAAGTTGCTTAGTTGGAACGAAATTCTTGTCATATATTAAACTCTTATAAAAATACCAATACAGTGATTTGTGTATAAGGTAGAACCCTTTTTGTTAAAAAAAAACTTATGCTAAATGTATGTTTATAGCTTATCCAAAAGATACATTTGTAGTTTCAACAAAGATTAAGAATACATAGAGAGCAATATATCTCACCATAGATAGAGGTTCATGTATAGTCGGACAACCCAAATATTATCAAGCAAAGGTGCACTCATAAAAAACGGCATTTACATACATATGTTTTCACAATGCATCCATTACAACATTAGCATATAAACCAGGTTTACAAAAAGAATTTAGTTAGCATTGAGAGAGTGCAGAGAAGTGGCATAACAGTGATAGCAGTAAATGTGCAAATCACAAAACACTACTTGTACCTAATTTAACATAATGAAGTGTCATAAGAGCAAACAAAAATACTGCCATGCCAGTGTTATTAATAAATAAATGTAAAAGTCATATTTAACATAAAAAAATAATTAAATTATTCCCTCCCCTTCCCTCCTTCTTAAGTATTGAAAACAAATAAAACTGCTTTAAATGTATATAAAATTATTTTGATGTATGAGGCCATGTGATATATTTTACTGGCAATATAAATCTGTCATACCACTGTTCTTAAGTGATATGAACTTTTTACACTTTAATGATGTTAGAATAATACAAATTCTCATTAAAATAATTTTATAAAGGAGATCAAAAGTTAACAATCATGACAAGTGTTGTTGAGACATTTCATGTCAAGCATCTTTCACATTTTTTCTCTACTTTTATTTCATTAACAAGCATGTTAAAGAGTTGTAGTTTATCTTTCAAAATTACTCTTTCATCTTTGATTCTAATGAAGACTTTAATGGAATTGATTGCATTGATTACCACAGCATTTGATGTAATAATTCTATCGGCTGCCTTCAGGGCTGGACTGGAGCAAAGGAGCAGCCTTTACATACAAGGCACACAAGCCCACATTCTTGTAAAAAAAAACTTTCTTATTTTAATTATCTCACAAAGGGTTCAAACATTAACTGGGTGTCTCACCATTGTAGTAACTGACGATCTAATACAGGGGTAGGCAACAACTGACAATCCAGCTGCTGTTGAACTACACAACCAAGGATGTCCCGTTTTTGCTGTTAGGGTATACTAAAACTGTGTCAGGGGATGATGTGATGTGCACTTCAACAGCAGATGGGATGCCACATTGCTTACCCCTGGTCTAAAACTTCAGTGGGAACAATCTGTGCAATGGCCTCAACTCATGATTGCTCAATTTATAGCCATTGTAAAAAATAATTCTGGAAACCAAAACCAGCCTGCTGATACTCTCTGAGACATCAACACTTCAGACATGTACAAGAATTGGCAAATTAGCAACCTGACATCTATGGTTTGATTTCTTTGCATGTGTGGATTCCATGGGTTGTCGCTGACATTTGGTGAAAATTTCATTACAATAGCCTCATTACAAATATATTTACTGAGAAAAATGTTAATGTGTTCAATACTTATTTTGCCCGCTGTATATATATATATTTATATATATATATATATATATATATATATTCATATATATATATATATATATATATATATATATATATATATACAGTCAGGTGCATAAATATATCGGGACATTGACAGAATTTTCATATTTTGGCCTCTATTCACCACCACAATGGCTTTGAAATGAAACAAACAAGATGTGCTTTAACTGCAGACTTTCAGATTTAATTTGAGGGTAATTACATCCAAATCAGGTGAATGGTGTAGGAATTACAAAGGTTTCTATATGTGCCTCCCACTTTTTAAGGGGCCAAAAGTAATGGGACTATCAAATCAAAAGCTATTTCATGGACAGGTGTGGGCTATTCCCTCGATATTTCATTATCAATGAAGCAGGTAAAAGGTCTGGAGTTAATTCTAGGTGTGACATTTGCATTTGGAATCAGTTGCTGTCGACTCTCAATATGAGATCCAAAGAGCTGTCACTATCAGTGAAGCAAGCCATCATTAGGCTGAAAAATCAAAACAAACCCATCACAGAGATAGCAAAACATTAGGTGTGGCCAAATCAACTGTTTGGAACATTCTTAAACAGTAAGAACGAACCAGAGAGCTCAGCAACACCAAAAGACCCGGAAGACCACGGAAAATAACTGTTGTGGATGACAGAAGAATTATTTCCCTGGTGAAGAAAAACCCCTTCACAACAGTTGGCCAAATCAAGAACACTCTCCAGGAGGTAGGTGTATATGTGTCAAAGTCAACAATCAAGAGAAGACATCACAAGAGTGAATATAGAGGGTTCACCACAAGATGTAAACCATTGGTGAGCCTCAAAACAGGAAGACCAGATTAGAGTTTGCCAAACAACATCTAAAAAGCCATTACAGTTCTGGAACAACATCCTATGGACAGATGAGACAAGATCAACTTGTACCGGAGTGATGGGAAGAGAAGAGTATGGAGAAGGAAAGGAACTGCTCATGATCCAAAACATACCACCTCATCAGTGAAGCATGGTGGTGGTAGTGTCATGGCGTGGGCATGTACGGCTGCCAATGGAACTGGTTCCCCTGTATTTATTGATGATGTGACTGCTGACAAAAGCAACAGAATGAATTCTGAAGTGTTTTGGGCAATATTATATGCTCATATTCAGTCAAATGCTTCAGAACTCATTGGACGGCGCTTCACAGTGCAGATGGACAATGACCCGAAGCATAATAAAAAAGCAACCAAAGAGTTTTTTAAGGCTAAAAAGTGGAATGTTATGCAATGGCCAAGTCAATCCCCTGACCTGAATCCGATTGAGCATGCATTTCACTTGATGAAGACAAAACTGAAGAGAAAATGCCCCAAGAACAAGCAGGATCTGAAGACATTTGCAGTAGAGGCCTGGCAGAGCATCACCAGGGATGAAACCCAGCATCTGGTGATGTCTATGCATTCCAGACTTCAGGCTGTAGTTGCCTGCACAAGGATTTGCAACAAAGTATTAAAAAGTGAAAGTTAGATTTAGGATTGTTTAGTTTGTCCCATTACTTTTGGCCCCTTAAAAAGTGGGAGGCACATATAGAAACCGTTGTAATTCCTACACCGTTCACCCGATTTGGATGTAATTACCCTCAAATTAAATCTGAAAGTCTGCAGTTAAAGCACATCTTGTTTGTTTCATTTCAAAGTCATTGTGGTGGTGAATAGAGGCCAAAATATGAAAATTCTGTCAATGTCCCAATATTTATGCACCTGACTGTATATCTCAAGATCTTATCTTGACTCTTTAGGTTGTTAATCCAGTAGATGACGCACCAAGACAAACACTATATATCATAGAGTTGATGCTCATGTTATTTGCAACCTTTCCGTGTTAATGTAGGTTACGTGGCTAGTTTAGGAGTAAGTAGCCCCAAGAATTTTTGTGTTAATCCCTGAACGAAAAACCAAATATTGTTTATAAAGATATGTTGTGATCAATGTTTACAATATAAAATATGCAATACAATATTAGATGCCATTACTGTCTTTGTAAAATTAGTTCTGCTGAGCAATAACAGATATCCATGCGTGCGAAGCTGCGGACACACGCTAGTATATTATAAGGGCACAGTCGTGCCCTTATATTAAGGCTGCATCTAAAAAAAGGATTTCTCCATAGAGAAATATGAAGGGGGGGACAGGGTGTTTAAGGGGCTACACCTCAAAAGCTTTAAGAGGTATGGATCTGAAATTTGGCATAGCCAGGTAGAACTGTCGCATGGTGCTGCATGCCAAATTTCAGGGAAAATACTTAAAAATCAAGGATTTGGGAGTAATCTAAATCTCCAACTGTCACATTTTTCTGACATTCTCAATTAGGAACCCTTTTCTTCTATAGTCTATTGGGGATTTTTGGGAAGGCAAAACTCAGGGTAGGGGTGGAATTTAGACTTGGGGTTTGTTTTATTAGGTAGCTATTGTGCCAGGGTACATGCTTTCGGGGTTCAGATAAATTAGAAAGTTACAGTTTTTAAACTATTACCTCAAGAATGCGCCATTATAAAGATAGGACTTTTCAAATTGTTGCGCAGCCTCAGAAGGAGGCTAGTCATAGTGGCTTCACTTGTGTGCAGCAAGATGGGCATCGTTTGTGGGCGATAGTGGGTGCTGGATAGCGGGCAGTGGTAGCAGCAGCGGGGATACAGATGCCGTGGTGGGGACATCAGCGGCGGCAGGGATATCAGCGGTGGCGTCGACATCAGCGGTGTCGGCGGCGGTGTCGCGGGTATCGTCGGCGGTACGGGGGGTGTGGGTGTTGGCGGTGGTGGTGGAAGGCCCAGCAGCCATGAGGGCTTTGGTGGTGGGCCTGGATTTGAGAGGATCCAGTCCCTGCCAGCCATTCTGCCGAAAACGGCAGCTGCGCCCATTTCAAAATGGGGGGGCTGATGCCATAGCCAGGGGAGCCCTTTCATGGGGCCCCCCAGCCGCAGTATCACCCCTGACTGCTAGTCAGCCCAGGCCAGGGATCCCTTGGGAGTTGGGGACCCCCAAATAAAGGGGTCCCCCTCCTCAGGGCACCCAAGGCTCAGGCTGAGAGCCCGGGGCTATCCCCAGCAACCCTGGGCGGTGGGTGCTGGATTGATTATGTAAAGTGTGGTGCATTTGAAAATATAAATATTGCCTTTTGCTGTGGAACTACAGTTCCCAGCAAGCCTACCCCGCATGCTGGTACTTGGAGAACCACAAGTACCAGCATGCAGGGCATTACGAGTGTGCTGGTAGCTGTAGTTCCACAACAAAAGCAATAGTAAAAAAACACAGCACACACCGTAGAAAAGTATAATTTTATTAAAACATATATGCACACACACATGTACTCACACATACACACACTATCTCACATACTCACCAAGTATCCCTGAAGCCAATCTGTCCTCTTGTCCAGTAGGTAATTCAATGGTGTACCTGTAATAAAAATTCCATAGCATTGATCTGTCCTCTTCGTTCCAAAGTAGGCAAATTCTGGGTCTTGGCAAAAAAAATTAAAAATTCCCAAGCCCACGGACATTAGTAGTGTCCTCAAAGGACACTGCTACCTGAAAGCTCCGCTGCGGGATTTCAGTCCAGAAATCCCGGTGTGGAACGCTCATTGGCTGAGAGAGGCGAGCCTTCCGCCTCTCAGCCAATGAGCAGTTCTTACCATTGAAGTCAATGGTGAGAACCGAGTGTGCCCTTCTCCAAAATGGCGCCTCAGCGCCATTTTTGAAAAGCAAAGATGGCCACCGCGAGCCAATCATGGTTCACGATGTCATCACCCCGCCCCCTAGGCTGGCTTAAATACTGCCAGCACGAGTTGCC
Source organism: Taudactylus pleione (assembly GCA_031769625.1). Classification (NCBI taxonomy): domain Eukaryota; kingdom Metazoa; phylum Chordata; class Amphibia; order Anura; family Myobatrachidae; genus Taudactylus; species Taudactylus pleione. Next base: position 5,472,581 of record JAUIMM010000182.1, read on the forward strand.
GTGCACTCAGTCGGTGGCGGGGAGGCAGCAGAGGAGAGCTGCCGAAGATAGAAGATGCCGCGGATGCCCTGGATGGGTGACGGTCAGGAAAAAGAGCTTAAAGGCCGTCGCCCTCCAGGGGAAAGATGCCATAGAAGTCCTGGGTGAGCGGCAGCCATGAAAAAGAGCTTAAGGCTGCCGCCTCCCAGGCGAAGGTGCAGCTAAATAAAATATTTGAAAAAATGGTGTCTGTCTGTTTTATTTTAATATTTCTTTTGCAGGGGTACTATAGGTACCAGCAGGCCCTTAGTGCCACTCCTGCTGGTACTTGTGGTTTTCCAAGTGTCAGTATGCAGAGGATGCCTGCTGGGACCTGTAGTACTACTGTAAAAGAAAATATATTTATATATTCATATGCACCACACAACACAAATCAACCCAGCACCCACCGCCCAGGGTGCCCTGAGGAGGGGGACTCCTTTATTGGGGGGGTCTCCAACTCCCCAGGGATCACCGGCCTGGGCTGACTAGCGGTCCAGGGTGATGCTGCGGCTCGGGGGCCTGGTGAAAGGGCTCCCCTTTCTGTGGCATCACCACCCCCCCGCTAGATGGAGTCCGGTGCTGGTTCTGAGAAATACAGGGGGGTCATATGCATTTTTCCACTTGTACTCCCGAAACAGGACCGGCTCTGAGCCCTGTGCTGGTTGCGCTAAATATGGGGGAACCCTAGGTAATTTGTCCCCCGTATTTTGGCAACCAGGACAGGTTCTGAAAAGCCTGGTGCTGGTTGTGCTTAATACGGGGGACCCCTACGTCATTTGTCCCCTGTATTTAGCACAACCAGTACTGGAAAACCCCATGCTGGTTGTCCTTTAAGGAGCGGGGCTATGCTTTTTTTATACACATTAAATTTTTAACCAGATGCGTCGTTGGATCTCACTGCTGCATTAGTGCATCTGTGACTTAATTATTAAAATTTTCTCAGGTGCATACGCACTACCAATGAGCCCTCTGTCGCCCACAGATGCCCCCTTTGCACTGCACCACTCCCACTGCTCTGCACCACCACTACTGCCGCTACCCCACACGCCTACAGCTGCCTCGCACTCTGCACCTCCCAAACCAACCTCCTGTGTGCTGTCCCCTGTTCCACTTGCGTTAGTGTACCATTTTGTTGCCCTTCTCCCATGCAGGTGGCCCAGTTAGCTCATCCAAGCCCTGATAGCTAATACATTTTAAAAAAAGCTATGAAATTCCATAGACAAAAAACCTTACGGTTTCACATGTCCCATTAAGGCTGCTTAGACATGATCTGAAAATTCACAAAACCTATTGATTTTCTGCCACTCAAACTTCAAAAAGCAATGAAATTACAATTATTAAGGCTGACGCCTTAATGGACGTGTTCCTTGCACAATACAGATATGGTATGCCATCACACCCTGTGGTTAACTGCAGATTCAGAACTCTCACAAAAAGAGATTGCTGTCACTCACAAAATGGTGGAGCTGCTAATTCACAGAACTGTGTGCTCATTGGAATACACACATGCAGTCTATGCAACTGAGGTCAAAGCAGAAAATAGAGCTGTGCAGATGGGATAAAAGAGGTGTGGATGGGGGAGGATACACAATAGCATGGATAGGTGAGACACAAAGGTGTGTAGAGGAGGGAAGGTTAAGCAGTACATAGGGGGGTAGCCAAAGTAATGCAGATGGGTGGGAAACAGTGGTATGGATGGGAGAAAACAGAGTGGGACAGTTTGGTGGGATAGCGACGTGGATGGGGGAAGAGAGTGGCATGGACATGGTAAGACAGAGCAGTGCAGATGGATAAAGACAGATTGGTGCGGATAAGGGAATACAGACTAGCAAAAATAGGAGAACACACAACAGTAGGGATTGGGGAAGACAGATTAGTGTGGATGGGTAGGAAGACAGAGTAGTGCGGGTGGGGGGGGAGACAGAGTTGCACAGTTGGGGGGGCAGAGTGGTGCAGATGGAGGAAGAAAGAGTGCCGCAGAGGAAAGGAAGACAGCGGCATGGCTTAGGGGAAGGCAGTGGTGCAGAAGTAAACAGAGTGGCACAGTTCATTGTGGTTCAGATGGAGAAAGACAGATTGGTGCGGATTAGAGAACACAGACTACCATAGTTCGGAGACCACATAGCAGTAGGGATTGGGGAAGACAGATTGGTGTGGATGGGAAGGAAGACAATGTGGTGGGAGGAGACAGAGTTGCATGGTTGGGGGGCCAGAGTAGTGCAGATGGAGGAAGAAAGAGTGCCACAGATGAGAGAAAAACAGTAATGTGGCTGTGGAGAAGACACCGATGCAGGGTGATGCGGCTGGGGAAAAAACATTGGTGCAGATGAGGGAACACAGACTATCACAGTTGGGAGACCACACAGCAGTAGGGATTGGGGAATATATAGCAGCATGCAGGCATATAGGGGAAGTAAGTGTATATGCATAGACAGAGTATGATATTTTAAAAAATAAGGGAGCTGAATGTGTATTCTAAATGAGAAATTATATGCAGTGAGAAGGATGTTGGAAGACAGTGAGATTGTTTTGGTAATCAAATGGGAAGATTGTGGGCACTGATTGGGATGTGGGAGCCACATAACTGCTTTGACCTCAGTTGCATAGACTGCATGTTTGTATACCAATGAGCACACAATTCTGTGAATTAGCAGCTCAACCATTTTGTAAGTGACAGCAATCTCATTCTGTGAGAGTGCTGAATCTGCAGTTAACCACAGGGTGTGATGGCATACCATATATGTATTACGCAATGAACATGTCCATTAAGGCGTCAGCCTTAATGATAGTAATTTCATTGCTTTTTGAAGTTTGAGTGGCAGAAAATCAATAGGTTTTGTAAATTTTCAGATCATGTCTCAGCAGCCTTAATGGAACATGTGAAACCATAAGGTTTTTTGTCTATGGAATATATATATATATATATATAAACATATTGCGCGCACTCACCAGACAGTAAGCTGATGTTGGCTTTCTGATAAATAAAACTTTTTCTATGCTTTCAAGTCAGGTGAGTGCGCTCAATATGTTTCTATGTTTTTGGCGCTACAAAGCCAGTTTGAGCCTGCGACTTCAGCAACTTTGACACAAAAACGTGTGTGGACCCTTTTGCTAATATATATATATATATATATATATATATGGGTAATTTTATATGGAACCGCCATATTGGTCTCCCAACAACCAAGAACCTTTACCCCAATAAAAGGGCTAGACAAAGGATTAATGTTGCCAATATACAACAGGTGGTGTTCTATTATTAACTGAAGTAAGCTTTTTATGTATATGTCTTTGTCTTTTACATTTTAAGCAAAATACATTTGCAATAATGTACACTAATAGCTGTTGTACTACTCTCTGGGTGCCTCTGGTGCAAGGGTCTCATTATAGGACCTGTCTGTATAAAGTCCTACCATCTACTCATTGAAGATACCATCCCCTTCATTCCACTACCACAACGGGAGCACTCCAAAGTGTGGGGATTCATTTTATATACAAAATAAGTACCAGTATTGGACTCTTTAAGGATTACAATTTTCAATTTTTTTTTATATATGTGGCGTTGTCTGGACATTTTTGTGTATATATATATACAATACTGTGCAAAAGTTTTACGCAGGTGTGGAAGAAATGCTGCACAGTAAGAAAGCTTTCAAAAATAGAAGTGTTAATAGTTTATTTTTTATCAATTAACAACATGCAAAGAGAATGAACAGAAGAGAAATCTAAATCAAATCAGTATTTGGTGTGACCACCCTCAGCCTTCAAAACAGCATCAATTCTTCTAGGTATACTCGCACCCAGTTTTTGAAGGAACTCGGCAGACAGGTTGTTCCAAACATCTTCTAGAACTAATCACTGATATTCTGTGGATGTAGGCTTGCTCATATACTTCTGTCTCATCATGTAATCCCAGACAGACTCGATGATGTTGAGTTCATGGCTCTGTGGAGGCCATATGATCCCTTCAAGTACTCCTTGTTCTTCTTTACACTGAAGATAGTTCTTAATGACATTGGCTGACATTGGGGATCATTGTCCTGCTATGGAATAAATTTGGACCCAATCAGATCCCTCCCTGGTACTGCATGATGGATATGTACCTGTGTGTAAATCCCAGCATTGAGCACACTATTAACCCTGACCAAATCTTCAACTCCATTTGCTAAAATGAAGCCCCAAACTGCAAGGGACCTCCACAATGCTTCACTGTTGCCTGCAGACACTCATTATTGTACAAAACAGGCACAGATTCCTAAAAGCTCATCAGATTCATGCTGCTAGGGGAAGAAAATCATGTAAACCATCACAGTCAAACACCGCCTTAGACCCAGTGGCTTGTAGGGATGTACTGCAGCTCAAACAACATTGCTTAGGTAAATAAAAATGAGACAATTGTGGGCAAAAAAAGCACAGTAGCTATACCACTAGTCAGTGGAAGACGGTTCTTTTCACAGAAGAATTGAAGTTTGAGGTGTTTGGGTCCGAGAGGCGCAAGTTTGTTCATCGTGTAACAGACGAGCACATGCTTTCTGCTTGCATTTTGCCCACAGTCAATCATGGAGGAGTTTCCATTATGGTTTGAGGATGATTTTGAGCTGGTGCAGGTGGTGACTTCATAATAATTGAAGGAATCATGGACTCCAAACAATACCACAACATCCTGGTGCACCATTCCACCCCTTCTGGCACCCGCCTTATTGGTTGTGGTTTTGCACTACAGCAAGGTAATGACTGAAAACATACCTCCAGTCTTTGTAAAATGTTAAAAAAAAACAAAGGCAACAGATACTGAAGAACATGGTTTGGCCACCCCAGGGTCCTGATTGCAAACCAATTGAACTCCTTTGGGATCATCTGGACAGGTGTGTTCGAGACATGCAAATAACCTTTTGGAGTTGCTACAAGACAAGTGGGCTGCCATCAGAACTGAAACTTTAAACAAGTTGATAGACAGAATGCCCAGCATTTGCATTGCTGTGATCACCGCTAAGTGTGGATACTTTGGGCTCAATCCAATTAGGTGGGAATGGCGAGTAGCGAGTTTGTTTCTTGAAACTCACACACTTCGCAGCGAAGCACACTCCTGAGAATTCTAAAATCCAATTAAAAATGCCTATTCGCACTACTCGCAGAGGAGGGGTGCAAATTGACTGCCAAATGAGATTTGCGATAAATGCATGAAAATGTGAGGAGACCATCCTGAAACCCCCAAAATGGACCGTACAGAAGGCTGTTTGTGGGCCTTAGGAAGGTACTGTAGGTTTTTAAATTGTGTCAAATGGCTGATTTGTGTTTTTTTTTAAATGCAAGGAAATTATTAAAAAAAATTTTCTTTTAATCTCAAATTATTTTGATGATTTTTCAGCCTAATGATGGCTTGCTTTACTGATAGTGACAGCTCTTTGGATCTTATATTGAGAGTTGACAGCAACTGATTCCAAATGCAAATGTCACACCTAGAATCAACTCCAGACCTTTTACCTGTTTAATTGATAATGAAATAACGAGGGAATAGCCCACACCTGTCCATGAAATAGCTTTTGAGTTGATAGTCCCATTACTTTTGGCCCCTTAAAAAGTGGGAGGCACATATAGAAACCGTTGTAATTCCTACACCGTTCACCTGATTTGGATGTAATTACCCTCAAATTAAATCTGAAAGTCTACAGTTAAAGTACATCTTGTTTGTTACATTTCAAAGCCATTGTGGTGAATAGAGGCTAAAATATGAAAATTCTGTCAATGTCCCAATATTTATGGACCTGACTGTATATATATATATATATATATATATATATATATATACATTGTTAAATCACTCACAATAATACATAAATAATGGCTTTTAAAGGCAAGGCAGTCAACAAACATAGGCCTGATTCAGAGCCGCTCATAAGCGGCCACTCGGTCGCTCCGAGCGATGTTCGCACAACTGCACATGCTTATGGGTCATAATGCGCATGCGCCAACCAGTCAGTGCGATCGGAAATCAAGCACTCACAAAATAGCGAGTGCCTGCTAATTTTAGTGACAGGATGAGGCGTTTGTGGGTGGTAACAGGGGAAGGTGCTTGAAAACGGGGAGTGGAGATCCGAACGCAGGCGTGCCAAACGGTCAAAACGGGCATTTTAAGGGTGTGCATAATTAACAAAGCAGCGTCATCGACCACGTCACTTGGTTGTTTCTTAGCCTGAACTGTTCGCATGATTGCGGTAGGATAAACCTACCACAAGCACTGCGAGCAGATCAGATGCCATTCGATGTACTCGATTAATCTAATAAATAGCGGAGATGACGTATGATGCGAGCGGCCAGGGGGCGTCTTCACAAAATAGCGAGCGCATGTTTCGTTTGCTCGCTCAGACATAGAGGCGTCAACAGACCGCAAAGAGCGAGCACTCAATTTAAATAGCCATCCCCTTTCTCTGACCGAGCGAGCGCAAATAGCGTCCGGCTCTGAATCAGGCCCATAGTTTCTATCATACTACCAAAAAGGCAGCTGACACAGCTTAATATAAATGAGCTTGCACAGGGGTGCATGAGAAAGCTGTGATCACAATAAGGCTAATTAAAAATTAACCAAATAAACTAAATCATATATATATATATATATATATATATATATAGATCAGCAGCATAAACAAACAGTGCACTCAGAGACTTGTGATGAAAATAAAATGTGTCACATGTAGTGAAAAAGCAGTACCAACGTTTTGGGGCACTTCCGCCCCTTTGTCAAGGTGTAAAAAAGTTAAAATATACTAACATAACTTATATAAGTGAAGAAGCCTGCCAGTGAAATCTGCACAGACTTGGGGAGTCCACGTCTGACTTCTGCCCTGTCTCCAACGAATGACATTGCGGCACCGGTAGCATCTGAAAACCATAGCAACCAAGACGCTGGACAGATCACCGCGAGTACACTGAAGGATTGAGGAAAAACAATACTGAGGGAAGAAAGTGAATCTAACCCCTCACCCAGTGAATGTAGTGAAAAACAAGAAAAGCATAGTCACCTTAAGAAAAATATATACTATATCGAATATAATAGTATGTGACAGTATGAAAAAAAGTCAGAATATAATAACAATATGTTTGTAACAATGAAGGGTATCCGGAATAAATATATATTGTAATAAACACTATAAATTGAAACACATGCCATATAGATAATAATTATTCATGTTCCACAGTCTAATTTTGAAGATCTAAACAATTATGTATTTAGATAAATGTATAAAACGCCCCATTTTTAAAATATTTAAACCTACCCTGTGTATAATATAATAAAGTGCACTGTTTATGTTAAAAAACTGAAAAGAAATAATCTGTGACCTTAATTTCACCATGGAGCCTATATAAATCTATAATACAAATGAACATCTTAACCGACCACATTATATCTCATCTGTGTATAAAAATTAATACTATAAATGTGTGGAAGTTTTATGTGTTCAAAGTGACGTCATCTACTGGCTTAATCAAAACATCATGTATGTGTTCTAAAACAGCACAGTAGAAGTTTAGCTGTTTGTTTATAATTAGTGCCGACCCTATATGTGTTTAAAAATGTCCAATACATATTATAGTAATGAGCATGGACATGACCATTTAACTATTATGAACTTTTTAAATATAGACTTCGCTGACAACATACAATGACGAAAAAATATGGTTATGAAAAAATTACAGCAGAACATCACTTAAAAACATTCCACTGGATTTATTCATTAAGACCATGTGGATTAAAGGTATTAATTAAAAAAATCCCACTGGCTTTCATTTGTAGTAATCTCCATGCTCGATCCCTTCCTCTGATTTTTAGGAACATGGTCAATAATTTGGTGTTTCAGTTCCCCAGTTTGTGGCCTTTCTCTGCAAAGTGTCTTACCACTGGTTGTTCCGATGGTTTTCCTTGTAGCGTTGATTTGATGGCTGACCTGTGTAAGGCCATCCTTTCCGGGTAAATTGGGATTCTACATTCAGGATTGCTGTTCGTGTATCATTACACCATACAGGATTTTGTTTTACCAAGGCACCGCACATGTATTTTATAATCAACTACCATAATTAGTTTTTTCACACTAATTGAACTGTGTGTTTATTTGTTCAGTCACGATTTTGGCCTCCTTCCTCACCTTTTTTGAAAGGGGATGTCTGAGGCTTCTATGCATACTGATTTTACTGGACTATCAGAGGTAGTTTTACCACTGGGAGAAATATTATCTTTCTCGGATGCAGAAGTGAACAGTATTTTATTTACTGGTAATTTAGAAACCACAGCTGGAGAGGAAAGCATCGAACAATTGACAGCCCAGCTCCTACGCCTTAAGAAAAGAGAGGTAGATTTCTACCTGCATGGAGTGACACTATCCGATTATTATCGGGAGAAAAAAAATACCCCGCGGGTTCAGGATCAAAAACATCCCAACTATAGGGAGATACAATCCTACGTTTTGCAGAAGGTGGGCTTCCATCCTTAATAGATGCTTTTTTGATCTAATTCTCCTGGTCATTGAGGAGTCAGCCAGAGAATTAGCTCTGGCCACGGAAAATATTGCTAAATTTGAATCTTGCCGTTTCAGTCAGCTGCAACCTGAGGTGTCTACAGACATATTATCCAAACTGACAACACAGGTAGAACAATACAGAATTGATTTGATTAAATTAAAAAAATCCAAGCTTCAAACGGTCAATCGCGATTATGCGGAACTGAAGGTATACAGCTGGGTCAACAATAGGGGCCCCACAACTGATAGGAGGCCACGTTATAGACCCCGCAGGTTCCCATTGGAAACTGATTCCTCTGCTGGAGCGATCTCCTCTAGTGATCAGGAATGTGCTACAGAGCCAAAAAAACCAGTACAGCGTCCCCCTTTAGGGCTACGCACGTGGGCCAGGACAGATCCATCTACAGATTCAAAACCCGTCCCAGAGGGCAGTGGGCAAGGATGATCAAAAAGAATATACAAAAGGAAGATGTAGTCTTCAACTTGTCCTCAAGGGCAATGACTTCTGATGAAATAACAGTTTTAAATAAAGGCTTGTCCTTTGTCCCTACTCAAGATTTTGACACGTTCACCAGTAAAGTTGACTTATACAAATTCACTAGGAAGATTAAACTCAAGGAGTGTTATGGTGATACAGATGATCAGGAACATCTACCTCCTTCATACATCAAAAAATCTAAATTTGATCCAAAATCGATTAATCCTGCTATTAAGTACTTCCACAACAGAATGGAAGAATATATGGATACTGTTTCTGGCAATACACATCCAACACAAGTGGCTGTTCGCATATCCAATCTATCCAATGCTGAAAAAACAGCACTCCAAAATCTCAGCAACTACAAAGACATCATGATCCGCCCTGCGGACAAGGGTGGGGGAATCGTTGTGCAAGATCTGGATATGTACAAGTCAGAATTGTATAACCAACTATCAGATCAAGAGGTGTATCAACAGTTAACAGGTGACCCTACACAAACATTTAAAAAAGAGATGGACAACATACTGTCGGCTGCGTTGCAAAATCAGATCATCTCTAAGAAAACTTTTGAGAGTTTAGTTCAGGATTGGCCGAGGATACCTGTATTATACAGTATCCCTAAATTACATAAAAACGCTATCAACCCACCTGGCAGACCGATAATTGCTGCCAGGGACTCATTGTACTATACTGTATCACAGTATTTAGATTACCTACTCCAACCTGTGGTACAAGCAGAAGCCACTATCTTAAAGGACACAACATCCTTCATTCTAAAACTACAAGAGCTTTCGCCATTAACTACCAAACATCTTATGTGTACAATGGATGTGACGAGCCTGTACACTTCCATACCCCATCAGAAGTGCATCGAGGCGATCCGACGGATCCTTATGAATAATCCAGCTTACTCTGGCCCAGACGTCACGTTTTTCCTCACCCTACTAGAATTAACTTTAACTAGAAATTATTATTTGTTTGATAATAAGTACTTTTTACAAAGATCCGGCTGTGCCATGGGGTCATGCGTGGCTCCTAGCTTCGCTAACCTGTACATGTGTGAAGTTGAAAGGGACCTGTTTTTTCATCTCCTGAGATTCAAGGATTCATTACCGCATATTTACGGTATATCGACGATATTTTCATTCAATGGACAGGCACTAAGGAGTCATTTACACAAACTATGGAAGACATCAATTCTGCCGACTGTCCCATCAAATTCACTTTTGACAGTAACTTTGAATCTATGCACTTTCTGGATGTAGCTGTGTCAGTCAATCAGAAATTAGAAATTTGTACAACGATCTATTTTAAAGCCACACACAGGAACACGTTATTGCAAGCAGGTAGCTTTTATCCACCAGCGCTCAAAAAAGGATTACCGTTTTCACAGTTCCTCCGTATCATACGGATTTGTAGTGACCCAACTGATGCCAGTCAACAAATTGACAAGATGCTAATTAAATTCTTGTCTAGAGGATATAGTCCCACACTGCTTAAAACAGCGAAAGCGAAAGCTCTTAACGTTTCCAGAATGGCAGCTCTCAAAAAGGTAAAAAGAACTTCAAAATGTTCTAAAATATTATGGGTCCAGGATTTTTCCAACAAATCACGGGACCTGATACAAACCACTAAATCAGTATGGCCTATTTTGATGACGGAATCCTCTCTGAAGATGCTTCAAGGAACTAAGATAACCCCTGCTTTCAACAGGGGTCGTAACATTAAAGACCAGATTGTGCATAATGACATTTCACAACATAAATCACAAACCCCTGTACATTTTCTTACTAGAAAGCCAGGCAATTATAAATGCACAGGCTGTATCACTTGCAGTCATTTAGAAACTGGCAACACTTTTGTTCATCCCCACTCTGGCCTCAAATTATACATCAGATATGCCTTAACACGTACGAGCCGTTTTGTGGTGTACTACATATGTTGCCCATGTGGTCTTTTGTACATTGGCAAGACCACTAGGCAACTTAAAGAACACATGGCTTTACATCGTTTGAGTATCAGAGCTGCCCTAGAGGTTAAAGAAGTTGATCAGCCCATGGCTAAACATTTCAGGGAGTTTAAGCATAGATTATTCACACTCCATTGCAAAATGATAGACTGGATTCCACCAAACATCAGAGGAGGCGACAGAGGACGTGTCCTCCTACAGCATGAATCACGTTGGATTCATAATCTTCAAACACTCCATCCTGGCGGCCTCAATGAAATGAATTCATGCACTTGCTTTCTATAACCATTTTTTTCTCCCCTGTGTTTTTCTTTCCTCTCATTTTACACTTTGTTCATTCTGCTGGTGATTTTTTGATCACCTACAATTTTTGTCTTTTATTAGTCCAGTCTTTCTCTTTATGCTTGATACGTTATTTGTTTACATGTCACCTAGGTGATGGGTCACACACTGGTGTACACGCCCCCTCGTGATGATGATGGCGCTGGCGCTTTGGCGCTACCAGTGACGTCATCGGTCTCCAGACGGGACGATACAGCATGGTGCAGGCACACAGGGTGAACACTATTTAAGGTATGTTACAATGTTGACTTTTCATGTCTTGATAAAAGTGAATGTCACTGAAACGTTGGCAACTAGCAACAGTCTTGCTGTGATTTCTTTCAAGTTGTGAAGTCTCTGAGTGCCTCCCGTTATCCCCTGGCTATTCTTGCTCACTGCAATAGGGAAAGGCAGGGGAGCCATACTTACCTTTAGTGCGAGTGCCGGGTCCATTGGGATTATATATATATATATATATATATATATATATTAGGGGTGAGCGGGTTTGGTTTTACTCGGATTTACTCGGATCTTTAAACGGCATTTTATTGGCTATCGCCTATCATGTGTTTTGGATAGCCAATATAATAAATCTGAATTTGCGGTAAAGTGGCGATATGAACCGAGTAAAACCGAGCCTGCACATCCCTAATATATATATATATATATATATATATATATATATACAGATCAGCAGCATAAACAAACAGTGGCACTCAGAGACCTGTGATGAAAATAAAAACGTGTCACATGTAGTGAAAAAGCAGTACCCACATTTTGGGCCACTTCCGCCCCTTTGTCAAGGTGTAAAAAAGTTAAAATATACTAACATAATTTATATAAGTGAAGAAGCCCGCCAGTGATATCTGCACCTAGACTCGGGGAATCCACGTCTGACTTCTGTCCTGTCTCCAACGAGTGACATTGCGTCACCGGCCACATCTAAAAACCATAGCAACCAAGACGCTGGACAGATCACCATGAGTACCCTGAAGGATAGAGGAAAAACAATACTGAGGGAAGAAAGTGAATCTAACCCCTCACACAGTGAATGTAGTGAAAAACAAGAAAAGCATAGTCACCTTAAGAAAAATATATACTATATCGAATATAATAGTATGTGACAGTATGAAAAAAAGTCAGACTATAATAACAATATGTTTGTAACAATGAAGGGTATCCGGAATAAATATATATTGTAATAAACACTATCAATTGAAACACATGCAACATAGTTAATAATTATTCATATTCCACAGTCTAATTTTGAAGATCTAAACAATTATGTATTTAGATAAATGTATAAAACGCCCCATTTTTAAAATATTTAAACCTACCCTGTGTATAATATAATAAAGTGCACTGTTTATGTTAAAAAACTGTGAAAAGAAATAATCTGTGACCTTAATTTCACCATGGAGCCTATATAAATCTATAATATAAATGAACATCTTAACCGACCACATTATATCTCATCTGTGTATAAAAATTAATACTATAAATGTGAGGAAGTTTTATGTGTTCAAAGTGACGTCATCTACTGGCTTAATCAAAACGTCATGTATGTGTTCTAAAACAGCACAGTAGAAGTTTAGCTGCTTGTTTATAATTAGTGCCGACTCTATATGTGTTTAAAAATGTTCAATACATATTATAGTAATGAGCATGGACATGACCATTTAACTATTATGAACTTTTTAAATATAGACTTCGCTGACAACATACAATGACGAAAAAATATGGTTATGAAAAAATTACAGCAGAACATCGCTTAAAAACATTCCACTGGATTTATTCATTAAGACCATGTGGATTAAAGGTATTAATTAAAAAAATCCCACCGGCTTTCATTTGTAGTAATCTCGACGCTCGATCCCCTCCTCTGATTTTTAGGAACATGGTCAATAATTTGGTGTTTCAGTTCCCCAGTTTGTGGCCTTTCTCTGCAAAGTGTCTTACCACTGGTTGTTCAGATGGTTTTCCTTGTAGCGCTGATTTGATGGCTGACCTGTGTAAGGCCATCCTTTCCAGGTACATTGGGATTCTACATTCAGGATTGCTGTTCGTGTATCATTACACCATACAGGATTTTGTTTTACCAAGGCACCGCACATGTATTTTATCATCAAGTACCATAATTAGTTTTTTCACACTAATTGAACTGTGTGTTTATTTGTTCAGTCACGATTTTGGCCTCCTTCCTCACCTTTTTTGAAAGGGGATGTCTGAGGCTTCTATGCATACTGATTTTACTGGACTATCAGAGGTAGTTTTACCACTGGGAGAAATATTATCTTTCTCGGATGCAGAAGTGAACAGTATTTTATTTACTGGTAATTTAGAAACCACAGCTGGAGAGGAAAGCATCGAACAATTGACAGCCCAGCTCCTACGCCTTAAGAAAAGAGAGGTAGATTTCTACCTACACGTGGTGACACTATCCTATTATTATCGGGAGAAAAAAATACCCCGCGGGTTCAGGATCAGAAACATCCCAACTATAGGGAGATACAATCCTACGTTTTGCAGAAGGTGGGCTTCCATCCTTAATAGATGCTTTTTTGATCTAATTCTCCTGGTCATTGAGGAGTCAGCCAGAGAATTAGCTCTGGCCACGGAAAATATTGCTAAATTTGAATCTTGCCGTTTCAGTCAGCTGCAACCTGAGGTGTCTACAGACATATTATCCAAACTGACAACACAGGTAGAACAATACAGAATTGATTTGATTAAATTAAAAAAATCCAAGCTTCAAACGGTCAATCGCGATTATGCAGAACTGAAGGTATACAATAGGGGCCCCACAACTGATAGGAGGCCACGTTATAGACCCCACAGGTTCCCATTGGAAACTGATTCCTCTGCTGGAGCGATCTCCTCTAGTGATCAGGAATGTGCTACAGAGCCAAAAAAATCAGTACACCCCTTTAGGGGTACGCACATGGGCCAGGACAGATCCATCTACAGATTCAAAACCCGTCCCAGAGGGCAGTGGGCAAGGATGATCAAAAAGAATATACAAAAGGAAGATGTAGTCTTCAACTTGTCCTCAAGGGCACTGACTTCTGATGAAATAACAGTTTTAAACAAAGGCTTGTCCTTTGTCCCTACTCAAGATTTTGACACATTCACCAGTAAAGTTGACTTATACAAATTCACTAGGAAGATTAAACTCAAGGAGTGTTATGGTGATACAGATGATCAGGAACATCTACCTCCTTCATACATCAAAAAATCTAAATTTGATCCAAAATCGATTAATCCTGCTATTAAGTACTTCCATAACAGAATGGAAGAATATATGGATACACTTTCTTGCAATACACATCCAACACAAGTGGCTGTTCGCATATCCAATCTATCCAATGCTGAGAAAACAGCACTCCAAAATCTCAGCAAGTACAAAAACATCATGATCCGCCCTGCGGACAAGGGTGGGGGAATCGTTGTGCAAGATATGGATATGTACAAGTCAGAATTGTATAACCAACTATCAGATCAAGAGGTGTATCAACAGTTAACAGGTGACCCTACACAAACATTTAAAAAAGAGATGGACAACATACTGTCGGCTGCGTTGCAAAATCAGATCATCTCTAAGAAAACTTTTGAGAGTTTAGTTCAGGATTGGCCGAGGATACCTGTATTATACAGTATCCCTAAATTACATAAAAACGCTATCAACCCACCTGGCAGACCGATAATTGCTGCCAGGGACTCATTGTACTATACTGTATCACAGTATTTAGATTACCTACTCCAACCTGTGGTACAAGCAGAAGCCACTATCTTAAAGGACACAACATCCTTCATTCTCAAACTACAAGAGCTTTCGCCATTAACTACCAAACATCTTATGTGTACAATGGATGTGACAAGCCTGTACACTTCCATACCCCATCAGAAGGGCATCGAGGCGATCCGACGGATCCTTATGAATAATCCAGCTTACTCTGGCCCAGACATCATGTTTTTCCTCACCCTACTAGAATTAACTTTAACTAGAAATTATTATTTGTTTGATAATAAGTACTTTTACAAAGATCCGGCTGTGCCATGGGGTCATGCGTGGCTCCTAGCTTCACTAACCTGTACATGTGGGAAGTTGAAAGGGACCTGTTTTTTCATCTCCTGAGATTCAAGGATGCATTACAGCATATTTACGGTATATCGACGATATTTTCATTCAATGGACAGGCACTAAGGAGTCATTTACACAAACTATGGAAGACATCAATTCTGCCGACTGTCCCATCAAATTCACTTTTGAAAGTAACTTTGAATCTATACACTTTCTGGATGTAGCTGTGTCAGTCAATCAGAAATTAGAAATTTGTACAACGATCTATTTTAAAGCCACACACCGGAACACGTTATTGCAAGCAGGTAGCTTTCATCCACCAGCGCTCAAAAAAGGATTACCGTTTTCACAGTTCCTCCGTATCATACGGATTTGTAGTGACCCAACTGATGCCAGTCAACAAATTGACAAGATGCTAATTAAATTCTTGTCTAGAGGATATAGTCCCACACTGCTTAAAACAGCGAATGCCAAAGCTCTTAACATTTCCAGAATGGCAGCTCTCAAAAAGGTAAAAAGAACTTCAAAATGTTCTAAAATATTATGGGTCCAGGATTTTTCCAACAAATCACGGGACCTGATACAAACCACTAAATCAGTATGGCCTATTTTGATGACGGATTCCTCTCTGAAGATGCTTCAAGATACTAAGATATCCCCTGCTTTCAACAGGGGTCGTAACATTAAAGACCAGATTGTGCATAATGACATTTCACAACATAAATCACAAACCCCTGTACATTTTCTTACTAGAAAGCCAGGCAATTATAAATGCACAGGCTGTATCACTTGCAGTCATTTAGAAACTGGCAACACTTTTGTTCATCCCAACTCCGGCCGCAAATTATACATCAGATATGCCTTAACATGTACGAGCCGTTTTGTGGTGTACTACATACGTTGCCCATGTGGTCTTTTGTACATTGGCAAGACCACTAGGCAACTTAAAGAACACATGGCTTTACATCGTTCGAGTATCAGAGCTGCCCTAGAGGGTAAAGAAGTCGATCAGCCCATGGCTAAACATTTTAGGGAGTTTAAGCATAGATTATCCACACTCCGTTGCAAAATGATAGACTGGATTCCACCAAACATCAGAGGTGGCGACAGAGGACGTGTCCTCCTACAGCATGAATCACGTTGGATTCATAATCTTCAAACACTCCATCCTGGCGGCCTCAATGAAATGAATTCATGCACTTGCTTTCTATAACCATTTTTTTCTCCCCTGTGTTTTTCTTTCCTCTCATTTTACACTTTGTTCATTCTGCTGGTGATTTTTTGATCACCTACAATATTTGTCTTTTATTAGTCCAGTCTTTCTCTTTATGCTTGATACGTTATTTGTTTACATGTCACCTAGGTGATGGGTCACACACTGGTATACACGCCCACTCGTGATGATAATGGCGCTTTGGCGCTACCAGTGACGTCATCGGACTCCAGACAGGACAGTACAGCATGGTGCAGACACACAGGGTGAACACTATTTAAGGTATGTTACAATGTTGACTTTTCATGTCTTGATAAAAGTGAATGTCACTGAAACGTTGGCAACTAGCAACAGTCTTGCTGTGATTTCTTTCAAGTTGTGAAGTCTCTGAGTGCCTCCCTTTATCCCCTGGCTATTCTTGCTCACTGCAATAGGGAAATGCAGTGGAGCCATACTTACCTTTAGTGCGAGTGCCGGGTCCATTGGGATTCTATATATATATATATATATATATATATATTAGGGGTGAGCAGGTTCGGTTTTATTCGGATTTACTGGAATCTTCAAACGGCATTTTATTGGCTATCGCCTATCATGTGTTTTGGATAGCCAATATAATAAATCCGAATTTGTGGTAAAGTGGCGATAAGAACCGAGTAAAACCGAGCCTGCACATTCCTAATATATATATAGATATAGATAGATATATATATATATTAGGGGTGAGCGGGTTCGGATTTCTGAAATCCGACCCCCCCGAGCCCCCCCGTTCCGAGTCAGATCCGAGTCAGGCTCGACTTTTCCCGCCTGACTCGGATCTGAAATCGAGGCAAAACGTCATCATCCCGCCTTCCGGGTCTCGTGGGTTTTGGATCCTATATAAGGTACCCGCGTCGGCGCCATTTTCTCACTCGGCTGTGGACAGTGAAGAGGGAGGGTGGGAGTTAGGGCTGGCTGGGCTGTGTAGTGTAGTGTAGTGTAGTGCAGAGTAGTGTTGTGCTGTGCTGTGCTGCGCTGTGCTGCTGTTGTCCACTACTTCAAAGTCCATAGGGGCTGGCTGTGTTGTGCTGTGCTGCTGTTGTTAATAGGGGCTGTGTCCACTACTTCAAAGTCCATAGGGGCTGGCTGGACTGTGTTGTGCAGTCAGTTCTCTATAGGGGCTGTGTCCACTCCAAAGTCCTGTGCAGTGTCCCAGTCATAAAGGGGTGCTGTAGTGTTGTCCAGGGGGTGCTCTGTCCATCAGGGGTGCTCCCCCCAAGTGCTAAAAAAATAATATTTTTTCTGTGTTTGTGAATTGTGTGCGCAGTAGCCACACGTGCATCAACAAAGTAGTGCCAAGCGTGCGCCTGTGTCATAAGTAAAGGGCCGGCTGGCTTGACCGTTAAAGGGTGCTGTAACCCCCAAAGTACACTACAGTCCAAACCCCAAAAAAAAATATTTTCTGTGTTTGTGAATTGTGTGCACAGTAGCCGCACGTGCATCAACAAAGTAGTGCCAAGCGTGCGCCTGTGTCATAAGTAAAGGGCCAGCTGGCTTGACCGTTAAAGGGTGCAGTAACCCCCAAAGTACACTCCAGTCCAAACCAAAAAAAAAAAATATTTCTGTGTTTGTGAATTGTGTGCGCAGTAGCCGCTCGTGCATCAACAAAGTAGTGCCAAGTGTGCGCCTGTGTCATAAGTAAAGGGCCAGCTGGCTTGACCGTTAAATGGTGCTGTAACCCCCAGAGTACACTCCAAACCAAATAAAAAAATATTTTCTGTGTTTGTGAATTGTGTGCGCAGTAGCCGCACGTGCATCAACAAAGTAGTGCCTAGCGTGCGCCTGTGTCATAAGTAAAGGGCCGGCTGGCTTGACCGTTAAAGGGTGCTGTAACCCCCAAAGTACACTCCAAACCAAAAAAATATATATTTTCTGTGTTTGTGAATTGTGTGCACTGTGGCTGCACGTGCATCAACAAAGGAGCAGCGCCAAGCGTGCGCCTGTGTCCCATAAGTAAAGAGCCGGCTGGCTCATTTCTTAAAGGGTGGTGTAACCCACAAAGTGCTCTACTCTCCAGCAAAAATAAAAAAATATTTTCTGTGTTTGTGTGCGCTTTAGCCGCACGTATATATCAATATAACATAAATGGAGGACCAAACTTTCTCTGATAAAAATAAAATAGGGAAAGATCAAGAACCACTTCCTCCTAGTGCTGTTGCTGCTGCTGTTGTTCATCATCGCAGAGAGGAAGTAGGAACACCACCACTTTTACTAAACATTTGACCCTCCAACAGTCCCTAGCGATGAGGATGAAGTACGACAGCAGTCATCCTGAAGCAAAACGTATAACTGAGGCCTTGACTGCTATGTTGGTGTTAGACGTGGGTCCGGTATCCGCCATTAGTGCAGTGGGATTTAGACAATTGATGGAGGTAGTGTGTCCCCGGTTCCAAATCCCGTCTAGATTCCACCTGCATCCTCAAAGCAGCAGCGACAAGCGTGCGTCTGTCTGTTAAAGGGTGGTGTAACCCTCAAAGTGCTCCAAAAAATAAAAAATATTTTTTTTATGTGTTTGTGACTTGTGTGCGATGTAGCCGCACGTGCAGCAACACAGTAGCAGCGCCAAGCGTGCGCCTGTGTCATAAGTCAAGGGCCGGTTTGGACATCTGGTCCGGACTGAAGGACGTGCCAACAATTTCAGACAAGTCTACTGTCACTGCATATGATACTGTCCTCAAAGCAGCAGCAACAAGCGTGCGTCTGTCTGTTAAAGGGTGGTGTAACCCTCAAAGTGCGCTCCACAAACAATTAAAAAAAATCTTATTTTTTTTTCTGTCTTTGTGAAATGTGTGGGCTGTAGCCGCACCTGCATCCTTAAAGCAGCAGCGACAAGCGTGCGTCTGTCTGTTAAAGGGTGGTGTAACCCTCAACGTGTGCTCCACAAACAATAAAAATATTCTTCTTTTTTTTTCTGTCTTTGTGAAATGTGTGGGCTGTAGCCGCACCCGCATCCTTAAAGCAGCAGCGACAAGCGTGCGTCTGTCTGTTAAAGGGTGGTGTAACCCTCAAAGTGCGCTCCACAAACAATAAAAAAATTCTTTTTTTTTCTGTCTTTGTGAATTGTGTGGGCTGTAGCCGCACTTGCATCCTCAAAGCAGCAGCGACAAGCGTGCGTCTGTCTGTTAAAGGGTGGTGAAGCCCTCAAAGTGCTCCAAAAAATAAAAAATATTTTTTTATGTGTTTGTGACGTGTGTGGGCTGTAGCCGCACGTGCAGTAACACAGTAGCAGCGCCAAGCGTGCGCCTGTGTCATAAGTCAAGGGCCGGTTTGGACATCTGGTCCGGACTGAAGGACATGCCAACAATTTCTGACAAGTCTACTGTCACTGCATATGATACTGTCCTCAAAGCAGCAGCGACAAGCGTGCGTCTGTCTGTTAAAGGGTGGTGTAACCCTCAAAGTGCGCTCCACAAACAATTTAAAAATTCTTATTTTTTTTTCTGTCTTTGTGAAATGTGTGGGCTGTAGCTGCACCTGCATCCTTAAAGCAGCAGCGACAAGCGTGCGTCTGTCTGTTAAAGGGTGGTGTAACCCTCAAAGTGCGCTCCACAAACAATAAAAAAATTCTTATTTTTTTTTCTGTCTTTGTGAAATGTGTGGGCTGTAGCCGCACCTGCATCTTTAAAGCAGCAGCGACAAGTGTGCATCTGTCTGTTAAAGGGTGGTGTAACCCTCAAAGTGCGCTCCACAAACAATAAAAAAATTCTTATTTTTTTTTCTGTCTTTGTGAAATGTGTGGGCTGTAGCCGCACCTGCATCCTTAAAGCAGCAGCGACAAGCGTGTGTCTGTCTGTGAAAGGGTGGTGACACCCTCAAAGTGTGCTCCACAAACAATAAAAATATTCTTCTTTTTTTTTCTGTCTTTGTGAAATGTGTGGGCTGTAGCCGCACCTGCATCCTTAAAGCAGCAGCGACAAGCATGCGATTGCCTGTTAAAGGATTACATCGGTGACAGCATCCAAGTAGGCATGTCAGACAGTCCGTACCTGTACTGGCAGGAAAAAGAAGCAATTTGGAGGTCCCTGTACAAACTGGCTCTATTTTACCTGAGTTGCCCCCCCTCCAGTGTGTACTCCGAAAGAGTGTTTAGTGCAGCCGGGAACCTTGTCAGCAAAAGGCGTAAATGTGGAGAAGATGATGTTCATAAAATGAATTATCAACTCTTCCAGGGAGACCAGCCTCCAGAACGTACAGAGGGACCTGTGGTTGTGGATTCCAGTGGGGACGAATTAATACTCTGTGAGGATGAGGATGTACACAACACTGAAGAGGGTGAGGAATCAGAGGATGAGGACGACATCTTGCCTCCGTAGAGCCAGTTTGTGCAGGGACAGATTAATTGCCAGCTTGTTTTGTGGGGGCCCAAACGAACCAATCATTTCAGCCACAGTCGTGTGGCAGACCCTGGCGCTGAAATGTTTGGTTTGTTAAAGTGTGCATGTCCTGTTTATACAACATAAGGGTGGGTGGGAGGACAAATGCACCTCTTTTTTTTCTTTGAATTATGTACTGTTTGGGGCCTAGTGTTTCAAACTGCCATCCTGTCTGCCACTGCAGTGTCACTCCTAGATGGACCACGTGTTTGTGCCGCCCACTCGTATCTCTTTGCATAGTCATCCAGCTACCTCGGTGCAACCTTTTGGATATAAAAACACTATTGTGAGGTGTGAGGTGTTCAGAATAGACTGGAAATGAGTGGAAATTAAGGTTATTGAGGTTAATAATAGCATAGGAGCAGAAAAACCCACAAATTCTGTGATTTTAGCTGTTTTTATGCTTTTTTAAAAAAAATACAGATCCAAAACACAAAACCCAGAACCCAAAACACGGAAGGGTGGTTTTGGCAAAACCAATCCAGATCCAAAACACAAAGAAAGATCCAGATCCAAAACCAAAACACGAAAAGTGGCCGGTGCACACCCCTAATATATATATATATATATATATATATATATAGATCAGCAGCATAAACAAACAGTGGCACTCAGAGACTTGTGATGAAAATAAAACGTGTCACATGTAGTGAAAAAGCAGTACCAACATTTCGGGGCACTTCCGCCCCTTTGTCAAGGTGTAAAAAAGTTAAAATATACTAACATAATTTATATAAGTGAAGAAGCCCGCCAGTGATATCTGCACCTAGACTCGGGGAATCCACGTCTGACTTCTGTCCTGTCTCCAACGAGTGACATTGCGGCACCGGCAACATCTGAAAACCATAGCAACCAAGACGCTGGACAGATCACCATGAGTACCCTGAAGGATAGAGGAAAACAATACTGATGGAAGAAAGTGAATCTAACCCCTCACGCAGTGAATGTAGTGAAAAACAAGAAAAGCATAGTCACCTTAAGAAAAATATATACTATATCGAATATAATAGTATGTGACAGTATGAAAAAAAGTCAGACTATAATAACAATATGTTTGTAACAATGAAGGGTATCTGAAATAAATATATATTGTAATAAACACTAATAAATTGAAACACATGCAATATAGATAATAATTATTCATATTCCACAGTCTAATTTTGAAGATCTAAACAATTATGTATTTAGATAAATGTATAAAACGCCCCATTTTTAAAATATTTAAACCTACCCTGTGTATAATATAATAAAGTGCACTGTTTATGTTAAAAAACTGTGAAAAGATATAATCTGTGACCTTAATTTCACCATGGAGCCTATATAAATCTATAATACAAATGAACATCTTAACCGACCACATTATATCTCATCTGTGTATAAAAATTAATACTATAAATGTGAGGAAATTTTATGTGTTCAAAGTGACGTCATCTACTGGCTTAATCAAAACGTCATGTATGTGTTCTCAAACAGCACAGTAGAAGTTTAGCTGCTTGTTTATAATTAGTGCCGACCCTATATGTGTTTAAAAATGTCCAATACATATTATAGTAATGAGCATGGACATGACCATTTAACTATTATGAACTTTTTAAATATAGACTTCGCTGACAACATACAATGACGAAAAAATATGGTTATGAAAAAATTACAGCAGAACATCACTTAAAAACATTCCACTGGATTTATTCATTAAGGCCATGTGGATTAAAGGTATTAATTAAAAAAATCCCACCAGCTTTCATTTGTAGTAATCTCCATGCTCGATCCCCTCCTCTGATTTTTAGGAACATGGTCAATAATTTGGTGTTTCAGTTCCCCCAGTTTGTGGCCTTTCTCTGCAAAGTGTCTTACCACTGGTTGTTCCGATGGTTTTCCTTGTAGCGCTGATTTGATGGCTGACCTGTGTAAGGCCATCCTTTCTCTTGCCATCCTAATAGATTTTCCCATATAGGCAAGTCCACAAGGGCACGTGATCAAATAGATAATGTGTGTTGATGCACATGTTTAATCCTATAGATCATTTTGGAAGTCGGATGATGAAATGTTGTTCCAGTAACCATATTGTTGCAGGTGGTGCATTTTAGACATTAATAACAACCATTAACTCTGCTTAAAAAAGGGGTTGTTTTGGAGGATATAGAGGGGATAGCATGTCCTTCTCGGTAAAAATCCGTGATATCCGTGTGAACCACTATGGGGCATATTCAATTTGGGGCGAAAAGCAATAATCCTGCACCTGCAACGTTTTTCCTGCAGGTGCAGGATTTTTGGTATTCAATTAGGTGCATATTTTTTTCTTTGAGCCCCGGGAGTTTTTTGTTCTCGCATCTCCAGAGCAAGTGTGATTTTTTCTAAAATAATTAATTCTAGGAAAAATCAGTGGGACTTGCTCTGGGACCCTGGCGGCACCCACCCTGAGGACTAATTAAGCAATTGGAAGTTTCCAATTTCCTTAATTAGTCCTTAATTACTTACCTTCTGCAGCGCTGTCTTCTGCATCTAGCGTTGGAAACCAGGTCTTCTGCAGCAGGGTGAGTATGTGTGTTGATGTACATGTTTAATCCTATAGATCCTTTTGGAAGTCGGATGATGAAATGTTGTTCCAGTAACCATATTGTTGCAGGTGGTGCATTTTAGACATTTATAACAACCAGGTGCTCTGCTTAAAAAAAGAGGTTGTTTTGGAGGATATAGAGGGGATAGCATGTCCTTCTCAGTCAAAATCCGTGATATCCGTGTGAACCACTATGGGACATATTCAATTGGGGGCGAGAAAAGCAAAAATCCCACACCTGCGAGGTTTTTCCTGCAGGTGCAGGATTTTTGCTATTCAATTAGGTGCATGTTTTTTTCTTTGAGCCCCGGGAGTTTTTTATTCTCGCACCTCCAGAGCAAGTGTGATTTTTTCTAAAATAATTAATTCTAGGAAAAATCAGTGGGACTTGCTCTGGGACCCTGGCGGCACCCATCCTGAGGACTAATTAAGCAATTGGAAGTGTCTGATTTCCTTAATTAGTCCTTAATTACTTACCTTCTGCAGTGCTGTCTTCTGCATCCAGCGTTGGAAGCCGGGTCTTCTGCAGCAAGGTGAGAATGTGTGTTGTTGTACATGTTTCACCCTATAGATCCTTTTGGAAGTCGGATGATGAAATGTTGTTCCAGTAACCATATTGTTGCAGGTGGTGCATTTTAGACATTTTTAAAAACCAGGGGCTCTGCTTAAAAAGGGGTTGCTTTGGAGGATATAGGGATATTGAGGGGAGAGTATGTCCTTCTCAATCAAAATCTTGAACCACTATGGGGCATATTCAACTGGGGGCAAGAAAAGCAAAAATCCCACACCTGCAAGGTTTTTCCTGCAGGTGCAGAATTTTTGCTATTCAATTTGGTGCGTGTTTTTTTCTTTGAGCCTCGGGAGTTTTTTATTCTCGCACCTCCAGAGCAAGTGTGAGTTTTTCTTAAATCATTAATTCTAGGAAAAATCAGTGTGACTTGCTCTGGTATCACGACGGCACCCACCCTGAGGACTAATTAAGCAATTGGAAGTTTCCAATTTCCTTAATTAGTCCTTAATTACTTACCTTCTGCAGCGCTGTCTTCTGCATCCAACATTGGAAGCTGGGTCTTCTGCAGCAGGGTGAGTATGTCAGTGTGTGTGAGTGTTTGTTATTGTTTGTAAGTGTGTATGAGTGTTGTGTGTGTGACCCCTGGAGTGTGTGGCCCCCTGCCGTGTCTGTGTTTTCCCCCCAGAATGGGCGCTGGGAGAACTACATCTCCTAGCAACCCCCGGGACTCCCAGCAACCCCCTCTCCAGTGAGAAGATATTGGGGAGGCCACCGGGTAGCGCGGAGACCACTGGAGACCCCCGGGCAGGTAAGTGCATGATTTCTTTTAATTTTTTGTTATGCGGCGTGGGGTTTTCAGAGCTGATAACCTCACAACCACTTTTTTTAAGTTGGATACCACGAGTAATCCAAATTTGGGCACTAGAGGCTAAACCTCGCACCCAATTGAATATGCGACTATGTCTTTAATATTTCTCCCTCTTGTGTGACAGATTAGAGGTCGTTTATTTTTAAAATAGGGCAACTTTCTATCAGTAGAGACAATTGACCATAAAGCATTTGTTGCTCTCAGAATCACATGACTTGATGTACTATACTGATTGACAAAGGGTATCACTGGATCTTGTTTTATGTCATAGGATCTCAACAGTTTTTCTCTCGGTACATTCAATATCTCCTTTCTATTTGTGATCATATCCCCTTTCCCAGAATTTAGAGATCACTCCATCCAGGGCTGGCTCAAGCTTGGACCGATCATTAGTGATCCTCGCAACTCTTATTAACTGTATTCTAGGTAACCCTCTTTTAAGAGCCCTTGGTTGATGACTATTAGATCCAAATAATGTGCTTTTATCCATGGGTTTAGAATATATACCAGTGTGGAATTTATCACCATCTATTCTAAAGTCACTTGTACATCCAAATAATTAAGTGAAACTTCACTCATTTGAAAGGTCACTTTTATGGGAGAGTTCCTTTAATTTATATTGTGGATCAAGTTTTTCAATTTCTACATTCCTCCAGTCCGAATATGCTAAAATGTGTATAGAAATTTCAGGATCAGAGAAGAACATAATTATCCGTTGCACATCTTCTGGTTTGGCAATAGAATTTGCCATAAAATAAAAAGACATTCCTAATCAAGGTAAGTTCTAGAAGTTTAAGGAACAATTCTAAATCCAGAATGTCCATGTGTTCTTTGACTAGGAATTCCCTCATAGTTTCCAATCCCTGTTGATGGGGGATACTTGTGTATAGACTGCATATTATTATTATTATTATTATTATTATGCTTTATTTATATGGTGCCACAAGTGTTCCGCAGTGCCTTACATAGTACATAGAACTAATAGGTGAACAAGAAACAAGTAACTTACAGTACATTAAAGTGCAGGACAAGGCCACGATTCATATACATTGCTGCAACAGTGATTAAACTACTCACAATAAGCAGCAGGGAGTTATCAGTCACGTGTTAGGTGCCCTTATGGGGAGTAAAGAGTAGAAGAAAATGTAAAGAGAAGCACATGAGGGAAGAGGTCCCTGCTCGTGAGAGCTTACATTCTAAAGGGCATATGTCAAGAACATACATTATAGTGCCTTCAGGAACTGTATTGATGACATTAGTGCAGTTCAAAAAACTTGTCATATCTTTGATGAATCCCTCTTGTTTTATAATCAGTGGTTGAATAATATATAAAATGATGAATATTGGCTGGAAAATGGAATTATGGGCCAAAATAATTGGTCTGCCTGGAGGTTTTACAACATTCTTATGTAATTTGGGGACTGTAAATAAGACAGGTACCACTGAAAATTCCAGCTTTAAAGCTTGACAAAGCTTCTTAGTTAAATGGCCATTTTCACAAGCCTCATCTAACACCATGTCCAGTTTCTTTTTATACTCCACCGATGGGTCTGATGGTAGACATTGATATGTATCTTTAAGATTTAATATTGCAATACCACCCCCTTATTGGCAGGGTGGATTACAATGTCCCGTTATGAGCTTAGTTGCTTGAGCACTTTCCATATGGATCTGAACAAATTGTAGTTTCTAGTAGTAGAGGCTGCCGAGTATTTAATTACTGACTCATTTAGGAGGCTCACAAAGTTGGAGTATTGAGGGTCAAAATTCGATGTATGTCGGGAATTGAGAAAAGCTTGATGTGGAGAGGTTGTTGTACTGGGTTCTAGTGTCAGGAAATATTCTTGGAACCGTAATTTCCGTGCAAAGCAATGCAAATATATTTGTCAAGTTAATTCTTTGAATGTGTTCGTTATAACGAAAGATAGTCCTTTTTACAGCACTTTCAGTTCAACATCAGTGAGTTGTCTCTCCGACATATTGAAAATGAGAGTTTCCTTCTTGTTGACATTTCTCTGGTTCCTAATTTTTTGCCCGCCCCTCTTATTTCCTTGGAGGTCTCTATCATTGTCCCTAAAGCATCTATGTATCTATGCATCTAGTGAACCTTCTGAATCTAAAAAAGTAAACTCGCTGTTGCTATTGGAGGTCCCTTTATCCTTTAATTTGGCCTCTCTGCATCTACGCCAGCTGTGCTTAGACCTATCATTGTAAGGTTTATGATTACCTGGTTCTCCTCAGATGAGCCAACTATAGACTTTGTTTGACTCATAATCCTCTTTGACAATTTGGTGTTTATTGCGCTTGAATTTAACTAAGTCCTTCCTGTAATTTTCACATTGTTTTTGTACTTTATTTATCCATTCCATGCTGGAATCATGTTGTAGAACTGTCTTATGCTCCATCTCCAGTCGACTGATTTTATCTCTAGTATTCTTCAATTCACATTCAGCCTCTTCTGTAACCAGCAGAATCAAATCCATACTACATTTATTTACTATGCCTACCCATTTTTTACAAAAATCAGGATTAAAGTGGTCGATTGTTGGTGCATTGTGTACTCTGAGTCCTCTGGGAATCATCTTTTCCCTAAAGTAATCAGAATGTGAGATTCCATGTAGCAGGTAATCTGTTTCATGAAATTTCAATTTTAGTAAGTGATGGTAAATGTCTTCTATACCACAGGTTTTATCCGTGGTAGATAGTCGTTCTTTAAATAATACTCTGTCGGAATATGAAAAGACTATGGAATATAAGTAATTATTATCTATATTGCATGTGTTTCGAGTTTATAGTGTTTATTACAATATGTCTTTATTCCGGATACCCCATATTGTGACAAACATATTGTTGTTATATTCTGACTTTTTTTCATACTGGCACATACTATTACATTCGATATTATATATATGTTTCTTAAGGTGACTCTATAGGTGCTTTTTTTGTTTTTCACTACATTCACTAGGTGTGGGGTTGGATTTACTTTCTTCACTCAGTATTGTTTTTCCTCTATCCCTTTAGTGTACTCACGGTGATCCGTACAGCATCTTGGTTGCTATGGTTTCTTGATGCGGCCGATGCCATAATGTCAATCTTTGGAGACAGGGTGGAAGTCGGACTCCCCAAGTCTCGGAGTAGATTTCAGTGGCAGGTTTCTTCTCTTATAAATGGTATGTTAGTGTTTGTTTATTTTGTTACACCTAGACAAAGGGGCGGCAGTGCCCCAAAACATAGATAGTGCTTTTTCACTACATGTGAATACATGTTTGTTCATACTGCTGATCTAAAAATTTACTCCAGAGGGCACCGGAGCATAACGATTTCCAGATAGGAGAGTGGCGGTCCGTTTGTGAATGTATATATATATATATATATATATTTATAGATAGCTTCTTCTGTTCATTATTATAAGTTTTTTTGAAATCAAATGTTTCTGTAATTGGGAATATTTGCATACCATAATGAGATTTTTTGGGAAAGGGACACAAACTCTAAACACAGAATGCTTTTTGTTTCATATACACCTTATACACATAGTCTGAATGTTTTTTTATACAATATTTTTAATAATTTCTGTGCATCAAATTAGGGATGAGCGATTTGCATTCACTGGAATTGAAACTGCTCCGAACAGTGGCTCGGGTGTTTCCGCCTGACTCGGATCCCACTGCAAAGCCGAACGTCATCCTCCTGACTTCAGATTCTCGCGAGAGTTCACCTCCACATAAGGCGCTGAGACCGGATCTCGGCACCACTTCACTGCCACGCTCCGCATGCTGTGCACTGCTCTGCTGATACTCACTGGCTGTGTACAGGGACTCACAAATGGCTCTGCTGGCAAAGTGACTATGAAAGGGGGCACATTGAACACTGATGTATGCTGTGATATACTCTGCTGATTAAGTGTCTGTGTCCAGAGATTCACAAGTAGCTGTGCTGGTTAAGTGACTGTATAGGGGGCACACTGCATTCTAATGTATGCTGCGCTATACTCTGCTGATTAAAGTGACTGTGTCCAGACTTACAAGTGGCTGTGCTGGCAAAGTAACTGTGTATAGGGGGTACACTGCACACTGACGTATGCTGTGCTATACTCTGCTGATTAAAGTGTCGAGACTCACAAGTGGTTGTGTGTACAAAAAAAAGTTTAAAAAGTAAACAAAACTTTCAAGGAAGTTAAAAGTTTAAGAAAAACAACAACTTATTTTTTGGTGCTGTACCCCACTATGAATACAGGCGCCGTGACTCCTTGGGCAGTAGCCCTCTGTGTATAAAAGCACCTAGACTCCTTGGGCCATAGCCTTCTGTGTATATACAAGCACCATAACTCCTGCTTAGCCCACTGTGTATACAAGCACCGTGACTCCTAAGGCAGTAGCATCTGTCTATAAAAGCACCGTGACCCCTTCGGCAGTAGCCCTCTGTGTATAAAAGTACCGTGACTCCTTGGGTAGTAGCCCTCTGTACCAATGAAAAGAACCGTGACTCCTTGAGCAGTAGCCCTCTGTGTATAAAAGCACTGTGACTAGTTGGGCCTTCACCCTCTGTGTATACAAGCACTGTGACTCCTTGGGCAATAGACATCTGTGTGTATAAGCACCATGACTCCTTGGGCAATAGCCATCTGTGCATACAAGCACTGTGACTCCTTGGGCCATAGCCCTCTGTGTATACAAACACCGTGACTCCTTAGCCCTCTGTGTGTCCATAACACAAGTAGTGTGACTCAGTAGTGAGTGGCAGTGAGTGGCAATGTTTCATAGATGTGCTTTAAACTGCGGTGTCTGTGCCGCTGCTCTGTCGCTTAGTAACCAGCCAGCTCACTGCAGCCTTTGGCCAATAATGGTGAAAACAATATTGTGAGCTGTGACATGGTCTAAATTGACTGTAAATGACTGAAAATTAATGTTATTGGGGTTAGTAGTACTCTAGAAACAAAAAAAAGCCCAATTTATGTGATTTTAGCTTTTTTTGACAATTTTTGTAAAAAAATCCAACTCCAAATTCAATCACGGCAGGTTTGGCAAATCCAAACCCGAAGCTGGACGACAAATTAGAACCAAATCCAAATCCAGCAAAAATGGTCCGGACCACATCCCTACATCAAATAAGGTTTGTTTACATAAACATCATTCATTTATGTTGCATATACACCTTATACTATCACCGCAAGATGATGTTATTCAATATTTTAAATGTTTGTGTACATTGATCCATCAAAAAGCAAAGATGTCACTATCTCAGTCATGCTAAAAAAATTCTGTATTTTGGAATATTCAATATTTTGGAATATTTGGATATAGGAAACTCAACCTGTTTGATTGATCAACCTGTATGCTCATCAATCAAACAGATATAGATCTAACAAGGACGGCACCCAGGGTATATAGACAAACGATAAAAAAACTCCATTTATTCTGTCAAATAAACTCCATTTATTCTGTCAACGTTTCAAAACTACATCAGCTTTTTCTTCAGGAAAACAAATATTAACCACTTACCTGGCTTTTGTAGGATACCGCCAGTGTACAAGCACCCATCCAACAGATGCTCCACCTGCTGAGCGCCTGAGTGACGGACATCTGGGGAGTGACATTACCGTCATCAAGATGATCCCACAGCTTGAGTTCCAGACATGGAACGCAGACTAGAACACACCTCTTCACAAGTGCACAGTCAGCACAACGGACTCCCTGTGGTTAGGAACAATACATGGAAAGACATACACTTCCAACAGCCAATATTGATAATGTATCCATAACAATGCTAATATAAACTATATTAACAACAATAGTAGACAAACTTGTCCTGCTAGTATCGAACTTAGGCCCTGATTCAGAGCCGGACGCTGTGACAGAGCGCTCGCTCTGAATCAGGGCCGGTCTTTTTTTTTTTTTAGAACGGCCTCCTGGCCGCTCGCATAGCTGTGGGTGACCACCCACAGCTATAGCGAGCGGCCATGATGATGGTCACGATGGTCAAGACCATAGCTGCCATCGGGCTTGCGACGAGACCCTTGTGGTTGGATCTCTTTGCCGCAAGCCCCAGAGAGCTTTCGGCTCTAACAGAGCTGAAAGCTCTCCCACTGACATCACTTGTGATGTCAGTGGGGCCGCCCCAGATGGTAGGTGTTCTCATGGGAACGCCTCCGTCTGGCCAGCCACCCCCCCAGGCCCACGCACCAAAGCGGGCGTGCTGTCACTCAACATCGACAGCACGCCCCCTTTGGTACAAGACCCGGAGTGATGGATTGCCCGTCGCTATCCGGGTCTCACGTATGTGCACGACGGAGCCGGCTCCGTCGTGCGCATGCGCTATGGGCCACCATAGACCCGGTTGCGAGCGCTCAGCGCTTGCGACCGGGTCTGAATCAGGCCCTTAACGTAGAGATCACATCCCATAAACATATACAGATTTGTAATAACATAAATAACAGAGACAATGAATGCTAAATAAAACAATAAATTAAAAACATACAGTAAATTAACTCAAATCAAACAATTCCAGTTGATTTTATCATTGAGCCCACTTGAAGTGAAGGAATTGAGTCTAAAATTTGCTGAGCTTCCTTGCAGAGTATTATATGTATTCTGTCTCCATCTCTAGGATTTTCCTGTTCATGGCCAATAATAAAGTACCGCAGCTTAGATAATCCATGATTAAAATCTTTGAAATAATGTGCAACTGGTTGATCTATGGTTTTGCCCCCCACACACAGAGTATATATGCACACACACATATAAAGTACAAATATATATGTGTGTATATATAAATATATATATATATATATATATATATATTATATATATATATATATAGTATATATGAATACATATATATATATATATATATATATAAACATATATATATATATATACAGAGGAATAGCACGGTGGCACTCACGTTTTTTTAAAGAAATAAGGACAACAGCCCACTTGCTTTCTTTCTTGCTTTTGAAAGCAAGTGGGCTGTTGTCCTTATTTCTTAAAAAAAAAGTGAGTGCCGCCGTGCTATTCCTCTGTATACTGATTAATACTCTCAGAGGGCACCCGGTGAGTTTAAACACATTTCTGAGTATTGGAGTGCCAAACCCTTACAGACTACATATATATATATATATATATATATACATATATATACACAATATATATTAATGTGTGTACTGTACATATATGTTATATATATATATATATATATATATATATATATATATATATATTAGGGATGTGCAGGCTCGGATAGGTTAGAGTTTGCACGTTGAGTTCGGATTTTTCCCTCCAAAAAAATGGAACTCAGAAAGAGGCTAAACGTCATCTTACATGGACGAACATCATCATTTCTGGACTTTTGTCCAGGAATGATGATGTTCGTCCATGTAAGATGACGTTTTGCCTCTTTCTGAGTTTTATTTTCAGTGGTCAGTGGGCTGATTCAGCTTGTATGCTAGTGCACTGCTGAACGCAGACTCCCGATGTTTGAGAATCTGTGCAGGCGCAGGACCCATTCTGTGAGCGTGCAAAATGGGTCCTGCTAACTCACTCACAGACTAGAAGCAGACTGTCAGTGATAGACAGTCTGCTGCCGTTTGTGGACTGGGAAGGGACGCTGATGTCATCCGTTTCCCGAAATGCAGGGTTGTCGCCACCTTTGCGGGGAAGGGAACAAGGCAGGATCTCTGTCGGCTGCTGGAGATTTCCTGGCCTCTTCCTCTAAACTGTGGCAGCCGGCTGCGGGACCCCATGGGTCACCACAGCCGGCCAATGTCAAGCAGATTATCCGATGCTGCATAGGACAAAGCAGCTTGGATAAGTAATGCACAGGAGGCGTGATGCTACCTGCTGCATTACCATATCTGCAAGGATCGCAATTGCAAAGCTGCCTGCATCCATACATCATATATCTATAGCCTGTGTGCAGCTTTGCAATTACGATCCTTACAGTATCAGGCCCAGTATTTGTAACAGTTAAGAAGGGTACACACTAGACAATATATTGGACGATTTGTCATTTCGAGGCGAATCGGAATGACAAATCATCCACATTGTCCAGTGTATACTAGGGGTGAGCGGGTTCGGATTTCTGAAATCCGAACCCCCCCGAGCCCCCCCGATCCGAGGCAGATCCGAGTCAGGCTCGACTTTTCCCTCCTGACTCGGATCTGAAATCGAGGCAAAACGTCATCATCCCGCCTTCCGTGTCTCGCGGGTTTTGGATTCTATATAAGGTACCCGCGTCGGCGCCATTTTCTCACTCAGCTGTGGACAGTGAAGAGGGAGGGTGGGAGTTAGGGCTGGCTGGGCTGTGTAGTGTAGTGTAGTGTAGTGCAGTGTAGTGTTGTGCTGCGCTGTGCTGCTGTTGTCCATAGGGGCTGTGTCCACTCCTCCAAAGTCCATAGGGGCTGGCTGTGTTGTGCTGTGCTGCTGTTGTCCATAGGGGCTGTGTCCACTCCTCCAAAGTCCATAGGGGCTGGCTGCACTGTGTTGTGCAGTCAGTTGTCCATAGGGGCTGTGTCCACTCCAAAGTCCTGTGCAGTGTCCCAGTCCTAAAGGGGTGCTGTAGTGTTGTCCAGGGGGTGCTCTGGGCCTGATTCAGAGCCGGACGCTATTTGCGCTCGCTCGTCCAGAAAAAGGGGCTGGCTATTTAAATTGACCATTCACTCTTTGCGGTCTATTGACGCCTCTATGTCTGAACGAGCGAACAAAACATGCGGACATTTTTCTGTAAAAAACACCCCCTGGCCGCTCGCATCATACGTCGTCTCCGCTATTTATTAGATTAATCGAGTACATCGAAAGGCGAATGAACTGCTCGCTATTCTTGTGGTTGCATTTTCCTACCGCAATCATGCGAGCAGTTCTGGCTAAAAGACACCCAACTGACGTGGTCGATGACGCTGCTTTGTTAATTATGCACACCCTTAAAACGCCTGTTTTGACGTTTGGCACTGTGTTCGGATCTCCACTCCCCGTTTTCAAGCACCTTCCCCTGTTACCACCCACAAACGCCTCATCCTGTCACTCAAATTAGCAGGCATTCGCTATTTGGCGAGCACACGATTTTCGACCGCACTGGTTCACGCATGCGTACTAAAACCCTTACGCATGCGCAGATGTGCGAACATCGCTCGGAGCAAACGAGCGGCCGCTTACGAGCGGCTCTGAATCAGGCCCTCTGTCCATCAGGGGTACTCCACCCAAGTGCAAAAAACATTTTTTTTTTCTGTGTTTGTGAATTGTGTGTGCAGTAGCCGCACGTGCATCAACAAAGTAGCGCCAAGCGTGCGCCTGTGTCATAAGTAATGGGCCGGCTGGCTTGACCGTTAAAGGGTGCTGTAACCCCCAAAGTGCACTCCAAACCAAATAAAAAATAATTTTCTGTGTTTGTGAATTCTGTGGGCTGTAGCTGCATGTGTATCAACAAAGGAGCAGCGCCAAGCGTGCGCCTGTGTCCCATGAGTAAAGGGCGGGCTGGCTTGTCCATTAAAGGGTGATGTAACCCCAAAGTGCACTCCAAAAAAAATAAAAAAATATATTTTTTTGTGTTTGTGAATTGTGTGCGCAGTAGCCGCACGTGCATCAACAAAGTAGCGCCAAGCGTGCGCCTGTGTCATAAGTAAAGGGCCAGCTGGCTTGACTGTTAAAGGGTGCTGCAACCCCCAAAGTGCACTCCAAACCAAATAAAAAATATTTTCTGTGTTTGTGAATTGTGTGGGCTGTAGCTGCACGTGCATCAACAAAGGAGCAGCGCCAAGCGTGTGCCTGTGTCCCATAAGTAAAGGGCCGGCTGTCTTGTCCGTTAAAGGGTGGTGTAACCCACAAAGTGCACTAGTCTTCAACAAAAATAAAAAATTATTTTCTGTGTTTGTGTGCGCCTTAGCCGCACGTATATATCAATATAACATAAATGGAGGACCAAACTTTCTCCGATAAAAATAAAATAGGGAAAGATCAAGAACCACTTCCTCCTAGTGCTGAAGCTGCTGCCACTAGTGATGACATAGATGATAACATGCCATCAATGTCGTCTGCCAAGGCCGATGCCCATTGTCATAGTAGAGGGCACATACAATCCCAAATGACAAAGTTCAGGAAAATGACCTTAAAAAAAACATTTAAATCATTTGAGGAGAAACGTAAACTTGCCAATATGCCATTTAGGACACGGAGGAACGGCTAAGGTCTTTCCCTATGTTCATGACTAGTGGTTCAGCTTCACATGACGATGGAAGCCCTCCTCCCACTAAAAAAATCAAACGAGTTAAGCTGGCAAAAGCACAGCGAAGAACTGTGCGTTCTAAGAAGATATCACAAATCCCCAAGGAGGGTCCAAGTGTGGTGGCGGTTGCGATGCCTGACCTTCCCAGGACTGGAAGGGAAGTGGTGGCTCTTTCCACCATTTGCACGCCCCTTGCATGTGCTGAAAGGAGCACCCACAGTCCACTTGCTGATATGCAAATTGAAGATGTCACTGTTGAAGTACAACAGGATGAGGATACTGGTGTAGCTGGCGCTGAGGAGGAAGTTGGCGAGGAGGATTCTGATGGTGATGTGGTTTGTTTAAATCAGGCTCCAGGGGAGACAGTTGTTGTCCGTAGGATGAAAAAGCCCATCACGGTCATGCCTGGGCAGAAGACCAAACATTCCACCTCTTTAGTCTGGCAATATTTCTATCCAAATCCGGACAACAGCTGTCTTGCCATATGTACCATATGTAAAGGTGAAATAAGTAGGGGTAGGGACATTAACCACCTAGGAACATCCTCCCTTATACGGCACCTGCAGCGCGTTCATAAAAAGTTACTGTCAAGTTCAGAAACTTTGGCTAAGACTGTAAGCAGTCCAGGGACACCTAAATCCCGTTGTTCTGTTGTATCCAAGCACCTGCAAACCACATCTCCCTCTTTGTCAATTTCCTCCTTAGTCAGGATCGGAAGTAGTCCTGCAGGCCATGTCAATCGCATGACTGACTCTCCTATCCGGGATTCCTCCGGCAGATCCTGCATTGCTACGCCTACTGCTGCCGCTGCTGCTGTTGCAGCTGCTGGGAGTCATTCATCATCCCAGAGAGGAAGTAGGAACACCACTACTTTTACTAAACAATTGACCCTCCAACAGTCCTTAACGAGGAGGATGAAGTACGACAGCAGTCATCCTGAAGCAAAACGTATAACTGAGGCCTTGACTGCTATGTTGGTGTTAGACTTGCGTCCGGTATCCGCCATTAGTGCAGTGGGATTTAGACAATTGATGGAGGTAGTGTGTCCCCGGTTCCAAATCCCGTCTAGATTCCACTTCACTAGGCAGGCGATACTGAGACTGTACAGAAATGTCAGAAAAAGTGTCCTTAGTGTCCTGAAAAATGCGGTTGTACCCAATGTCCACTTAATCACGGACATGTGG
Source organism: Taudactylus pleione (assembly GCA_031769625.1). Classification (NCBI taxonomy): domain Eukaryota; kingdom Metazoa; phylum Chordata; class Amphibia; order Anura; family Myobatrachidae; genus Taudactylus; species Taudactylus pleione. The sequence continues at coordinate 5,508,927 of JAUIMM010000182.1, forward strand.
ACAAGTGGAACAGGGCAAACTAAGGACTATATGACTGTGACAGCCCACTGGGTAGATTTATCACCTTACGCAGCAACAACAGCAGCGTCACCAGTAGCAGCATCTCAGAAACGCCAGCTCGTTCCAAGGCAGGCTACACTGTGTCTCACCGAGTTCAGTAGAGGCACACTGCCGTCAATCTCTTAGAGAAATTGAGGGAAAGCATCGCCCAGTGGCTTACCCCACTTAGACTCTCCTGGGGATTTGTGATATCTGACAACACCACCAATATTGCGCGGGCATTACATCTGGGCAAATTCCAGCAGGTCCCATGTTTTGCTCACACAATAAACTTAGTGGTGCAGAATTTTCTGAAAAGCGACAGGGGCGTGCAGGAGACGATTTGGGTGTCCCAAAAAATTTCTGTCCACTTTCGCCATTCAGTGACTGCATGCCGAAGACTGGAGCACCAGCAAACACTCTTAAACCTGCCCCGCCATCACCTGAAGCAAGAGGTTGTGATGCAGTGGAACTCAACCCTCTATATGCTTCAGAGGATGGAGGAGCAGCAAATGGCCATTCAAGCCCATGACATAGGCAAAGGAGGGGGTATGCACCTGACTCAAGCGCAGTGTAGAATGCTTTCCGTGTTGTGCAAGGTTCTCCAGCCCTTCGAACTTGCCACACATGAAGTCAGTTCAGACACTGCCAGCTTGAGTCAGGTCATTCCCCTCATCAGGCTTTTGCAGAAGCAGCTGGAGAAAGTGAAGGAGGAGCTAAGACAGAGTGATTCCGCTCGGCATGTGGGACTTGTGAATGAAGCCCTTCATTCGCTTAGCCAGGATTCCAGGGTGGTCAATCTGTTGAAATCAGACCACTACATTTTGGCCACCGTGCTCGATCCTAGGTTTAAAGCCTATGTACAAAGACCTGCTGGTGAAAACACTGTCAGCTGAAGCGGAATGTGACACATCAACAGCTCCTTCTTCATTGTCTCCCGCAACTGGGGCTGCCAGGAAAAAACTTAAGTATCCTAAGCAATCCGCTGGCGGTGATGCAGGGCAGGCAGGACTAAGTTTGGACATCTGGTCCGAACTGAAGGACCTGGCAACAATTTCTGACATGTCTACTGTCACTGCATATGATACTTTCACCATTGACAGAATGGTGGAGGATTACATCGGTGACAGCATCCAAGTAGGCATGTCAGACAGTCCGTACCTGTACTGGCAGGAAAAAGAGGCAATTTGGAGGCCCCTGTACAAACCGGCTCTATTTTACCTGAGTTGCCCCCCCCCTCCAGTGTGTACTCCGAAAGAGTGTTTAGTGCAGCCGGGAACCTTGTCAGCGAAAGGCGTAGGAGGTTGCTTCCACAAAATGTGGAGAAGATAATGTTCATAAAAATTAATTATCAACTCTTCCAGGGAGACCAGCCTCCAGAACGTACAGAGGGACCTGTGGTGGTGGATTCCAGCAGGGACGAATTAATACTCTGTGAGGATGAGGATGTACACAACACTGAAGAGGGTGAGGAATTGGTGGATGAGGAGGATGAGGACGACTTCTTGAGCCTCATCCATAGAGCCAGTTTGTGCAGGGACAGATTAATTGCCAGCTCGTTTTGTGGGGGCCCAAACGAATCAATCATTTCAGCCACAGTCATGTGGCAGACCCTGGCACTGAAATGATTGGTTTGTTAAAGTGTGCATGTCCTGTTTATACAACATAAAGGTGGGTGGGAGGGCCCAAGGACAATTCCATCTTGCACCTCTTTTTTTCTTTGCATTATGTACTGTTTGGGGCCAAGTTTTTCAAACTGCCATCCTGTCTGCCACTGCAGTGTCACTCCTAGATGGGCCACGTGTTTGTGCCGCCCACTCGTGTCGCTTAGCATAGTCATCCAGCTACCTCGGTGCAACCTTTTGGACATAAAAATACTATTGTGAGGTGTGAGCTGTTCAGAATAGACTGGAAATGAGTGGAAATTAAGGTTATTGAGGTTAATAATAGCATAGGAGCAGAAAAAAACACACATTCTGTGATTTTAGCTGTTTTTATGCTTTTTTTAAAAAAACATACAGATCCAAAACACAAAACCCAGAACCCAAAACACGGAAGGGTGGTTTTGGCAAAACCAATCCAGATCCAAAACACTAAGAAAGATCCATATCCAAAACCAAAACACAAAACACCAAAAGTGGCCGGTGCACACCCCTAGTGTATACACACTATTACGCACTCACTTGCCTTGTTCATCGCATATTCAGATCTGCCTGCAGTGCAGGCATATCTAAAGATATAAAATGCTGTGCAGTGAATATTAATGAAGGACGAAAGGACACAGATGCAGAACATTGTGGTAAGTACTGGATTTTCTTATATAACATGCTATTTTTCATTGATACATCTCACCCCATGGGGCATTTTGTAATAGCCTGCAAAATATTTACAATGTTTGAGGCCCATTTTGATGCAACATTCTGTTCCTTGGCACAGGACACACATCAATCAACACTTTTTGATGTATTATGTGCTAGATGGACTTGGCTATTATCATTTTTCTAAATAAAGTAGAAAATGTGTACATGCGTAGACACAGTCTGTGACTGCTAATTATTTATTTTCATCACAGAATGTTCTTGATATCCTGTTGTTCAGTGTTTAAATCTATCAATATCTTGCAAACTGGGCTCTTTGGGAAATATTATACATTTGGTGCTGCCTTTGCTTTTTATATCTGAACATGCAGGAAAATAAAAGGATATTTAACTCAAAATGAGAAATGTTTCAATCTGAGAATACGCCCTAAGGGCCTCATAAAATTGAAAGAATTTTACATAACAAAATATACAATTTATGAATTAAGGGCCTGATTCAGCAAGGGTCGCAACTGCTAAAGCGTACGCAGATGGTCGATTGTTGCGTACTGGGCATGCATATGCATCGCAGTGCGCTAATACCTTACTGCAATCAGGACTGTGTGAGTGAGTACACAGACCCATTGCAGAGTGATTGACAGGAAGTACTGTTTGGGGATGGTGACGGGGCGTGGTCAGAGAAATGCAGGCGTGCCTGTGCATTTGAATGCCATTGCAGGGGCATGCATAAATTAGTAACTGCAATGCCATACACAGCTTGAGCTCTCACTGCCGGCAGGAAAGTTAGCAATTTAGTGGTAGGGTCAGACCTGCCTTAAATGTGCGAGTGGCTCCAATGTACTTCGAAGTTACCGATGTTTTGGCTGGATTGCAAGGTATTTCGGATGTGCGAGAGGGGAAGTGGGCGCCTGGATGTTGTCTGTGCAAGTGTTTTGTGATTACAATTATTAGCATACTTTCGCAGCAGAACTGCGTGCGTGATCGCAGCCATGATCACATCAGCGAACCTTGCTGAATCAGGCCCTAAGTTTATTTATCAAGTACATTTACAAAATGTATAAACTATAAAGTGTATTGTATCAAAGTACCTCATTACACATTAATCTGGCATGTGGTTTAGATGCTCCCAACCAATCAGTTTTCACACAGTCTGACCAATCAGAGTGAAGCCGCTCTGATTGGTTACTTATATATACTAAGGTGCAGACAGCGCTAGTAGAAAAGACAATTTATTACAATGAAAATAAAAATAATAAAAATAAATATAAAAATAAAACCAAATAAATATCAATATATTCAATAAAAAAATTGACATAACATTAATGAATACCGGCCAGTAAAACCTCCATACAATATATATCCAACCTTAAGGGATTGTTAGAGAATAGTAATTCACATAAATCCCTTACATAGCCTCAATTTGGGAGAAAAAAATCAGTTTGGAGTTTTTACCGGCCGGTATTCATTAATGTTATGTCAATTTTTTAATTGAATATATTGACATTTATTTGGTTTTATTTTTATATTTATTTTTATGTCTATTATTATTATTATTTTTATTTTCAGCGCTGTCTGCACCTTTGTATATTTAGTTTTCTGTATAGGGTGAAACATACACCTATTTTGATAGCAGCTGTAAGATTTGATTTCCTTTAATCATCCCTAATGAAGGGAGCATAGAGGAGATTTAATTAGAGCTCCTGGTCTTCCTTTCTTTTCTTTTTGTTGATTGGTTACTTGCTGACAAGCTGGACCTTCAAGTTGTTGTTCTTTGTTAAATACGTTTTAAACATTTACAGCAGGCCTGGCCAACCTGTGGCTCTCCAGCTGCTGTGAAACTACAAGTCTCAACATGTTGTACTAGCTGATTGGTGAGAGGGTATGCTGGGACTTGTAGTTTCACAATGGCTGGAGAGCCGCAGGTTTACCAGGCCCGATATACAGGTTTTTTTTCCACAAATTAATAAAAAATGGTAAGAAAAAGAATGGATTAAGCTTGGACTTAAGTGACAAATACATGAATAAAATAGGTTGTGTGGGGAGTATTTCTCTCTTTTGTTATATTTTGTATAGACAGACAGACAGACAGACAGACAGACAGACAGACAGACAGACAGATAGATAGATAGATAGATAGATAGATAATTATCTCATAGACAAAAAACTAAAAGTTTACTGTATTTATAAAAATAAAAATTCCAGCCCCATGATTTGATTAAATTACTAATTCCCAAATGTGTCTATTTATGGAAAACTCTTACGGCAAGATGTATCAAATCCATTTTTTTTATGGTAAAACCTCTGAAAAATATCTGTCATATACAGCACACGGTTGTGTTTCCATAGCCCTACATCTGCCTTTGTATGTTTTGTGTTCGGTAATCAACATATCATCACACTTGACTTTTTATTTTGTATTTTCTAATACAGTGTAACATTGCAAATATACAGTAGCTCACAACAGACTATCAGATCTTTGCTTTTATTGCCTACATTTGAACAATCAAGCAAAAAGCTTTTTGGTTGTTGCTGGGTACTAAAAAGGCTTTTTCCACTTTGGTACTAAATAACCCTTTATCATTGTGGGAATGAAATCATTGGTTCTGTTTACAATTAACTGCAAATGGGCATTTGTCATGTGAGTTTTCGTCAGCATCAAAGATTTAGATCATGGGATAACAAACGTTATGCTATAGTTTGCTAGTTAAACTGTGGCCAATTCTGTCTCATAGTTGTTCATTATGACAGCAATGTGACAGAAGAACAACATGTTACACAGCTCATGCAGAATATTCAACTGTTGTCATCTTATGGGAATATCTAGCAAATTATTTGGAAACAAAGATGTACATTTGTTCTACGTTTTTTGAGGGATTCATTAATTTAAAAGGTTTGTGCACCACAGTGATGACTGCAGAGAAAGGGGGACTGTGATCTCTCACAAGGGGGATGATGTAACTTAAAATTGGTAGACGGTTTATTTACAGCTACACACATGGAACAGAGGGCCTGATTCAGACCCGCTCGCCAGGATGCGTTCGGATCGCAGCCTGCCAATGTTTGCATTCTGCGCATGCGTATGCATCGCAGTGTGCGTACGTGAACCAGTGTGAGCGATCGCGCAGTGCTCACCCCTTGTGTACAGACGCCTCGCTAACTTGAGTGACAGGACGATCCGTTTGTGGGTGGTGACAGGGGTTGGTCGATGGAAATGGGGGAGTGGTGGTGCGAACGCAGGCGTGTCTGTGCGTCTTAACGCCGTTTCAGAGGCGTGCATAATTAAGACGCAGTGTCATAGTACACAACACATGGCTGTTGTTTACACTGAAACACTCGCAGTGCTTGCAGTAGGGTATGGTCTACCACAAGTGCTGCATATGCATCCGATGGTTCTCGATGGTACCGATGGTTGCATACACTTCCTGGAGATTATGTGTATTGTGAAGGGAAAGTGGGTGTCTTAAGACAGGCTGGTAGGCATCTGCATACACACCGTGTTCGCACGCCAAGACATAGTGGGCGTGCTAATGCCTTGCTGGGCGATCACGGGATTTGCATATTTTTGCTGCGTGCGAACACATCTAGCGAGTGGGTCTAAATCGGGCCCAGAGTGTTCAACTGAATTTGTTAAGAATTTACACAGATGTCAGTTATCACTGAAGTACTTTGCAAAAGAGGGACAGGATCCTATCTAATACATCTATACACATAATATGCTACTCTGTGACAGTAGTTTGCTTTAAAACTCAATATAGTATTATGATACTGTATGAAACGTTTTATACTCTGTTGTTTAACAAATCAGTTTAGGTAAATGAATACTATATGAATGCATGATTTTCCTGCCCTTCTACTTTCAAGCATAGTGTATTAAAAGTTTTTTTTTAAAGGTTTGCAATTGTACTCCTTATATAAGTGTACTGTGCATTTAGAGAAAACAATATGTGTTGTAGAAAGAACATGTAAAATAGGAAAGGTTGTGTAAGATGTAACTCATAAATCTGCTGTATGCAGTATGTACACTACAGATATGGAACTGTCCACTCAAACATGCAGCATTCAGTTAGTTGGTCTGATAACTGAGTGTTTGATCTATGTTTATCGGTATATGTAATGTATACAATGTCCAATCTTGTAGCCAGAAAAAACATTGTGATCTGAAACTTCTATAGTGACATTCAGCTTTCAATAGGAAGCACTGTTATCTTGCCATATTAAATTGAGAACAACATTGCTGTGTGACTGGATCATATAACCCACGAGCACTTTTTACCCTTGCAGTCTGACTGGATCAATATGCAATGTAGCACTAAACCTCATGTATTAAACTCCTATTATCCTACAGATTGCAAGCGTGCAAACATGGCCATATTACCTCTCTGTCTATTAATAACCAGTCCCAGTTTATTACTGTGTGCTTTCCCAATTGTAAAGCACAATGGTACATGCTGACGCTATAGATGCATAAATGTTAATAAATGACAGTAAATCTAGTAGCTACTTATACTGTATACTGCTTATAGCTGAATGTTGTCTTGAAAAGAGAGTAATTTAATATGTTACTATGATGTCTAACAGAAGGTAATCATAACATTTTTGTAAACTGTCATTAAAAAAAAATAGTATACATTTGACAGGTTCACTTTAAGGGCTTCTTCATAAATCTGTGGTTTGGATACAGAGGGCTTACTTGTAACTACACTAGGAAATACATGGCACACAACCAATATTGTATTTCAGCTGACAGCTTTCTTAGAAAAATATCTTTAGTAGAAGTATTTTACCTAATTAATACACATGGGCAACTTTTATTATCGTTTCTTTAAATCAGTGCATTCTCTGACATTTTCAATGCAGCATATATTATTTTAAAAAAATCAAACTGAATAAATCATATGATTAAAAATAGAACAAAATAAAAACAGTGTGGCCTTGTTGTGTTGCATTCAGCATTTACAGCCCCTCTGGCAATCACTCTTCTTGGACTTCCTTGCCAAACAATTCTGTGAATGCTACTATTTGTAATTCAAACTTGTGATGTGATCTGTGACTAGTGGTAAGGTCTATATATTCTAATTTTTAGCAGAATGTCTGTTCTGTGATTACAGTATTTAGTACAATTTTGCCCTACTTCAGTCCAGTGACATGCGATGAGGTAAATGGCTAGGGAGGCACTGCCTAGTATCAGAGCCAGATTTACACATACATATATGAACCCGAGGGTTCATATGAGCATTATACAGAGGTGCAGCAGTATATAGTGCTGGAAATTTGGTGTGTTTTGATCGGAGATGTGCGGAAAAGGTAGACAGGGGAGGCAGTGCCTCACCTGACATACACTTTTTACTCCAGAGTTTTGACTATAAAAATGACTAGACTAATATAAAGAAGATATTCATAATATTTTCTTTAATTTTTTCTTAGAATTTTTATAGTATACCTAAGTATGACAGGAAAGGCTCTGCCTCACCTGACCACACATCACTGCTTAGGTCTAATAGTGACTCACAATCTATTGGAGTACAGTAGATTTCTGTATAATTTTCCATTGCACAAATTGCCTATGTCTTCAAACCCTCTTTTTATAATATTAAGTACTTTAATAAATACAAAAACTATAACTTATGCAAATATCATTAACCTTATTGGTGTCTAGACTCACAGCCAATACATTGATTCATTTAAGAGTTGTTGTTTTTTTACATTGTAGAGTAGCGCAAAAATCTATAATTTCAGCAATTTGTAATTAGTTCCACCAGCTACACACACCAAAGCAACATACTGACTTCTCAACTGGTGTATTTCTTTCCAATACACTGACTGGTGCAAAATATACTTTTATTTTGACACCTGTCGCTATCACTAGTCAGTCTGCCCATTTCCTCTAATTGATGCAAGTGTTGTACTGAAAATACCAAATATCACGTTTATTGTATTGATTGACAGTTACTTTAGAATGACAGCTTTAGTGAGGTCATCCATAAAGCAAAATCTGTGATTTTATAGCTATGAATAAAACACGCACAGTTACGAAATGACTGTGGAATTCTTAGCCCATGTTGGTAGTTCAATTGATAAGGCAATTTAAGTATCTTTATCTACCCCTTTAGCAAATTGTAACACATAGCTTTCTTAATATAGTCAGATATTCGCAGACCTTGAGGACAATATGTCACTTTAATAATAAAATACCAATACATCTGAAATTACAATACTGTAAGTGCTGGTAACTATTTGCAGCATTTGACGATAAGCACATTGCAATAGAGCTGGAATATGCTAATTATTCTCGAAGGGAAAATTAAGATAAAAATTTACCTCAGAGCCAGGGACGTGCGGTAGGGTAGGCAAGTGAGACAGGGGGGTAGGGGGTCATACTCCCTCCCCTATCATACTCCCTGTCATGCACCAGGGTTTTGATGTAAAAACTGTGTTTTTATACATATGTGTGCCTCCCCAGCCATTGACCTCATCGCACGTCACTGCTCATAGCAATAAGCATATATCTGGAAAAATAAGGCAAATGTACTGAAACAAGCCCACATGGCTGAGTACATTGCACAAGAATAGAAACAATCTTAGGGAATGATGCAGAGGTGGATGGAAGTGGTGTCGATGTTGCGTCTTTTGGTAGCAGCAGATCTGAGAAGGTATGCAAATGCTGGAGGTGCCATCTTTTGTGGCTGCTCCCCTCAGAACTCAGGTAAGCTCTCTCTGTCTCTCTTCTTAAAGGGGACAGAAATCTTCTCCAGTCCCCCTACTCAATTTCTACCACTCATCACTTCTCCTCATCTGCTGTTTGCTGTCCGACCCCTCCACTCTAGAGAGCATGAGCTCTGTCTCTCTACATCAGTCAGGTACTTGACAGTCTCATTTAACAACAAATTTATCACTCAAAACTAGTCATAGATTTCACCTTTAATAAATGGTGCTCTAGCCAATCAGCTGCAAACTGGCATCTGTTTGTTTCAGTTGTCACCTCAGGCCAGCTATGCACTAACTAACCCCTCTGCCCAATTGTCACTTTTAATCAGTGTCTGTGTGCACAGTCAGCAGAACTAGCTCCAACCGGTTTCAGGCAGCCATAATCTTCAGGGCGATTCTGGACAGCACCAACAATTACATTACACATATTAATAGACATTTCTAGTACAATTATATATATATACAGTCAGGTGCATAAATATTGGGACATTGACAGAATTTTCATATTTTGGCCTCTATTCACCACCACAATGGCTTTGAAATGAAACAAACAAGATGTGCTTTAACTGCAGACTTTCAGATTTAATTTGAGGGTAATTACATCCAAATCAGGTGAACAGTGTAGGAATTACAATGGTTTCTATATGTGCCTCCCACTTTTTAAGGGGCCAAAAGTAATGGGACTATCAACTCAAAAGCTATTTCATGGACAGGTGTGGGCTATTCCCTCGTTATTTCATTATTAATTAAGCAGGTAAAAGGTCTGGAGTTGATTCTAGGTGTGACATTTACATTTGGAATCAGTTGCTGTCGACTCTCAATATGAGATCCAAAGAGCTGTCACTATCAGTGAAGCAAGCCATAATTAGGCTGAAAAATCAAAACAAACTCATGAGAGAGATAGCAAAAACATTAGGTGTGGCCAAAACAACTGTTTGGAACATTCTTAAAAAGAAAGAACGCACCGGAGAGCTCAACAACACCAAAAGACCCGGAAGACCACGGAAAACAACTGTGGTGGATGACAGAATAATTATTTCCCTGGTGAAGAAAAACCCCTTCACAACAGTTGGCCAAATCAAGAACACTCTCCAGGAGGTAGGTGTATATGTGTCAAAGTCAACAATCAAGAGAAGACTTCACAAGAGTGAATATAGAGGGTTCACCACAAGATGTAAACCATTGGTGAGCATCAAAAACAGGAAGACCAGATTTGAGTTTGCTGAACATCTAAAAAAGCCATTACAGTTCTGGAACAGCATCCTATGGACAGATGAGACAAAGATAAACTTGTACCAGAGTGATGGGAAGAGAAGAGTATGGAGAAGGAAAGGAACTGCTCATGATCCAAAACATACCACCTCATCAGTGAAGCATGGTAGTGGTAGTGTCAGGGCGTGGGCATGTATGGCTGCCAATGGAACTGGTTCCCTTGTATTTATTGATGATGTGACTGCTGACAAAAGCAGCAGAATGAATTCTGGAGTGTTTTGGGCAATATTATATGCTCATATTCAGTCAAATGCTTCAGAACTCATTGGACGGCGCTTCACAGTGCAGATGGACAATGACCTGAAGCATACTGCAAAAGCAACCAAAGAGTTTTTTAAGGCTAAAAAGTGGAATGTTATGCAATGGCCAAGTCAATCCCCTGACCTGAATCCGATTGAGCATGCATTTCACTTGATGAAGACAAAACTGAAGGGAAAATGCCCCAAGAACAAGCAGGAACTGAAGACATTTGCAGTAGAGGCCTGGCAGAGCATCACCAGGGATGAAACCCAGCATCTGGTGATGTCTATGCATTCCAGACTTCAGGCTGTAATTGCCTGCAAAGGATTTTCAACAAAGTATTAAAAAGTGAAAGGTAGATTTAGGATTGTTTAGTTTGTCCCATTACTTTTGGCCTCTTAAAAAGTGGGAGGCACATACTGAATTTTCATATTTTGGCCTCTAATTCACCACCACAATGGCTTTGAAATGAAACAAAGATGTGCTTTAACTGCAGACTTTCAGATTTAATTTGAGGGTAAATACATCCAAATCAGGTGAACAGTGTAGGAATTACAACGGTTTCTATATGTGCCTCCCACTTTTTAAGGGGCCAAAAGTAATGGGGCTATCAACTCAAAACTATTTCATGGGCTATTCCCTCATTATTTCATTATCAATTAAGCAGGTAAAAGGTCTGGAGTTGATTCTAGGTGTGATATTTGCATTTGGAATCAGTTGCTGTCGACTCTCAATATGAGATCCAAAGAGCTGTCACTATCAGTGAAGCAAGCCAACATTAGGCTGAAAAATCAAAACAAACTAAAACCATATATATATATATATATATATATATAACAAATCCAAAATGGTCCGGCACTACTCCAACAATGGAAAAAGTTGCCTCCATGCCCTCTGTCAAAAGTGTAGAATAATTCTGGCAATCAGCAGCACTGTAGGTCTTAAACAGTCAATAACTTTTTTATTAATCCAACGTTTCAGGGCTTCTATGCCTTTTTGTCAAGGTATCTATATATCTATATATATATATATATATATATATATATAAACAGGTAAAGTCCGGCGCTCACTATACCACACTCCAATTATGCCCCGGTGTCCTAGTCCAAGAAGAGCTTTATACATCACAATACATACAATACTCTTCTGAGCACACTGGATGTAAACAGTTTATACACAGCAATTCCCCATGCAGAAGGTTTAAAAACTGTTGAGTTCATCAAGGATAATCCCCACTAAAAAGGACCAGAATCTAGCTTCATTATCCAACTTCTTGCTTTGGTCCTAGAAAGCAATTATTTTTTATTTGACGGAAACTTATTTACAAGTGGCAGATTGTACCATTGGCTCGAATGTTGCACCCACATACAGTATGTGAATATCTACATGTTTGCAAAGGATAAAAAGTTATTTTTCAATGATCCTGAAATTAACAAACATATCATATTATATCTTAGGTATATTGATGACCTGCTTATTCTTTGGACTGGCAGTGTAGACAGTTTTCCCAACATATTGATAATATCAACTTGCAAGGGGGTCCAATTAAATTTTCATATAACTCAAGTTACTATCAAATTGAGTATTTGGATGTGAAGATTGAAGTCAGAAATAATGTACTACATACCTCAGTATTCCATAAGGAAACAGATCGCAACACACTTTTGCGGTATACCAGCTTTCACCCTAAGGCATTAAAGTCTGGGATGCCTAATTCCCACATGTTAAGGGTGGCCAGAATAAACTGCAATAGTTTCTCCTTAAATAAACAATAGGCTATCCAGAAAAATTGTACCCAAAGCACAAACAAAATGTTCTTAAATTATCGAGGACACAATTACTTAAAACAAATAGTCCTAAGGCAGAGGTTCCCAAACTTTTTTGAATCACGGCGCCCTAGAGTTTCAGCATTGTTTTCACGGCACCCCTGAGCCAAACGTTTGTTATTGAGAAATTCTGAAAAAATTTAGTGACGTAGTACAGTGAAGTAAATTGTGCATTCCTGTCATCCTTAGGCTCGGTTATGTGATGGGGACAGGTTTGCACTTGTTTGTCCACATATTTACATTACATTGACCATAAAGAATTTGATTTGGTGCTGGACCACCAAGCTGAGGCACCCCTGCAAGTGTCCCGAGGCACACCAGGGTGCCATGGCACACCATTTGGGAACCACTGTCCTAAGGATAAGAAGCAGGATCGTATTTTCTGGGCAAGCTAATATACTACACGCAGTCCCATTGTGTAAAAAGCCACCAGAGCCCTTTGGCCTATTGTTACAACAGATAGGGGATTGAAATCCTTCAAAGACAAAACACCAATGGCTTTTTTCAGATGTGGCAGAAACATCAGGGATTGCAGTGTAAAAACGGACATTATCAACTTTGATCACTGTAAATTAAGAACTAGCACAAAAAAAATGGGATACTATAAGTGTGTCAATTGTGTCACCTGCAGGTACTTGGACATGGGGCTTGCAGTTCGTCATCCACATAGTGGTCATTATATCCCTATTAAACGTGGTCACCTGCTCTACTTGTTACATAGTTTATATCATCAAGTGCCCATGCGGCCTATATTATGTAGGCAGAACACCTAGAGCTGTCAAGGAATGCATGGTGGTACATTGTACATCCATCAGAACAGCCATCTCTGTTCAGACTAGCAACCAATCGGTTGCAAAACATTTTTTAGAAAGGAATCATACCCTATATTGTCTTAAATACATGATCATTGATCACATTCCAGAGAAATTGCGTGGAGGTGACAGGAACAAAGAATTGCTCATCGGAGAAGCAAACTTGATTCTACACTTGAATACTGTCTCTCCAAAGGGACTTAATGAGAAAATTTGTTGGAATAGTTTATTGTAGCCATCTCTTGTATTGTTTGCATTGCAATATACTGTAAGGTTCTGGTTTTGTTGTGGGCCCAGGATGGTGATAGGAGCAGACACTGAAGCAGGTTTAAATGAAAATGTAGAACTTTTAGTGAGTGGTTTGGAAGACATGAATATGACAAAAACTAAAGTCCATGTATAGCACCCTTAAGTGCACTTGGAAGCTGCGGTGAAATAATGGGAGAAAGTCCAGTTAGTGATCGGCAAATGGGAAATGTCCAGGTAGTGACTGGTTAATAGAAAATGTCCAGGTAGTGGCAGACAATGGGAACTGTCCAGATAGTGACTGGTTAATAGAGAAATGTCCAGTTAATGACAGGCAGGGGAAATCATGCATAGTGGTTGAAATGAAGAATGCAGCCTGGGGGAAAATCATCCAGCAGAGTGTCAGTGGAGACAAGGGTGAACAGCAGACTCAGGTACTCAGGTAAGGGGAAGGTAATGGAGGATTCAGGGTAGTCCAGCGGGGTTGGAGAAGACAAGCTGGCAGGCAGGCAGGTAGCGTTTCACAGGAACAGATGGTGAGGGTGAAGACCCATCGGTCTGCTATCTTGAAGGGAAAGACCGTCCACCGGTTGCTAGACATTTTAAAGAACTGTGTCATAGATTAGCAACTTTGAAATACCAAATTATCGACTACACCCCCCTTCTCTAAGGAGTGGTGATAGGGCTAAGGCTCTTCTTCGTTTAAAAGCCAAAATGAGGAAATGGCATGGTGGCCATTTTCCTGGTGATTTTAAATGCCCGCCGCACCATTTACCCAGTGTTTTGTGCAGCACTGGACCGGGACTCCGGAGAGGTAAGTATTGAAAAAATGGGTGCACCCATTATAGATACGACACTGCATATATGGTTCTGGTATTGACCAGAATGCATCTCAAACTACATATGGTCGGAAATATGCCATTTTTGCTAACACTTGTTTTTGAGTATTTTTTTTATTTTGCTACTAATAGTGCATCACCCCCATAGTACTTATAAGAGTTACGGTAATATCATTATCATTAAATTGTAAATACAGTTCTAAGGTTTTACAACTATAGAAATGCAGTGTTTATTCTCTGTATTTCCCAACCTTTATAATATATAGATTCATGGTTCTTCTCACATTTTCTTGGTGGTGTTACAGGAGCCCAACATTTACACTATTTTTAATGTGTATCTATAGGAAATTATGAATTCTGGGATCTTCTAATAGATGTACTGTATACTGAGCACAGAAAACACCAGTGTAACACTATGCTAGGGATTACAATTAAATTATCTGCACGATCTGGATTTAACATTGTACTAAAACTACAAAGTAGTAGTAAGTTGTGAAAATGTATGGAAAGAACTCTAAGAGTGACAATATGCCATATTTCAGAGATGCATACTTTGCCTCTGTGACTTTTTCAGATTACATTAATTCATGTCACATTTTTATATTTTACAAGCTCACTCTATGTATTTATACAAATTTTGTCCTTTGTCCTAGAAATTTGTGTTTCTGACTATCTTTGATCCTTGATGTGCTGCTAAATATAGAAGCAATTATTGAAGGATGGTGGAGTGTCAGTTCAAGGCATGATTGATAGAATGGAAAAAAACTGTCTGATTGGACTACAATTTTATTCTCATGCTGCCTTGAAATGGCCATATGACGTTTTTTCATTTTCATTTGAAACCTATATAAAATGTTCATTGGAAATACGGAAAAGACCCACAGTGCACATTATTTTTATATGTGTGATCTCTGTCACTAAAGTTTACAAGGTAGGTCAGCTTCAGCAGACTCTGGGGATAGTTCAATCTGTGCTGTCTACATCAATGCAATCAGTTCATTGATTGAAAGCAAACCTTAAGAACATGCTCTGTTACACACACTCTTGAAAAATTAAATCCGGAAACTTAATAAAGTCAATAGTGTGACTACATACAGACACCACTGATACTGTGCCATAATAAAACTTGGTATTTGTCTTCTATTTACTTTTTACTTTTAAAAGAGAATAAAACAAAAAAACTACATACACTAGTATTTTGCAATTCGCTTTCCACTTATCCTTGCAGTACATGCTATTTGCCTTCTCCTTCAGTTATGTGACTTTACTCATTTTTTTTCTCCTTTAATGGATTTTTTATATTAAAGTAGCACTTATTAATGTGAGCAAAATTACTTTAAATAATGCTATCCTACCTCTTACATTAATGGATTAGTAAGTTATTATCTTTCTAAAGCATTTATGTATAGCACTCTTGCCCTGAAATATTTATCCTAAACAGTCACCTCTTGTGTTCTCTGTGTGAAGTGAATAGTACTTGTCATGCATCTCAATTCTCTTGATTGCTAAATATGGTTGAATGAAGGTCAACAATCTTTTATTAATAGAAACATTTCTATGAAGTATTTTTCCTTATGCGACATAATTTTGTTTATCAGTGTCGTTTTTGCACTAGTTTTGTTGCTGGTTTGAGAGATACTTTAATTTAAAACCCATACTGTGCTCGGTCGCACTTGTGGTAAACACTTCTTAATTGGTATATAAGTGCATACAGGGATATTTAGGCCTAATAGACCATTCATTATGACAAGGACTTATTTCATGAAGTCTCAATTTAAAAATAGCACTTGTATCTAGAGATGAATGGAACAAAACATGGAATGGTACAACTGTGCACAGATGGAACCCATTACAAAGTTGATAAATTATGTGGCCTCTATAAAAAGAATGGTAAAGGAAAGCATGAATCAAAAGTGGAAATGACATAACCAGATTTGCATGGTTCCTGATTTACCCTGGATCGCATCATTCTTTGTACATTTATTATTATTATTATTATTATTATTATATATATTTTTTTTTTAAAGAAAAATAAAGAGAGCAGATTGTGGATTGCAGTTTGCCTAGACAAAAAATACAAACATTTCTTGAAATTTTTCTGGGCTCATCTAGAGGTGGACACATTTACACTAGGAATTTATATATAGGAAAATACACACGTAAAAAATCCCGAAAAAAATGCATTTGAATGCATAAGTCTAGTCAAATATTAGCAGCTAATAATTTTTGGACATCTTAATCAATAGGTCATATTTATTTTTAGGTAGAATTCCAAAGATCCAAGCAGCAGAGTGACTACTTTTCCTCATTTAAATAGGCTGATTGACTGCTTAGAAGAATGTAGACATGGGGTGCTAACTTAAGAAAACAATTTAAGAAAACAATTAATTTGAAATAACACTATAATGCAATTATTTATTATATTTTCTAAGGGTAACCAACAAATTTCTCTATGCCATTTTAGAACATATTTGAAGAATAAGAAATAGTGTATCACTTTTCAATTTATTTGCTTTATTTTATGACATACCAAAGTGATGCAGGTAAACATGAGACAATACATTTTTTTAATTACTTTTCAGGAGGAATTAAGCATTATTTCAAAGAGCTGTAAGGTTGCCAACAATTTTTTTCACATCTATATGTGGCAAGAAGAGAATGGTAGGAGGAATATATTTCACAAGGGAAGAATGTTGTATTTGCCTCCCAACTGCCAACTTGTCAAATTGTCCCATATCCTGAGTTCCAAGCCACTGACTTCTACGTTCTTCTGTGGAGTAGCTAATACTTCTGCTGCTTTGTGTGGGAAGAAATTCAGTGCACAGAACCAGTGACTTCCACTATTAATGTGACCCTAACTCTGCATGGACTTCTCACATCATGAGTCAGCACTCTGATCTTCTCTTCCACTGGACATACCAGTAAGGCAAGGGCTGATCAAAGGGGCAGATTGAGAGCGCAACATGATGTGGAACATACATTCTGACTATCCCTGCTGTCCCTGCACAGTTCATCATAATTGGGAGTGTCCCACCAGAATCAGAATCAGCATATTTGACTGTGTGTAGCTCTCTCTTCTTTATTACTCTATCTGGGGATTGCTGCTTTAGGAGGTGGTTCTGCTTGAGCACATCCTGGAATGTTGGGAACTGTTTGGAAAGGAGATAGACATCAATTCCTGAACATAAGAGCAATAAGTGCATATGCTGAGCCTCCCTTCCCACATATTACTTTGATATTAATCCCTATGCTGTTGAAGGTTTCTCAGTCCTGTGCTGAGCCACTTTTTGGATGTTTTTCACTCTTTGTATTCCAACATCAATATCACTAATGTTTTATGCAGTACCCACACAAATTTTACTGTACTTTTTTTTTTAGAAGGCATAGCTTTTTCAGAAAACACCATTAGTCTTGTTGGTGCTTCTATCATATGAAATAAAATACAGCCAAAATGGCCAAAAAAGTGAACTCAAAGCAATGTTATCTTTTCAAATAAACACTACAAAGAAATACTTTGTAGTTCTGGCTTTGGAAATAATACACTTATTCAAAATTGCAAAAGCAGAATTCTATGAAAAAGTTTTTTACAACAAAATCTGCACTTCAAAATAGTAATGCATTTTTAAAATTATCACAATCAGAGTTGTATCTAGGAGTCCGAGTGCCCCTGGCCAAGCAAGGGACTGCCCTCTTCCCCGCATGTAAATCTAGGCTACCCTGTGTCACCCCAGGCATCCTCTGTGTCACCTCAGGCTACCCTTTGTCACTCCTGGCCTCCTCTGTGTCACTCCAGGCCTGAAGGCATGAAGATGCACTGCTGCACCCAATAGGTCTTGCCTGGTACTGTGGAAAAATCTCCCTTCACCCAATACAGAAACCATCGCTCTAGACAGTGGGGTAGTACAAAACCAGTGTGGGCTAGTGTGGGGGAGAAAGGGCACAATGTTCCCAACTCATCTATATAAATGTAACTTTTATAACACAGGTTGATATTGTCTTATTATCACATGTGATCATCAGACAATAGCTGCTAAGTGGCCAAATAATTTTAAAGGGGGAATTCTGCTCATTCAAATGTATCTGCACCCACATGTACAGTTGTAATTATAGGAGTGATAAAGCATGTAGTGTAGGGTACACACAGAAAATATACTTGTATGTTTTCCATAATTCAGGGTAATATTGTCTGGTGATCACCAGACAATAGCTACTAGGAGGCTGAATTATTTAAAAGAGTGGATCCCTTCTTTCTTACAGTATGTGGGTGCCCATGCATTTATGAAAGCCAGTTTTGGGGAGATCATGCTCTATCCCTGGACTCCATGATTTTCTGTAGAGTAAGGGACAGTGGGCCTGATTCAAAGGCGCTCGCAAAAAGCGAGCGCTCGCTCTGAATCAGGGCAGGCGCTGGATTTTTTAGGAGCGGCCTCCTGGCCACTCGCATACCTGTGGGTGACCACCCACAGCTATAGCGAGCCGCCATGATGATGGTCGTGATGGTCAAGACCATTGCGACCATCCGGCTTGCGACGAGACCCTTGTGGTAGGGTCTCGTTCATCGCAAGCCCCAGAGAGCAATAACAGAGCCGGAAGCTCTCTACTGACATCACTCGTGTTGTCAGTGGGGCCACCCCCAAACGGCAAGCATTCCCTCGGGAATGCCTCCATTTGGGCAGCCACCCCCCCTGCCCGCCCGCCCACCAAATGGGGCGAGCTGTCACCCAACAGACAGCTCATCCCCTTTGGTGCGAGACCCGGAGCAACGGATTGCCCATCGCTAGCTGGGTCTCGCGCATGACGGAGCCGGCTCCGTTGTGCACATGCACTGCAGGTCACCATCGACCCGGTTGCAAGCGCTCAGTGCTTGCGATCGGGTCTGAATCAGGCCCAGTGTATGTTGATCAAATGAGGGTGCTCCCATCTTTGTAGACAGTATGGTGAGGGAGATATAAAGACTTAAATTCCCTCCCATACTATACTTTTCATTCAATTTTTGTGCTAAAGTGACATTGTCATACATGAGGGCAATGCCGACTCTTGCTGATGCTGATTGCTGGGTGTCCATATGGTGATTTCTTCATTTTCTTTCCCTCATCACTAAGGATGAGTGGATCTCATCCATTAAGATATTTAGCTTGTCCCCCACATCAAAAGGGTTAAATCAATATGCTACACACATCAATATGCTACATTTAATAAATAGCCTTTCTTCCTCCAACTAGACTCACATTAAATTACTAGTACCATATTGCATTATTATTATAAATTATATAAACATGTATCTATGATACAGGTTGAGTCTCCCATATCCAAATATTCCGAAATATGGAATATTCCGAAATACAGAATATTTTTGGCATGACTGAGATAATGAAACCTTTGATTTTTGATGGTTCAATGTACACAAACTTGGTCTAAGGCACAAATTATTAAAAATATTGCATACAATTACATTCAGGCTCTGTTTATAAGGTGTATATAAAACATGAATGAATTTCATGCATGTACACAAACTTTGCTTGAGCCACAAAATTATTGAAAATATTGTGTAGAATTACCTGCAGTCTGTGTGTATAATGTGTATATAACAATTAAATGCATTCTGTGTTTAGATTTGGATCCCATTCCCAAGATATCTCATTATGATATGCAATTATTCCAAAATACGAAATATTCCCTTTTCCAAAATACCCCTAGTCCCAAGCATTTTGGATATGGGAGACTCAACCTGTATAAGCATGTGTCTAGCTCAGGTGTGATTGATACCATACTCCAAAGACATACCACTCACGGTTGCTACAAGAGACAAGAAGAGATGTCTCATTATCATTATCATACATCATTGTACAAAACAATAATTCAGAATATATAATCTGCTTTCGTAATGATATTCTATTAGCAAGTTTAGTAGCTACAAAATTGTAGAAGAACTTTTAATGCAATTTAAATGTACTGTATATTGTATGTAAATTGCTATACATACAGTGAAAAATTTTAACAGTACCAAACAATACAATATGATCATACAATCTCTCCTTTTTTACAGATCAATGTATATTAATTTTTCCAGGAGAAAAAGACATTGACATTGTATTTAATTACAAATGTTACTCTAACTGGCATGGTGTGTAGTTCAGCATTAAATAAATAAATAAATGGGAAGATGTGAGATGAACCAACAACTTCTCCTCCACAGGTCTTTAGGGGTCTATGTATTAATAATCGCAGACCAGCCACGATTATTATCTATCCATATCACCAGGGATATTTACATTTTTAATGAAAATATTCGCCCTATGTAGAAAGGGGAACTCGCAGGGACAGCGGTTGCAGTAAATATATTTATCTCTTTCTTTGTGGTGAAGAATTAATTTCCAAACAAATATACTAATTATAATAACACATTACCATTTGGAATGTTAGTTATATAACCAACATTTCAAATGGTAACGTGTTATTATAGTTAGTATATTTTATAACATTTATAATAAACTCTATTGCTAGCTAATGTTACATGTTTATGCAAAAAAAATCCTGTGAATGTCTTCACTTCATACTATCAGACACTGCTATCCCCAGCAAATTGTAGAAGTCTTTCACAGAAGTGAAATGCTGGCCGGTGTGCATGATTTCTGGCCGATTGCCCAATTTTTGACACGTCGTACGATGAATCGTGTAGAATTGTGTATTTTTTGAGTAGGATATGATACGATGCGTGCGCCCGCAGCTCCTAAAACGGATTGTATGATCAGATGTGCAGCCCATATGATCCATCATATTCGTATGCTGATTGGGTCTTGTTTTTTTCAGCATGCGATGCATCGTGCATCCGAACGTCCGAGCGCCATCATTTGAGTGACAATTTCTTGTGTACGCCCACTGCAAACAGCGCCATCATGAACGGAGAGGGGCAGCAGTGTCGTGAGCAGCAGACACGATTGTGTTGCATTTGAGCAGCAGGAAATTAATGCCCTGCAATCCCCACTGTCCACCAATGTTTCCCCAGCAATGCCCACTGGCCACCAATGATTTGGCTATGCATAATGGGGGTTGGTTTGGGCCCTGTACACACTGGCCACCTCTGTTTGTCCAGTATCGCCTACCTTATGTTTTGCCAACAATGCCCATTTCACACCTATGTGCCCACCGCACACCTATGTGCCCACCGCACACCTATATGCCCACCGTCAACCTATGTTTTGGCAACAATCCCCATTGCCCACCTATGTGCCCACCGCACCCCTATGTTTTTTATTGAAATAATGAAAAGGACTTTGTGGTGGCACTGCACCATCCACATTAAAATAGGCCATATATTCATCTCTGATCTCTGACCTTTTTGGCCAGAGAACTCCCGGTTTCCCCACTTAGGGGAAATGAGCAACCTCTTCTGAATAGTCTAGGTCTTCCACTACAACTGTGGCCAATAACCTTTGCTGGGTGCCTTTCTTGCACAGGAAGTTGTGCAGGATACAGCAAGCGGTGACCACCCAGTCAATCTTCTCCACCTTTAAATTTATCGGGGTATGCATAATCCGGAATCGGTTGCTCAAGATCCCAAAGGCATTCTCGACAATACGCCTTGCCTAAGATAGCCGGTAATTGAACACCTGCTTCTCATGATTCAAGGTTCTTTATGGGAATGGCTTCATGACAATCTCATAAAGGGCGAAAGCCTTGTCAGCAACTAATACATAATTGATAGCCTCTCTGGATGGCAAATGAAGGGTGTTCATGGTGAGCCGGTGGTAGAATTCCGTCTTCTGAAAAGAGCCACCGTCAGAAGAATGGGCATTCTTCCTCACATCTACAAACAGGAACTTGTAGTTTGTGTTCACCATGGCCATCATAAAAACTCTGAAGTACCTATTATAGTTTTAGTAGTAGGACCCACTGTTGGCCAGTGGGTTAATCCTAATATGCTTGCCATCAATAGCTCCTCCGCAGTTAGGGAACTGCCAACAGCTCTTAAACTAATCCCCAATGGCTATCCACTCTTTTGTGCTTGTAGGGAACTGTGAAATAAATTGAAAACCAATTAAAATATGATATTTGATTTAATTTTCTCTATTTACAGACTTCTGATATCCCCAGCACCTCAAACCTTTTTCACAGTGGAGAAGATAGTGTGGTGACTACAAACCACACCCCCACAATATCCAAAAAACAAAGGTGTAAAACCAAAAATACACAACAGCAAGAAGACCCACTACTTTGCCAGGCCAGAGAGGCCTTATTGAAACTGCCAGATATATATGGTCCACTTTGAGGCCTATGTCGGTGCAGCGTTGAGAGGAATGGTCCAAGACCAAAGAATCCTATTTGAAAGACTGACATCCAAACTCATCTTCCAAGTAAGACACTCTCTACTGTCATCGGACACTACCATTATTACCCCGACAGTAGTTCCTGCCTCCCCTACACTCACCAGGCCAACACCTACCAACTATTCATCCCAACCATACCATCCACCAAAGGCCAACTACCCACCCTACCCTCCTGCTTCCCCAACCACCTCCACCTACCAAACTCTTCCCCGTCCAACTCCTCATACCAACCTCATCCCCCACCCACTTCCACCTACCAACATCCTCCACAACCCACCTCCTCCTACCATCCTGTTGCCCCACCCATCTCCTCCTTCCAAACAACTCCCCCATTTCACCTCCTCCTACCAACCTTCTCCCCACCCACCTGCTCCTACCATCCTGCTCCCCCACCCACCTTCTTCTTCCAAAAAAATCCCCCATCCACCTCCTCCTACCAACCTCTTCCACCCCCACCTTCTTCTACCATCCTGCTCCCCCACCCACCTCCTCCTTCCAAAATATGCCACCATCCACCTCCTCCTACCAACCCAGTTCTCCTCCCTCACCACCCAGTTTTTTCTCTATATTAGATGAAGCTGAGGTTCAATCATGCTTTTTACCAATTGTGATGTGGTTCCCCACCCATTTTATACACTTGTTTGATACCCAAAAAGCGCCATGTTGGCATACTTTGGAACAGTAATAAGGAAGTTTCACACTCCCTGATAAGTATGGTGCTGTATGCAGCATGGTGTTTGTGACACAGACTCCGGCAGGTAATGAACACATGCTGGAAGTGCATACCAATGGGGCCAGGCCCACTGACTTTGCACTTTCAGTATGTGTTTGCACCCCTGAAATCTGGGCCCCAAACACCATAGCTCATACCGCACCATACTTATCAGGTATTAGGTAACTTGAAGAGACTTTTAGCACTTTTAGCACTTTAAAAATGTATATACAATGTACATTAGATTTAAATTCAGTATGTATGTTTTAAACATTTTATAGACCATGTTGGCTGCAAAAACACCCCCAACAAACATTTTTATTACGTCTTTTATATTTATATAAGAGGATGGCCTGGGCACAGGTACTTATCCCGCTAAGTCTGCGTGGTATTTTAAGTATTGTTGTATGAACCGGTAATTGGTTAATTTTTTCGATGCAGATTTCACTTAAAACTAATATAATAATTATTTTATCCGGTGGTGCTCCCCTAGAGTCAGTAATTCAAGTAACAGAAGAAAAATAAGAAAAGAAGTCTCATTGTGTTGGGGCACTCTTGACTGAAAATAAAACTTAACTTTTATTGGATCTCTCTTAGGATCCGACACTGGGCCTGATTCAGACCCACTCGCATGCGGCTGTCCGCTCGCAAGTGGGTCGATATTGTGCACTACGCATGCGCACGATGGCGGGAGCTCCGTCGTGCGCATGCGCCAGACGCGACGAGCGAAGGAAAGTCCTTCGCTCGTTGTGTCTGATCAAAGGGGGCGCGCTGTCGATGTTGATTGACAGCACGCCCCCTTTGGTGGGCGTGCCGGGGGCATGCCACCCTGACGGGGGCGTTCCCAAGGGAACGTCTACCGTCAGAGGCCGGCCCACTGACATCACTAGTGATGTCAGTGGGAGTGATTTTGGCTCTGATAGAGCCAAAATCACTCCGGGCCTTGCGGTTTGAAAACCTCAACCGCAGGCTTGGCTCGCAGTTTCGATGGTCGCGATGGTCACGACCATCGGCCATCAAACTGCACGCTCGTATAGGCTTTTGGTGGTGACTCACAGCTATACGAGCGTCCAGGAGGACGCTCCAGAATTATGGAGGGCGGCCCTCATTCAGAGCGTGCGCTCTGCTCAGAGCGTACGGCTCTGAATGAGGGCCACAGTTACTTACAACACATAACATAAATATATATTAGGATACTTTTAGATTCTTAGATCCTATTACTCCTATAAGTACACAGTAATGCTTTTTTTGGAAAGTAATCTCATAATAGAAATTGCTTAAACAACCTGAGATGTGAACATCAAAAGGCTCTTATATATGGTATCCTTGCTGTTATATTCTGCCCTTAGAAGATAAACTCCATAAAACAGATATTCTTTTAATATAACAATAATCCCAGAGCATAGTTTTTTTCTCAAAACGGCAAAATTACACAGTCTTGGCTCTGTGCCAAGACTGTGTAATTTTGCCGTTTTGAGAAAAAAACTATGCTCTGGGATTATTGTTATACTAAAAGGATATCTGTGTTATGGAGTTTACCTTCTAAAGGCAGAATATAACAGCAAGAATATCATATATAAGAGCCTTTTAACGTTCACATCTCAGGTTGTTTAAGGAATTTCTATTATGAGGCTCATTAAAAATACTTATGATGTTGGTGTTAAAGCATAAGCTGTGACTATCATTAAGAGCTAAGACTGTGAGATTTTGCCTTTTTGAGAAAAAAACTATGCTCTGGGATTATTGTTATATTAATAGAATATCTGTTTTATGGCGTTTATCTTCTAAGGGCAGAATATAACAGCAAGGATACCATATATAAGAGCCTTTTGATGTTCACATCTCAGGTTGTTTAAGCAATTTCTATTATGAGATTACTTTTCAAAAAAAGCATTACTGTGTACTTATAGGAGTAATAGGATCTAAGAATCTAAAAGGATCCTAATATATATTTATGTTATGTGTTGTAAGTAACTGTGTCGGATCCTAAGAGAGATCCAATAAAAGTTAAGTTTTATATTCAGTCAACAGTGCCCCCACACAATGAGTCTTCTTTTCTTGTTTTTCTTCTGTCTGTTATATTTAATAAACTTATGAAGGTTGAAATAAAACATTTCTCTGGTTTGACTATACAAAAAGTGTGGTGTGTGTTTTATCTTACCTTACAATAACAGAACTGCAGCACCTTGACGATACCCATGCAATTCTCAGGGATAATGCATCCCAAAGCTTGAGCCGAGATGTCGGTCCCAAACTTTAGATCCTCAAAGGAGGGTCCTGTAGCAAGGTACCTCAGAGAAGCCACGAGCTTCTCTTCGGCCATAGGCCGATAGGCCATGATGGGCATCAGAAACTTGGTGTCCTGCTTCTGGATATACGAGGTCACCAGACGCAGAAATTCCTGGAAGGTGGTGTCATCCATCTGCAGGAAGTTGTGGTAGTCATCTGGATTGTTGTCCCTCATCTCCATCAGCAGGGGCACGTAGGATCGACTCTCCCTCACCAGCAGGAAATTCTTTGTCCAACAGGACCTCATCCTCCTCCTATGCTGGGCCCTCTCCCTCTCCTCACCCAGCTTGACCACAGCATAGGACAGAGGAGCTCTATAATGGCAGGGATCCATCACCACAAAAAAGCAGGATAGACCACAGAAAATACAGCAGGAAAAAGCACTTTGTAAAGCCATATAATACAAAGCAATGTGCAGCAACCTGCAATGTGGAGCGTTCAGCAGGGTAAAAACCAAGCCTCACTAGTCACAGAGCAGACAGAAGTGAGCAGAGCTAAAATGGCAGGCATTTTTTATACCTCCCAGTGAAGCTCAGACCTCTATTTAAATTTAAGGCCAATCTATCACATGATCGCATGTTTTTATGTGAGGCACATGATCAAATGTATCACGATCCGTCATATAGGGTAGAGTGATCGTACGACAGATCGTATTTAAATCGTGTGTGAAATAAGCACCAGAACGTATGCCTAGGACTGCCAGGGAGCTCCGGGGAATTCAAGGGAAATCGTAGGATGAATCTTATCTTATGCTGGTCATACTAGTGTATAACCAGCAAAAGACTTCTCCTGTCAAAGCTGACACTGCAAATGTGCACAGCATCAGCTTCTGGAGGCAGCCGGGGGCTACAAGAGACAGATGAAAAATCTCTTTCCTGCACATTGGAGCCTCGATAGGCTTAAATCAGTTTACATCATCTGAAGATGTTGTAAATTACTGGGGATAAACTCTGAAAAGCGTCACTTTTTGGAGATTAGTACATAGGGGTCAGATCATAGTTCCCATTGATAATAATGGGGACTGCGATCTGAAGTGCTAAATAGCACTCTGCCGGAGAGTTCTGTGAAATTTTCTTCATTGTACCATTAGTACATAGGTACTATACATATAATTATTCAGACACTGCAGTTTCTGCATAGTTTTATGTATAAAACAGCTTGATACATAGGCCCCTTAGTCTGTTGTTAGTGCACTGATATAATAAATATTGTATGGTCTGTTTAAAACTGATATTATCTGCTATACTGTAGAAATGTAAACCTATTTATCTCTTTCTCTGTGTTGAAGCAAATAACACATGTTACCATTTGAAATGTTGGTTATAGAACCAACATTTCAAATGGTAACATGTGTTATTATAATTAGTATATTTAATTACATTTATAATAAAATATATTGCAGGCTAATGCTACATGTTTACTTATATGTGTTGATATACATTCATCACACAAGTTGATAAAACATGGAAATGTAAAAGAAATCCTGTGAAAGTCCTCATTTCATACTATCAGACACTGCTGGGCATTGTTCCAGGTTTGATTTGACTATCTAAACCTCGTTGTGGGTTTAGCCACCATACAGACTCTCTAGAGCATGATTACTCAGCTTAATTTTCTTTATCTTGGTTTACAAAGAGGAGAGATCCTGGCTTTGAGAAAATTAATAACCACTCTTCCTGAAGAAAAGATTACTGAAATCAATGATGTGATTAGGATTGTAAATAAGAAGTACAAGACGTCGCCATTAAAAGCAGTCTTCAATGCCAATGGGAAGATGTGTGAGTCTTACTGATGGGCTTACGGCTAAAAATCCTCCATCAAACATTAAAGTCAATACGGAACAATCTCAGATTAATTACGAATCTTGATTAGGGTTATTTGTGATAGAGGGCATTGCTTTGTATGTTCCCTGTGGGTTTCCTTGGTAATTGCAGTTAAGACAAAACAGGGATGTTATGTTACAGTTAGGTTAGTAAATGTAAACAATTGAGGTGTTAGTGGATCTGAAAATAGCTCAACCAGAGTAACAAACAGAATGCTCTCAATGGCAAATAAATGATGCAGACAAATTGGGAGCAGCCTTTAACAACATAACTGAACAGGAATTGTTCAGCGGAATTGTATTAAGTCTCAAGACTACCATTTTACCAAGCTGTTTATACTGATTTACCAGTAATTAAAATGTACAAAGAGATAGTTATTAACATGCATATATTTCTGACAGATGACACCATGTGAAACAGGACTATCAAACACTGAATAATTTTATTATATAATTTTGTCAGCGATATTTCATGTTCTCTTTCAAATATGTATTGCCTCAATTAGCCAATTATATACAGGGATGGTTAGCATCTCAATTACCAATTTATTACAGTGTCATTTACCTTTTTAATACATTTTATTTCCTAGTCTATTTGTTATTTTAAAATGTATTTGACACACTGAGATTTATTTTATAGTGTACTTGAATAAATATGTATCTTGTTTGGTGAAATATAAACTTGCATCTGGAAATTCACTTGATAATCAAGCTGGTAACAAGAACCGTAAAAGCAATAAAACATTACATATGATATGTCATCAAATGCTAAAGAAATTTCAGATTTCTAAAAATGTCAAAATATATTTTTTTCTGATTACACTTATGTCCAAAACTAAATTGGATTGTCATATAAGATATAAATATAAACACATTTGTAATTGATTAAGGGGGGGATGTGCTAAGCAATGACTGTGTTTTGGTTGTCATATCAATCTAATACTATGGTATGGCTATAACGTAAGCAACACTCACCTAGTGAATATGTATATAACATAAAAATGCTAAACTCATTTATTTATAAATTTATATAATGTGTATTTTGTGGATTATTTCAATACCGTATATTACATCATTGTTATTGCAGCAACGTTAATTGCTTTCTTTGGTGACTATATTCACCACTAGTCTAGAAGGGTCTTTGTTTCACATATTGGTTATCTAAAACACTGAATCATACTATTGTCGTAAAAAATAATAATTTTTAATGTTTACTTTTGTGTTTGTAAAAATATGTTTTAATTAATGATTTGTATTGTGTTCTAAAAAACTGTCATACTATTAAATATCTAATAACCATGATGGGTACGTGCCTCTTATTACCACACACTGGGCCTGATTCTGACCCGCTCGTAAGAGTCTGCACGCTCGCTCTGAGCGATGGTCGCACAACTGCGCATGTGTATGGTTCGCAATGCACGTGCGCAAACCAGTCATTGCGGTCAGAAATTGTGCGCTCGTAAAACACAGAGGGGCTGCTATTTTGAGTGACAGAATGTACCGTTTGTGGGTGGTAACAGGGGAAGGTGCTTGAATACGGGGGAGTGGTTGTGCGAACGCATGCGTGCCTAACGGTCAAAAGGGCGTTCAATGGGAGTGCATAATTAGCAAAGGAACGTCATCGATCATGTCACTTGGTTGCCTTTTAGCCTGAACTGCTCGCAGTGATTACGGGAGGTAATTCCTACGTCAAGCGCTGCGAGCAGTTCAGATGCCGTTCGATGTTCCCGATTAATCTAATAAAAACAGGAGATGACGTGATTTGCGAACGGCAAAGGGGCGTCTTGAAAAAATAATGAGCGCATTTAGCGGACGCTCGCAAAGACATAGAGGCATCCTCACACCGCAAAGAGCGAGCGCTCAATTTAAATATCCGGCCCCTTTTTGAGAGCGAGCGGCCGCAAATAGCGTCCGGGTCTGAATCAGGCCCACTGTACATAGTAAGAGAGAGTAGATTACTGAACTGTGCTAATCCTCAGATGTTACTACTATTTTCTGCTGTACACAAGTTGAAATGGGTAGGGTGTAATATCCCAGTGGCTGAATAGCCACCAGGTGAAATACCGACACTGGAAGCCCACTCATGAGAGATCACAACAGGGGCAGATATGTACACTAACCAGTGCCAGATTAATGTCCACATGGGCCTGGAGTTGAAATTTATGATGGGCATATTGTGTACCGCTGCAGGGGGTGTGACAAGTGCTGCAGACTGATAATGTAAGGTCGTGATCAGTGTGGTTTACATAGGGCTGTGAGTGTGTTTAGTTCCATGGAGGGTATAGCTGGGCCTACCTTCAACCTTGTGAAAGGATGTAAACTATGTTTTGCTGCTTTCTTTGAGTGCTAGAATAGTTTATAGTTAAAAAAATAAAAAATAAAAAATTAAAACAATCCTAGCCACTGCAGTAAATGGACACATTAATTAACTGACTTCTTATGCTGGGTACACAATATATGATAATTGACGCAGGTCCAATAACCCATACACACTGAGCGCGATTTCAATTTTTTAAAAGGTGGCTATATTCTTTAGGGTGTCCGACGGAGCAATTCAATTGCTCTGTTCAGGCGCGGTAGCTGCCAGCTCCGGCATCTCTGCTCGCACCCTAGGAAGGTGCAAGCAAAAATGTGTGATAAACAGTCAAATGGGTGGCACTTTGGATGGCTGGTATAAAACAGACTAAAATCCTTTTATGTTTTCAACGTTTCAGAACTTAAATTTTATCAGAATTAACTTAAGGACAAATGAAAGTTCGTAAATGTTGATTACATAAACGGATTTTAGTGTTTTATACCAGCTGTCCAAAGTGCCGCGTATCCGACTGCTACATCGTCCTCTCTCTTCACAGGCAGAGGTAATTTGTGTGTGTGTGTAATATATACAGTATATATATATATATATATATATATATATATATATATATATATATACACACACTTAATATTTATTATTATTCTAATAGGTGTTGGTGAAAGTGAATTTTTCAGAGAATGATGGCAAATGGTATCTCAGCAACTAATTCGCTCCCCTTTATACAGTCAGATTGATGATGGATAGTTCCTGTAGGCACCCCCTCATACCAGATGAACACCTTACAGTAACAAAAGCAACCAATTAGATGTTTAAAAAGTAATTTTAAATCTATCAAAATGCTTTCAATAAAAAATGTTTTACACATCACTGCTTGCATACATTATTATATATAGATGTATTCACACTTTACCGATGTTGGAATGGAAATGTTGGAATGGAAACACTCTGTTCTTCCCTCCAAACACCACTAAAATAAATAAATAAATATATATATATATATATATATATATATATACACATACATTCTCCAACGGCACTTGTAGGCTCTATTCAGGGCCGGTTCTAGATATTGTGGAGTTCAGGGTGAAAGTTTTCAGTTGCACGCCCCCCCCCTCCCTATTTTATAGTTGGGTGTTCCTCTGCATGCGCCGGAGGCGTGCGCGCTTCCAGAAAGGGGGCGTGTCCTTGCGGAACACCCCAAATTCATCACACTTTTGGGCGTGCCCAACACTTACGGAGGTGCTGGGCTTCCCCCAAGCTCTCCCCTCACAGTGAATAATTGGCGTAGGCAGTAATGCACCTTACACATTCTGCCACACGCAGTAATGCCCAGTATAACACATTATGCCACACGCAGTAATGCCCTGCATAACACATTATGCCACACGCAGTAATTGCCCTGTATAACACATTATGCCACACGCAGTAATGCCCAGTATAACACATTATGCCACATGCAGTAATGCCCTGCATAACACATTATGCCACATGCAGTAATGCCCTGTATAACACATTATGCCACATGCAGTAATGCCCTTTATAACACATTATGCCACACGCAGTAATGCCCTGTATAACACATTATGCCATACGCAGTAATGCCCTGTATAACACATTATGCCACACGCAGTAATGCCCTGTATAATACATTATGCCACACACAGTAATGCCCTGTATAACACATTATGCCACACGCAGTAATGCCCTTTAAATTATAACACATTACTCCACACGCAGTAATGCCCAATATAACACATTATGTTGCACGCAGTAATGCCCTTTATCACACATTATGCCGCACGCAGTAATGCCCTGTATAATACATTATCCCCAATTTAAATTACGCCACACAGTAGTCCCTTACTCATATTATGACACACAGTAGCACCCCTTTTACACAATACCCAAATTAGTGCCCCTTATACACAATGCCCACAGAAGTAGTGTCCCTTATACAATGCCAACAGTAGTAGTGCCCCTACACAAAGCCCCCAGGAGTGGTGCCCCCTATGCAATACCCCCTATAGTAGTGCCCCCCAGTAGTAAATGCCACATTAGTAATGCCACCAATGGTAATGCCCCCATTAATAGTGCCTCCATTAGTAATGCCTCGAGTATTAGTGCCCCCGGTGGTAATTCCCTCTATAGTAGTGCCTCCAGTAGTAGTGCCCCCAGTGGTTATGCCCCCTATAGTAGTGGCCCCTATAGTAGTGCCCCCAGTAGTAGTGCTTGCATTGGTAATGCCCCCTATAGTAGTTCCCCTAGTGGTAATGCCCCCTATAGTAGTGACTCCTATAATAATGCCCCCAATAGTGCCTTTAAAAAAAAAGTTTACAATACGAACACAATACTTACTTTAAGCCTCGCTCCTGCGTCCGCTGCCGTCCGGTCTGACCGCTCCTCAGATCTATGGGAGAGACATCATGGCATCTCTCCCATAGTGCTCAATGATGGAGCCGAAAGCTGGAGCTCACTCATTTGGCTGCCGCTGCTGGGAGAGAGCCAGGTGTCTGCTGGTAACAAAATGTCAGCGGGCGCCCGGCAAATGGTGCCTCCCCACGGCGGCAGGAGGGTGGTTGCGGGCGGGAGGGTGGCGCCGGCCACCAAAAGAAATAAAAGCTCTGGCCCAACTTTTATACTCTTGCGGGGAGACAGCGGCAGCCTCTAGGGGCCGACGCTCTGGGCGACGGCCCTGTTAGCCCGCCCCTAAAATCGTCCCTGGTTCTATTCAAATATGCAATATCCAAGTGTATTAACACATTCTGTCAACGTTTCAGGGCCTCCGCCCTATCGTCAGGACACACTTTACACATAAATCTCAGGTTATGTGTAAAGTGTGTCCTGATAAAAGGGCGGAGGCCCTGAAATGTTGACAGAATGTGTTAATACACTTGGATATTGCATCTTTGAATAGAGCCTACGAGTGCCGTGTCTTTTTTGGAGAATGTGTATTTCACAGAGGCATCGGGGCCAGATGTTTAAGCTTTTTTGGAGCTTATTTCACAGAGGCATCGGGGCCAGATGTTTATATATGCACTATATATATATATATATATATATATATATATATATATTTATATATAAATCACAGGGCTCTGCACTCACCAGAATAATTAATAATAATAATAATAATAATAATAAACATAATAAACAATGGAGTTTTAGTTCATGAATTAATCAATGCATTTAAGCTTGCAGCCCATCGTCACAGGACCCCACTTTACTGCAAGTCCCTACTCTATTGCTCAGAATTATAACATGGACATAGCCATCACATTAGTGTTAAACTCAGGGTATGCTATCAAGGTTTAAAGCTCACAGCAACTTTGCTTTTAAACGTGAGACAGTTACCAAGCACACCTGTTGCAAAGCACCTAGGAAAACAGCTGACACAAATTAACTAGTTAGAAGGGGTGCATGAGAAAATGTGATCCACATCCATGTTGCACCCCAAATCTAGGAATGATGAGTGCCGTGGATTAGTGCTTTTTATATATATATATATATATATATATATATATATATATATACACAGACACACATACATGCATATATATACAGACATGTAGACACACACACACACACATATATATATATATATATATATACACTCACACACACACATATATGTATATATACACATGCACATATATATGACACATACTGTATATACATACACATATATATATATAGACAAGGGGGGGGGAGTTGATATTAGAGCGACTATTTTGCTAAAAAATTGTGTAAATGTGAATAAATAGTTTGAATAAATATAGTGATAAAATTAATAACAGATTTATTATAGACACAGAGTAAGGGACCTCAAAGATAAAAAAGGATCCCCTTGATGAAGTCTAGAGATGAAACGCGTTGGGAGTGTCTGACCTATGCCTCATGAACTCTGAAAACAGTCTCTCTCGTTGTATCAGATAAGCTGCTATATTTATTCCTTATTTATTTCGTTTAAAATCAATTTTTTATCTCCATCTGTTTACTATTGTATGAAATGCCTCTTGATTTTATATTTATATTGTTATTTATATATGTATGAAATGCCTCTGGATTTTATACTTTCTTGTTTATTTATGTGTGATTAAGGGTAACCTTTTTTATCTTTGAGGTCCCTTACTCTGTGTCTATAATAAATCTGTTATTAATTTTATCACTATATTTATTCAAACTATTTATTCACATTTACACAATTTTTTAGCAAAATAGTCGCTCTACATTGTTTTAAAAATACTAGCACGAGTATTTTTTATGTTGATTCAGAGCTGACGGCTTAATATTTTAGGTTTTGTTTGCTATATGTACACTATATGCTCACTATATACTGTGTCACTTCACATTGAAAGAGTATTGGCGCCACACCCATCTACTTCTCTATACATATATATATATATATATATATATATATATACATTTATACACACATTATATATATATATATATATATATAATCATACATAAACACACACACTCATAAATAGACACAGAAATACACAGTGGCCAGACATTACACTGACCTGTGGAAATATAACCTGGATGTGCTTGCCTGGTTTACTTCCCCTCCTAGTCCGACTGGTAGACACAGCTTCAGAGCAGGACAACTGGGAGGGGGAGGAGCTATGGTTGACTCAGGGGCGGAGCTTCAGCGGGTCCGAGGTGGGCGGGGCTTCGGTCGGCCAGTCTGCCAGTGGAGAGGAGGTGGCCAAGGGGGTGTATGAGACCTCGATTTTTTGGGCTAAACATCGGCCAAGAGGTGAGGGAGCTGGGCAATGAGCGGGGCTGTTAATGGTGATAGAAAAAAAATATTTCTTTTTCTGTCTGCACTACAGCCTATGTATGCTGTGGGCCTATTTTCAAAGGGAGGCATGGAGCTGTAGCTCCACCCGCCCCATTGTTAATCCTGCCCTGTCTACAAGTGTGCAGAATGGGTCTTGCAAAGATGCACACAAGCCCTTGAATGCCTCTGCCTGATTGATAGGCAGAAGCATTTAAAGGGAGGTGCTGGGGTGGGGTCGGCCGGCATTCCCAGAAACGGGGCGTGTCCCGTCTGTTTTCCTGGAGTGGCCAGCCCAGGGACGGCATGGACATATGCAGTCTGCTGGGCTCGCAAGCCAGCCAGCCTGAATAAGTTGAGGCTTACTCAGTTGGCTGGCTGGCAAGCCTGCCCGGCACCGTCCACCATCGCGACCATTGACCACCGATGGTCATGATGGTGATCCTAGCCTGCAATCTCAGTTGCAGTTCTGAGATCACAAATGCAGCAGAGGGTGTTATACATCTCCTGCTGCATTTGCATTATTGCCAGGATCGCAATTGCAAAGCTGCCTGCATGCAGCTTTTCTATTGCGATCCTAGGACCATAGTCTAGTTTCACCAAATGAGGGTTTATAAGCCTTTTCTCTTAGCACTAGTGTAATAGTAAAACAGACGCAGCATAACAGAAGCAGCCAACCTCCCCCGACAAAAACAGAAGATAGGCAAAACGTAGCTAAGATTTCTGGCCCCTTCTAAAAGAATAGTTGATTTTATGACCTACACCTGGGCATTTGAAGCCTGAGGAATAAATGTAGTAAGCTCCTAAGAAAGAGGTCAATATGATCATAGTCCATCCTAGCAAGTGAAAACTATACTTAAAACACAGAACAAATTTTAAAATGAACTTATCACACAAGCTCCCTACTAATTAGTGTTTTACCACTAAACCAGCAATATTGCATAGTGTAGTCACGTGGCTGTCACCAGAAGGACTGTCATTGACGTTGTCTCATACCATGTCCCCAGCTGCGTACCCTGTCATTTTGAATAGGAAATAAGTTGTGCACCAATATTTAGTTACATTGCATTGCAATTACAAGTTACAAAACAATGCAATGTTGATTATCTGTTAGGTTTCTGCTAAGAAGAGATGTTGGTTTATCTGTGTAATAAGAAGTGCTGTAAGTGCCACTAATGGCACCATAATGTTAATACAGTGCTTTTTTTTGTTCAAAGCCTTTGTTGTCAAAAAGGAAGTCGGAAGAATTTGTGAGGTTTTTGTTTAATTAAAGAGTGCAACTAATCAACATGAACCTAAAAAAGGAAATGTGATTAGTATCTATCTATAGTATACTTATAGTTTAATAAAAATTAAACAAAAAATACTGATCTGCATTTTGACTGACACATTTCTATTTTGTTACAGTTATTTATTTATTCATTTTAAAGCAGTTAACTAAACAGTGAATGACACAAATGTAATAAGATGTTGGGAGTTCTCAACCCCAAAACAGAACCAAAGCAACTTAAATGATTTTCCCCAAAAAATGCCTTCAGTTAGTTT
Organism: Taudactylus pleione; assembly: GCA_031769625.1. NCBI lineage: Eukaryota > Metazoa > Chordata > Amphibia > Anura > Myobatrachidae > Taudactylus > Taudactylus pleione. The sequence goes on from JAUIMM010000182.1 coordinate 5,545,019, forward strand.
TTCCAACATTTTATCTAAAAGAGAAAGAAAATAAAATGCAAATAGTGATAGTGATCAATAGGCACTGCAAGATAATAAACTAGGGGTGTGCACCGACCACTTTTCGTGTTTTGTGTTTTGGTTTTGGATCTGGATCTTTCTTCGTGTTTTGGATCTGGATAGGTTTTGCCGAAACCACCCTTCCAGGTTTTGGTTTTCAATCTGTATTGTTTTGGAAAAAACATAAAAACAGCTAAAATCATAGAATTTATTTATTTTTACACTATTATTAACCTCAATAACATTAATTTCCACTCATTTCCAGTCTATTCTGAACACCTCACACCTCACAATATTGTTTTTAGGCCAAAAGGTTGCACCGAGGTACCTGGCCACGTAGCCCATCTAGTAGTGGCACTGCAGTGGCAGACAAGATGGCCATTTGAAAATCTAGGCCCCAAAGAGTACATAATGCAAAGAAAAAAAGGAGGTGCAATATGGAATTGTCCTTGGGCCCTCCCTCCCAACCATATGTTGTATAAACAGGACATGCACACTTTAACAAACCAAACATTTCAGTGCCAGGGTCTACCACACGACTATGGTTTGAAATGATAGGTTTGTTTGGGCCCCCACAAAACAAGCTGGCAATTAATCTGTCCCTGCACAAACTGGCTCTACAGTAGTTGTCCTCATCCTCATCCACCTATTCCTCACCCTCTTCAGTATTGTGTACATCCTCATCCTCACAGAGCATTAATTTGGCCCTGCTGGAATCGACCGCCACAGGTCCCTCTGTACTTTCTGGAGGCTGGACTTTCCGGAAGAATTGATAATTAATTTTGATGAACATCATCTTCTCCACATTTTGTGGACGCAACCTCCTACGCCTATATGCTGACAAGGTTCCCGGCTGCACTAAAATCTCTTTCGGAGTACACACTGGAGGGGGGGGCAACTTAGTTAAAATAGAGCCAGTTTGTAGAGGGGCCTCCAAATTGCCTCTTTTTCCTGCCAGTACAGGTACAGACTGTCTGACATGCCTACTTGGATGCGGTCACCGATGTAATCCTCCACCATTCTTTCAATGGTGACAACATCATGTGCAGTTACAGTAGTCATGTCAGAAATTGTTGGCAGGTCCTTCAGTCCAGACCAGATGTCCAAACTTGGTCCTGCCTGCCCTGCATCACTGCCAGCGGGTTGCTTAGGACATCTAAGTTGTATCCTGGCAGCCCCAGGTGCGGGAGAAAATGGAGAAGGAGCTGTTGACGTGTCACGTTCTGCTTCAGCTGACTTCACCAGCAGGTCTTTGCACCTCTGCAGGCTTGTGTCCACCAGAAAGAGAGACACCACGTAGGCTTTAAACCTAGGAACAAACACAGTGGCCAAAATTTAGTGGTCTGATTTCAACAGATTGACCACCCTTGAATCCTGGCAAAGCGAATGAAGGGCTTCATCCACAAGTCCCACATACCAAGCAGAATTGCTCCGTATTAGCTCCTCCATCACTTTCTCCAGCTGCTTCTGCAAAAGTCTGATGAGGGGAATAATCTGACTCAAGCTGGCAGTGTCTGAACTAACGTCACGTGTGGCAAGTTTGAAGGGCTGAAGAACCTTGCACAACATGGAAATCATTCTCCACTGCACTTGAGTCAGGTGCATATCCCCTCCTTTGCCTATGTCATAGGTGGATGTATAGGCTTGAATGGCTTTTTGCTTCTCTTCCATCTTCTGAAGCATATAGAGGGTTGAGTTCCACCGCGTTACAACCTCTTGCTTCAGGTGATAGCAGGGCAGGTTCAAGAGTGTTTGCTGGTGCTCCAGTCTTCGGCACACAGTCACTGAATGGCGAAAGTGGGCCAAAATTTTTCGGGCCACCCAAAGCATCTCCCGCACGGCCCTCCTCGATCAGGATCGGATGTAGACCTGCAGACAATGTCACTGGCATGACTGACTCCTCTCCTATCTGGGATTCCTACAAAGGAAAAAGCACAAATGAGGAGCGCTATCCCTAGAGGACATCAAAAAGGGTTGTACACACCTATATATAGGTGTGTATAACCCTTTTTGATTGGACATCTGAGGTATTTAAGCACTGGTCCTGCATAATAGGGAGACAGCTTTTGAGGAAATGGCAAGAGCCGAGAAATGCATCAAGCCTGCCCCTTTTGTTTCCTGCTGCACAGCTGGGACCTCTCAAATTTACCTCCGTTCACCTTAGTCCACAGTCGAACTGCCGGGACACGGTGCAGAGCTTTAGACTGAAGCGCTCTGGTTCATTCAGAACACCGCTCACTGCTGTCCTTTGCCGGCTATTGCAGGAGATAGTCCGTCCACCAGTCGGAAGTTCCAGGGGTCTGACCATCCTGTCCATGAGTGCACTTGTTTTGGACCATCCCCACATAACCAGTAACTGGAGCAAAAGGTATAATTTACACCATACCTTTGGGATTAGCAGTTTTCAATTCACTATGTGATATACTTTAACACGGGCTGCCACTTTTCATCTCTGTGCGGCTCCCATTCACCACGACAATATTTAGACTGTGTCAAGGTATTTGGAGCTTTTATATTTGATGCAATCCCTCCAACAAGAAGAGACTCTGCCATAAGTATTTGGGCTTATGTATTCATTGCTACAGAATACGCATGATATATTAACAGAGAGGTCATTTGTACCTAAGGATTAACACCTGTTCTAATCCTCTTTCTACTGGCCAGTATATACTAACATCTCCATACAGTATCCTGAAGTTCATGAACACAGTTTTATAATAAGAGGTGATTCAGATTTTTTTCCACCTCCATCACATGTTCTACAAGAACTGGCAATTATATTGGATACAATGATGTGATTTGGCTACAATGTGATATCAGCAGAGATCTGATATAGAGGCTTAACAGGGTTGTTACTTGTTTTATATGTGCAAGAGATTTAATTAACTTTATGTCACTTGGATTATATGTATTTTTAGTCTTATTTATGTTATTCATATTTTTATTCTTATGATTGATTTATCCTTTATTTTAGTGTTTTCTTATGTATAATAAATTGCATTTTGTACTACATAACCCATCATCGTTTTAGTGGCTCATCAAGTTTTTCTTTAATATCTGCATACACTTGTGTCTAGGTTGTCCTCTAGGGATAGCGCTCCTCATTTGTGCTTTGTCCTTCATAGAAATCCCGGATAGGAGAGGAGTCAGTCATGCCAGTGACATTGCCTGCAGGACTACTTCAGATACTGATTGAGGAGGAAATTGACAAGGAGGGAGTTGCTGGTGTGGTTTGCAGACTCTTGGATACAACAGGACAAAGGGATTTAGGTGTCCCTGGACTGCTTACGGAACTTGACAGTAACTTTTTATTAACGCCCTGCAGGTGACGTATAAGGGAGAATGTTCCTAGGTGGTTAACGTCCAGTTGTTGTCTGGATTTGTATAGAAATATTTCCATACCAAAGAGGTGGATTTTTTGGTATTCTGCCCAGGCATGACGATGGACTTTTTCATCCCATGGACAACAACTGTCTTCCCCCGGTGCGTGATTTAAACAAACCACATCACCATCAGAATCATCCTTGTCAACTTCCTCCTCAGCACCAGCTACACCAATATCCTCATCCTGTTGTACTTCAACAGTGACATCTTCAATTTGAATATCAGCAACTGGACTGTGGGTGCTCCTTCCAGCACTTGCAGAGGGTGTGCAAATGGTGGAAGGAGCCACCTCTTCCCAACCAGTGTTGGGAAGGTCAGGCATTGCAACCGCCGACACTCTTTAACTCTCCTTGGGGATTTGTGATATCTTCTTAGAATGCACAGTTCTTTGCTGTGCTTTTGCCAGCTTAACTCTTTTAATTTTTCTAGCGGGAAAAGGAGGGCTTCCATCATCATGTGAAGCTAAACCACTAGTCATGAACATAGGCCAGGACCTTAGCAGTTCCTTGCCACTCCGTGTCATAAATGGCATATTGGCAAGTTTACATTTCTCCTCAGACAAGTTTAATTTATTTTTTGAGTCATTTAACTGAACTTTGGCTTTTAGGATTTTACATGCCCTCTACTATGACATTGGGCATAGGCCTTGGCAGATAACATGATGACATTTCATCGCTATATCATGACTAGTGGCAGCAGCTTCAGCACTAGGAGGAAGTGGTTCTTGATCTTTCCATATTTTACCCTCCAAATTTTTATCCTCCATTATTTTTATGGAGTGAATAACCCCTGTAAAAATTATTTGGATGAAGGGCAGCTTACATCACACAGAGCAGCCCCTGTAAAAATTATTTGGATGAAGGGCAGCATACACCACACAGGGCAGCCCCAGTAAAAATTATTTGGATGAAGAGCAGCGTATACCACACAGGACAGCCCCTGTAAAAATTATTTGGATGAAGGGCAGCATACACCACACAGGGCAGCCCCAGTAAAAATTATTTGGATGAAGAGCAGCGTATACCACACAGGACAGCCCCAGTAAAAATTATTTGGATGAAGAGCAGCGTATACCACACAGGACAGCCCCTGTAAAAATTATTTGGATGAAGGGCAGCATACACCACACAGGGCAGCCCCAGTAAAAATTATTTGGATGAAGAGCAGCGTATACCACACAGGACAGCCCCTGTAAAATTATTTGGATGAAGAGCAGCTAACAACACACAGGACAGCCCCTGTAAAAATGATTTGGATGAAAGGCAGCTTACACTACACAGGACAGCCCCTGTAAAAAATAATTGAATGAAGGGCAGCTTACAACACACAGAGCAGCCCCTGTAAAAAATATTTGGATGAAGGGCAGCTTACACCACACAGGGGAGCCCCTGTAAAAATAATTTGGATGAAGGGCAGTTTACACCACACAGGACAGCCCCTGTAAAAATTAATTGGATGAAGGGCAGCGTACCCCTACACCACACAGGGCAGTCCCTGTAAAAAAAATGTTGGACTGAATATACAGCACAGGACAGCACCACTGGACTGGACTGATACAGCAGAGCAGGTCAACCCCAGACTGATACAGCAGCACAGCACCACAGCACCACTGGACTGGACTGATACAGCAGAGCAGGTCACCCCCAGACTGATACAGCAGCACAGCACCACTTAACTGGACTGATACAGCAGAGCAGGTCACCCCCAGCCCGAACTGATACAGCAGCACAGCACCACTGGACTGGACTGATACAGCAGAGCAGGTTGATACAGCAAAGCCACTTTCCCACAGACACTACACTGCACGTTCTCTCACTACACTCTCCAGGACTGGAGTGAAGATGGCGGGGCGGGAGGCGCGAAATGTGCAAAGTCTGGGTCCGACACCAGGATAATGACGTTTTGCCTCGTTCCGGGAAAAGAGTCTGGCAGGAAACCCCGAGCCAGACTCAGTTCCCGGCTAGGATCGGGGGGGCTTGGAGGGGTTCGGATTTGGAAAATCAGAACCCGCTCATCCCTATAATAAACTGCACATTTTGGAAAGGTATTTGTTTTATTTTCTTTCTAGCATAGGTTTGCAAATTAGGATTAATACAGTTCCATCTGAAATAGCAATACTCCACAAATTTATCTTAATAAGTATATTTGATTGGAATACTTGTACCAGCATTTAAATGATGACATAAATATCTGGATAATGAGACCTTCAAATCAACAGACTCTCCAGCATAATTAAAATCACTTTTAAAATACTGTTTTTGATTATTATAGGTCAATTGAGCAAATACAATTTAATTTCACAGATAAGTCAATATACAGTGCAAGTTAACCCTTATTATTTATAAAACTTTTAGAGAAAATAACAGACAGCTCTTTCCATCTGGGCAAGTTAGATGATATGGAAATATGGATTGTCTAATAGAATTTAAATGTTATGCATTTTCTTCCTCTTTGGCTCACAACAGAGTTATATAGTGTGTAAGTAAAAAGCAAAATGAAGCCTGAAAGAATATGTCTACAGTATGTGCAGTAAGAGTAATTTGGCAGAGTATTTGACCGGTCTCCTTACTGATGGATGATGACTGGAAGTTATAAATTAACACATTTCCTCAAGCACTCAATTATTGGACGGTTTAAGAAAAAAACAAATATATATAGTGGTTCCTGGCAGTCGGAGGTTCACAAATATTGATGGTTGCAATAATACAGACCTTAAATAACAGGATTACAGCACTGTGCTGCTGAACTGTAGTTTGAGTGTGAATCATTGGAAACAACTAGCAACCCTTTGGGATCATTTATGAATCGCAAATAATTTGAAGGTATGGCAGTGTGTTTTTTTTGTACATCTGTGATCATTTTTAGCCATGTGGATACTATGAAGTACATCCCTATCCCAATGTTTGATGCTTGTTTGCACACATATCTTGGATTATATTTTGCTAGTCTCTCCTTGTTTAGCTCTCTGGTAATGCCTTCTTCATTTCCTCCCATAACATAACTTTCTCTATTTTTATTTTGCTTACTTATTTTCTATGAACTTGCTCTTGCTTTGGAGTGTGATAAAGTGAAGATAGATAAAGTACTAACCAATCAGCTGCTAACTGCTATTTTACAGGCTGTGGTTGAAAAATGACAGTTAGGAGCTGATTGGTTGATATTTTATCTCTTGCCACTTTATCCCTCTCCAAGCTTTGATTCATCTCCCCCTTTGTCCTTCCTTGCTTTTTGATTGGCTCTTACCTTGGCTTCATTGCATATCAAATTGTGTAGCATCTCAAATGAATCAGTGCAGTCTTCTTGTGCATCTCAGTCGCTGCTTGGTGTGGCATGAAGACGCCCCGGGTGCTGCACTTCCTGGTGCTGGTGTCCCCTCCCTATGTGCAACATACATCATGTTCTTACGGGGTGTAGTCAGCACAGGGGCGCCCTGGAGCCTTGTTATGGCACTGACTATAGTTACTACCAGTGATAAGACCACCTATGCCTGGGGAAGCCTATTTAGCAAATATCATGGCAGTTCTTGTATCACCAATATACCTAAAATCCTTTTAAATTTTTTTTATTTTTTTCGTTTTTTAAAGTTTTTAAAAATACTTTATTTTTAAAAAACTATTTTTAATTTTTGTTCTTGCTTTTTGTTTTTTTTCCTGTTTTACGTAGATGTGTTTGTGTGTTTATATGTGTAGTGCTGCACCTCTGCATCCATTTGGCAGGTGGAGTGGGGGGGCTCGATGGGTTGAGGAGGTGAGGGGCCTTCTTGTTCCATTTGTACTGGCCCTACAATTACTGATGGCAGCCCTCTGGATAGGGGGATGGTTTGTTTGCATAGTTGCACACAAATCTGAATACTAGAAACTATGCATTCAACTCCCCATTGTGCACATATATGTACACCTCAAATACACCAAAGGAGTGCATAAGGATCCTACTGAAGTCAATAGATGACTGAAAATTCTCTGTGGGTCCTTCTTTATTGTCAATTTCTCCAAATACCACTTCTTATGGTTCGTTTAGTACCTCAATCCTGCATACTACATGTTTTCTAATTTTTATTCATGCTTCTGTAGTGGTAGGTGAATTCTGCAGCTGCAGTATATCGTATTCTGCATGGAACTTCCAGATTAATCCCTTTTCTGGCCATGTCCACACATCAAGAGTTAAGTTTGTTCCTCTTAGAATGAATGAAATTTTGTTGTGTATCATATTGTAAAAAGTCGATTTGTAATTTGTACATCCACATATTTTCCAGTCCTTAAATTGCCCCATCTGTATCTAATCTGTAAACCAGTTTTTTTTTTTTTTATAATCCAGGTATAATTCCCAAAGCCAATCAGTTTGAATGCATATAACATACATTTGTAAGGCCCAGAATGGGAATAAGAATGTACTTATTGGAACACATTACAATTTGTACTACAGAATACCGTAAATTTATCATTGGAATAGTAAACACAATACATGTATGTACTAGGATTGAGCGGGTTTGGTTCCCTGAGAAACGAACCCACCCGAACTTCGGGGATCCAGGGCGATCCGAGCCCAAGCTCGGATCTCCCTGTCTGCCCCGGATACCTTTCCCAAGGCAAAACCTCGAGATCTGCTGTCGGATCTCGAGGTTTTGCCTCGAGTGTCCATTTAAAAAAAATGCCTTTGCCTTTAATGGGCAAAGTGCTGATTGGCTGACAGAGCTGTCTGTCACGGCTCTCAGCCAATCAGCATTATGGTGCTCATTTGCATGTAGCACGGACCCGGGAGATCCGTGCTACATGCATCTGTGTGATTGACAGTGACACAGAGCACAGATGGGTCAGTGAGACCCGTCTGTGCTGCTGTGTATTTCAATGACACAGATGCACGCACGGACCAGGAGATCTGTGCTACTTGCATCTGTGTCATTGACACAGAGCACTGACGGGTCCGTGAGACCTGTCTGTGCTGCTATGGTAAAAAAAACAAACAAAAAACCTGTGTACAAAAAAAGAAAAAAATGGCATGCCCCCCCCCAAAAAAAGAGCAACCAGCCCTGGGCATTTAGTGACCCAGTGCTGGGTGTGCTTAAATACAGGGGACAAACGACATAGGGGTCCCCTATACTTAGGCACAGCCAGCACCGGGCTAGTCAGAACCAGCGCTGGTTGCCAAAATACGGGTGACAAACGACGTAGGGGTCCCCCATATTCTGCGCAACCAGCTCTGGGCTCTGATCCGGTCCTGTTTCTGGAAATACAGGGGAAAAAAATTAGTAGGGTTCCCCTGTATGTTCCAGAACCAGCACTGGACTTTTTCTAGCGGAGGGCTGGTGCCACAGCCAGGGGAGCCCTTTCACCGGCCCCCCAGCCGCAGCATCAGCCCTGACCGCTAGTCAGCCCAGGCCAGGGAACCCTGGAGAGCTGGGGACCCCTCCAATAAAGGGGTCATCCTCTCCAGGGCACCACAGGCCCAGGCTGATAGCCCGGGGCTATCCCCGCCACCCTTGGTGGCGGTGGGTGGCGGGTTGATAGTGTGGTGTGGTGTAAATAAAGAATATCAGATCAGACCTTGTGCAAGTGCGCGTGAGGCTGCAGTTGTACTCGATGTTACTGATAGTTTCACAGTCTTGCTAAGTGTTATGGTTGTGTGTAAGGTAAAGTGGGAGTCCTTATGTTAGGCTGCACAAGGCATTGCGATTGCAATCATTAGCATATCTTCGCAGTGAGACTTCATGCGTAATCGCTATTTTGATCGCAATAGTGATTCTTACTGAATCAGGACCTAAGAGTGCAAAGAGCTGAGTGGCTTTATAATGAGTGTTACAAATATTTCTGTAAATAAAATTCTTCTATATGAACAAAAAAAGATGGATTAATTATGAGTTAAAAATGTAATGGTGAATTACCAGATGTATAAAAGCTTCCATGCAGCTGTATGCAGTCCATGTGGGTGTTGAGAAATCCATAGGCAAATAGTGAAATACCTGTGATTAGGACCTTTGTGGAGACGGAAAAGTTATTTGAGGATATATCAATATTCCAATGATCCAGCAGTAAAAGGGTAGTCACAGCCACATAATTATATACATTCAAGCCCAATTAAACATGAGCATTTCCCTACTCCAGACAGCTTCATCAGAGGCATGATGAAATCTTAAAATCCTAAACCATCTTTTTTTGTTCATATAAAGAAACTTTATTTCCAGAGACAATTCTAACACTCATTATAAGGTCACTTAGCTCTTTGGACTTTTTGGGACAGATTCAATTAGCCTTGCTAATTTACTGCGTGCAAAAAAAGGGTGATAGCCTTGTACTTTTACGCCCAAGGTTATTCAATTAAAAATCTTTTTTCTCACACTGTAAATCTGCCGGTAACGCTAGTTAACTCATGGAATCTGGGATAAGTACACAGAGGGAATCGGTATGAAATACCACCGGCCGCACGGTTCGATTCCCGGCAGCTGCAGCTGGACTGATGGACAGATCCCGGCAGTGGCAGCATGACACCGCTGGAAATCCCGATCGTCCTCAGGTAAGTATATACTAACCTAACCCCCCTAACCTCCCCCCAAGTGCCTAACCCTAATCCCCCCTGTAAGTGCCTAACCCTAACCCCCCCTTTCCCCGCTGCCTAAACCTAAGTCCCTTGGAGGGGTGCCTAACCCTAAGTCCCCACCGGGGGTGCCTAACCCTTAGCCTCCCACCCCCTAGCCTAACCCTAACCCTCCCGGGGGGGTGCCTAACCCTAAGTCCCCCCAGGTTTCGCTAAACCTAACCCCCCCCCGCGCGGCTGTCTGCTCGCGGCACCCGGCATCCCTTCGATCATGATGCCGGGCGCCTGTCTCCCGGCGTCAGGAAAATGACAGGCGTCTACATATAGACGCCTGTCATTTCACCCACGCCAGGATAAAGCAATCGGGAAGCCGGCTGTCGGGATTGCATCCCACACAGAGCAATGGTTTAATGCATTTGTGACTGCCACGATAAGGGCAGAAAGCCCTATTTAATGCAGATTTTTGTTTGAGCCTCAGGAGGATGTGAACAGAAATCCACGTTAAGTGGCTGCCACATAGCAATACATATTTTTCATTATTATACATTCTCACACAAGTTATTTTTTTATATTTTTCTTTGGTAGTGTCTGCCCATTATATTGTGCTACTATTGTTTCTTCTACACAATTGAACTTTCTTCTACTAACACAGGTGACTATCCTGTATCTAATGGCAGCAGTTTGTGCACACACAATTTTTCAACAAATATTTGTTGTTAGTAGTTTTTATATCTTTTCAGTACATTTTTTTATTTTATTTTAAATATATATTATTTTTTTATTTGCAACTTAGTGACTCATTTGACAGCACCAGTAACACCTCTTTCTTTCTATTTGTCACAGTCCAGTCATTGCCAATCATATATTGCAGAGACAAATACAAATCTATATGGGAATTCCAGATGGTGGATTTAGTGTATTTGCTCATACTGGCTGACATTCAGCTCCCTCCATCCGGGAGGGAACTGAATGTCTGCGCAGAGCGGGGGCATGGCCGGGGAATGATGCCGCATTGGGGCTGGGTGTGGGGCCACACGATTGCATCATTGTGGCCCCGCCCCCTCTTCACAATGCCAAAAAAACGGCATTGTGAAGCAGGGGGTGGGGCTCCGATGACGTGATTCAGCGCAATTTGCGTCACCGCCCCCCCGCTGTGGGAGTTTCTATTAGTAGTTGGGGGTGCAGGCAGCAGCCGGGAGGCTTGCCTGTCTTTCTGGGGGGTCGGGAGTCGCACCTGAAATCGGGAGGGTAGGCAAGCCTGTATTTACTGTAGATGTTATATTTGGGATGGGAATTCCATACTATGAATTTAAAGCACCCTGATGTAATATTTGCTACCCTTTGCTGAAGGTTCTGCCAGGGGGTCTGTCCAAGCACTTATGAATATTTGAGAAAATAGTATGAGGCACAATGGTAATTCCACTTTAAAAGAAAAGCTTACTGGAATGTCAATCCATCCCAGCAGTAACCACCTGTTCTTTCATAATGTCAGTCTTACTTTTTATCTTAAACATGTGATTACCATCAACTTTTTTTATTTGTGTCCACATCACTAAGTTGGACCTTGATGTCATTATCATAGTCAGAAAAAAAATCATCACAACCACCCCCCCCCCCCTCCTTGTCAGCTGTCAGCTTGTCGTATCACTCTGGATTCATTGTCACTAAGGGACTTTATCGCTGCCCTCTGGGGCTTGTGTAAGTTGTGATAAATACTCTGATCAATGCGGGGTGCATTTAAGTCATCATTAGTGATCATTACAAAGATTTGATGTTAAAGTTGTTAGAGATGAATCATACAAGCTGTGTTTATGAAATATTATCTCTGAGATTATTATTCAGATTATATTCAGCAAAATCATCTCTCATTTGCAGTTTGTGACCTAGTTTGAAGTGATCAATATTGACATCAAAATCATCCCTAGTAAAAGTTGGTACAAAGTTTAAGCCCATATCTAAAAGAGATTGTTCTCCTGACGTCAGATTATAAAATGACAAATGTGTTTATTCTGCATATTAACACCACAGGAGGTGAATTCCACCTTGGGGAACACACTTCCTGTTGGTGGAACACATCTCTGGGTGCTGGAACACTCATGTCACATAACTCGGCTCCAGGCACTCCAGAGAAGCTGATGTGAAGCTGATGTATACATATGGTTGCATGGCAGTCCTGATGTGGTGTCACAAACAGGTATAATACTTTTTATCTACATATGTTAGGTTTATCCTTCAAGAGATGATTACTGCTAAAGTTATTTTGCTTGTGCGATACTTGTTTATATGTAATTGACAGGTGTCATCTTGCACACAGCTGCTGATTATTGTTATCACAGTTTTACCATTTAAGGCTGCTCAGTGTTAACATGTTATCCTGTTAAATCTGGGATGTGATTTGCCATGAGTAAATAAGGCTGCTTTTTACAAAAATTTGTGACATTACATTTATGGATTAGAGGCCTTTTTTTCATTTGATTATTACAAGTCTGGGGAGTGCCCTGTTTTTTCATATAAATATATTTTCATGCTAGAGATTTCTGTTTCAGATTTCCTGCTGTTGCATGATACAACTGTTAGGAATGGAGGGTTAGTCAGGCAGGGTTAAGTCTGGTAACAACCTTGAGGGTTGGACTCTAGGCAAGTAGCGACTTGTAGCCATACACAAAGTGCAGCCTTTGGGCTGCATGATCGCCTTGAGGGCTGGCTAGTTGTGGCCTGTCTGCCGAGGATGGGATGCAGCCTTTGGGCTGTGGGGCAGCCTTGAGGGCTGGTATGCCTTGGCTAGTTGTGGCCTGAGGGCCAAGGGTGAGATGCAGCCTTTGGTTCTGTGTGGCAGCCTTGAGGGCTGGTATGCCTTGGCTAGCTGTGGTCTATGAGCTGAGGAAGAGATACAGCCTTTGGGCTGTGTGGCTGCCTTGAGGGCTGGAAAGTCTCTGGTGTAGTGCGCACAAAGATGCGGAGGTGCAGCCAATGTCGCCAGGTTGACACTGGTGGTGGTGTGCCGGATTGCGCACTTTGTACTCTGAGGTGTGGCCAATGTCGCCGGGTTGACACTGGCGTAGGTACGTTGGATTGTGTACTCAGAACGCTGGGATGCGGCTAATGTTGCCGGGTTGACACAAACCGCCGGACGCTGGCAGGCACCCCAGGATGAGAATGCACACCGTGCCACCTAGATGACACAAGCAGCACTCAGCAGATGAAATGCAGACCATGCCACCTGGATAGAACAAATGGCAGAGGATAGACACAGCAAAACTGGACTCTGGAACTCGACTGATCAAAAGGAGACCGGCACAACCAAAATACGAGTAAACGCTATCACCAGCATCAGAGTAGCGATGACAGCAGCAGGATCCTGACCAGTCCCAGAATGACAGACAGGGAGGTAGTCGGAGTCTCAACGAACGCTGGCCCAGCGTTCAGCGTGCACAGCATTAGCCGTTCGGTGGCTTGTGACAGCACCCCTTATTCAGTGAAGATTTTCGAATCTGACACTGTACACATGTGCAGTGTCAGTAATTGAGGTTTTATATGATCCAAAAGACTCCTCCTTTTTTTGTTGGGATGTTTACCTCAGGTACAGTCAGTGATTCTCCCGACTGCTGTCCCTGCATAAATTTCTTCTCCGCCATATACCATAGGATGAATGACGCAAAACAGATGGCATTATATATCTTGTACATGAACTTATAGTCATAAAGCATATGTGTTTCCTATATGGGAAATTTGTTGACTGATAACATCAACAATGAACAATATAATTCAAAGAAGGTCCTAAAACTATGATATAAATCTTTTTATTTAAAATGATGGGATGTGAAGTTTAATTTCATGAATCTTTTTTTAATCAATCAATAAACTGGCGGGGGTTTTCTAAATACTGCACCAGATTGTTACAGATTGAAATGCAATTGATTTGTAATTAGAATTTCTGTCCTGCTGGTTTATATGAAAAGATTCAAGATCAAGTGTGTTTGTTGTGTATTTTTGTTAATAATAGACCTATAAATTACAATTGATGAGTTGTGATGAACAGAACCCTTTCAGTATAATGTAACTTACTTTACATGTTAACCACCTGAGCTCACTGAAAAAATAGTTTATTTTTTAGTATTGTGAAGAGAATTAGCAGTTACTGCAGAGTTAAGACGTCTGTATGAAGTCACTTGGCACTCAGTGTAGCATGTTTAAATTGTATATTTTACTATCCATATCAGGGAGCCTCTGTGCCCTGGGCCAGCTACCCTCACCCCTGGCGAACATGACATCATGACATAACACAACAACAGCAGGCATTGCTCTGTAGCAGGGGGCATCTACAGGCACCCTGTACTGTGGAAAAGGGTGGTTGGCTCCTCTCCAGGTTGCCAGCGGGGCAGAGGCCATGCTGTTCCCTCAACCTTGTGTCCTGTGCAGTGGCACCAATGTCACACCTATATATTACAGTGCTGATCTTTTTAATATACCATATAATTTTCATTATACACTTGTGGAGAATTTATTAGGACTTTTCATATAATATAAAACAATTTCCATTGAAGTCGGTTTAACGTTTCTTCACATCACACATATCAGAAGTAAACCAATTAGGTAATATACCTGTCATGACCCAGTTTTCACGGCATGGAGGTTTGCTGTCCTTACCGGTGAGGGCACTGTTGCGCGGTCCTTCTGGCGGGGGAGCTGGCATGTGGAGACTGGCATTGCATGTAGGCAGAGGTCTGCCAGTGTTGGGCCATCCTGGCAAGGGTAAGTCTAGTGGTGTCTCCGCATCACGGCTGTCTGGGCGCCACCATGTTGTCTTTGGCCATTTGACATACTAGGCCAATCGTCTGTGGGTCAACTGCTCTCTGGCCTCTCTCTCAGATTCCGTTACTGGGTACTTAAGTGTGTTCGGAGCACCCTGTATTTGCCAGTGCAACGTGTTTACAGCATCAGCTGTGAGAGAGAGTTCTCTGCGCTCCTGAACCTTAGTCTTGTGCTCCGGTGCTTGCCCTAGCTCCTTGTCAGCCTCCGGCTCCCTGCATAGCCTGCGCCGCTCTGCCTTGCCTTGCGCTCCGCTGGTGATCAGCCCTGCACCTTCCACCTGTTTCCTCAGTTAACTCATTCCTGCGCAGCCATCTTCCCAGCATTACCGGATTCTCCTTTCAGACATCATCACAGCATTGCCGGATTTCCCTTTCAGCCATCATCACAACATTACTGGATATCCCTCTAAGCCATTATTCAGCATACCAGGATATCTACTTCACTCTTACAGTCTATCTGGATTCATTTCATTCATCTCTGTCACTGATCTGGATATTCGTTTATTCCCACTCACTACAGTTCCCTCCTGCCACATATATTATTTTGTTTATTACTGGACTTTAGTTAATCTTATTGTTCATGTCTACCAACATTCACATGAAACAACTCACCTTTCAGTTTAAACCTTTTCCGGTGTCTACTCCTGTTACCACCCAGGGTCCACAACAAACACAGACTCTGACAATACCTTAATATGAATCAAGCTCATACTCTCCCAAACAATATTACTGTCTCCCCACTCTAATAACACTTAACTTTTACTAAACTTAATCCCAATATTCCTTAACATCCCTACACTCTAATTACTTTACATAACCTTCCCACCAAAATAGCTACATCTCTTGTATCATCTGGCTGCAGCTGTGCCTTGCTCCTGATGTCAAGATGTCATTTGTGCCTTGTCTCAAAAACTAAAATATTAATTGTACCAGGCAGTTGCCGGCAAGCCCCAGTGGCTGCCCAGCCTTGGACATCTCAGCCAGTGCCCCTGGCAAGTGCCATCCTGGCCAAGGGGTAGATATGCCCTCACTGGCAGGAGATAAGGAATTTGCTATGCTTCCTTTGAACATAGGGTTCCCATTCTCTCCTAATTAGTTACTTTTTTCCCTAAATGCCGTGTAAGCGATACGGAAGGGAAACTAATCCAGCAATTAGTTCCCTTCCGGATTGCTTACACGGTGCCCACTGACGTTACAAGGTGTGCGGCTACTGCTGTCATTCCATTTTTGTATATTCATGCACCGTTACTTATACTAGGAAATTTAGAGGGAACACCAGTCACATGACTACATCCCACTGAGGGTGTTCTATAAAATCCCTTCACAACAGGACTTGCAGCATCACAGCATTGATAAGTGGCTTGGTATTCCCTCAATAAGTGGGCTAAGGAAAAATGTGAAAGATATATAAAGGTCCATTTATCAATGAGTTTTATCATTTGCAATGAGTTTTAAAACTCATTGTGTATGATAATGGTGTTGCAGCCAATCAGTTCCTAACTTTCATTTGTTTGAAAAATAACAGTTGGGACCTGATTAACTTGAGCATCATTATCATATGCAAAGAGTTTTAAAACTTGCTGCGTTTGATAAAACTCATTGATAAATGGACCCTTAGGGCCTGATTCAAAGCCGGACGCTATTTGCGGACGCTCGTTCTCAAAAATGGGCTGGCTATTTAAATTGAGCGCTCGCTCTTTGCGGTCTGTTGACGCCTCTATGTCTGAACGAACGAAACATGCGCTCGCTATTTTGTAAAGACGCCCCTTGGCCGCTCGCATCATACGTCATCTCCGCTATTTATTAGATTAATTGAGTACATCGAAAGGCGTATGAACTGCTCGCAATTCTTGTGGTAGCATTTTCCTACCGCAATCATGCGAGCAGTTCAGGCTAAAAGACAACCAAGTGACGTGGTCGATGACGCTGCTTTGTTAATTATGCACTCCCATTAAACACCGTTTGGCACGCCTGCGTTCGGATCTCCACTCCCCGTTTTCAAGCACCTTCCCCTGTTACCACCTACAAACGCCTCATTCTGTCACTCAAATTAGCAGGCATTCGCTATTTTGCGAGCACACGATTTCCGACCGCACTGACTGTTTGGCGCATGCGCATTACAACCCATATGCATGCGCAGATGTGCGAACATCGCTCGGAGCGAACGAGCGGCCGCTTATGAGCGGCTCTGAATCAGGCCCTTAGTCCACTACTCTGCCAAAGCACAATAGAATCACTCAATAATAGTGCTCAGCTCCTCATCCTCACCCTCCACAAATACCTTCTGGACATCATATACACAGTACTACATCTCCTTAGTTAGAATAACATGACTTTGAAAATTAGATATTTAAATGTAATAGGCTCAAATTTGCTTTTTAAAATAGACAAAGGTGTCGATTCAGACCCGGACGCTAAGCCACGATCGCTCGCATCCAAAAAGGGGACAGGTATGCGAATAACGTGATCGCACTGTCTGGCGTAAGGACGCCCTCTATGTCTTAGAGAGTGATGGCAGAGTGAGCGCACGCCGGTATAAAGACGCCCACTCTTCTTTCTTAACACACATCATCTCCATGAAGTGTATGATTAATCAGAATCATCGAGAGCCATCGGAGCTGCATGCAGTGCTTGAGGTAGACATTACTCCACTGCAAGCACTGCGATCACTGCAGGCTGAAATACAACCAAGTGACGTGTACAATGACACTTCCATGCTAATTATGCACACCCATAAAACTCTGTTTTGATGCCCAGACACGCCTGCATTCGCAGCACCACTCCCCCGTTCACAAGCACCTTCCCCTGTTACCACCCACAAACGACACATTCTGTCACTTAAAGTAGCGATCAGTCTTTATGCTAAGAGCGCATGATTCCCGATTGCAGTGACTGGTTCGCTCACTGCAATGCATACGCATGTGCAGACGGAGAACAATCGCATATAGTGTGCGTCCATGGCTTTGCACCCAGGTCTGAATCAGGCCCAAAGTCCTCATTGAAATGGTAAATAAGCATAAATGTTCTCAACAGTCAATAAAGAAGCATTTCCACATTAAACAGCAGCTCTGTAGATTTCCAATTTCATAAATTAAATGTAGAGACCGTATCCTCATTGGCCCTATAATACACTATTACAGTGCCTCGGAGTAACAAAATACATAATATTTTTAACACAATTCCCTTTCTTTAAAAAAAATCTGTATAAGATATACCATATACCATATACAAAGTTAAACAAGCATTCATATTAATTTTTTGAGATTTTAGGTAGATTTTAGTCAAATTTGGCTCATCTAATATCACCATTAATCCAAACCAATGTAATGTATTTCAATTTATGCTAAATGTTTATGTCATCTCTTTATGCAGCATGAACTGTTTTGTACATGGGGAGTTTTCCTTCCTGCAACAAAGGAATATACTCTCTTCTCCAGTCTTCATAAAACATAGTCCAGTTGGTATTAACAGATAAACATCTATCACAATTTGTCAGCAAAGCAGTTATCGGTTTAATCATCTGACCAGATCATGCCCCTGTCTCTACATTGATTAAGCAACCAATTGCTATACAAGCAATGTATAGGCAAGGCCAATAGAAGTTGAATAAAAGATTGATAGCTAATCCATTACAACAACAACATACTAATCTGACTTTTTACAGTTCTTCTCTAGCACATATACCCTCTGGTGTGCTTGAGTCATAAGGATTTAATAAGAGGGCATTTAATAAACCTAGTTTCTACAATAAAAGACAGAGATGCCAAAACCAGAGATCCATACCTTGAACAGTTTAATAAGCAAGCCATATGCCTAAATGTACTTATTAAATACAGTTTGTTAAAGATCAGCTGCACAAAATTTCCTTACAGAGAATAGAATACCATTTTAGAACTCTTATAGCATTATATTACCAAAAAAAGAACAAGGCAGGTGATATGCTAGATAACCAACTTAAAATACAACAGGCTAAAATAAAATATATTTTATAATGACAAAGAACATCACTAAAGGTTTAAATCCAGAAGCTGTAGCTGTTGAATTTGCATCATTTTCATCACAATTGTATAACCTGTAAATGGACTCTTATTCCCACATTTGACATTATCATTCAGTTTCTGCAAACAATGATCACCCCACTGCAGATTCTCAACAGAAATATAGAATTAAAGGAATTGCAGCCAGAACTATAGGTTTATACCATAGAGCAATTCTTCTGCATCAGTCAGTCTTGCTAACTTTTATGCTATTCTGAAGCCTCATTTATCAACGAGTTTATAACTCAAAACTAGTGGTAAATATCACTTTTTATGATAAATGGTGCTCAGCCAATCAGCTCCCAACTGTCAACTGTTAGAAAAATGACAGTTGGGAGCTGATTGGTTGGAGCACCATTTATCATAAAAAGTGCTATTTACCACTAGTTTTGAGTTATAAACTCATTGATAAATGAGGCTGTAAGTCTCTTACTTGACACCATGTTTCATGCAGCTGTACAACTGAGTACTTTCTGGCTTCATGCTACTATTGTCAATAACTGTTGCCTTCTGTGTAAATTATTCTTCTTTCTCCATTATCAACCAATACCAGGTTGAATTGTGACAGGCTCCCAGGTACTGGATGTTACTACCTAATTTTTTGTCTTTACAATAGGTAGCATTACACAGATCTTAATGTCTACGGGGCCTATTCATCATTACTAAAAAATCGATGGCTATAATTAGGTTTAGAACTCGCATGGAGTTCTACTTAATTACCGGAGGAGTTCATCATTCTTCCTCTCTATAAGTATCTATTCCAAAAAGCTGTCATTTTTGCGATGGCAGCTTTTCAGAAAATAGATAGTTTTCCCTGCCTGCTGTAACTTACTGCAGCTGTAATCAGTGCTGCGCATACGCCGTTGCGTTCACAAAAGCGCCGCATGTACAGCAATGATTACAGCTGCGGTAGTTCTGTGTCCGTCTCCCAACCCCCCCACCCCCCCCTCGCTCTCCTCTCCCGCCTACCTGGCCACCTGTCACAGGCTGCAGCTGTGGAACTCGGACCTCCCATCTGAATATTACATTTTTTATTTTTAAACTTCACTGTTTTTTTTTAATTTTTATAAACTTTACTGTGTTCTTCTGGGAGAGGAGGGACCAGGGAGCGACAGAGCGAGCCAAAGAGGACCTGTTCACACTGAAAGCAGCTAAGTATAACCCACTATATAATAATATTTGGAATTTGATGAATAGTCTAATTTGTACATCTCCATACTAATGTATGGGGAGTGTGGAAATTAACGCAGGCGGACTTAACTAGGAGATATAGTGATATCTCAATTAATACTAAAAAAGGTAATTAAGGAAAATGTCTTTAAAACCGTTATTTTAGTGTTGATGAATAGGCCTCTACATCAGCAGAATTAATCATTTGGAAGAATTTTTTTTAAGGCATAACTTCCTACTTCTTCACCTTAACTTCACTGTACTCCTTTGAAGTAGATATTTTAATTATCAATTTTAAATCCTGGGCTGACTATGAATTGTGTGGATACCAATGTAATGTTTACACCAGGCAATAATTGGATGAAAGATGCATCCTTTTTTATTATGATTCAGAATACAAAAATGTAGCACATTTGCATACAAATACTGGTCACACTGCAAGTTACATAATCGTGTCATTTACCAACATCTTTGACTCAGGCACTTCGATGCACATTCTTATCTGCTGAGCCTTGTACTTCACACCTCAATCACGTGTAGGGGGTGAGATCAATGCTTTAAAGCTTTAGGCAGGTACTAATCAAGGGAAACGTCATGATCCATTTGCATCTGAACCTTTGTAACCCATCACCCTGTCCAACTAGAGCTAAAAACTGGATCAGCACAGTCCACAGATTCCCCTCTGATCTACAGAACGGTAAAACATTTTTTTAATCTTTCTGACATTTCTCTCTTCAATTAGACAGTCCCTTAGTCCACAACCCCCCCTGTGATTTGATTGCACTTCCCAGAGGGCTGCTGTAGATGCAATGGGAAGTAAACATATCACACAGCTAATGGTACAGATACAAAAATACCAACATACAAGGGCTAACAGTGGCTGCTAGAGCATTCAGGTAGTTGGAGAACTGGAAGCACTAACATGCCTTTACAGCCTGTAATTCTACAAATATACTGTATAGGATGAGAACTGGAGGGAATTTATTTTCCTAAGTCAATTTAATACATGCTTGCTGACATTGCATACCTCCCCTGGGATATTCAAGTGCCATCATCAGGCACACACCACCGTGCAATGCTGCAAAATTGCATCATCAAATGTCTGGACTGACCACGTCACTGGATCATTTTCTGGGATTCAGGAGGTTGGTTGGTGCTTGTCACTAAGGTATGACCTAAGTTTACTACCCAGCAGTGTATATTTCACTGCTAGCACTACTTTGGAGCAGTTATCCTGTCACTGCAGCAATACTGAATTGCGCTGGCAGTTGGTTGTCTACCACTACAATCTGTGGAAAGATAGATACCTAATTTAAACTGTGCTTTTGCAAACGACTAGGCTCCATATTGTGCATATTATGCTTCTATAGTGTTTTACTCTACAAATTAATCTTTTTTCTTAGTTACCTTCTGCATTTTCATTTGCTTTGTGATCAGATTTGGATTGTACTTTTAGAAAAAAAATTGATTATTTTCCTAATATCGTCTATCAAGCCCCACAAACCTACATATTCTCTTACCTTCTATGCTTCTGCTATGTTTGAACTTCACTTAAACACAAAGACCTATATTTTATAGTAGTTTGCATTTAATCAGCAACTACTTATGTTTCCTCCTCCTATTCATTATATGCCCTCTATTTTTTTGGATGTATTGCACAATATCACATACGTGCCTACTTACCCAGAAGGGCTGGAGGCTCCCGAAAATCTGGAGGTGCTCCCGGCCATCCAGAAATGTAGGCAAGTCTCCCAGAGGCTGGGAACACTCGGCCGTGGCCGCCCTCTTTCCGGGTGAAGCAGGAAGCACAGGCAGCCAATGATGCAAATCGCTTTGAATTGCATCATCAAGGCTCCACCCCTCAGTTCACAATGCCGGTAACTGAGACATTGCAAACTGGAGGTCAGGGCTATTATGATGACATGATTGTATCATCACAACCCCAGACCTGTCCACATTTTATGTGCCATCCCCAACCTCCGCCGTGCCCGCAGTGACGACTAGTCAAAACATTGTCAAGTATGCAATATCACCTGTATAGGGGTATGTATAGTTGCTGTTTCAGGTTTTGTTTACAATGTGTAACTTTGTATGTATTACACTTTCTCTTATTGTTCAGTATTGGATGTAGTGCATCACACAACTTATTATTATTATTATTACATATCAGAAACAACTGCTTTGCTTTCGGTGTTGCAGATTTTTATATGTGTATTAGTTGTTATCATTCCAGTTTGAAATGTTTCTTTAATAACTGTTTTGTTGAACACAAGTTTAATCTCACACTATTATTGAAAGCTCGGTGACCTTTCTCTTTTAGCAGCAATGCATATCAGCCTCAATTGCTATTTCTGGATGTGGTGTTCTCATCATTTAATCATGCTTGATTAAACCTTGAAATGGTAACCTTGGATAATTCGGCATTTCCATTGTTTTATTTTTTTATTTGTATAACTGCCCCACATTTTTCATCTGTGCATGTTGCTTCATGTATATGTTCTACATTGTATGATCAACTGTTCTTTAGAAGGCTCCACAATGGAATCATGAACAATTGCAATAGAAATGTTGACTGGTGGTTTTAAATAGCGAGATTCAATTAAGAAGGAAAATAAATTGTGTGGTTATTTTAACTTCATTATTTACATTTCAAGGTTAAGTTTTGTTATTGTAAAATACAAACAATGTTACATATAGCAATTTGTCTCCAGCATCTAGTTGTATTGGAAAGGATGGATTTATATAACTTCAAATATCTACTTAAGTGTTAAGCAAAGTAGGAAATATGAATTTGCAAGAAATTTATTGATGTGATCTAGTACTGGTACATGCATATATGTCTTATGAAGGTGCACTTGGATTTTCAGGTGACCTCTGGTGGCTCCTTCCTGGGCTTGCCAGGGGCTCTGTAAATGTGTGCATGCACAGGATTGTGATTCTGCACATGGGCACAAATCAACAAGCTGGTTTCTAGGGACTACAATCGGCTGCAGCCCTTAGCAGCCAGGTAGGGCTGCCATGATAGCAGGGAATGGCTTCCAGTGGGAAGCGCTCTCTGCTATTACAGTCTCAACTGCAAATCCCAGGGGAAGAATACACTTCCCAGCACGTGATTAGCAGGGAGCACTTTCCATGGGAACCCCTGCTAGGCTCTGGTAGTCACTGCGTGTGGCTGATTTTACTGGGGGGACTGCAGTCCTGCTGCTCCTAGGTAAAAATCTTTCACTGCCTATGACTGTTTTCTAGGATAATATCCACACAAATATCTTGCAACTACTTGAAGAACAACAAGAAAGTTGATTCAGTATTAGAAAGACCAAGGAAAGAAGTTCAGTGCCATGAAGCAGTAGGCAACCACTGCATAGGTATAAACAACATTACAAAGCTACAGTATGATAAAGCAGTACAAAAATAAAGCTTAGGGCCTGATTCAGAGGTGGACGCAAACCGAACACAACGTCGATGTTAGCAGAGGTAAGCAGTTATTTGCTACTGTGCAGAAAAGATACTGACATCCCAATGTCACATAACTTACCCTGAGTGTATGCTGCTGTGCAGGGCCAGATTAAGGACCGTGGGGGCCCCTGGGCAACAAACGTGTGGGGGCCCCCATCGATAAAAGTTGTGTATGTGTGTATATATATATATATATATATATATATAACTTGTACATACATACACACATGCATATATATATATATATATATACACATATATGTGTACATATATGTACGTATATATTTTAACATTATATATATATATATATATATATATATTCAATTGTTCCTTCCATACACAGCGAATAACAGAGGGCACTCACCAGAGGTACAAAGCTCATGCTATTTAATTAATCACTGGTAAAGTAATTGTCGATGTTTCAGTCCTGAAGGACCTTCTTCAAGACATCAAAACCATAGTGCATATCATCATAGTGCAAACAATCACATCACCAGATCAAGTACATAAATGTAAAAAACAATCTCCATTTATACCCAGAGTAATCACACATAACGCAACTCACCCTAGAAGCCCAGAGATGAACATCATACAGAGCAGCTGCGGAGATCGGAAACCAGGTGCCGTGAAACGGAAGTCACGTCACACCCCTCTTTGGTCACTACGCAACCGCTACACAACATCGCTGTTCAAACAGAATGTAAAACTATTCATCATATGTTGGCAGGGGTGGATCGCTCTAACGCATGTACTGATAGTTTTATAATATGTTCTTTGTATGTCTGTTTATGTTTTGTATTGTTTGTATTTATTACGAGTAATCACGTGGTGTTTGTGTATGTCTACCTTGGCAGGCGTCGGGTCTCCATGGTTACGGTGACGTCATTGATGTGCAGACACGCTTCCGGCGTGACCAGAAGTTCTGCACACGGGACGGGACGCGGCCGATGGGACCCGGCGCGAGTGCACAACAAGTAAAATGAGGAAGAAGAAGAAGAGAAATTTATCTGCATCATCATCTGTGAAAGATAATACCCCACATTCAGCTTGTGCGAGTAACTCATCATCCAGAAAAGTTGAGGCTACTTGTGACATCATAAAATTATCAATATATATAATATAATAATTGATCTCTATTGAAGCGGCACTTAAGAAAAACAGCAATACAATACATTTAAATTAGTTCACGTGTAACACATTCTACAACAACATATGATTTAAAATGTATGCAAACGATCTGTGGACATGAAATATCCAACTCTTGCAACTTTTAACAGGATGGGTGTCAGGCAAAAAAGCTCTTCAAGAATCCAGAAAAAATTACTTGAATCCAGCCAATAATAGATCAATCCATAGACTGCACTCACATCATATCTTAAAGCTTCAACTTGCGAGGTGCAATCCTCAAACCATAAAAATGGTCAAATATATATTCAATTGTTTCTTCCATACACAGGGAATAACAGAGGGCACTCACCAGAGGTACAAAGTTCATGCTATTTAATTCATCACTGGTAAAGTAATTGTCGACGTTTCAGTCCCGAAGGACCTTCTTCAAGACATCAAAACCATAGTGCATATCATCATAGTGCAAACAATCACATCACCAGATCAAGTACATAAATGTAAAAAACAATCTCCATTTATACCCAGAGTAATCACACATAACGCAACTCACCCTAGAAGCCCAGAGATGAACATCATACAGAGCAGCTGCGGAGACCGGAAACCAGGTGCCGTGAATCGGAAGTCACGTCACACCCCTCTTTGGTCACTACGCAACCGCTACACAACATCGCTGTTCAAACAGAATGTAAAACTATTCATCATATGTTGGCAGGGGCGGATTGGGATAGAAAACCAGCCCGGGAAATTTCTGGTAGCAGCCTTAATGGGGGCGGGTCTTTTGATTGGGCGGAGTCTGTGGAGGGGGTTGGGATACTCCATCCTCATAGAGCCTGATTCTGTGATTCATAGAAAGAAGCAGTTACAGCCTTCCTTGTGTCATTTGCTGCAGTTGTGTCTGCAACTTAATGCTAATGCCACTACAAAGCCCTTCCGTTATGTACAGCCATGCATCTGATTGTGCAAGGACTGACACTGCAATTATGCTTTGTGCGTCTTTAGAAACCAACATCAGTCACGCCACTGAAACTTTCACCAGACCAATGCTAGGTGCAGATCATTCATCTAATTATGGCCTCCAATGTGAGCGAGACTATGCAGCCTCTTTCCACAACACACCTGTCACTCCAATAACACACCAATCGCTACATCTGCATCTGATTAGCCAGCCCCCTGTAGCCACACAGGAAGCCCAACACATTTCTGATGCACTTCTTGTGCATGCATCTATATCTGTACTGCGCATCTATACAAACACCATCGGGACAAAAAACACCACTCTACTGCTTCTGACTCAGAATAATGCAGTATACTATGCCATAGTGGTTCCTGCTGAATAACATAACTACATAAATAGTTATAAAATGTCACTGGCGTGACATTATGGTGACATCACACCAAACACGCTGCAGCATACTGTATCATATACAGTATATCAAATGATCTGGCTGACTTACTCATCAATGCCCAGCCCAAACCCTGGACCTAGAAACATGAAATCCAGGGGGTATATTCCTTCCATGATGTAAGCACCCACTGAGAAGGGATTTTTTGAAATTCAACTCCAATGGGGGTGAAAATTAGTAAAATGTTTCCTCTTAACTGAGGTGATAGAGTGACAAAACAACATGCCCCAGGTGCTGCGGGACTTTAAGCTCATGTCTGGGATGAATGGCGTCTCCGTGTGTCTACATATGGGACAAATCCTCTGTGTTCTATGTATTGTATGGTTGCAGTTATAATACCGACAGTCAGAATGCAGACACTGAGAATAGCCGCGCCAGCATCCAGACCGGCACCGACATCCTGACAGTAAGTTTTGGTGTTAGCGGGGAGGGTTAGGCACCAGAGGGAAGGTTAGGGTTAGGCAATAGGAGGGGTTAGGTTTAGGCAGCTGGGAGAAAAGCGGGGTTAGGATACCCATACCCAACCCATATAAGAAATGCACCTACACTATCAATATAAAATACAAGGCAATGACTGCATACAGGGATAGATGGACAGATATGTTATTACTATGCATATTTTCTATAAGTACACATAAATGTAGGCATAAACACAACATCTATAGCAGAGGTCTGTGTATGTGTGTGTATATATATATATATATATATATATATATATTTATATATATATGTGTATAAAACGTGCTTTTATCTAGCACATGTAGATCGGCATTCCTATATACCCATGAGGAACTTGCCAGGGTGCTCGTCAGAAAAATAACAAGGTATGCAAAAAAGCGGCACTCCACTGGTCTTCATAACAGCAAATAAATATACTCAGCAGTGTCAGTGTAACACTTCCTTGAAAAGGGGCAAATAAAAGTTTGAAACGTCGGTTCATTAGACTGGCTCTTTGAGTACATTTATTTGATGTTATGAAGACCAGTGGAGTGCCGTTTTTTTGCATAACTTACATATATATAAATAATGTGGTGAGCGATGGGATGTGATTTTATATATATACTGTGTATGTATATATCACATCCCATCCCGCAATAAATAATCACATTCCATCACACAAGTTAAGATAGTTAATGAGGTGATGCTTCAGTGGCATGTGATGTGATTATATTATATAAATATTTGAGGGGTCCATGTGGATTTTATTTTTTTATAAGTGATGCTTGCACAGTGCACACTTAACATTTTGTCTCACAATATGGGGGACCCCCGATCCCCTCCCCCCCCGGCCCATGCAAATTATAATAGAATAAGAACAAGTAGAATCAACAACTGCACACACATACAAATAAAATTGAGACTTACTGTACTCAATGCAAGCTAGCCGCGGCTGCCCCGAGTCCTGCTGCAGCAGCATCTGCCCTTCCCGGCTCCTAAGTCCTGCCCTTGTGACTGCTTGAGGCGGAGCCGTGAGCTGTCACTCACGAGCTCCGCAATGGCCGATGGGAGGAGCTGCTACTGCTGCTGAGAATGCGCAGCAGCCATGAGCCCTCCCAAGGCCATATTACACGGGATGGATTAGCTTCTGTACAGAAGCTTATGACCGCTGCTCACATTACCGGCCGTTAGAGCTGCCGATGCCTGTGTCAAGCGGCCCAGCAGAGGGGAGAGGGGACCGGCCCAGCGGGAAACAGCCCGCTTTCCCGGTGGCCCAATCCGCCCCTGTATGTTGGTCACGAGATGCCATCACGTGAGGACCGACGCTACCATGCTGTCATGGCAACCCATAAATAAACAAAGGTCACCCAGCGCCCTCAGACCAACCATCCCACATCACTATATATCACAATGCAGTAACGGTCTCCGTTGCCTTTCACGTGAGAGTATTACCTGACAAACATATGACCAACAGCGCTAATATGCTGGTTAATTAGCAACGCTCTATAGCGGTTGCTAAGTGACAAAAGAGGGGTGTAGCGTGTCTTTTTAATTCACGGCACCCGGTTTTTGATTAAATATGTGTTGCTATGGTAGCGTCGGTCCTCACGTGATGGCATCTCGTGGCCAACATATGATGAATAGTTTTACATTCTGTTTGAACAGCGATGTTGTGTAGCGGTTGCGTAGTGACCAAAGAGGGGTGTGACGTGACTTCCGATTCACGGCACCTGGTTTCCGGTCTCCGCAGCTGCTCTGTATGATGTTCATCTCTGGGCTTCTAGGGTGAGTTGCGTTATGTGTGATTACTCTGGGTATAAATGGAGATTGTTTTTTACATTTATGTACTTGATCTGGTGATGTGATTGTTTGCACTATGATGATATGCACTATGGTTTTGATGTCTTGAAGAAGGTCCTTCGGGACTGAAACGTCGACAATTACTTTACCAGTGATGAATTAAATAGCATGAACTTTGTACCTCTGGTGAGTGCCCTCTGTTATTCCCTGTGTATGGAAGAAACAATTGAATATATATTTGACCATTTTTATGGTTTGAGGATTGCACCTCGCAAGTTGAAGCTTTAAGATATGATGTGAGTGCAGTCTATGGATTGATCTATTATTGGCTGGATTCAAGTAATTTTTTCTGGATTCTCGAAGAGCTTTTTTGCCTGACACCCATCCTGTTAAAAGTTGCAAGAGTTGGATATTTCATGTCCACAGATCGTTTGCATACATTTTAAATCATATGTTGTTGTAGAATGTGTTACACGTGAACTAATTTAAATGTATTGTATTGCTGTTTTTCTTAAGTGCCGCTTCAATAGAGATCAATTATTATATTATATATATTGATAATTTTATGATGTCACAAGTAGCCTCAACTTTTCTGGATGATGAGTTACTCGCACAAGCTGAATGTGGGGTATTATCTTTCACAGATGATGATGCAGATAAATTTCTCTTCTTCTTCTTCCTCATTTTACTTGTTGTGCACTCGCGCCGGGTCCCATCGGCCGCGTCCCGTCCCGTGTGCAGAACTTCTGGTCACGCCGGAAGCGTGTCTGCACATCAATGACGTCACCGTAACCATGGAGACCCGACGCCTGCCAAGGTAGACATACACAAACACCACGTGATTACTCGTAATAAATACAAACAATACAAAACATAAACAGACATACAAAGAACATATTATAAAACTATCAGTACATGCGTTAGAGCGATACAATCAGAATATGCCTAAGATCTAGAAGCTCACTGTTATTCAAACACCTACCGCTGGAATATAAGTGATATCTATTACAAACTTAATTTCATCAAAGCTACATTTTAGTGGAAGATACCATAATTTAACGGATCATTCAGACCCTTGGGTCTAACAGTATCTAAAAAATGAATCCACTTGGATTGCAACATTAATAGCCTCTTATTTCTATCGCCCCTTCTACCATCATCTAAGGCTTGATCTATTGCCATATATTTTAAACTGGAGAGATTATGTCTAGCTTCCAGGAAATGCCTGGTGTTTGTGTATGTCTACCTTGGCAGGCGTTGGGTCTCCATGGTTACGGTGACGTCATTGATGTGCAGACACGCTTCCGGCATGACCGGAAGTTCTGCACATGGGACAGGACGCGGTCGATGGGACCCGGCGCGAGTCCAGGGATGACAGCGGGTATTTAAGGTAAGCATGTACACATATTTGGTTTATATATGTGCAGCCTGACGACGGGCAATAAAGCCTGAAACGTTGCAGCTATGATCTTGTGAAGCAAGTTTTATTTCTAAGACCATAGAGTGCAGCACCTGGTGGACTATATATATATAAATAATATATATATATATATATATATATTTATATATATATATACACACACAAACATACATTGGGCTGCCTGCCTGATGTGTGTGTGTGTGTCTATATATGTATATATATATATATATATATATATATATGTGTGTCTATATATTTATAAATATATATATATATATATATAGACACACATAAATACATAGACAGACACATAAACACAGATACACATACCTGTATATACATTAGTGCTGCCTGCTTACTTTAGTGGCAGCAGGCCAGCATCAGAATAAGGGGTCGGAGCCAAATGCAGGGGGTGGGGCTTACTCGCGGGCCACGGCTCGGTAAAGATTAAAAAAAAAGTCTGGCTGATGGTGTCTGGGACAGAGTGGGGGGACCCCTATTTGTGGGGGGGCCCCTATGTGTATAGGGAGGGCGCCCCTGTCGCCCTCCCTATAATCCGGCCCTGCTGCTGTGTACAGGATTGCTGGCATTAGGAACCTCGAGGCATCAACATGGGCATTCCTGGGTGGTGATTGGGAGGTGGCCTAAAGTGAAAAAGGTCAGCCTCAGGGGCATGTTATAGGATTGTATTGCACAGGCATGTCAGTGAATGTGGCTGCGTCGCAGAGCCATGCTACAGAGGAGTAGAGAAGGAGACACTGTGCCTGCCATAGGATTGATGGTGCTTGTGTGGATGCGCCGATTGTGGATTGTTCAGAACCACTGGCAAAGTTTTACTGCCCACATTAAAAGTGGGTGCCTCCTGCCTTGCATTCCCTTGTGCACATTAATACACAAAAGAAAGGATGAAACTAGCATTTGCATATTACTGCTGCTGCGACTGCGCAAAAAGTTGCAGTAGCGGCTGCAAGGCCTGTAATCTTCATTAAGTGCCACCTTAATGGACACATTATATATAAAACTAATTAAATTAAATAATATTGAAGAAAAAAGTATTTTTATTCAATTGTGTGAATTTTGGCTATTTGCACATCAGATACAATATATGGAAATGATGCAATTAAACTCTGCTTAGAATGCTCCATATACTCAGAAGACAAACTTATCCCAGTGTACAGAAGACATCTTCCTAAAACTAACAGTATTGAGCTAATTTAAAAAAGAAAAGAGGTCAGATTTACAACACTGTGGGGCATATTCATCATAACTAAAAAATTGATGTAGGTAATTAGGTTTAGAACTCGTATGCAGTTCTACATAATTACCGGAGGAATTCATCATTCCTCCTCTACATCAGTATCTATTCCGAAAAACTGTAATTTCTGCGATGACAGCTTTTCAGGAAATAGATTCTTTTCCCTGTCTATTCTAAGTCACCGCATCTGTAATCAGTGCTGCGCATGTGCCGTTATGTTCACAAAATCAGCGCATGCGCAGCACTGCCTACAGCTGTGGTCATTCTGTTTTCACCCCCAACCCCCCCCCCCTCCTCCCCTCTGCTCACCACCCTGTCCCCCACCTACCGGCCCGCTGCAGCCGCGGACCCTGACCTCCCATCTGAAGAGGAGAAAACAGTAAAAGTAAAAAAAATACATATATATTAATATTATTTTTTAAAAAACTTTACTGTG
Source organism: Taudactylus pleione (assembly GCA_031769625.1). Taxonomy (NCBI): domain Eukaryota; kingdom Metazoa; phylum Chordata; class Amphibia; order Anura; family Myobatrachidae; genus Taudactylus; species Taudactylus pleione. The sequence continues at coordinate 5,576,324 of JAUIMM010000182.1, forward strand.
TTCTGTCGGGAGAACAACAGTCAGAGCAGCAGCCGGAGCCGGAGGAGGGATAAGTGAGCGACGGAGGGAGCCGAGGAGGACCTGCCCAGCTGAAAGCAGGTATCACACGCTAAACACCACCTGAGAGTGGCGTATAGTAACACCATCAAATTCCGAAAATACATAATTTTCGGAATTTGATGAATAGCCTAATTTCTACATCCCCATACTAATGTATGGGGAGTGTAGAAATTAACGCAGGCGGACTTAACCAGGAGATACTGTATCAGTGATATCTCCTGTGTTAAGTGTGTTAATGAATACTAAAATAACAGTAATTAAGGAAAATGTCCTTAAAAACTTTATTTTAGTGTTGATGAATAGGCCCCTTAGTAATCTGACATTGGTGTCATGAGAGATGTAAATGCAATGAAGATATTTTTTTTTTCCTTTACAGAACACCAATGGCTGTGAACTAGATAGTTTGCACTTTAATTTCACACTAAACTGTATAAAAAGTCCGGATACAGTAACACTAGAGATAAAAGTAAGATTTCATAATATGCTGCTTATTCATCCACCAAGCTATGGCTATTGCAAATAATCAGGCATTACTAGTGAGAGTCACAGTGCTTTGGTCCCAATTTCTTACAAGTCTCTGACAAATAAGAGGCACGCCATTCAGCTGAACCCAATTCTGTTGTCTGACTCAATATGTTGGATATGTCTGACTAGCCCAATTAAATATCTGACTCTGGACTTGATTCAGCAGTGCACGCAAGTGCACTGCTGAACGCAGATTCCCGGTCATCAGGAATCTGCGTGTGCGCAGGACCCATTCTGCGAGTGTGCAGAATGGGTCCTGCTCAATTGCACGCAAGCCCTTGAATGCCTCTATGCAGCTTTGCAATTGTGATCCTTGCTGAATCAGGCCCTCTATTCAGTTATTTTCCTGTAGATGTTTGGCTTGTGAGCAAGGCCCTATTACGGCTTTGTTTGTTAATACCCAGAGGGAAATGTATTAAGCAATGGCAAATTACAGGCAGTTTTCATGTAGAACCAACAGATTTACTATCATGTGGTAGAAGCTCAAACACCACCCAATGTGAGTGTGTTTGTAAAATCCCAAACCGTGTGCGCATTACTAGAAGCTGCATGAGGTTGCATCAATGCTTTTCAGCCCAAACTCGTGTGTGTTTGAAATCTGTCTTTTTACTGTGAGCATTTGAATTGGGATTGAGTCCTTGTAACATGTATGAAAATCTAAGCAATCCCTTATAATTATTTGACAGGAGCCAGGACAGTAGTTGATATTTGCATAGATGTTGCTAGTAAGCTCTTTTTAATTAGCAATCCCTAAGCGTTGGATTGCACTTTTACTGTCCTATTACTTTTTTTTTTTTTTTTTTTTTAATCTGTGTGTGTTGTAGAGCATATTTCTCAAAAATATTTTCAGGATACCAGTAAATATTAAATATCACCTGAGTGTATGTATGGGAACCACAGCAGATATCTCCGATCCCCCGTTTTCGTTGCAATAGGTTTCCATGGGGCTGCTAAAATGCAGAATTTTCCAAATCTGGAGGCTGGCTCTGGTAGCTAACGCCATCTTCAAATGGCGTTATCCAAAGTAGCCTATAGGCTACACACTGCATAAGTTACCAGGGCAGAGGTATAAAGATCCCCTCCCACAGCAATAGCCGTTCTGATGACAATGCATGCGCAGTAGAAAAGTGACTGAATTTGCGATCATTTTACTTTTCACATCACAGGAATGGTCTCCTATCGGAGCCCCGGTCCCTGCTTGTGATTCTTGGAACATTCCTATGATGCTTAATCTCCTCTCCGAACCACAAAAATTTATTCGTTTTTTTCTTGTAGTTTGATGTGAGGAATTGCAAACTGCTTTCTACATTGCACAATTTTTATTCTTTCCATGTGTAAAATTGGAATGGGGGGTTTCAGTTCTGGCAGTTTTTAAAATGTAATGCATGGTTTGGGCTTTAGGATTTTGCAGTTTACAAAGCACATTTAAAAAAACACAGAAAAGCATGAGGTTTGGCAAATCTGCACTTTAGTAAATCTTATCCAATTCTTGTTTATTTACAGTGTTTTTTTCATAATTCTGCAGCATATGCTGCCACTAAATGTTAATAAATAAATGAATCACTACTTTGCAGTGGCATAACTAGGGTATTTGAAGCCCAGGGCAAGATGAAAAATGGACCCCCCTCCCCAAGTACAGTATGTGCTCCAAAAAAGTGACTGTGGCAAATACCACAAGGGGCGTGGTCAGCGTCGTAGCTAGACGGCAGTGCGCCCTGTGCAGCACTGCCATCCCTCTCCGCCCCCTCCTCCCCCCCCTGAGCTCTTACCCTAACTTCCGAGAGGAGGAGGGAGGGTGGGATCTTGCGCTGATTTTCAGTGACCACTGTCCGGCGCGCACCACTGCTGGAGGTCTCTATCTGCAGACCTCCGGCACAGAGAAGTATGTGGCCGGTGCTGCTGGAGGATGGCGCCCGATGCACATGACCCCTCAGCCCCCACCCCCTAGTTACGGCCCTGGCGTGGTCACTGAAGATGGGGGCGTGTCAACATTATGCATCACTATTTCTTGTCACTCTGGAAATATTCCTTACCATTCCAAATGCACCTTAATGCCCCCAGTAGTAGTGCCCTTTATGCAGTGCCCCCAGTAGTGCCCCTTATATCGTGCCCCCATTAGTGCCCCTTATGCAGTGCCCCTTATACAGTGCCCCACTAGTGCCCCTTATGCAGTTCCCATTAGACAGTGCCCACAGTAGTGCCACTTATAGAGTGCCCCCAGTAGTGCCCCTTATACCATGCCCATTATACAGTGCCCCCAGTAGGTTCCCTTTTACAGTGTCCTCCAGTAGTTCCCCTTATACAATGCCCCTTATACAGTGCCCCCAGTAGTGCCCCTTATACAGTGCCCCCAGTGGTGCCCCCAATGAAGTGCCACCAGTACTGCCCATTATACAATGCCCTTTATACAGTTCCCCCAGTAGTGCCCCTTATACAGTGCCCCCAGTAGTGCCTCTTATGCAGTGCCCCTTATACAGTGCCCCCAGTAGTGCCCCTTGTGCAGTGCCCCAGTAGTGCCCTTTATGCAGTGCCCCCAGTACTGCCCATTATACAGTGCCCCCAGTAGTGCCCCTTATGCAGTGCCCCTTATACAGTGCCCATTATGCAGTGTCCCCAGTGTTGTGCCCTTATACAGTGCCCCTTATACAATGCCCCTTATACAGTTCCCCCAGTAGTGTCCCTTATACAGTGTCCCCAGTAGTGCCCATTATGCAGTGCCCCTTGTGCAGTTCCCCAGTACTGCCCATTATACAGTACCCCCAGTAGTGCCCCTTATGCAGTGCCCCCAGTACTGCCCATTATACAGTACCCCCAGCAGTGCCCCTTATGCAGTGCCCCTTATACAGTGCCCCTTATGCAGTTCCCCCAGTTGTGCCCCTTATACAATGCCCTTTATACAATGCCACTTATACTGTTCCCCCAGTAGTGTCCCTTATACAGTGTCCCTAGTAGTGCCCCTTATACAGTGTCCCCAGGAAGTGCCCCTTATGCAGTGCCACTTATACAGTGCCCCTGTAGTGCCCCTTTTGCAGTGCCCCAGTAGTGCCCCTTGTGCAGTGCCCCAATAGTGTCACTTATGAAATGCCCCAAGTAGTGCCCATTAAACAGTGCCCCCAGTAGTGCCCCTTCTGCAGTCCCCTTAAACAGTACCCCAGTAGTGACCCTTATACAGTGCCCTAGTAGTGCCCCATACACAGTGACCCTTATACAGTGCCCCCAGTAGTGCCCTCTATACAATACCCCTTATACAGTTCACCAAGTAGTGCCCCTTATACAGTGCCCCCAGTAGTGCCTCTTATGCAGTGCCCCCAGTAGTATCACTTATGCAGTGCCCCCAGTAGTGCCCCTTATACAGTTCCCCCTGTAGTGTCCATCATACAGTGCCCCCAGTAGTGCCTCTTATATAATGCCCCTAATACAGTTTCCCTTACTTAGCAAGGATAAGTAAAAGACTAGCCATCTAAATGTTATTGGAAGTACTGTCACCAAGATATTTTGAAACAAGCTATTCTAGTTAACTGTTATGAATGACTGAGCAATTCTAGCTGTTGGACAGCTCTTTATCTTTGCTGTGTATACAGTTACTAAACTCCCTGATGGTTGATATCTGCATAATACCTTAAAGACTTATCACGACTAAAACTTATCTAAAATAAACACACAGAGAACATGAGTTTGAATCAAACAAAGGCCAAACTTTATTTTGACATAAGCCAATTGAAATTAAGTTTTATGTTTATTAATTATTGAATTAAGTATTGAAGTAACGTAAAATTAGTATGGTGGCGAAAAACAAAGAACTGACAACTCCAACAAACACATGCAGACCAAACATCCTACTCGTTGGTGTTCAACTCTTCAGAAAAGCACGCACGGACAGGCTGTGTCATTTCCCTGTAGGGATGATTTGACCTATATTTGAGTAAGGAGAGTACATCCATCTAAATTATATAACAAATAAAAAGCTCACTACCGTTCTTTCCACCACAACATGTATAGCACACACAAAGAACCAAACAAGGGAGGGAGGGATTTTTAGAAGCAAAGAGACTGATTCCTGGTGACCAGCCCTAATATTAGCACAAAAACACGCCGCCCAAGAACCCTATAGGCTAACTCTAGTGACACAAATATGGGTGCACTTGTACAAATAAAAGACCACAGACTATTCAAAGTAGTTTTTTTTGCCTGTGATGTATATACTTTTTTGCTTTGTGATGGGCCTCTAATTGTATCCATGGTAATTTATGTATGTAATAAAAGAATCCATGAAAAATGCAAACAATGCAGGAATATTGTGATAGACTAAAATGACTAAAATATGTAATGCTTTCATACCCATGGTCTAGTGTATTAGACAATTATCTCGGAAAATATACAGATGCTGAATTTGTAAAAATGATTCAACGATGAGTAACCTCTAAATTCACGTCCTACAAACAAGATATTCAAGAACAATGATTGCTCTATATTAAAAATGTATTGTACTGAACCATGTTAGATCTACAGGGGCGCAGAGAGGGGGGGAGTGGGTACTAATTACCTGGGCTTGCTAGAGGGGCATGGCAGGGGCAGCACCACCCCCCATCTTACCTCACAGCACCCCAGCACATGCTGCTGCGTGCTGAGCTGCAGTGGAAAACTGCTGCCGGTGGGGGGGGGAGCGACCACACTGATCGTGCCCCACCTGGCTTTGTGCCAGGCTGAGGGGCTCACATCGCCCCCCTCCCAGGCACGCAGTGCCCGGTAGTTAGCCTAAAGGCTTTCCCCCATGCCTGGCGCGGCTCTTGACGCTCCCTATCAGATTGATTTTAAACAAAGACACATTCCGGCACATGCAAATTCTTTGTCATAATTCCTTACATTACCAGCAGAACCGTCTTCAGAAGAGGTGACCTGAACAATCAGGAGATAATTTATGAAGCTCAAAATTGGAAAATTGGAGAGAGGTATGCCAGTGTAATCCACTTTAGCATGAATGTTGCAAAAAAAAATTGGTTTGGATTTGGCAAAATTATAATTGAGAGAATTTTAGGGGTTAACTAGTTCTCTAATTGATAGCTGTAATTGTTAATTAAAGCTATCAGTATCCTTTTATTTTATAGCACCACCAGATAATTTGTTTGTATTGATAGTGCTGGCAGCTACATATTAGTCGTTATTGGCAGTGTGTGGTGCTTTCTTTAGAATTGAATGGGACAAAGACAGTAGTAAAATAAATGAGGAGCAGGAGCCATTAAATTAAACAGTTGATAGCTTCCAGTGTTCTGGATATACAGTGAAGCTGAATGGTCCCAATGACAAGTTGTAATCTTTCCGATACAGCAAAAAGCATTGTCATTATTTGAAATCACTGTTACCTTGTCACAAACAACTGTATAGTTTTAATATGGTTAAAACATGTGAATAAATTGCATTTAAGCAGTGTAATTTCAGTAGATGTAAATGCAGCTTTTCTTTTCCATGGGATCTTTGCATTAGCAGAACATTCATACTAAAGTGAGGATACCACTAACTACTGGAGACTGGATAAATAATTTGGTTGAGTCTGATATCCACCAAAAGTTCTTAGATATGCTAGTTATTTTGAATTGGTTCAGACATGACCAAAATTCTCCAAATATATGTATGGGTCCGATGTTTCTCGATGTTACTGATTGTTTAATACACTTCCTGGAGGTGACGTATGTTAGTAAAGGAAAGTGGGCATCTTGTATCAGGTTGGTGGGCGTCTAAATACATACCATAATCACACGGCAAAACATAGAGATCTTGGGATTTGCATACTTTGGCTGCGTTCGCAGGCTAGCGAATGTGTATGTACCAGGCCCTGAGTGCATGACATGTAAAGAAGTCGTTCAGCAAGGATCAAGATATTTCACATTTATAGCTTTACAGAAAGTAGTCTACAGACCCCTGGTATTTATTATTCTTGGTTTGTCTAGGGCAGTAATTCTCAAACTTGGTCCTCAGGACCCCACATAGTTCACATTTTCCAGGTCTCCTGACAGTTGCACAGGTGTACTCATTACTCACTGACACATTTAAAAAAAATCTACAGTTGGGGCTAATTATTTCACTTGTGATTCTGTGAGGATATCTAGAAAACATGCAACGTTTTTGGTCCAAGTTTGAGAACCTGTGGTCTAGGGGAAAATGTATGTGAGCGATTTTTTTGTGATTGGGACTTGGAAGGTGATCTGTGACTTTTCAGTGGCCTGGGCTCTGACTTTCTTATCTTCACAAGTATTTCTGTTCTGTGTGTACTTATCTGCATTGCAAAATTTGCTATTTTATTTTACACCATTGCTTATGATAAATCCAATACCCATACAGTATAATTAAAGTCCTAATTGTATTTTAGATACTATTTAGAGTAGGGGTGTGCACCGGCCACTTTTCGTGATTTGTGTTTTGGTTTTGGATCTGGCTCTTTCTTAGTGTTTTGGATCTAGATTGGTTTTGCCAAAACTACCCTTCCGTGTTCTGGGTTCTGGGTTTTGTGTTTTGGATCTGTATTTTTTTGGAAAAATCATAAAAACAGCTAAAATCACATAATTTGTGGGTTTTTCTGTTCCTATGCTATTATTAACCTTAGTAACATTAATGTCCACTCATTTCCAGTCTATTCTGAACACCTCACACCTCACAATATTGTTTTTAGGCCAGAAGGTTGCACCGAGGTAGCTGGATGACTATGCTAAGCGACACATTTGGGCGGCACAAACACGTGGCCTATCTAGTAGTGACACTGCAGTGGCAGAAAGGATGGCAGTTTGAAAAACTAGGCCCCAAACAGTACATAATGCAAAGAAAAAAAAAGAGGTGCAAGACGGAATTGTCCTTTGGCCCTCCCACCCACTCGTATGTTGTATAAACAGGACATGCACACTTTAACAAACCAATAATTTCAGTGCCAGGGTCTGCCACGCGACTGTGGCTGAAATTATTGGTTCGTTTGGGTCCCCGCAAAACAAGCTGGCAATTAATCTGTCCCTGCACAACTGGCTCTACGGAGGCAAGATGTCATCCTCATCCTCCTCATCCACCGATTCCTCACCCTCTTCAGTGTTGTGTACATCCTCATCCTCACGGATTAGTAATTTGTCCCCGCTGGAATCCACCACCACAGGTCCCTCTGTACTTTCTGGAGGCTGGTCTCCCTGGAAGAATTGATAATTAATGATGATGAAAATCATCTTTTCCACATTTTGTGGAAGCAACCTCCTATGCCTTTCGGTGACAAGTTTCACGGCTGCACTAAACTCTCTTTCAGAGTACACACTGGAGGGGAAGGGGGCAACTTAGGTAAAATAGAGCCGGCTTGTACAGGGGCCTTCAAATTGCCTCTTTTTCCTGCCAGTACAGGTACGGACTGTCTGACATGCCTACTTGGATGCTGTCACTGATGTAATCCTCCACCATTCTGTCAATGGTGACAGTATCATATGTAGTGACAGTAGACATGTCAGAAATTGTTCGCAGGTCCTTTAGTCTGGACCAGATGTCCAAACTTGGTCCTGTCTGCTCTGCATCACTGCCAGTGTGTTGCTTAGGATACCTAAGTTGTTTCCTGGCAGCCCTAGTTGCGGGAGAAAATTAAGAAGGAGCTGTTGACGTGTCACATTCCACTTCAGCTGACAGTGTTTTCACCAGCAGGTCTTTGCACCTCTGCAGGCTTGTATCCACTGGAAAGAGAGACACCACATAGGCTTTAAACCTAGGATCGAGCATGGTGGCCAAAATTTAGTGGTCTGATTTCAACAGATTGACCACCCTCGAATCCTGGCAAAGCAAATGAAGGGCTTCATCCACAAGTCCCACATACCAAGCAGAATTGCTCTGTCTTAGCTCCTCCTTCACTTTCTCCAGCTGATTCTGCAAAAGCCTGATGAGGGGAATTACCTGACTCAAGCTGGCAGTGTCTGAACTAACTTCACGTGTGGCAAGTTCGAAGGGCTGGAGTAAGGTGCATACCCCCTCCTTTGCCTATGTCATAGGTGGGTGTATAGGCTTGAATGGCCTTTTGCTGCTCCTCCTTCCTATGAAGCATATAGAGGGTTGAGTTCCACCGCGTCACAACCTCTTGCTTCAGGTGATGGCAGAGCAGGTTCAAGAGTGTTTGGTGGTACTCCAGTCTTTGGCACGCAGTCGCTGAATAGCGAAAGTGGCCCAAAATTTTTCGGGCCACCCAAAGTGTCTCCTGCACGCCCCTATCATTTTTCAGAAAGTTTTGCACCACCAAATTTATTGTGTGAGCAAAACATGGAACGTGCTGGAATTTGCACAGATGTAATGCCTGCACAATATTGGTGGCGTTGTCAGATATCACAAATCCCCAGGAGAGTCTAAGTGGGGTAAGCAATTGGGCAATGATTTCCCTCAGTTTCTCTAAGAGGTTGTCGGCAGTGTGCCTTTTAGTGAAACCGGTGATACACAGTGTAGCCTGCCTTGGAATGAGCTGGTGTTTCTGTGACCCTGCTGTTGTTGCTGCATAAGGCGATACATCTACCCAGTGTCTGCCCTGTTCCACTTGTCCACATGTCCGTGGTTAAGTGGACATTGGGTACAACCGCATTTTTTAGGACACTAAGGACACTTTTTCTGACGTCTCTGTACATTCTCGGTATCTCCTGACTAGTGAAGTGGAATCTAGATGGGATTTGGTACTGGGGACACACTACCATCATCAATTGTCTAAATCAAACTGCACTAATGGCGGATACCGGACGCACGTCTAACACCAACAAAGCAGTCAAGGCCTCAGTTATACGTTTTGCCTCAGGATGACTGCTGTCGTACTTCATCCTCCTCGCTGTTGGAGGGTCAATTGTTAAGTAAAAGTAGTGGTGTTCCTACTTCCTCTCTGGGATGATGAATAACTCCCAGCAGCAGCAACAGCAGCAGCGGCAGCAGTAGGCGTAGCAATGCAGGATCTGCCGGAGGAATCCCGGATAGGAGAGTCAGTCATGCCATTGACATGGCCTGCAGGACTACTTCCGATCCTGACTAAGGAGGAAATTGACAAGGAGGTAGTTGAGGGTGTGGTTTGCAGGCGCTTGGATACAACAGGACAGCGGGATTTAGGTGTCCCTGGACTGCTTACAGTCTTAGCCAAAGTTTCTGAACTTGACAGTAACTTTTTATGAATGTGCTGCAGGTGACATATAAGGGAGGATGTTCCTAGGTGGTTAACGTCCCTACCCCTACTTATTCCATCTTTAAATATGGTACATATGGCAAGACAGTTGTTGTCCGGAGGTGGAATGTTTGGTCTTCTGCCCAGGCATGACCGTGATGGGCTTTTTCATCCCACAGACAACAACTGTCTCCCCTGGTGCCTGATTTAAACAAACCACATCACCATCAAAATCCTCCTCATCAACTTCTTCCTCAGCGCCAGCTACACCAATATCTTCAACCTGTTGTACTTCAACAGTGACATCTTCAAATAGAATATCAGCAACTGGACTGTTGGTGCTTCTTCCAGCACTTGTAGAGGGCGTGCAAATGGTGGCAGGAGCCACCTTTTCCCATCCAGTGTTGGGAAGGTCAGACATCGCAATCGCCGCCACACTTGGACTCTCCTTGGGGATTTGTGATATCTTCTTAGAACGCACAGTTCTTTACTGTGCTTTTGTCAGCTTAACTCATTTCATTTTTCTAGAGGGAGGAGGTCTTCCATTGTCATGTGAAGCTGAACCACTAGTCATGAACATAGGGAAGGACCTTAGCCATTCCTTGCAACTCTGTGTCGTAAATGGCATATTGGCAAGTTTATGTTTCTCCTCAGATGATTTAAATTTATATTTTAAGGTCATTTTCCTGAACTTTTCCATTTGGGATTTGATATGCCCTCTACTATGACATTGGCAGACAACGTTGATGGCATTTTATCGTCTATGTCATGACTAGTGGCAGCAGCTTCAGCACTAGGAGGAAGTGGTTCTTGATCTTCCCCTATTTTACTTTGGCTGCCGATGGAGAAGGAGCCGGCACCATATTTTCTTTTGGAGCACACTTTGGGGGTTACACCTCCCTTCAACAGGTGAGCCACTCAGCCCTTTACTTATGACACAGGGGCACGCTTGGCGCTACTTTGTTGATGCACGTGTGGCTACAGTGCACACAAGTCACAACATAAACACAGAATTTTTTTTTTTATTTTCTTTTGGAGATCACTTTGGGGGTTACACCACCCATCAACAGATGAGCCAGGTGGCCCTTTACTTATGACACAGGCACACGCTTGGTGCTACTTTGTTGATGCACGTGCGGCTAAAGTGCACACAAGTCACAAACACAGAAAAATATATTTTTATTTTTTTTAAGTGCACTTTGGGAGTTACACCACCCAAACAGAAAAATATATTTTTTTTGCACTTGGAGGGAGCACCCCTGATGGACAGAGCACCCCCTGGAAACACTACAGCACCCCTTTAGGACTACAGCCTTTATGGGACACTGCACAACACAACCCAGCTAGCCCCTATGGACTTTGGAGTGGACACAGCCCCTATGGACAACAGACAGCACAACACAACACAGCCCAGCCAGCCCCTATGGACATTATCATGGACGCAGCCCCTATGGACAACAACAGAAGCACAACTCCCACCCTCCCTCTTCACTGTCCACAGCTGGAGTGAAAAATGTCACCGACGAGGGGACCTTTTATAGAATCCAAAATCCGCGAGAATCCAACAGCAGGTTGATGACGTTTTGCCTCAATTTCAGATCCGAGTCAGGTGGGAAAACTCGAACCTTACTTGAATCCGGCTCGGAACGTGGGGGCTCGAGGGAGTTCGGGGGGGGGTTCGGATTTCAGAAATACAAACCCGCTCATCCCTAATTTAGAGTAGAGATGTGTGCCGACCCCCGTGTTTTGGTTTTGGTTTTGGATCCTGATCTCCCCTGGTTTTGGATCTAGATAGGTTTTGCCAAAACTTCACCTCCCTGTTTTGTTTTTTGTTTATGGTTTTGGATCTGGATTTTTTTCTTAAAAAATCATAAAAACAGCTAAAATCACGTAAAATGGTCCTGTTTTTGTTCCCACAGTATAATTAACCTCAATAACATTTATTTCCACTCATTTCCAGTCAATTTTGACCACCTCAGAGCTCACTATATTGTTTTCATCCTGTTTAGGCCCAAAATTTGCACCAAGCTAGCTGGCTGGCTAAGTTAAGCAGCAGCAGTCGGTGGCGCAAACACATGGTAGTTCAACTTCCAACATGGCATAAGGAAACAAATGTTTTTATTATTCAAGAGAGTCCAGAGGGAGTCAGAGTATGTATGTAGTTGAAGGCAGGGTAGGGACAGGAATGGTTGATTGGTAGTAAATTTTACTTAATTTTTTGAAATCTAAGAAAATTTATTAGGGAGAAGGGGAGGGGAGGAGACATTTACAAAAACAATTTGACACATTCACATCAGTCCATGCCCCAGAAGAATCCTTTAGTGCCATGCCTGCTGCTGCTGGGAGTGGATTTTCTCATCACAGAAGGGGACCAGGAAGACTTCTAGTAGTGCTTTCCACATGAAAAAGCATTTCCCAACCTGTACAGGGACATTAAAAAAACATAATTAGTTAGTGGCCTCAAAGTGCCACTTAACCAGCACAGATATGTGGACAAGCGTAAGATGTATGATTTAAGGCAGGGGTAGCCAACCCTGGTCCTCGAGAGCTACCAACAGTGCATGTTTTCCAGGTCTCCTCACAGAATCACAAGTGTAATAAATAATTAACTCCACCTGTGGATCTTTCCAAATATGTTTTTGAGTAATGAATACACCTGTGCACCAGCTAGGTGATCTAGAAAACATGAACTGTTAGTAGCTCTCGAGGACCAAGGTTGGTTACCCCTGATTTAAGGCCTTACATTGTGTCTTTCTTGCGAATCCTGGGCCTGCTTCTGATGCTAGGAATGGATTTTCATCCCAGAAGGGGACCAGTAACAGTGCTTTCCAAAAACAATTGACTTAAATAATACTTTGCAAACCTTCTGTAAAGGCATTTCCCAACCTGTACAGGGACATTAAAAAGTTAGTTAGTGGCCTTCAAACTGTATTTTTTTTCGTATGTGTTTGTGTGTGTGTGCATGGGGGGGCACTACAGGGGGCTTATTATAGAGGGCTTACTACTGAGAACATTACAGGGGGCTTACTACAGGGGGCTTACTACTGGGGGCACATTACAGGGGGCTTGCTACTGGGGGCACTACAGGGGGATTACTATATGGGGCACTACAGGGGGTTTACAACTGGGGGCTTACTACAGGGGGCTTACTACTGGGGCTTACTACTGGGGCTTACTATTGGAGGCACTATAGGGGGCTTATTTCAGGGGGTTTACTACTGGGGGCACTACAGGGGGCATTACAGGGGCCTTACTACAGGGGTATCGTATGGGGACAATACAGCAGCATTACTACAGGGGGCATCATGTGGGGGCACTACAGGGGCCTTACTATTGGGGGAACTACAGGGGGCATACTACAGGGGGCTTACTACTGGAGGCACTATGGGGGGCTTACTATTGGAGGAAATACAGGGGGCTTACTACTGGCGGCACTACAGGGGGCATTACAGGGGCCTTACTACTGAAGGCATCATATGGGAGCACTACAGGGGGCATTACAGGAGCCTTACTACTGGGGACATCATATGGGGACACTACAGCAGCATTACTACTGGGGGCATCATATGGGGGCACTACAGGGGCCTTACTATTGGGAGCACTACAGGGGCCTTACTATTTGGGGCACTACAGGGACCTTACTACTGGGGGCACTGCATAGGGGGACCATTACTGGAGGTACTGCATAGATGGACCACTACCTGGAGGCACTGCATAGGGGGACCATTACTGGGGGGCACTACATAGGTGTGCACTGCATATGGGGACCTCTACTTAGGGCATTGCATAGGGGGACCACTATTGGGGGCATTGTATAAAAGGAACTGCATAGGGGAGCGGCAGCAGCTGGGGCTGGCATACATGCTGGGGGGTGGTACATTTCAATTGGGGGGTGGGTGGGCACCAACATTTATCTTGCCTCCAGGCACTTGGGATGAAGTTACGCCACTGCATTCTATAAAATGATAGACAGGATCTGATAGGTTGTTATGGGCAACATGAACACTTTTCATATTTAGAAACTTTTGTAAATAAATATACCCCTTGGAGGCCCTTACACAAAAACTGCCTTTGCTTTACTTGAGCTGCCCACCTTCCAGTGTGTACTCAGAAAGAGTTTTCAGCACAGACGGGAACCTTGTCAGTGATTGGCCTGAGACTACTTCCCCAAAATGTTGAAAAGATGATGTCCATCAAAATTAAATACAAATTCTACAAGAAAGACCTTTACCATCAATTATGTGCAAAAATTACAGAAGCACCTGTATTGGTGGATTCCAGCAGGGACAAATTAATATTGTGTGAAGAAGATGATGTATACATCACCGCAGATTATGCCATCACCCAAGCCTATATCGTCACCCCATCCTGTGTTGTGTATAAATTACAGCTGTGCTCCCTGTTAGATTGGGGATTCATTGTCCACTTTAGTGGACGTGAGCTCCAGTTTAGTTCATATTATCACCACAGCCCTACACATGCAGCACAGATGGTGTAATGGTTAGCATTGCTGCCTCACAGAACTAAGGTCGTTGGTTTGATACCCACTACGGCCCTGTGTGGAGTTTGTATATTCTCCCTGTGCTTGCGTGGGTTTCCTCCGGGTGATCCGGTTTCCTCCCACACTCCAACAATATACTGGTAGGTTAATTGGCTCCTAACAAAATTACCCCTAGTGTGTATGTGTGTGTGCATGTGGTAGGTAATATAGATTGTAAACTCAACTTGGGCAGGGATGGATGTAAATGGCCAAATATTCTCTGTAAAAGCGCTGTGGAATATGTGTGCACTATATAAATACATGGTAATACAGGAGAAGCAGATGCACTCTGGAATACAGTTGTATGGAGTTGCCCCTCTGACTCACTGAAAGTCAGGTAGAGGGGCCATGGGTAGGGAGTAGGGACACTATAATCAGAGAACACAGTTTTAGCTGCTTTATTCAATTATCTAAACCATATACTCTGTTTTCACCTTTGAAAATATTTATGCAAATCTCAGCAGAGGCGTTTTGTGATGCCATGGCTAACGCGCTCACACACACAGAACATTGATTGACTGAGCGATTTAATTAATTTTTTTTGGCACTTGGGATGGAGAGCACCTGAACAAGGCAGCAGCCTCTTGATAAACAAAACAGGCAGCATAGCACCCCTGCGCACTTACGTTGCTGACAAGTGTGGCTAACATGCACAGAAAAAATAGTTGTTTTTTTTTCACACTGGGGGTGAAGAGCACCCCTGAAAGAGGCAGCAGCCCCTTGACAGAGAGCAGCACAGCACCTCTGCACACCTACGTTGATGACAAGTGTGGCTAACACGCACAGAAAAAAAGGTTATTTTTTTCACACTGGGGGTGAAGAGCACCCTTGAAAGAGGCAGAATCCCCTTGACAGACAGCAGCACAGCACCCCTGCGCACCACCGTTGCTGACAAGTGTGGCTAACATGCACAGAATTTTCATTTTTTTAGACACTGGGGGTGAAGAGGACCCCTGAAAGAGGCAGCAGCCCCTTGACAGACAGCAGCACAGCACCCTTGCACACCTATGTTGCTGACAAGTGTGGCTAACATGCACAGAATTTTTATTTTTTTCACACTGGGGATGAAGAGCACCCCTGAAAGAGACAGCAGACCCTTGACAGACAGCAGGACAGCACCCCTGCACACCTACGTTAATGACAACTGTGGCTAACATGCACAATTTTTTCACACTGGGGGTGAAGAGCACCCCTTATGGACAGAGCACCCCCTGTACAATACAGCAGAATAGCCAGCCCCTATGGACAACAGCCAGCAAGCCAATAAGGACTACAGCCAGCCAACCCCTATTGACAGGACAACAGCCAGCCAGCCCCTATATATATATATATATATATATATATATGGACAACAGACAGCCAGCCCCTATGGATGGACAGGACAACCTCAGTCACAACAACAGCCAGCCAGTACCTATATGGACAACAGCTAGTCCTTAAGCAACTCAACTGTAGCCAGCCCTATGCACAACACAGCAACCAGCTCCCTCCATCTTCACTCTCCACAGCCAGAATGAAAAATGGCAGCGATCGCAGGACCTTTATAGAATCCAAAACCCACAAGAATCCGACAGTGGGATGATGATGTTTTGCCTCATTTTCAGATCTGAGTGGGAAAATCCAGGTGGGAAAATCCGAGTCGACACGGATCTGCCTGGGATCCCCTAAGTTTGGGTGGGTTTGGTTCTCAGGGAATTTAGAGTATGACTCATATATGATGAAAAAAATACAACATAAAAAAATTTCCTCAACCAAATGGATGATTCTCTGTAGTCAATCCATGAAATTATGGATTGATCGGAAAATGTTGGTATTCAGTGAGAAAGAAACAATAGGTGAATAGATGAGGCTGCAAAGTTTACCAGCAAACAAAAATCCTAAAACAGGCAGGGGCAAAAAAAAGGATAAATATGCTTAGACAATCCAAAAATTTTTAATACTGATGCATCCTTATCCAAGTTATCTATAACTAGCGGAAGTACCCTGCGTTGCCTGGGTTTAAATCTTCAAGTTATTAAGTCAGGCATCCCAGACCATTTGCTACCCCTCAGTGAAGAGTTTATCCAAATACATCCAGTGGAAGGCCCAGAACGGGCTCCCCGGGTCACAGTTCTTCCCAGCATACACCAACAAGAGGTCCAACCTAGATTTCAACCCCCTAGTATGTCTTCTGAGATCCATAATTACCACTCTGTGAAGTTTTCATCCAAATTATGTGATGTCATCCAAATCCATTCAGTGGAAGGCTCAGAACAGGCTCTCTGGGACAAAGATATGCCCGGTGCACTCTACATTGAGGTCCAACTGGGATATCAACCAATCCATTAGGCATCCCAGACCAATTGCCATGCCTCTGTGAAGTTTTCATCAAAATCCATCCAGTGGAAGGCCTAGAACAGGCTCCCTGGGTCAAGGCTCTGCCCAGCATACACCAATGGAAGGTCGGACTGGGACCTCAACCTCCTAGTATGTCTTCTGGTATCCAATGTTGCCACTTTGTGAAGTTTTAATCTAAATCCATCCATTAAAAGGTCCAGAACAGGCTCACCGGGTCAAAGTTCTGCCATCCAACACCAACAGGAGGTCCGACCATGACCCTAACTGTCCTAAAACCTGGCAAGAATCCAACTGGACCACCTTGCATTGGTTCATCCCAATTGGTGGAGTGGTTTCCGAATGCATTACTGGGCAGAATGACAGACAAACAGACACATAAACAAAGATACCAATTAAGTTTATATATAAGATGTTGGATCTTCTTCCAGTTTACAGTAAACTGCTGCATCCTTAAGTTGTCTGTATATCTCATATTTGTATTTGGTAATATCTTGTATAACCAGTGCCCCACCTTTATCAAGGAGCATATGACAATATTCTTATCTTTACTGGGTGTCTGAAGGGCTTTGATATCTTCCTTAGTGAGATTAAACAAGGGTTTAATGTCAAACCTTGTTTTCAGTCAAAACTTCATGTTCAAGAGTCTTCATGGTCTAATATTGCAATTACAGACCCTACCAGAAGATTTATCTACCGGTTTCTTTTCTACTATTTATGTCAATAGTTTATATACTAATATCCCACATCATCGGAGCTTAGAATCAACTAGGAGATTATTTGTAACAATTCTGAATACACTAGACTGGATATAAACTTTTTCATGCAGCTCTTGAAGTTAACAGTTATAAGAAACTATTTTCTTTTTGTAGGGATGTTTTATGTACAGCTCAAGGGCTGTGGAATGGGCTCATGTGTAGCCCCGTCATATGCAAACATATTCATGTTCGATGTAGAAAAATATTTATTTTTGACCCAAACGTGGATTTTTAACAACCTTTACCTATTTCTCAGATTTATAGATGATATTCTCTTGGTATGGTTGGGACCGGAGCATCTTCTATATAAAGCACTGGATTTTATTTATAAATCTGATGATAATATTAAATTCACTTTCGAAGTAAGTAATAAGGAGGTTCACTTCTTGGATGTTCTAATACACATTGTTGATAAGAAATTAGTTACATCACTTTATTAAAAGCCGACCGATCGAAATAGTCTCCTCCAAGCTACAAGTTTTCACCCTCCAGCCCTTAAAAAGGGTTTACCCTTTTCGCAATTTACAAGGATTCACCAAATTTGTAGTGATAAGGAAGACACTATAAATAAAATGGACATGATTCATAGTGTGAGGATATAGTCCATCAGCGACACATGAGGCTAGAATCAAGGTTTTAGCTATTCCACAGTTGGACCTTTTAACCAAAATTACTAATAAAGCCCAGGAAACTGAAAAAATAGCATGGATTAATTCCTACATGACCTCCAGTAACAATATGATATGCACAGCCAAACAAAATTGGTCTATTGTGAGGAATGATCCAGATCTTCCTATGCTAAAGAATACCACCATTCTCCCCAGTTATAAATGTAGTAAAAATATTAAATATCATATAGTACACAATGATGTCACAAAATACAAGAGTGTTGCCAGTGGTCATTTTATGACCATAAAACCTGGAAACTATAAATGTGTGGGCTGCGTCTCTTGCAGCTATTTAGAAACAGGGGATACCTTTATGCATCTGCATTCTGGAAAAGCATTTAAAATGAATCATGTTCTAACATGTACAAGTAGATATGTTATTTACATATTGAGATGTCCCGGTGGTCTGCTCTATGTGGGGAAGACCACGAGACAATATAAGGAAAGAATGACCCTCCATCGCTCTGGCATTAGGCAAGCTTTGAAGGGTAAAGAAAATGACCAACCGGTTGCAAGAGAGATGCAATCATAATCTATCTACAGTCCGATAGAAGATGATTTATCATATACGTGCAGACTTACGGGGAGGTGACAGGGACAAAGCTCTATCCCAACTAGAAGCTAGGTGGATACACTGTCTAAACACAGTGCAGCCTTATGGACTCAATGAGAATTTGACTTTTAATTGTTTCCTCTAATTGTCCTTTTTAGATAGTTCATTGTATTATTTAACTGATTATGCTTAATTACATCATATGGACCTCCAGAGAGAGCTATATACTGTATTGTGTAACAAAATGTTTAAATGATTATTCACAATGAAAAAGAGGGCAAGTCTTCCTTCATGGCTGACTAGATCTGAACCCTGGGCTGATATGATGGAAACTGCTTGTAAATACATGCAACCAATCAGAACTGTAGCACCTTTAGAAGATTTAACAAATGTTGATTTAAGTATGTATTGTGAAAATGAGAGTTGAGCTGGCGGCTGCAATTCTAAATCTCGCTGCACAGGCTGTCTGTGAGCTGGTCTCTCAGATGCAGGAAATGACAGTAGAGTGAGATTCTAAGGGAACAGAATTCTTTACTGAGGACTTGTGTTCGGTCCCAGGAACAGTATGCAGTAAATTGCAGAATCAGTTTGAACAATATGTGGTAAACAGAGTGAACCATAAGAAATGGCAAGGTAGAAAAATCAGACATGATGCTGCACATATACATATATTGGTTACTGCTCAGATTTTGGAACAGCTAGACAGGGATTCTGAGGTAGAATATGAGGAAGATGTAATGCGGCAGCTGTGCCCTGTTAGGCATACTACCTGTACATCCACACAGAAGAGTAGACAGCAGCAGCAACAGGTCCTAGCAGATGGGATAGCTTTGTACTCAAATAATCAACCTTCCATGTTAACAGTGGTAGGAATTGATGGGAGAACAGTTATAACAGGACCAGGAGGGGTACAAATGTTTATGAGGTATCCTTTTTATGCAAACTTCCCTGAATCTGTAAACATATAAGGGACGAGACACGGGGTATGGGAACGAGAAGCCACTGCTTCAGAGAGAGAGTGGGCTTATGTGGCAATGGAAGATTGGAAACAGAGAGATCTAATTCACATGTCCCGCAGATTGAGACAGGGGGCTATTGAATCCTTTCTAGAATGAGTACTAAGACTATGGGAGGAGGGAGGAGATTCCATTGAGTTAAAAGCCAGGGAGATGACCCAAATGGGAACTTTTTCAATATATCTCCAGGTGTGTTTGCAGTTGCAGATGTATCATATTAAGAATGGTATATAGACTCTACTGGTATATAGACTCTACGGAGTACGAGCAGCCATATGTGAAGTGGTTAAAATCCCAATGTCTTTGATGCATACCACCCCATGGCATACCACCACAAAAGGTATTCATAGATTGCATTTACTGGGATGTGTGAGAGGGCTGGTGAAAGTGGTGGCCATGGATGGTACAGGCACTACCCCTTGGGGGATGCAGTCAGAAAGCTGACGGTTGAAATGCCGACCGCCAGCTTCCTAACTGTCTAATCCCATCAAGGTACTTACGCTGGGAGCCCCACGCCTGGCATACTGAATGAATGTAAGCTGGGCGCCAGGTGCGGACAGCCGCGTGGGGGGGGTTAGGTTTTTGGGCTCCCGGGGAGATTTAGGGTTAGGCACCACCTGGGAGGGTTAGGTTTAGGCTAGGAGAAGGGGGATTAGCATTAGGCACTCCCAGGGGAGGTTAGAGTTAGACAGGAGACCCACCAGGAGACTTAGGTTTAGGCTGCAGGGAAGGGGGGGGTCAGGTTTGGGCACTTAGAGGGAGGTTAGGGTTAGGCACCCCTAAAGGAGGGTTAGGGTAGGGGGTAGGGTTAGCAGTACTTAGCCAAATTAACAATTGGGATCTTCACCCCTGCCGGGCTTTCGCTGTCGGGATTAGAACCGCCAGCTATGCAGCCAGTGGTATTACATACTGATTCCCCCTTGGGATGATCCTGATTTATGTGTGTTGGATGAAGAGATGTGTGATGTGTTTGCAAAGTCAGCACCCACAAATATGAAAGCCCACTATATTTAGCAGTGGGTGCCTCAGCTGGTATGACTGTGTGACAATTGAGCCAATTGTTAGGTCATTTGGGGTATTTAGGGACAGACGCACCCTGACAGAGACAGCTGACAAAAAAAAGACCTCAGGCCAAGAGTAATACACAGCACAAAGTATCCCACAAACAGATGTTTTTTGAATTATCGAATGCAGGTTCCGCAAAAAAGAAATAGATGGGGTTGGGACTGATATCTTGTTAAAAATGTGGTTAGCATTGAAGAAGGGTGATAACTCAACACTCGCCAATCAGCAAAGTGTGATGTAGATGAGGAAGTAGCAAAGCAAGACATTCCAATTGCTCCTCCCCGGAGCCCCTTCTCCATGCCATCACCCTATGCAGAGGTAAAGGCAGAGCTAGAATTACTTCTGTGGACATGCCCTCCAACAGATACTCAAAAAATGGGAGCGTGGATTGTACTACAACCTTTATGACTGGCAGGTGAGTCTCTGGATTCACAGGCATGAAGATCGCTACCTGTGAAATACCAGATACTGTATGAAAATTACAACCCAGAGACATAATTGCATTATTTCATAGGTTGGCCAAGTTACAGCAATAAACATCTTCCACATGCTTCTATATTTATTCATGTTAGCAGAATTGGTGTATGGGGACCATAACTTACAATTTAAGGCTGCTATACTGCATCCTAGTCCCATAACCTATTAACACAGTAGCCTAGCAATGTGGATGCACAGATTAGCAACCAGGATGAAATACAATTGTCCAGAGTATATATGAAGTTAGGTGTGTTCGCATACGTCTTTGGTGCTGGTGGTAGTTTAGTCCACAAGTGGTACAGCTTAACCAAATCTTATTTTATTACAACCAGGTAGAACAACAAGTAGTATAACACACAGAGTTATAAAAGGTAGAAAAATAGTATAGAAGTAGCCTGGAGCTTATGGGTATTGCTGTGCATTGTAACGCATCAGGCGTGTGGGTGGGAAAAGCACTGATGGATGTTAGCACTATGTCCCATTACAATAGCGGTGGTAGTTTAGTGTATTTGTGACAGCTTGACAGGCACTGCAGATAGCAAACAGATGGAGAGTCTTAGGGTTGTGTCTATCCATGAGAAATGCCAGAAAGATAGGCGTGAGGGATGCTGCGCAGATAAGACCTCCTGCTGAACTCCGGCAGGTCCTAGAAACCACTGGCTCAGTTACCTGTCTGCAGCATGGATTGAGGCAGCACCAGATAGCTTCCATGAAACACTACCAATCTGAATTTCCATCAGAACTTTGAAAATGCTACAATAATTAACTTTAATACTTATATGGTCAGGTAGAAATCAAATATTTTTATGAAACCCTTTTGGAGCAGCTGACTTCTTGAAAAAGTAAAGAGCAGTGTATTTCTGCTCTCCTCATCCCAATTTAGTATATAAGTGGACATAGGAGAGGTTCTTGCTAATTTATTTTCACCATGGTTTAAACCCCTAAACAGACTATGTTTAGCTAGCCTCCATGGTCATTCTATATTTCCATTCAAGTTCATCGCAATTGCAAAACTATCTGAGAATTATTTCCTATAGGGGACTGAGCGGTGTTAGGAATGGTTGAGGAACTTTCATTTCTGACCACCAGAGGTAAATCTTTGTTTTTTGCCATGAAACTTGTCCTTCCATTTGCTCATGTCTAAGATGGCCAGTAGCATGTCTAATAAATACATCTGACCACTCAATTGTGTAATACCCCTGCATACATCTGACTTCTTGCTTGTGCACTGACCATATACTGTATCTGACTTGTGTGCCACCCCAGCATACATTTGACTACATACCTGTGTACAAACCTGGTTTACATTGTATGTTTACTGTTGTTCATTGGACTTCACTCATACACCAGTATTACAACACTCTCCTTCAGCTGAGAGTTGTCTCTCATTCCAGTTATTTGGCCAAATAGTCTCCCATACGGTGAGTTCAGGTTGGGAGCTGTCATGTGGTGCTTAGAGCCTCCACTAATCTAGTGGATTAACAATTATGTCTCTTCAGTCCTGTGGAATGTTATGGAATTATAATGTCTGCAGGTGCTTTAGCTAAGTATGTGATATGGGAACAATAGAATTTTTTTTCCACAGAAACACAAGATGTAACTAATTTTATTCAAATCCTAATGGAACCATTTGGGCTGTGTTCAAACCATCACCTTAATATGTGACTGGTGTGCCCATGTCTGCCAAAGAGGGCATGTGTGTTCTCTTTAACCATTTATCTGCATTTTTTCTTTAACAACAGTGAATAGATACAATATTTCATATTTATTTTAAAAGGTGGAAGATAAAATGGCATCAAAACCATAGAATGCATACAAGTGATATTACTCTTTTGGCCATATACTGAAAAAGGTTTACTGGGAGTTTCTGACAGATTTTATGCAAACTTAAAACAAAAACCCCAACAAGCAATTATTATATTCAATTTATTACACTTATTTTCACACTTAGTTCTCCAAATTTTTCCTTATCCATATGGATTATAAATTGTTTCATATTTTTTGCTTTGTACAGTATAAGGTAATTGTAAATTAATTTGTCTTAGACTACAATATACTTGTCACGATTCCTAAGGGTTTCCAACATGTGTGTACATGAAATACTAGAAATGAGGTTAACACTGCTGCCAGATGTAATTAATAAAAATGTATTAAGCACATAGGGTGTAATACATGAATCAGGAAGGTTAAGTTTAATTGGAGCAATACTGATACAACACTTCATGTAATTGATTCTGGAGTAAGCAGAAACAGTCACTGGTGATAAACAGAGTACGGAATGTGGAGAAGCACAGGCAGTTCTTGAACTCAGGGTACATTATGCAGGCTGAATGGAATGGAATGGGAATGGATACATACAGCAGAACCAAATGCAAAATACGTGCACCACATAAATAGATATGGAATCTTGCAGATATTCAGTGTGAGGCAGATGTAGTAAAATGTAGATAAAAAACAAAGTCCTGAATAACTGATGTGTAGTAAATGACCAAGTCCTGGAAAGCTGGTGCAATGCAAATACTGGAGATGAAATATAAATGTACCAGATAGCTAACACAGAGACACACAAGGGAAACATGGTTGCAGGAAGCCAGGATCATATAGCAGCAGACAGAACAAGAATATCCTGAAAAACTGGTAACCTGGAGTACAGTCATGGTGGCTAAATAGCCTGTCCCCAGGTGCAACCCACAGCTGCTTGATTAGGTAACCAGGCTGCAAGATCACAGACTAGCCAGGGTGGAATGTGCTAGACAGACCTCAGACAGAGAGCTACACCAGGGGCAAAGAGGAGACACTGCATGGATTGTGATAATGCTGGACATATGCACATGCCTATGTGACTCAGTCCTAGGGATAAACAAAAGGTTTCCAGAGGGAAGTTCCAAATGCTTATTATTAGAGATAAAGCAAAGAAAAAAACACTTGTGATAATAATACTAGAATTGGAAGAACAATATATACAATTAGAGATGTGCGCCGACCCCTGTGTTTTGGTTTTGGTGTTGGATCTGTATCTCCTTCGTGTTTTGGATCTGGATTTGGATTTGGTTTTGCCAAAACTGCCCTTGATAAAAACTGCTAAAATTACATAATTTGGGCTTTTTTTTGTTCTTACAGTATTATTAACCTCAATAACATTGTTTTCCACTCGTTTCCAGCCAATGTTGACCACCTCACAGCTCACAATATTGTTTTCAGAAAGTTTAGGCCAAAAAGTTTTGCCAAGCTAGCTGGGTGACTAAACTAAGCGGCATCAGTGGGCAACACAAACACATGGCAGTTCAACTTCCTACAGTGCACATCAGGAAACATGTTTTCATAAATCAAGAGGCCTGAGGGAAATGGAGTATGACTGTATTTGAAGGCAGCTATCATCTCACAATGCCTGGCTTACCTATGATCAGTATGCCAAGCATCAGGATTTTGGCGTGGGGCTAAAGATAGACATTGGTATTTAGAGGCCTATTATTAGTCCCATGCCGGGATTTCACTGTCGGTAAGCGCTGGTGATCGGCATTTCGACCACCGGATTCCTGACTACATACCTTTCAGATACCATCACAAAATAGCCTCTCCATTTCGTGCTTGAGTTGCATCTGATCAAACATGGCTGTTATGATCAATGAAAGCCAAGCCAACCAGGTTGGTATCTATAAATCAAGGTTGAAAAATTGCATAAGAGTATTTTGCAAGTATACATATTTGTTCTTTTAGTTGAAATTAATAGAGTATGGAAGTAAAAAAAAAAGTAAGCATCAGAGCTGTGGCACCAACTCACGACACAAACAACTTTTTTTTTTAACTTTTATTTTTTAATATTTTTTATTTTACTTTTCTATACTTTTTTTTACAGCCCACCCCTGGATGGACAGCACACCCCTAGATGGACAGCACAGCACACCCCTGGATGGACAGCACAGACCCCTTTGTGTACAGCACAGTACAGTCCTTCCTGCATGGGTCTCAGCAAGGAAATGGCACTGATCACTGTGGGGATGGACTTACAAACAATCCAAAGCCCGTGAGAATCCAATTCAGGATGGATGATGTTTTGCCTCATTTTCGGATCAAATTTGAGCCATGTTTGATCAGATGCAACTCGGAGTTGCCATGTTCGGGTAGGTCCGGATCTCTGAGAACCGTACCCGCTCATCTCTATATACTATAGTAAGAATTTATGAAAAAAGTGAGGCATAAAGTAAGCTGTACTTGAATTTAAAAAGAAACCACATAAAATAAATTTATTTAAATAAATCTATCTTGACCATCTTATCAAGTTAATATATTACTTTTTATATTTAACCAACTGTACAAAATGATTATTAAGCTATCCTCAAATCCATTGGAGTAACTACCATAGGTGCTAGGGGTGCAGCTGCTATGGGGCCAGAGCTGAGGGGAGGGGTCCATCTTCCTTGTCAAAGTTACAAATCTTATATACATTTTTTATTATTGTGTGGTACATTAGGGGCCTTTACAAACATTTGCTATGGAGCCTTCAAATACCTAGTTACACCCCTGCTCAAATGTAATTTATTTTAAATACAACTCTTCAGAACACTATCAGCAACCAACTATCTGCAGATTAGCAAAGGCAAATTATTTTTACTGAATTTTATTTTTCCTTAAAGTTACAGAAAGCACTAAAGCCTAAACATTGATAATAATAAACTAGGACCAAAAATGTAAGTAAAATCAATAACAGCAGCCAATGTTATTTAAAACATAAGTGTCATGATTGGTGTCTGCGAGTTACCTGTCTCAGGTGGTGATCGGGTTTCAACGGAGGCCGTCATGACTGGAATCACAGATAATGTAGATAGCTCTATTTATAAGACTTGTGTAGCAGTGAAAACTGCCTTTGATGAGAAATGACAGGAACTGGAGGGACCGGACTGGGACCGGCAGGAAGACTTGTTGAATTGAACTGATGAGCTAAGAACTTGACTCTGGACTGGAGCAACGTGGACTGAACTGATGAGCTTGGAACTTGACTCTGGACTGGAATGTGACAATGGCTGAAGGGAAGTCAGGTAATGCTGAGATGAGGGCTAAACAGGGTAATCTGGAAATTCTGTGACAAGGTTGGAATTCAGGTGCAGGGTGGATAGCATAATTGGGAATAACAGGTTTCAGGAAGGAATGGGTAGGTTTGGGAATTTTAGGTTCAGGGAGGGAGTAGGTAGGTAAAAGGGGCAGGAGTTGATCCACAGCAGGAAGCAAGGCAGGGTGACACGATGCAGGTTTACAGAGTGCCAGGGACCAACCAGGAGTAGGACTAGCAGCAGAGCACAGGCCAGGTATTGCTGTAACAGGACGTCTGGATGCCAGGTATTACTGTAGCAGGTTTACGGGATGCACCAGGGGTTGCTGTCAGCAGGCTTACTGGATTGCCAGGTTTGGCTGTAACAGGTTTTCTGGAAGCACCGGGGGTTGCTGCCAGCAGATTTACTGGATTGCCAGGTACAGCTGAAACAGGTTTTCTGGATAGCGCCAGGGATTGCTGTAGCAGGTTTCAGGGATATACTAGAACACAGAAACAGCATGAACCATACACCACGGGAAGACGAGATGTTCAGGCCCAGAATGCTATCAGAAGATATATATACCATGGGTCTGACAGCAATTGGTGGATACGGACAGGTGGTCTGGTAGTAGCATTCTGAGTGGTGGAAAGCACAACATGCAGAGGGAGTATTCATCTCTGCAGCTCTGAGAATCAGAACCACACCTGTGATACCAATCAGGGCTAGCAGTGCACACAGACAGAGGAGAGACCAGGTGCAATAATCAGAGTAATTCCTCCAGGCAAATTACACACACACAGATCCATGGGGGAGCTGACAGGGGTAAGTCCCAAGGCAAAAAGGTTACAACTAGACAGGGTCGTGACAGTACCCCCCTCTTTATGGGTGGACTCCGGACACCAAAACAAAAACTTTCATCAGACATCTGTCCAATTCTCAATTTCTTGGGATACTTGGAGTGGAAAGTCTACAAAGGAGATAGTTCAAGACCTTCGCCGATTCTTCTTCTTGCTGCGAGAACGTTTTGTGCCAACCAACGGAACAGGAATCTTGGGTAACTCCTGTGGAAATATGTGGCTGGTAAGGACAGGATCAGAATTTTGGGAGGAACAGTAGCAGAAAGGGGACAAGGAGGTGTGTGCACAAGTCATGTTCTGGGTTACAGATTCAAAAGTGCTGCTCTCTTGGGATGCCTGGAATTCGGCACGCTGGCCCTTGAAAACTTGTCCTTGTTCGGATTTCAGAGGAGTGGAGGACGAATTCTTGGTAGCACAAACAGAGTGCTTGGACAATATTTTGGAACTGACAACTTCACTAGAATTTTGGTTTACAGGGTAAGGACCAAATTCTTTGACAACAGCTTCACTGAAAGTCTTTATATTTTGAAGCATTGGATCTTTGGAGTTGTAAATAGGGGCAACCCAGTCCCAAGCTTTACCTTGAAAAGATGAGATAACAAACTCTACAATATTAGTAGACTTGACTCCACATGGCAGAGAAGAATTCATCATACTGAAGAATTGTTTCAATAAAGCATAGTATTGAGATAAGTCCCCATCAAAATAAATGCATGGTGAAGTATCTGACAAATCCTGTGTGTTCAAGGATTGTGGAGCACTTTCAGGTGCCTGGCAGGAGGAAATTTGAGGATGCTCTGATTGATGAGGAGTCGAAATAACTGAAGCTGACCGATGTACGGAATTCAGACCAATTGACAGAACTGGAAGGAGTCCTGAGGAGCTAGAGACAGTAGCATCAACAATCAAAGCTGAGAACAGAGTACAGAGATTGTCATCTTCTGGAACGGTATTTGCAGGAGACGCTGAACAGGAATCATGATCAGATTTTGTAGTACAAGACACTTCTCCCTTATAACAGGAACTTGAAACCCCCTCCTGAGGCATGAGACTTGAGACCCCCTCCTGGGGTGTTAGACTTGAGACCCCCTCCTGGGGTACGAGACTTGAAACCCCCTCCTGGGGTGCCAGACTTGAAACCCCCTCCTGGGGTACGAGACTTGAAACCCCTCCTGGGGTATGATGCATGAGACCCCTCCTGGGGCTGCTGACTGGAGTCCCCTACTGGGACAAGCAGAATCCAGGCTGGGACCGGAACGGGCAGAATCCGGGCTGGGACCGGAACGGGCAAAATCCGGGCTGGGACCGGAACGGACAAAATCCGGGCTGGGACCGGAACAGGCACTGAGACGTTGATACTTGGAACCACTGCTGGAGTTGCAAAGGAAACAGTCTTTAATGAAGTGGTCAGAACTCCCACAATAGAGGCAGAGCTGTAAATCTTTGCACCACTGGCGTTCGGCCACAGAGAGCTTGGGGCGTGGGTAATTACGATGTCTGACATTACTTGGTTCGGAAGAATCCTTGTTTCTTAGGGATTCCAAGGCAGAGGTTTTAGTCGAGACAGTGGCAGCTCTAAGAAATTCAGGAATGATCTGAAAAATTTTGGTGAGTAGAGCCTGAAGCTGTTCCAGCAGTTGATGGAAGGTAGTTAGGGGTTCAGGTAAGGTTTGGGTAACATCTAGCCGGTTATTCAGGATTTTCAAAAGCTGTAGCACTTGATGCTGTATGGCCTCCTGTGAATCCAAGCGGGTGACCAGGTTACGGAAAGCATCTAGTCCCTTAATAGGTGCTTGATCCGCCACCATCGTTGGGCCTGAACATTCTGTCATGATTGGTGTCTGCGAGTTACCTGTCTCAGGTGGTGATCGGGTTTCAACGGAGGCCGGCATGACTGGAATCACAGATAATGTAGATAGCTCTATTTATAAGACTTGTGTAGCAGTGAAAACTGCCTTTGATGATAAATGACAGGAACTGGAGGGACCGGACTGGGACCGGCAGGAAGACTTGTTGAATTGAACTGATGAACTAAGAACTTGACTCTGGACTGGAACAACGTGGACTGAACTGATGAGCTTGGAACTTGACTCTGGACTGGAACAACATGGATAGAACTGATGAGCTTGGAACTTGACTCTGGACTGGAATGTGACAATGGCTGAAGGGAAGTCAGGTAATGCTGAGATGAGGGCTAAACAGGGTAATCTGGAAATGCTGTGACAAGGTTGGAATTCAGGTGCAGGCTGGATAGGATAATTGGGAATAACAGGTTTCAGGAAGGATTGGGTAGGTTTGGGAATTTTAGGTTCCGGAAGGGAGTAGGTAGGTAAAAGGGGCAGGAGTTGATCCACAGCAGGAAGCAAGGCAGGGTGACATGATGCAGGTTTACAGAGTGCCAGGGACCAACCAGGAGTAGGACTAGCAGCAGACCACAGGCCAGGTATGGCTATAACAGGACGTCTGGATGCCAGGTATTACTGTAGCAGGTTTTCGGGATGCACCAGAGGTTGCTGTCAGCAGGCTTACTGGATTGCCAGGTTTGGCTGTAACAGGTTTTCTGGAAGCACCGGGAGTTGCTGCCAGCAGATTTACTGGATTGCCAGGTTCAGCTGAAACAGGTTTTCTGGATAGCGCCAGGGAATACTGTAGCAGGTTTCAGGGATATACTAGAACACAGAAACAGTATGAACCATACACCACGGGAGGACAAGATGTTCAGGCCCAGAATGCTATCAGGAGAAGATATATATACCATGGGTCTGACAGCAATTGGTGGATACGGACAGGTGGTCTGGTAGTAGCATTCTGAGTGGTGGAAGGCACAACATGCAGAGGGAGTATTCATCTCTGCAGCTCTGAGAATCAGAACCACACCTGTGATTCCAATCAGGGCTAGCAGTGCTCACAGACAGAGGAGAGACCAGGTGCAATAATCAGAGCAAATCCTCCAGGCAAATTACACACACAGATCCATGGGGGAGCTGACAGGGGTAAGATCCAAGGCAAAAAGGTAACAACTAGACAGGGTCGTGACAATAAGCAGATTCCCACAATATTTCTTAGACTGCTGATAAATTGTTATAGTTAATGCTTACACTAACTTGACAGCTCCTATTCATGATTCCAGAGTGTGTGTGTGGTTTTCTGTTCAATAGAAAATCCCTCAGTGCACCCCAGAGTCCTACTTTTTTTAACAAAATCTTAAATTAGATGAAAATGTATTTGCACCCATAAATCTCTGAAATAGGTCTGTATTTACAGTTTTTACTTGTTTAGACAACATACTGTAAATTAATAAATATTCAGAAGAAAAGCACAAAAATACACCTACCGCAATTGAATATTTCACTGGGAAAAAATAATGACACTGTGTATTTTGGAAAGTGTACAGTAGTTGTACTATTGTTGGCCTTAACATATAAAGCTATTTCTGCATATTAAATGAAAGCAAAATAGTGATTTCGAAAAAAGTTATATTTGCATGTCTATTTAAGAAATTAAATGACTTGTAATTACTTGAAAAATATATTATGCATTTAGGCTTTAACACAGTTTCGATAAAGGTTAAAAATATAGTACAAAAGCACAAAAAGATTTATGTAAACAAAATACTCATTCCCAAAAATGATATTTACCCAAAATTAGGTAAGTTATTAATATTAAATTTTTAGAAACTAGTCCTAATTAAAATTGAATTATATAAAAAAAGTAGAATATAAATAGAATTGTTATCAATTTGTGACAAAAATAAATGTAAATGAAGATTATAATTTGCAAATGTTAATAAAAATTCTAAACCTAAGTACAATGTCTAGGCTACCGTATACCTATTTGTCAATTTGCATAAATGTCTAATAAGTTATACACTCTAAATATGTACTTAATGATAACAAAATTCAAAATTCAGTATGCACATATATTACATTACCTACAAACTCAATACATCATATTAATGGTGTTATAGCAAAAATGTATCAGGTTTATGTTGCTAGATATTATAATAACTAATAGTGAATAATAGCAGTGAACTCTTTCTTGTATTGAATACAAAGTAATATGTAAAAAGAACGGAAATCAGAAAGTTCTGTTTAAAGGTGAAAGCATACTTAGATGTCTTTACACTGCATGTTTTATACCTTTTACTTGAAGTTCAAGCTCCCTCCTGAAGAAGGAAGTAAAACATATCTTATGATATCAGAAAAATGGTGAAGGCACAATTTAATGCTATGAATGTTTTAATGTTTACTTCATCGTAGATTATGTGACTGTACTTGTTACGGTATGACATGGCACTTGGCCAGTTGTAAATCATTGAATTAGGTAAAAAAAAAATGATGTTTTATTTCAGGTAACCAAAGTAAATTACTATTTAAAAATAGCACACAACCCATAGTTAGAAGAGCTCTGTTTCTTAGTCAGAGTAGAAAAATTACACCTTAATACATATATACACATACATGTATACATATAGACATACATACATATATACATATATTTAAAATATTCTTAATATATTTAATTTACTTTATTACACTTCATTATGTATTATTGTGTTTATATATTCTTTGTTATAATTAAAATATCGTTTAAATTTAAAATCTTTTTACTAATTATTTAATTATTTATTTTACTAAAATAATTGTTTGTTATATATATAATTTTAAAATGGTTTTTGTAGTCACAGTTACAACAATAAACAAATATGCATCTTTTAATATGTATTATTAAGCAATATGTGTGGTTGAATTGTGATTTTTTTTCTTAAAGTATCTTTATTCATGATTGAATTCAGGTGCTATGAATCTCATAATAGAATGCAGTATAAAACAGGAAGAGGTATTGCCTTCTAGACACACCCCTCTGAAGAAATCCCCAGGTGGGGAAGAAACGCTTGATTCCTTTTGTTCTTTTGATCTCTGGAACCAGCGGGACTGCACGCTACACCCAGCTGAGCACAGCTGCTCTGGACAAATATATACGTGGTTGCAATATGAGCATGATCTAGTACTGCATCTGATTACCCCCCTTCAAATACCACCCACGTTGGGATACACACACCTGGATCGGTGTGCAGCTATTACAGTGACGGAGATATGGGGCTGACAGGTTCCAAACTAAGCATAGCTGGAGCTTACAAATCATCTGCACTTCTTCCAAGCTCTGGACTTATATCTATTGGGTGAGTGACCAACTGCCCCCACATTGAAGTGCAGCCTTTCAGTTAATTTGTTGCTCATAAATTGAATCTTCATAAGTGATACAGTTTGGAATATTTCCATACTTAATTGGGTGCAACTAGCAAGTACACCGCATCCTTACTGGATGTGTTCTTGCTACTTGCACCCAAAAAATAATAAGTGCAAAAAACTTTTTTTTCTGGTGTCAAAAAAAAAATTTCACGTTTTTTATAATTCAATTTACTACACAGTGATATACGCTGCTTCTCCAAAACACACACTTTTGCAATATGATTTAAATTGAATTATAAAAGACTTGAGATTTGGACAGCTTAGCTTGAAATCACATTGTCTCTGTCCTAATACACAAGTGACAGTATATACTGCAGTGTAGATTTTATAGGAAAATTGCCCAAAGATGTCTCCTGTCTTGAAACTTATCTCTCCCCCCTCCTTTGTCTACTCTGCTAACTGCAGAACCAGTAAACACCAGTTCTCACATACACACACTTGATCAAAGAATAGAGATTGCTCCCCCATTTCCTGAGTCTAGTTACAGCCAGAGTCTTATAAGTGAATGAACAAAAACTGTGAAGACACATGTGCTAAGACGGCAAGCTGAACAACACTTAAGCCAGGCCTGTGATCTCCAAGGACCAATAAGTATCAATATATATATATATATATATATATAATTTTATATATATATATATATATATATAAATGTACATGTAAACTGTATTTTGTGTGTAATTGAATATATATTGCTTTGTAGTTAATTCTAACAGGGTTATGTATGTACTGTGTAATCCCTCTTTGATAAACTAATATTATACAGCAAACTCTATGGTTGTTTTATGTTATTTGATGTGGGGACTAGGATTTATAAAGCAAACATATCAGGAATTATAAGGGAAAGGTATCCCCTAACATTGGCGAGCCACGGCCTTGCTGTTTTAATTTTAATTTTATACTAGGATACAGTGGTGAAAGGGTTAATCTTAAGGCTAAATATTTGGAAGAAAAGCCAGGGATAGGTGACAAGTACACAGAAGGAAGTGTTACTAGTGTGTTATCATTGCAAGTCTTTTCTAGAAATTTGGACAGATAACAAGCTTTTACCTGCATACTAAAAAAAAATACAAGTAATTAGAGTGAACCTAGAAATATTTAAAAATTCCTGGATACTAGGTTATTTCTTTGTCTTCACAAATTTAAAGAGGTCTTCTGCACGCAGCAGGTTAAGTCTCTTTGACTTAAGGTGATCAGCTTTCATACGGTGAGAAATTACACAGATCACAGACAATGAGCTCTGCAAATGAACAGGTACGTACGGATTTTATTACTATTGGCAATTTGAGCAAAAACAGTACTTTTAAACCTGTAATCCCCAACAAATACACCTCAGCTGAGATGCTATGGAACACACTGCTAGAGCAGGCTTTTACACATGACACTTTATGTATAAATAAGCACAGTGTGTTCAATAAAAAAAAAAACGTTTGCAGATGTTAGCCAAACTGGTACATGCATTTGAGGATACAATTTGGACACCAGAACATGCTGAGATGTTGACGAATAACAAAAAGATAAGTGATGCAAATTCTCATTGCCAGTGCTCTATTGAAAAAGTGAAAAAGGTGTGTACCCTAGAATCACAATTACAAGAGAAAGATTTAAACAATATTGATAGAGGAAGGCAAATTTGTAGTCTCAATTGTTAGAAAAATAGAGATATTATGTGGATGTTGACAAAGAATTAGCAATACTCTATACAGAAAATAACGAATTCAAAGATAAAGCAGCATCCAACGAAGCTTTAATTACAGAGTTAAAGTATAATTCAAACAATAAAACCCAAATGATAACAAATATGCACAAAACTATAAATGATTTATCTAATATGTTGTCTAGAAAACAAGTCTCTGTAACTGAAAATAGAGGCAGTAAGATGGGAAACATATGATATGCCCATACTTACCCCTGAGGGTGTAACACCTCCAGTGGGTGACCCCAGGTTCCCTGTAGTACGTCCATTAAATTATTCCCCATCACCCATTGGGAGTAGATCTAATGTTCATGCACATGTTGATGAACCTGTTTTTGGACTCAGCAATGCATGGCAAATGGTATAGTCTGCTCCTATTCTCCAAACAGGTCAGAGTAACGGAACTGGATTGCACACTCCCTATAGAAATGATAGCATGGAGAAGACGCAATTCCTGTAAAAAATTACGGCCCCTGCATAGACCCCTTTACCTCTTGTGATATTTTTGAGGGACTCTGTCAAACATTTAACGTTGCCCCAGAATGTCACATGGAGTTGTTTAAATAATGGTTACCCACTCACCTTAACCAGAGGTATGCCGCAACTGGGAAGACTACGCCCAAAAATGGTATATTTCATTATAAAGAAGAGAGACTTTCTGCTTTCATGAAACTGGCAAAAGGTCATTGGGAAGTAACCCCAGATATTCTATCTAACTTTAAACCCACCATACATGATGAGCCTTTGTCTCTATGTGGTAGGTTTGAAGCCATGTATAGGAAGGTGACAAAAGATCACAGTACAGAAGTCCCACAAGGCATGATACGCATGTTTGTGGAAAGATTTACGTATATTGACACAGCAATCTGCTTAAGAGCAGCAAAAGAATCAACGCTTGCAGATGCAGCGATGGTTATAGAAGAATACAGGCAAGATTTATTGAAAAACAAAAGATCACTGAAAATCAGGGACCACATTGTGGTAAATGGCAGATCACAAGATGGCCGATACACAAATAATGGTAACACATACAGGCAAACACATCCTACTCCTACAGCTCCACCTCAGGAGAAATGGGGTAAGGTTCATTGCCATGCATGTTTAAAGTACAGACATATACAACATATTTGTCCACAAGGGGCAGACAGAGAGTATGTAAACAACCTGGGCAATAATAATGGTTTCAAAAATAAGCCTTATTATAACAGACAGGCAGAAAACCCAACTTATGTTAAACCACATGCTCAAACACAGATGCAGCCCATAGACCAGTTGCAAAAATGCATTGCACTGGTGGGTACGCACACAGGACAAGTAGAAGAACCAACCCGTGTGCAACCACATACATCGGGACCTCTACAAAAACAAACATAGAAATGCCTAGAGCATGTGAATAACTGCACAGTACAAAAGGCAACGATAGCAGTTCACACATCAGATGTCCCTACTGGAAGTCTGGTACAACTAGATTGACAGTTAGGGGTCCCTACGGATCTGACTCCAATATGTGATCTCATTTTGGATTCCTCAGGGAGACCCTATATAATGGCCAGAATAAAAACAAATTATTGAAAGTTATGTTTGACAGTGGAGCAGAAATTTCAATCACCAATGTTGAACATGATTGACATCCAGACAGCCCTCAGTGTGTGGTGATTGGATTTGATCACCAACAAAGGGGGGTGAGAGCCCATAGAATTGACAAAGTCACTTTAGATATCAGCAATGACCCCACATTAAAAATCCCAATGTGGTATTACTCTGGTTCTGATAACATCATTGGAACTGCTGTTATGACACAGAATGGGTGGATCTTAGATTTAGTGAATTGCATGTTATGGAGAGGCTCAAAAAACTCAAAGGTCTGTGTGATAAAGCAACATAACCTAGGACCACCCATAAATGCAATTGATGACACTGCTAATATGGTAGTACACAAATGGCCAGAGATCTCTCACAATAGAGACCTCGAACCAATTGTGTACCAATACCCAGAACTATGGGCCCAAGGAAAAAATGACTGTAGAAAGATGGTTGGTGTCCAAGTGGACATACAAGGTCCAGATACACCACCACAACATCAATATAATTTTCCCCCTGAAGCCATGGAATCAGTTATATAAGCTGTGACTGATTTAGAGTCAAGGGGGGTGGTCATAAAGGGGAATTCCAAGTGCAATAATCCTTTATGGCCTGTTAAAAACAAAGAGACAAATACCTGGAGACTTACCATTGATCTCAGAGTTTTGAATAAGTACACCCCAATGTCAGTACAAGTGGTTGCAGAAACACCATACATAATGGCAAGAATAAATGGCAAAAGCCAAGTATTCTCTACCATTAATGTAGCCAATTGTTTCTTCTCAATATCATTGACAGAAGACTGCCATTAAAAATTTGCATTCACGGTGCAAGATACACAATACATGTTTTGTGTTTTTTCCCAGGGATTACACAGTAGCCCAACATATTTTCATCAGGCACTAGCAAAAGTGTTCAGTGTGTTTTCACGACCAGATTGCCTATTGCAATATGTGGCTGATTTACTCCTCCATACAGAAAATATGGAGTAGCACTTAACTCTTCTACAGGAATTGTTAGGCCTCCTTTTTCATGCTGGGCTCAAATTGAGTCCTCATAAGGCAAACCTGGCTAGGTCAGAGGTCATATTCCTAGGGGTTAAGATTTCTTATGGGACAAAAGGTATAATGGCTGCCCATATTGAAGCAATGGTAAAGTTTCCCAGGCCTTGCACTCTACAAGTTCTTGGGGGTTGCAAACTTCATGAGGGAGTTCATAGAGGATTTTTCAACAACAGCAAAGCCCCTTTATGAACTACTAAGGAGTGCGGAACCTTCTATGAAAGACTGGTCAGAAACACAGGAAGTGGCATTTTCTACTCTGAAAAGAGATCTTTCCTCTACCCCAGTGCTAGCCACTCCACACCCAAAAGGTGAAATGGCCATTCAGGCCCATGCTGGCCCAGAGTCTATATCAGTGGTCCTGCTACAACTGCTACAACAAGTAGGATCTGTGAGTAGACCACTAGGGTATTTATCAGCTCAATGTGCAAACACCACACTCTCCATTAACCCTCCTACTCCGGGACATGCTTCTTGGAGTCTCTCAACAGAGGTTTGGGAGGTGGATAATGGACCTCAGTGGATGGAATATCAAAATCTGTCACAAGGCTAAGTATGTCCTTTCCCAGTCATTAAACACAACTGGAACAGAGCATGATTGTGGTCAGGTAATACATTCCTTTACAACACCATTCTTTAGACAGGTAGTGCACCCTGATGTTAGAATCATCTTTGTTGATGGGTCACGCTTTCATCTGGATGGGTCATATGTGACAGGATATGCAGTCTTGGATGAGACCACAGGAACTCAGAGTCTGGTTTATACTCCCAGGTCACCTGTCAGCCCAATGTGCTGAATTGGAGGCAGTGAAGGAAGCACTCTTCCTCCATCCCCCAGGGAGACGCACTATATATGGTGACAATTGATTTATAGTGCAGTCTCTCACATTACATCTTGAGACTTGGCAAAAACATGGATTCGTGGACAGCCACATTAAACTTCTGGCGCATGTTTCAGTTTTAAAACAACTTTGGGAATGGGGTAAGGCCCACTCCTGATGATGCAGCTATCATCAAAGTGCCTGCATACCAAAAAGGGAGTGATCCCCTAATCTTGGGTAACAATGCAGCTGATGAAGCAGCAAAAATGGCAGCAGTATCTGGGATCTTTCGGGATATCCGGATGCTGAAACTTTGCCCTCAGTCCAAGTGGTAGTATGTAGAAAAGCCCTTGAAGAAGGAATGGTGTCATTTTAAGAGGAACAGGCAAAAGACCCTGTTCTCATGACTCACAGAATTTCACCACAAGAATCTGGTCTATCAGACAAGGTATACTGTGCCACTCACCAGGAGAAGGATAATAAACTCTCCCTGCAGTACCCTCACACCTGCAAGTGGAACTGACAAGGCTCAATCATCAGCTCCTTGGACATCCTGGCCAGGATAAACTTCTCTCTCTTTTAAAGAGCAAATTATACTGGTCTGGAATGTTCAAAACAGTAGAAAATATCACCCAACAGTGTTTGGTGTGTGCCCACATCAACCCTCGGGCACCAGCTCTAAAGCCAGTGTTACAGCATGTGCCTCCTGCAGAGGGGCCCTGGTCAACCTTACAAATAGACTTCATAGGACAACTACCAGCTGGCATCCAAAATTGTCGCTATGCATTGGTAGTAGTTGAAGTGTTCTCAAAGTGGGTAGAAGCCATTCCTACAACGAATGACTCAGAGGCCACTACAGCACGGGTCCCATGGGAAAATATTTTATCATGCTGGGGTATCCCTAGGATAATAGAATATGATTGAGGGACCCATTTCACTGGCAAGGTCATGAAACCCCTTTGTGAACTTCTGGACATAAAGCAGTACATCCATGTTTTTTATAATCCCCAATCAGCAGGGATCATGGAACGAATGAATCGGACCATCAAGGCCCAGTTAGCCAAGGCACTGGTACAGAAGGGCTCTTCTTGGGTAACAGCCTTACCCACAATACTCATAGGTATTAGGGCTACGGAAGCATCCACCACAGGGATCACTGTGTTTCAGCTCATGACAGGTTGCAAAATGCCACTTTGTTTCCCTAATGAGCCACCATTGTCAAATCCCATTAAAGATGCTGTCATGAGAGATATGTTCCTGCAACAGGTGCAAGATAATCTCAAGGGACTTTTGCCTTATGCAGCTATACAGCTGCATAAACCCTATCTACAGGGGGAGACACATATGCCCTCTGTAGGTGATTTAGTAACGGTTAAAGTTTTCTGTAAAGCAGGTCCTTGGGATGTAAACTGAGAAGGGCCATATCAAGTTCTTCAAGTCATGAGTGATACTATATTAAAGTACAAAACCCATTGACAACTAAAAAATTATTTCAAAGGAGGTGCAATTTATTCTGGGTGGGAAGCAATCGGGAAGCCGACTGTCTAAATACTGGCAGCCGGCTTCCCGACTGTCTTATCCAGGCAAGGGTGAAATGCCGGGCATCTAGATGTAGACGCCCGCATTTCCCCGACGCCGGAGACCGGCGCCCGGCATCACGATCGTAGTGATGCCGGGCGCCGCGAGATGACAGCCGTGGGGGGGTTAGGTTTATGGCTCCCGGGGGGGACTTAGGGTTAGGCACCCCCCGGGAGATTTAGGGTTAGGCTAGGGGGAGGGAGGGTTAGGGTTAGGCACCCCTGGGGTGGACTTAGGGTTAGGCACCCCCCCGGGGGACTTAGGTTTAGGTAGCAGGGAAGGGGGTGGTTAGGGTTAGGCACTTAGAGGGGGGATTAGGGTTAGGCACTTGGGGGGAAGTTAGGGTTAGGCACCCCTAAGGAGGGTTAGGGTTAGGGGGGTTAGGTTAGGTTAGTGGATACTTACCTATCCACGATCGGGATTTCCAGCGCTGTCGGGCTTCTGCTGCTTTGCACTCTGCTCCTGTCGGGCTGCTGCTGATGGGAATCGAACCGCCGGCCCATTCCATTCTGGGTACATATCGATCAGGTAAAAACCACATGTGCTATTTCCACTCAATAGAGTTCACACACTTTATTGAAAATAACCAAGGATACATATTATTGACTATTTTGTATATAATAATTTGTAAATAAGTTTTGAAAAAAATCTGTATAATAATATTATTTTTGTTTTTTTCTCTCCTACAGGCCAATGAGAGCAGGTTGTTTAAAAATGGTCTAATATTTAAAAAGGTTCCACAGGATGATTAATTGATTGGGTACACGTAGTTTGTGTGTTTGAAAATGAATTGGAAGAAGTTACATATTGATATACCTGCATTATATATACTAACATTTCTTTCTATTTTCGAAGTACATCGAAAAGCAGGCTAAAGTGCATCAAAGAGCCCAAGACTTCTCGTATTCTCCTCAACAATTAATACACAGATTATTGTCATTAAAAGGGGGGTGTTATATGGGTATTTGAAGGAT
Source organism: Taudactylus pleione (assembly GCA_031769625.1). Taxonomy (NCBI): domain Eukaryota; kingdom Metazoa; phylum Chordata; class Amphibia; order Anura; family Myobatrachidae; genus Taudactylus; species Taudactylus pleione. The sequence goes on from JAUIMM010000182.1 coordinate 5,616,309, forward strand.
GGAAATTATTGGAAATGAGAAAAGCAAAGGCATTGTAAGAACTTGAATGCCACCTAGTGGAGAAAGCAATGTAAAGTTTAGTCTGTAACTCTCGCAAAGGTTAATGATGTGTGATTTTTGGAAACTCCAATATGGAGCAGACAGTTACAAATTATCATAAGTGGTGGAGAGGGACAGCTAATGCTCGGAGATTATGCTTTTCGTCCATATAGGGTAATCTAGTAAACAACAGGATATCTGAAGACTGCTGGCAGATTGGATGGAAGACAAGACGTCAGATTTGGTAGGAAAGGTGGAGACATTCAAAAGTACTGATATATCTTTCTTATTCAGATGCTGATGAGGCCCCGCTGTAGACAGACAATATTTCTGGCAGATGACTGCATGGACCCCAAGATGATCAGACGGAACACAGATAGGAAGGACTGGGATACAGATGATCCAAAACAGATGTCCAAGATGACTACACCCCAGAAGTGCCCCTCACCTCATTTGGTGAAGAAGATGACATCAAAGAAACAACTAGACACTTTTGAGTTTGAAATGCTGATGGACATTAGGAAAGGGCCTGCTGCTTACAGAGGAAGATTTTTTTTGTCCTTGCATAAATACAAAAAACAAGTTTTTTTTTCCATCTACCTATGTTGTAGGAGAGAAACGCTGCTTCTCACCCCTTTCATTACTTCTTACTATGAACTGTAAAAAGTACATTGTCATAATTCACCTTCTTTGATCATATATTCATATAAACACTAAAATGGTAACAATATTAGCAAATTGCATAGGTTTACAACATCATACATTTTGCACCCAGAATGCCTATGTAAAAATGATGAGGTTTTGTATGTGTATTTTAAATCACATGAAATCACAGCAGTATTTCTACGTTAAGAGTATATCAGACTTACAAATTAGTATACTTCCAATACAGAGATGTAGTCTCGCAGTGTTATTTATAATAGAAAAACAACATCACTCTATTCATACATGGTATAATGTAAAGAAGTTTCATACACATAAGAAATAATAGTGTTCTAACAGTGTAATTAATATGTATTTTTGATATAAAAGATATAAAAGTAGTTATCCAAGTGGAAATGGCAAAAAATAAATACAAACAGCAGGACACAACTTGACATATGTAATAAAGCTGCAATACTGAGTGATCATTCACAATAATAAATAAAGTACAATAAGCTTGACAAATCACTATGGAAACAAGCCATCAGAAGCTGATAGAGAGTGCTGCTGATGTCGCCATCGCCGTCGTCATCATCAAGTATCTTTAGACAAGGTTTTTGGTAAACATAAAAGATACACTTTTAAATAGGGATATCTGGGGATGCATTAAATCTCAATTTGCATCTACAGGGGGGTTTCTACACTTCAGTGTACATGCAATTAATGTTTTCAACTTGAGCTTTCCTGCATAAGAGGCTACAATGCTAATATATGTTTTAATTTAAATATAGGTGCATTTTTTATGCTTATTATTTCAGAATTCACATATTTATATGCAACAAATGAATTTATATCCAACTAAGATCTTGGCACTTAATCTGCAAATATATTCATTATTTTCAGTATACTAATTAGCTTTTCAGTTTACAAACTGTAATGTATCTAAGTTATTACAATGATTGTTGAAAATATACCTTATTATTTATGAAAGTTGAAAGAAAATACATTATATCCTATGCTAGCTAAAATAAATAGATTTATTATATTAGCAAAAATAAAGCTTTCAAATCAATCTTATCCCCTGGAGCTTCTAAAGCAGTTCAGAAGTCAGGTCAAGCAGTTATGTTGTTTCCAAGACACGTATGCAAATATACTGCATCAAGACTGTTAACATTAGAAACTCTGCAGGAAACTTTATCATTATGGTTTTTAGAGAAGTAAGGCATGTGGTGTTATTTATGGGGAAAAATTCACTTTTAACTTGGTTTATGTTGCATAAACCACCAGGAGACAGAAATATTAAGTGTAAGAACATATTCAAAGTTAAAGAATGCTTCCCAAGCTCAAAAAAAATCAGCTACAATTTGTAAATATACTGTAGATGCTTTAATTTATATATGTTAGTTGCCAATGTCAGATCCTTTTTAATATTTATTAAAAATCTTATAAGTAAAATCAAAAATAGCAGTAGTACTTGTGTTTGTTCATTAAGGTTTTCAACAGATGGTGGCGGGCAGCATTCCAGAACTGGAATGGTGGCGGGCAGCATTCCAGAAAATAGGAGCCCTAATTTCTGGGCATGCCAAAGCCATTACATGTGGCCATAGAGGCAGCTTCACTTTCCCTGGCAGAGTAAATTCACTGAACATCCTGAGTAACCCTAGGGTTAGTCAGATTTTAGATGCATAATCGAATCACAAAAGCCTGCAGTGGCCGTCTTTTTACACAAGATATTTTAGTTCAACCACTGCATACAAAGATGAAGCCGCTGTACAAAAGCATCCATATCTTATTAGGGCCTTGGTCATTTTGTGGGGTCGAACACATGGGACTTGATATCTTTTAACACTCTCAAGTCTTCTATTAGCGTTGCTATGAAGGAAAACTCCTTTAAAGTTCCTACTAGATGGTATTTGGTGCCAGATCGATTGCACAATATGTATTCCACTGTATCTTCCCTGTTCTAGAGAAGGAGTAGTTGGCCTGGCACTTTATCATACTTGGTGGTCATGTCTCTAAATATCCCACGTTTGGTTTATGATACATTCCCTCATAATAACTGTTACAGGAGCCCACTTCTATTATGTCTCCCTCCCGATAACTTCCCTTAACACACCAATGGACTCATCCTCCACATCACCTGTGCAGCACAATACCAACTCACACATAACTGGAAACTGCTTGATTCACCCCTCAAAGCAAGAGTAAGTGAATCAGATGTGGTTCATTTTTCAAATTATACTGAGCTCTTCAACAACACTGGGGCTGATTCAGAGAAGGACGCTATTCACACAGCCATTGTGTCTTTGTATGCAGAGGCTGTGTGAAATTATGCAAAAGCCACAGGAGCCTTATTATATAAAAAGATACCCACTGCCGACTTTTCTGATCCGATACTACATCCATAGACACAGTCATCAGATCAACTGTATTACCATCGGACATCTGAGTAACCCTCAGATTACTAAGGATGTCCAGTGAATTCACTCTGCTGGAGCCAATTAAGCTGCATCCAAGGATGCAGCCACTGGTTCCAGCATGCCCCAAAAAATGACCCCCCCTCCCTCCCTCATCCTGCACAAACCCCTCCACGCAACCCACCCCCCCCACACCAGGGGCAGATCTAGACTGCATGGGCACCTCCCCTTTCTGGTCCCACCTCCTCCCCTTCACAGGAGTCTTCCTGGAGCTGGCTGTGATCTCTGCTTCCTCGGCTCCCTGCTGTGACAGCCTGTCATTGACACACCCCTGGGGACGCACTGAAAGAGGATAAGGGGAGGGGGAGGGCACACAGCCTGGTGCTCTCAGTGCATGAGGATAATAAAGAATGGACTGTGCTAGGGGGGGGTCACTCCAATCGCCCCCCCTCCCCTGGATCTGCCACTGCCCCACGCAACCACCTTTTAGTTAAGAAAGGCAGCGGAAGTAACTTACCTTACCTTGCTCGCTCCTTCCTCTGTGTCTCACTCTCCATGCTCCGGACAGCTCCTCAGACTCCTCACACCACCCACCTGCCGCAGCTCCTCTGTCCTTCATCTGTGCGGCATGACGTCACGTGCATAACTTCAATGTAGAAAAACTTTTTTGATGTGGGCACACTGGCACCTGCCCAATGCAGTAAGGTAGGAGACAGAGTAGGAGGGCAGCTGAGAAGGGACTCACACAAGTCACTTAGTCTAAAGTGCGGTGGAGGGAAGGGCTGGGGGGATAGTAGTGGGCCCTAGAGCAGCGGGCCTGTCACTGTCTGCCACCTTCAGCCAGGGGGTGAGTAGTGGGCGGGCAGTATGTAGCAGGAGCCAGGCGGGCCCCCGAGTGTCCAGGCCTGGGACTCCAGTCCCGGCAGTCCCCCCCTGATGGCAGCCCTGACCCCAAATGCCAGCAGCTTGTTAACAATGCTTTAGATTTTGGGCCACTGTGAGTGACCTCACAGACCCAGATCTGCACAAAAGCAGTGTGGCTCCTGTGCAAATTCAGATCTTAAAACATTGGATATGTACATAAACATTGAATTAACATATATCTCTGAATCAGCCTCAGATTCATAAAGTCTAATGCAGTCTGGACCCCTTGGTTCTCTCATTATGCCATACCAATGTTGACAGTTATGATATTGACAGGCAGCATTGTCAGAATGACATGTCAATATTGTCAGAATTACAACATTAGGGTTAGGCTGTGAGCGGGAGAGTTAGGATTAGGCACTAGGGGTAGGTTAGGGTTAGGCTTTGTGGGAGAGAGGTTAGGCACTAGAAGGAGGGCTAGTGTTAGGGATTTGGGTTAAGGATATAGAAGAAATACTCACTGGAATGCTGGAGTATCAGGGGTCTTATTCTGAAGTGATCACCGGGACCCAGAAGCCACACTGAGCACAGCTGTAGATCCCATGAGCAGGTAAGTGATTGCCGGGCTACCAGGGATGATATGCCAACATTTCTTTAGTATCTAAATAATGAATTTTGACATGGTTAAGGTTGCCATTATGACCATGTTTACATTCTCATATTGACATATCATACCACACCCCATATCAAAGCCAGGCCCTCATTAACTAGTTCTAACTGTTTTCCCAACTCTCTGTACCACACCATGTCCTGGCTCTCCTCTCCTTTTTCCCCATCCTCCCTTTTTTGCTCTTCTTTCTCCATACAGCCCCACCAACCTCCTCTTCCCCTCCCTACCTTTTACTTTCTTTATATTATAGCCCAAACACCTATATAATATCCTCCTGCTCCCTCCCCACTTTCTGGTACCAACTTGCCCCCTCCAGTCACCAATTATTTACTTCAGTTCTGTTATCTGTTTTATGACTGTTGGGCTTCTAACACTACTATTTTTAGACATGTCATAGATCATCATGAGGCTGTTTTTACTCTGTCACACTTTGATTTCTCTTGAAAATAAGATATTTTTGGTAGTTTTGAGAAAAGTTAAGAAATGGCAAAAAAAAGGCATGGAGACCTGTATAGATACAGAAAAATGGGTTGGGTATGGGATTCTGGCACTCACAATCCTGGTGTTTAGGATCCTGATGCTGGCATCCTGACAGGGACATAATCCTTACAAAAGGAGGTAGATATAATCTACCCCTACTCCTAACCCTCCCTCCTCACAGCCTAAACCTAACTCTCCTGGTGCCTAAACCTAGCCTTCCTGCCCCACAGCCTAAATGTAACCCTCCCCTAGGGCCTAACATTAACCCTTTTCTTAACACCTAACCCTAACCCCCTAACCCTAACCCCAACTCTTACTGTTGGAATGCCGGCAGTCAGGATGCCTATGCTGGGATTCTAAATGGTGTTCGGATTCTGGCATTTGCATTCTAAGTGCCAGCATCCTGACAGGAGCACAATCCCGACAGAAGGAGGTAAGTATAATCTCCTTTCCCTACCACTAACCCTCCCTCCTCACAGCCTAAACCTAACTCTCCCCCCGAGTGCCTAAACCTAGCCTCCCTGTCCTGGAGCCTAAATGTAACTCTCCCCCCTAGGGCCTAACATTATCCCTCCCCATAGCGCCTAACCCTAACCCCCTAACCCTAACCCCAAAACTTACTGTTGGGATGCCAGCAGTTAGGATGCCAGCGCTGAGATTCTGATTGGTGTGGGAATTACAGCCCTGGCATTCTGAGTGCCGGCATCCTGACAGCCGGGATAATAACTACTTCACAGATAAATATACTCCCATGAACATCAAACCATATTAGAAGCATATATGCCATATCTCTTCTTTGCAGGTGCTACATTTTCAGGGGGATATGGTTTAAACTTTTGCATATGGGCCTCCTAATGTCTTAAAATATCTCTGAATGGATGAATGTTTTGTTTATGTACTTTTTAGCAGTAATTCAATTGCACTGTACCATGGTTATGGGAATCATTGTACAATATGTTATGTGTACCACATTTAGAGAGACATTGTGCTGCTCTAGCAGGAACACTGGTCATTTGGACAACATTGGTATACTAATTGCTCAATAGCTTACTGACATTGTAAGTGCAACTATAATATTTTTTTATGTTGACTTGGTCTATGCACAAATGTGTCCACACTTGTCTTTGCTCCAGTGCGAATATCTGGTCTCCTCAGACTCTGCTAGCACCTAGCATCTTTTTTGCATCTTTTTTTTGCCGAAAATGCATCAAATTCAAAATGTGATGTGACTTTGATGCACCATGAGACAGCCGATTAATTTGATTTGTGACACTTGTATATCTGTGTGCAACTGAGTCTTTCAATCAGCATACAAAGTGCTGTGATGCAACGGACTCAGTTTTTTTCCACACCAAGTTCCGTTTTCAGTCTTAGCTTCACACAGATATACTAATGTCACATATCAAATTAATCAGCACAGTCTTCCTGTGGATCCTATGCTAGAAGAGAGGCATGAGACCTGGTGGCTCACTCACGCTAGCCATATCCCACTACATGGTGTATTAAGGCTAGATGAGAAAGGACACATCTATACCTTGTTTTTTTTTCAATTTCCAATCACTCCACTAATGTTCTTACTGATATGGCATTGTCTTTCTGGGAGTGACCTAATTCTCTAGGAAGTACGACTGAGTATATAATTGTTTAATGGGAACGCTCACCATCTATTGACAGGGAATGCTATTATCAATATCCACCACAGTGTTATTGGTTTATCACTAAAAATAGTTCTAAATTTTGGCCATTTTGAGATTCTTTAAAATACATCAAAGCTGTGGTTCCCAAAGCAATATGAAAAGACACCTGTGAAACAAGTCAGTATAGCATGAATGCGAGGGTCATACTATGAAACTGAAACTGCACTTACAGAAAATTGGAAACTGCAGTAAAGATGGCTTTCTAAGGCTTGGTACACACCTAAAGATTTTCTGTCCAACCAAGCAACTGGTTGGATGGTTGGACAGAAAATCTTTAGGTGTGTACCCAGATTAAGTGATCCACTTCAAATAACAGGGATAATTTACCAGAGATTAATGTGTACTACCAAAGAAAATTTATGAGAATAGCAGCATAATATAGTCAGTAATGGGAGGTCGGTATCCATGTCGCGCCAGTTGTTGTTGGAGTATTCTCCCTTCTGGGCTGCTATTGTGGGACTGTCCGACCATTGCAGATGTGCAATATTGCAATATCAAAGCAGATAAGTGGTTGTTTAGTTGTTTATTTGGCTCCTAAGGTATAAATAATATGTAATTATTTGTAAAAGTATTTATATGTTTATATATCCCGATAATCTCTTTTTTCTCTTCTTCCTCCTTTTTTACATATGAAATTATTGGAGACTATGAATATTTAGTTATTAATAATGTAATGATTTAGAATGAAATATGAAAAGTATTTGGAGAACTATTTTGCTCCATAAATGACAAAATATTATGATTCTTGATTAGCTGGATGTTAGTATACTGATTAAATTATCATGATTATTTGAGTGTATTATAAGTTTACATATTGATCTTGTGAAATATAAGCTGTTAAAATGTGACATTTATTATGTAAGATGTACTGTATAATGAATTTGTATGCGGATTTATAGCTGTAACCTTCTTGCTGATTTGAACATAAAAGTATAGTGTAATGATTGAGAAGATATGTTGTATTTAATTATCCAATCATGGTTTATGAGTGTATATATAAAGTATGGAAGTAGTGTATAAGCCACACCCCCTGACTAAGTCATACTGACGAAATGTGTAGGGCATGGCTAGTGACACAGATGGAGTGACATCAACCGGTGTGCCAGAGCCAAGTCTATGCACGGAGGATCGTTGTCTGGAGACCGGCATACCTTGTAGCTGAGTTACGAAGGATCCATCAGTGGTAATACCACTTGCTTTTAACTTTGATGTACATTTATAGATATTCAGTAAAGTTATTGTAATACCTTTTAATCATGAGTGCGCTCTCCTAATTACTTGCTTCTATATATATATATATATATATATATATATCATACATTTGCTAATAATACAAAATAGATAAGTGATGTTAACATTTTAGAATTTTAGAAAGTAATGTTTGGGGATGCAAGGAAAGCATGGAAGGTTTGTAAAGCATCCATTCTGTAAATGTCAATCCTTTAATAATATGTGCCCTACATGACATTGATTGCTCTCTGCTCTTTTCAAACTATTGTCATGGATCCCTGTCAAAACAGATATCAGAGGTTATAGAAAAGAGGGAGTACAAATCCTTTTGACCCTAGTATCATGAGTTTCATTGTTAGTGATAAACCCAACTATGAACATTGTGATTTGCTGTAATAGTAAAACTATGTAACATTGAAACATTATACTACAGCAGTGTTTCAAATTCAAATCCACAAATGTATTACTAAAAGATAATCTCCAAATTATCTGTCTTCTCCATTTTCCCATTCCATTAATCATTTTTACCTTAAGTGTAATACAAACACTCAAAATATTGCACTCTAAGGGATGAATCTAATAGCCTGCGAGATGCAGGCATCGACAAGTTCCCAGGGAGACTGTCAAATGTTTTAAAGGCGCAATCATTTAAAAGCCAAAATCACTTTGGCTTTGCCTTTAGATGATTACCCCTTTAAAACATATGGAAGACATGCTTTGAACTTTCTGGTGCCTGCACCTCGCAGGCTATCGTATTTACCCCTAAGACTGGTTTCTAAACTTTTTATAATCTAATACACAGGTTCTCAAACTTGATCCGCATGACCACAAATAGTGCATGTATTCCAGGTTCTCTCATAGAATCACAAGAGAAATAATTAGCTCCATCTGAGGATCTTTTAAAATGTGTCAGTGAGTAATGACTACACCTGTGCATCGGCAGGGGGACCTGGAAAATGTGACCTGTGTTTATGAACCACTGATCTAATATTTTAAATATGAGTTTGCATTACAATATAATGTTCATTTTAAATAGTTACTCTAGTGTAAGCTTGCCATTTTTTTGTGTCAGTTTTCACTCTCTCTATATACTCATCTGTCCTGGGTGCAGTTGTAACTGTGAATCTCAAATCAATTTAAAAGCCAGAAATAGAAGTAGTTGCCAATAAAGCAAATACTATGTATAATCAAATCTATCTAGCTAATTATCTATGTCATATAAATATTATATTTCTATGTCTTTAAATGATATATTAACTTAACTTTCAACAACTAACTCTCATTAAATATTTGAAGTACATACATACATATTTGCCAATATCATATGGCACATTTAAGCTCTACTTTACATTATACAGCTCTGTTTGAACCCCTGTGAAGTAATCCTGTGTAGTTTGGTAACTCTAGATGCCAGACACTTATATGCAGCCATGAGACTATATGGCCATCAACCTCTTTTCTCTTTAAACTACATTTTGTATTACTTTTCTACACCTAATGTACAAGCAGGTTTTAAATAGTGTCAGTTATATAAAAACAGTTTTGTCTAATACTAATAAAGCAGTGGATCTGATTACTATAGTATTCATCTAGATCACTGTTTCTCAAACTATGTCCTCATGGAACCCTAAAGCTGCCCACACATCTATAGATTATCTGGCCAACCAGCCAACTAGTTGATTTGTTGGAATGAAAATCTGGTAACATATGGGAGTAAATGACGATCAGCAATTTGCTCCTAAATGCCATAAAACAGATGAAAATGGTCATTCAGACAAGTTTGTTAAATGTTTGATCTAAAGAATTTGTTCAAACAACAGTTTTTGTCCATTTTCCGGTGTTTGGGAGCAAATTGCTGATTGTCATTTGCTTTCATACCTTACCAGATATTCATTCCAACCAATCAACTAGTTGGCTGGTTGGACAGATAATCTTTAGCTGTGTGGCCAGCTTAACAGTGCATGGGCCAATTGTAATAGGGTGAGAGTTTAGAAAAGTGAGAGTTTCTGACACTTTTTAAACTTTACCAATGTAATAGAGTCCAAAAACAAAGTAACAGAGCGAACTTGCATGTTTTTTTAGACTTAAAAAACTCTCACAATTTAAAATCTCATTCAGATGTTTCCCATTTTGAAGATAAAACTCAACCAATGTGAGAGTTTACTGCTAAACTCTCACATTTTCTAAACTCTCACCCTATTACATTTGGCCCCATGTGTCCAATAATTAGTAGCACCTGTAGATATATCTATTAACACACTTGTGCTGCAGCTATATGATCTGGAAAACATGCACTGTTAGGGTTTCATGAGGACTAATTGAGAAACACTGATCTACTGTAGATATTTTCTAATAAATTGCCCAAATAAACTGGATGTCTAACTTGGAACACTGTTTTTGGGCCTGATTCAGAGGTGGAGGAAGAAGCACACACAGCAGCATTTATTTATGGTCACCCATCTGCATCATTGTGCAAAATCTGCTACAAAGCCCTTCCCTGGTGTTCAGCATAGAGGTTTTAGCAGGAAGGTGCATCAAAATGTGCAAGGACTGAGATGCCACTGTATCAATCTGTACATACAGTAATGCCAATGGTGCATCCTTAGATGCCACCATCAGTCATATAGCAAGTGCAGTTTCTCTTTCTGTCCATGGCATTATAGGGTCGGTGGCTGTGCACGCAGACACGCTTTCTTCCATCCTGCTTGAACAGTTTCACTTTTGTTCAACCTTTCAAAGCCTTTCTGATCAAAAAACTTTATGGTTAATTCTGGGTCAGACGCATTTGTTTCTTCTTCTATTGTTGGTCACCATCTGCACCATCATACAACTGCTGCTACCAAAGCCCTTCTCTGTTGTACATCTGTGCGTATTAAGGTGCAAGGACTGAGATGCCCAATGCCAGCACCTGTAGGTGTGCCTTTAGATGCACTATAGGTCGCACCATCAAAACTTGCACCAGCCCTGTGGTAGGGGCAGTTTTCCCATCCAAGTATGGCCTCCTATGTGTAAATCTGCCCCTTCAATTTGGATAAAAAAATACCCCCACCAGCATCCTGATCATAGCTTAATTAGACTAAAAGCCTCTATAATATCCCCAGATAGAAGAAAAATGTGTTGCTGCTTCTTATCTCAGTTATCCCTCACTTCTTCATACCTCACCAATTCCTTCCATGCAGATCTACTGTATATGGCTTCAAAGTAGTCGAAGCAAGCACCTTCCCTGCTAAACCCTCTAGGCTGGCATGATAATCTGCCAAGCAAGAGGTGGATATAATGCAATGACCATATTGGCCATGCGCTAATTTTATGATCTTTCTCCAATTAAATCTGGATAGAGCAACTGCCATAGAGTTCTCCAGTCCTGGGGTATATTTAGTCTTTAAAACTACATAAAAAAGTCAGGCATTTAAAAACCAAATGCCCAATCAAAATAACTGCTGGGAAAGATAAAGCACACTGATCTATATATTAAGCGAGAAAGTGTGTGTGTGTGTGTGTGTGTGTCTATCTGTCTTTCTTTTATGCACAGCCAGAGTTTTGTACGAAGCACCACTAAATTTGGCATTCTGGTATAGTTTGACCAGAATTAAGTTTTTCTCTATGTTTGAAATTCATCAGGGCCATGGAGGTCTACATGGTGCCCACCAAGTAGGCATGGAGTCTCTTGTTTGAAATTTTGGTTTACTCAGGATGTCTTCCAGTGCCTAAAACTGCACTGATCTGAAGGCACAGGCAGATGTGTAGTAGTGGCAGGCAGGACTCCAATGGTAGAGCAGTGACACTCTGAATATGCACAGACAGTTACTAATTTCTTCCAAGCACATTATCATATATTATGGTCTCAAATGTTGGTCTGCAATGTAAAACATGAAGGTTGCAAATTCACTTCAAGGTCCGTTATTCAACCCAGGCAATGCTGGGTATCCCATCTAGTTATTACTACTTTGCAATAATTTAAAAGGATCTTTGCTTACCATCTAAATTAGTCTCCAAACCTTTGTATTCTTCCACAATATTAAAAGACTGTGATTTCCAACTGGAAAATTGCAGAAAATTATAACATTTTACTAATTCTGATCTTACAATTCTCAAGCTTCCTGCACAAAATTCTCGCCATGTTTATAATCCTACAAGCAAAATTCAGTAGGCTCAGCAAGGTCTGGACCTTGGAACTTCCCATTCCTGTGACAAACTCACACATTTATCCAAGTTTCATCATGATCATCTGAAAGAAAAGAAGCATTAACAAAAATGTTGTGGAAGTAATATATCTGATAGTTGTGCAACATGCAGCTGAGCCACTGCATTGATGAAGAAATATTCGATATATCAACTAGAAGGCTGGCCAGAGGGAACAACAACTGCTGTAAGTTTTGGAAAATGGAGTGTCAAAGGGAAAGTTTGGGGGATGATACAATAGAAAAATTTGACCCAGAAGGGAGCTTAGAGAAGTAAACAAGCCATGAAATAAAAATGAGGTGGAAGAGAAAGAATAAAACAGTTGTTGATGTAAAAAGGGGTGCAGAAGCCCCAGACATGGAAGGTAGGTAGCCTAAGGAAAAGTGGGACAAGGGAGGACAGTTCTAGGGGAGGGAGAAAGGAAGTAGATACTCAGAGATATGTTGGGACAACTGACCAACCACTGAGGTGGGGGGCAAAACAATGGCAGAAAAGGGAAATAATGAGGGAACAAGAGGGGAGGTATGAGAGAGATCTAACATTTTGCATAATTCAGAAACTAGCACCTACTTATACATCAGGGTAACAACTTGATGGCTGGATGGTGCTTGGAGAGACAGCCACTGTGTGAGAAAGAGTATGCCAAACTGGCAAAGCCACCAATGAGACCTTCTGGGTAATGCAGCACAACTCCATCTGATGCTGGTAATGAGAAATGGACACAGGGGGGGCAAGAATGATATCCCAGTAGCCAGTTGGGTATCAGTGCATGGGACAGATGAGATTGCTGTTATATGAGTAGGCATTGACAGGGGCTGCGAAAAAAAGGAGCCACTGAAGAGACTTACTTGCCACTGCAGCATGACTTTGCCAAGGTAAGGTAGCTTGAGCATGCTGATAAAGGGGAGACAGAAAAATAAACAAAAGGAAAAGCAGAATAAACAGAAAACAGAAAGTGAGTTGGCACAAAATTGATGGGATATAATAAAACAGTGATAAATAAGAAAACTAGACTGATTAAACATTTTCTAGTGATATCCAGTCACAGACAAATGCACTTATATTTGATGAAATTAATTAAAGTGTACACCCTATAAACAAACTACAGGTTGAGTCTCCCATATGCAAATATTCCTAAATACGGAACATTCCGAAATACGGAATTTTTTTGGCATGACTGACATAATGAAACCTTTGAATGTTGATGGTTCAATATACCCAAACTTTGTCTAAGGCACAAATTATTAAATATATTATATCAAATTACCTTTAGGCTGTGTGTATAAGGTGTATATGAAACATAACTGAATTTCATGTATGTACACAAACTTTGTCTAAGGCACATATTATTAAATAATGTATAAAATTACCTACAGTCTGTATATGACACATAAATGAATTTCATGTATGTACACAAACTTTGTTTGAGCCACAAAATTATTGAAAATATTGTATAAAATTACCTGCAGGCTGTGTGTATAAGGTGTATATAACACATACATGCATTATGTGTGTATATTTGGGTCCCATTCCCAAGATTTTTCATTATAAAATGCAAATATTCCAAAATACATAATAATCCGTTATTCAAAACTCCCCTGGTGCCAAGCATTTTGGATATGGGAGACTCAACCTTTAATATATAACATACTATTCAGCCCATCCTGCTTCCTTTTCATTGGTACCTGCAACTATACAACCTATTCAGTAACAAATACTGTTTTTAAACCCTAATCAGTCATGTCCATGAATATTAACCCAATCTTGATGTTTGACTTCTGGTACCTTTTTCCTTTGAAAAAAAAATCACACATCTAATAATTTTTGATGTTCTGTGACAAATGCTGACTTTTGGCATATTTAACTTTTGTTAGGATAAATTAAATATAATGCTTACATCAGCGAATATTTTTTAGACTCTCCCTACCTCTGCCCCCCCAAAAAAATTAAAATAATATTTTGTTTTGGTTGATGTTCAAGTCTCTCCTGCAGCAAGGAGAATAATTGATCCTGTTTTGCCTTAAGTAGGAAAGTCTTAAAAACACTATAAACATGGAAAACTGGAAGAGCTTTTCTTTACATGGGGCACACATATGGGGTATGATCAAATGAAAAAGTAAAAGTCAGAAAATACAGGAGGAGTTTTTATTTTCTCACACTGGACATTAATCAGCTAATAACAGTTACATCCTGGCCTGTGCAGCCATAGTTAATTTTTGAAGACCCATTTCATTCCTGACTTACTCCTGAAGGATGTGAAAAATGCATGATGAATAAATCATGTTTATACTGTGGGGAACCAAATCATGTTCCTTTCACTTGCAATAAGTGTCCATGAAAAGGGAAAACCCAACTGGTAATGCTGAGGCAAAGTTTGTTGTTTCACCATTTAAGTCAATATTCAGAAAATTCAGAAAATGTTCTCTCTGTCATCACTTTTTTTTTCTGGGACAGAGGGCAATTTCATCATAGAGCAGTCATTTCTCAGCTCAGACTTCCAGTGATATATCTGAAATAGCTTATACTCACTGCCATTGATGGTAGTAAAATCCAGAATGCCACCATTGGTGTCCAGACTAATCTGCTAACCATGCAGGTTGGCATTCCTTACAAACAATAACATTATTTCACTTTGATACCATCTGCTACCAGTCCCATTCCCATTATCTTGTGAATTGCATGGATCCATCAGTACTCTCAGTCATGGATTTGCAATAAGACCACATGGTATCTTTGAGTACTCAGTGCCTTTGTCTTAATAAAGTACATTAAGACCCACGAGATTGGTTATAATTCTGACATAATCCTGTGAAAATCCTTGGCACTGATGCCATGTACATGGGTATAGTCATCAATTTATGAAGATAAGATATATCTTGAACCTGATTAAAAGAGGTTCCTAGATACTGTTCCTTATGCTCAACAGTCCAGCACACTTAAGACTAAGGGTAATGGAAAGAGAAACATGGACTCCAGGCTAAAGCACTTATGCATTCCTAAAAATGAAGAAATTAAATCTCAGCCCACAAGGCCTGGGAACCTGAACAGACATGAAGGAGCTCCTTCAACCCAGAGATCCATTCTAACCTTATTCCAACTGCCTTGCAAATCCAGGCAAATGCCATTAGAATGACCCAGCTGTCACCTGAATTGACAAACTGAAAACACAACTTTATCAGTGCTATCCGACAGGGATGCAGAGTTCAGAAGTGTAATGGCTGTTTTATTGGACAGACACAGAAGGTGATCATTTGTCTAGCTATAGGATATAGAACCTGCAGTCTGCAATTAAGCTTTCAGTCAGAAATAGTTTTAGCCATGCTTAGCAATTCCAGAAAACTGATTAAGAAAGTCAGTATCCAAAAATCCTACATTATCAGGAACTGTAGTTCTGCTAATATGTGTGAGGTCTGAAGAGTTTTCCCAATCAGGATGAGCACATGTTTGACACAGTGAAGAGTCAGACTTCTCAAGAACCTTATCAAGTCACATGAAATGTGAAAAAGAGGTCCTACAATTGACCCCCTTTGCTTGTGGTGCACTGCTGATTGTGTACTGGTTTCCCATAATACCATTCCAAAATGGAATAAAAGTGAATGCTGCTCCAGCACCAAAAAAACAAGACATAATATAACTGAATTATAATGTTTGCTATTTGCAGCAATTTGCAGTAGATGGGAGATTACTGTATATAGAGAGAGGAACATTTAGAAACTGAGCAGATTCATTATACTGTAAGCACCAAGTCTCCTGGACCTGACGCTATACCCCATGGTCAGTAATGTTCCCAAATTGGAAGAAAGAGAAGAAAGGATAAAACACTTGACAGAATGATTACCTACTTTTTAAAGTCTTTCCCAATAAATTTTTTAATCAGAAAATAAAAAATGTTTCATTGGGTGTCTCATAGTTTTAATTATCTACAAGGCAGTGAATCCATATAATCATCAAGTACCAGTTTAAAAAATGTTGTGGCCAAAACACCTTTCACTAGTGATTATTCTCAAAATATGAACATTACTGTTAATGCAGATCTTCCAAACTTGTTTTAATTTGTATCGATATCCTTAAGAAACATTTCTATACCTGGTATTTTCATTTTATTGTTCATTGCACCTTTACTGAAATAAACAAAACTTAAAGCTTTTAAAAACAAGCGTGACATCTCTCTCCATCAACAGAATATTACAATGCCAAGCAAAAAAAAGTAATGCAATAATTTCTGGAAAATTTTACTTACGTGATCTATTCACCATGGGAACATCATTAAAAAAAATCTGTGCTGAGACTAACAGATATTTGTGGAAATAACCTCTTACAGAACTATTATTATGACCACTATATTTACAAATGCCTGGAATATACATAAGAAAGGTTTTGCAAACAATACAAAACTAGAAAATGGCATCACCGTACTGTATTTTTTTCTTCTGTGAAATTAGTTGCTGTGTTCACAGCATATTAGAAAAATATGTGAGTAGGTGAAGGAAAAACTAGACAATAAATGCAAAAGCAAAACAAAGGCAAACATTTGTGCAGTGCTTAAACTAAAGAAATAAATACATGTTATTTTATATTAGAAATGTGTGGTTTGCTTCTCCAGAAATCCGAATCCACCCAAAACTTCATGAATCTGGACAGATATGAATCACAGTTCCAATCTCCTAAGGAGAATCAGATAAATCCGAGTTGCAGGTCTGATCCTGGTCTAGAATTCTGATTTTAATTCCGAATTTCAGGTATTGGATTGAAAAAAATTACATGGTTTTAGCTATTTAAAAAAAAAAAAAAAACTTTATTTTTATTTTAAATCCAGATCCTAAATCCAGAGATGAAGATGAATCCAGATTCAAAATCAAAACCAAAACACGGGGGTCAGTGCACATCTCTATTTTATATGTAAAATTATGCAAATTGCCTCTATTTTGCAGGGTAATATTTGTGACATGCTCCTTACTTTTCTATGGATATTCTTAATACAGTGGTCACAAATCTGTGACACTGGGTCAGATCTGCACACAATGTTGATGTTCAGGTAGTTGAGTGATTTCTTGCTACTGTGTGTATGCAAAATCCAAAAAAACTCCAACAGCACAAATCCTACAGCATGGATTTACTGGGGGGAGATTATGCCAAACAAATCTTGTTGACTTTTTTGACTGGGTGACTAAGGAAATAGATAAAGGGGGGGCATAGATAAAGCTTATCTAGACTTTAGTAAGGCTATTGACACTGTTCCAAATAGCAGACTGTTAAATAACTGGAAAGCATGGGATTGGATACAAAGATAGTTGAATGGATAAGATCATGGCTGCAGGATAGGAAACAGAGAGTTGTAGTAAATGGAGTGCAGTCTCAAGTGGGAAATGTTACCAGTGGAGTACCTCAGGGATCTGTACTTGGACCAGTGCTTTTTAATATCTTTATTTGTGACATTGCAAATGGTATTGAAGGGAAACTATGCCTTTTTGCAGATGACACAAAGGTATGCAACAGGTTAGACACACCAGGAGGGGTAAAACAAATGATTGATGATCTAGGTAGACTACAGGATTGGTCAAGATTGTGGCAACTACAGTTTAATTCCAAAAAATGCAAGATCATGCACTTGGGTCTCAAAAATCCAAAGACTAAATATAGTATTAACAGCACTATACTGGAAACTACTGGAGAGGAAAGGGATCTAGGAGTCACTATTTCAGGTGACTTAAAGGCAAGCAAACATGGTAACAAAGCAATGAGGAAGGCAAGTCAGATGCTTGGATGCATAGGGAGAGGAATCAGTAGCAGAAAGAAAGAAGTGATAATACCACTGTATAGGTCATTGGTACGTCCTCATCTCAAATATTGTGTTCAGTTCTGGAGGCCATATCTCCAGAAGGATATTAATACATTAGAGACTGTACAAAGAAGGGCAACTAAGATGGTGCCAGGTCTACACCACAAAACGTACTAGGAAATACTAAAAGATCTTAATAGTTTGGAGAACAGAAGGGAAAGGGGGGACATGATATAAATGTTCAAATATATAAAGGGTTTAACAAGGTAAAGGAAGGAGACATTATTCAATGAAAGAAAAGTATTTGAACAAGAGGACATATTATGAAACTGGAGGGAGGTAGGTTCAGGGTAAATTTGAGGAAAAATTACTTCACAGAAAGGGTAGTGGATAAGTGGAATAGCCTCCCATCAGAGGTGGTAGAGGCTAAGACAGTAGAGCAATTTAAACATGCATGTGATAGACATAAGGATATCCTTTAGAAGAAGTAAGAATCAATAAGGGTTGAGGTAACAAAATGTTTAAAAATGGGGCAGACTAGATGGGCCAAGTGGTTCTTATCTGCTGTCAAATTCTATATTTCTATGTTACACAGTATATGCACACAAAGGTGCTGATATACACTCAAAGGTGCTGGTGCAATAGAGGCGCATGGTATCAGCAATGTCTTGGAAAAGTGATGGGAATTCCTGGGCAGTGATTGAGAGTTGGCTTAGCAGATGCATGGAGATGGTCCATCTTATGGATATGTTATGGGAGTGTCACAGGCAAAAGTGGTTGAACACCCAGATATTCAACTGCTCACATAGGAGACCATACTCGAATGGAGAAAATGCATCTGCCAAAGGACTGGTGCAAATTTTAATTGTGCAACCAATTGTACATCTAAACTGGAGGTGGGCAATAAGCAGCTCTCCAGCTGTTGTTGAACTGCAAATCCCAGGAAGCATTACAACCTTTTTAGCATGTCCAAATAGCAAAACTGTGATGGGGCATGTTGGGATGTGTAGTTTTACAACATCTGGGGGGCTGCTTATTGCCCACCCCTAATCTAAACCAATGTGCATATCAGTTCTTCAGCATCTGTTGCTGACAGTTGGCGTCACAGTCCTTGCACATTCAGATACATGGATGCACTCCAGGGAAGAATTTTGCAAAGGCATTTGCATAAAGTGGCAGACATGTGATTGTCAATAGATGCAGCTGCGGCCACGGCTCTGTCCACCTCTGAGTGAGGCCCATGAAGACATTTAGGCTGGAAATTCTGGGGCCTTTATAAAAACAACTGGGATAACAATTTTTTCATGTTTATAATTCCATAAAACGATTAGTAAGTTTACTATGCAACACTTTTCAAAGCCATCATATCTTTGGAGGCTTAAATCGCTGGATTTAAAGGGGCAATAGTAATAAATACAAAATATATCTGGTTTTATAGTAAATATTATTGTCCCTTTAATTACAGTGGCTGAAACCACCAAAGACACAGTGCATTTGAAAAGTGATGCATAGTAAATTTACACCCAGGAAACATTATGTTTGTGTGTACAGTAGATGTTGTAAAGGACAGTGATGCAAAATTTAAATTATAGCAATGGGCATAAATCCTCAATGAAATGGGATCGATATGTATTATTATTGTTCAAATCCCAACAGCGCATGCCCGGCTGGGGTGAAGATCCCAACTGCTGCTTAAGGCAAGTAACCCTAATCTTTTCACCCCAACCCTAACCCTCCATTTGAGGTGCCTAACCCTAACCCCCCCCCACTGCCTAACCCTAATCCCCCCTTTGTTCCTAAACCTAACCTCCCCTTCCCCACTGCCTAAACCTAAGTCTCCTGGGGGTGCCTAACCCTAAACTCCCCCCCGGGGTGCCTAACCCTAACCCCCCCTTTCGCTAGCCTAACCCTCCCTGGGGGGTGCCTAACCCTAAATTCCCCCAAGAGCCTTAAACCTAACCCTCCCCCCACGGCTGTCCACGCCTGGTGCCTGGCTTACCATCAATCGGGATGCCAGGTGTCGGGCTACCGGCGTAGGTAAAATAACAGGCATCAGGATTTTGTCACCTGTCATTTGTACCTTGCCGGGATTAGACAGTCAGGAAACCGGCGGTCAGGATTGCGTCCGTCGGCCTCCCGACTGCTTCCCTATAAAATAGGTAATAATTAGAAATGTTTGTAACTGTAGTCTATACCATAGCAAAGTTTAAAAAAGTTGGTTTAAGTATCTTCCTAAGTTACTTTAGATTTTACAAGTATTTTTTTTTTTAAGTCACATAAATAATTGTATATTTTTACTTGTATGGTATTTAAACTCTCCTCACTATGTTAAAGCGATCATGTTCCCTTGGCATTTGCTGTTGTCACCAGTAGATATCACTCCTGTCAAACAGTTACAGTAAAGTATACCAGGCAATAGCATATGCTACTTGCTTAGACAGCTGCCCAAATGTCACTAGCTCATGATTGAAAGAAGGAATACTTGGCAGGAAAATTAATTGTTCATTAACTTAGCTGTGAGAATAATCTGTTCAGATATCATCCGGGACTACATTAGATATATCAATCTCTAGAGCTGGTATTTAGTGCATTCAGACAAAAACTTTTTTAATGGACTGTTAACAATTCTGTTTACTTGTTCTCAGATAACACAAAATTAATATTTAACAAAACCATTATACCTGAGAATTTCTTGGTGTAGGGTGCACAATAGTACAATAATTTTTTTCTTCAAACTAGTAAAATAACAAAATCAGTATTTATAGTTGATATACAACTTTCATGAAGAGAAATACAAAATGTAACTTTTGCGCGTTTTTTTATTATTGAAAAAACGTATATACACGGATGAACCTGTTCCAAAAACAATACAAAAATTTATATAAGCAAAAATGTATATTGAAGTGAGCTACTGTACACAAAATGGGTATGTAATGCCGGCTGTCGGGATGCCTGTGATGCTGGTGGGCAGGCCCGTATCAGTGGCCATTGATATGCAAACTACCTCTGTAATTCTATATAATAAATTTAAATATATACAGTAATGATCGCATAGTGCATCTGCAGCTCTGTTTTTTGTATATCACTTTATAATCTCAACATGATGGCACCTTTCATTACTATTAGGGTGTGCAGCCTAGAGCCCTTCCTTATAAGAAATAATTCAAACCAGCTAAGGACTGTGCCATCCAGTCCACAGAAATGTTTCAGGTGCTCAATTAGAATCCCGCGGTCCATGGTATCAAATGCTACAGAGATATCCAGAAGGATTAAGATTGAACAATCATCTCTGTCTCTTGCCATCAGAAGATAATTAAGCACACGGTGTAATGGTAGCATTACTGCCTCACAGCACTGAGGTCATGGGTTCAATTCCCACCACGGCCCTAACTGTGTGGAGTTTGTATATTCTCCCTGTGCTTGCGTGGGTTTCCTCCGGGTACTCCGGTTTCCTCCCACATTCCAAAAATATACTGGTAGGTTAATTGGCTCCCAACAAAAATTAACCCTAGTGTGTGTGTGTGCATGTGATAGGGAACATAGAGTGTAAGCTCCACTGGGGCAGGGACTGATGTGAATGGCCAACTATTCTCTGTAAAGCGCTGCGGAATATGTGTGCGCTATATAAATAACTGGTAATAATAATAACTGGTAATAATAAAGCACACATACCAGGGCTGTTTCAGTGCTATGTCTTCTGCTGAATCCTGACTGGAATGGATCATAAATATCATGGGTAGACAGGCAGGTTTCCAGTTGTGTTGACACCACTTTCTCAAAGACCTTTCCTAGAAAAGAAAGGTTTGATACCAGTCTGCAGTTGGTCATGCAGTAAGGTTCTAAATTAGGTTTTTTAAGAAGTGGTCTAACAATTGATTCCTTTAGTGGTTCAGGAAAAATGTCTGTCTACAAAGAACATTGAACTACTTTTGCAATTACAGGGCTAATCATGTTCATACAGCCTATGAGAAGCTTGGATGAGGTAGGGTCCAGATCACAGGTGATGGGAACAAAAACTGGCTCAAATTATATGTTCGTAGCTGTTTTATCAATTAAAAAAAAAAAATCCAGATACAAAACCAAAACTATTGAGGGTGATTTTGGCAAAACCAAAACATACTGATAAATCAGAACCAAAACATAGGGGACTGCACACATCTCTTATCATTCAGAAGGCAAAACATTATTTTCATATATATTTTAAAGACTGTGAGGTAATGTTCCACAAGGCTGTGTGTGGAAAGTGCTGTTAAAAATGCATTTCTTCCCCAATAATATTGTTTGGATGGATAGGCAGATTAAGCCAATATTAAACATAGGTTTCCAGACACAGTATTTTACAGTACAACATTACCATTTCTAAAGTAGTTATCAGAGGAATTAGCCTTCATGCTATTAGTTATTTTAGGGATTACCCTACATGATTTTTTAAAGCTCTATCTGATGCTAATGCTATCATGAGGATTCTGCATTACCAAGAGGATAAAATGGAATGATATAATTTTATTGCTGCATTAGTGTACTATAATTCAGATTAACATGTCAGCTAAATATTTATGGGTTCCTCTCATAATAAAACATGCTTCAAATGTAAAGTTTGAAATGTGAAACAAAATATGGAAATAAATTATTCCAAAATAAAAAAATAAATTGTTTTCATATTTTTTATTGTAATATTGCATCTATCTAAGGCAGGGGTCTTCAAACTTGGCCCTCCAGCTGCTGTGGAACTACACATCCCAGCATGCACTGCCACCTTTTTGATATAACTGCATGCTAAAACTATGTGCAGTGCATGCTGGGATGTGTAGTTCCACAGCATCTGGAGGGCCAAGTTTGAAGACCCCTGATCTAAGGGGTGCTTCTGTTGTGTAGGTGTTTTCACTTTTTCTTAAAATATAAACATTTTTAAAATGCACTCTGTGTGGAAATCGGTGTGACAAAAGCATATCATGACAGTCATCTGCAATACTCTATAAAGCAGCAGACTTTTAAACACAATTTCAATTTACTCCATGCCACAATCTCAATAATTTATACTGACATAATCTATTTCTACTGCATTCACATATAATTAAATAGTTGGACTATTATATATCTATGGTGACTAGTACACTGTTAATATTTTTTATATGACCATTTTAAACTTACTAACAAATGTAATTACTGTACTGTAAGTGGTTCATTGTTATATATCAACTGAAATACAGTACCTAATAACTTTTAAGGTAATTGATGCAATTTAGTGAAATTTAACACAGACATACCTTGGTCTATGAGAAACATGAAGAAGTCATAGCAAGTGTTAAAAGTGTTTGCCATTAGCATCCAGACCAGCTGTTCATGCATTCATGAATAGAAGGCTAACTGATCACCACCCTAGTCAGCAGCACATTACAAAATTCACATAGTGGAGCCACACCAACTGCCAGTGTGGATGGCATTTGTTTTTTTTCCCCTATTTGAATTTTGGAGTGCACTGCGGACAGGATGCCACCGGTCTCAATACCAACAAGAAAATCCAGACAAGGGACTTAAGATAGTTGTCGAAATACCAAAGCCTATCTTAATCCTGATGCCGGAATGCCGAAAGATGCCAGCCCGAATGAAGTAAGTGTGGGACGCCCTAATTGTTAGCTGCGAGGGGGAGGGTTAGGTTTAGGGAGTGTAGCAGGATTAAGTTTAGGTTTTGGGGGGTAGGTTAGGGTTAGGAACCCCTAGGGGGAGGATTAGGGTTAGGCACCACTGGGGGTTTAGGGTTAGGCACTAAGGGGAGAGGGTTAGGTTTAGGCATAAAGGGGGGGTTTTAGGCACTAATGGGGAGGGTTAGGGTGCAGGGTGGGGAGGGTTAGAGTTAGGCTACAAGAAGGGAGGATTGGGGGGGAAGAGGGGAGGGTAAGTATACTTACCTGACCCCTTTCAGGATACCAACCATCAGGATCCTGCTGTCGGTATTCTGACAGGAGGCATCCCAATGGTCAGCATTACATACCCATTCCCTGAGGACTAGTACACAATATTGTTTCAGAAATGCTTGGAGGTATCTTCAAACAGGGAAATCAGGGTAAGTCAGAGCGGATTAAACACAAACATTGCTGCACAATCAGCAGACAAAGGGCTAGTCAGATAAGTTTGGTTTGATACTGGAGATCTGATTTCAGAAATAGCAAGTACTAAATTGCAGAAGACTAGGATATGGGACTTAGGGGGTCATTCAGACCCGCTCGCGAGTGGCAGTACGCTCGCAAGCGGGTCGATGTTCCCCACTGCGCATGCACACGACGGAGGGAGCTCCGTCGTGTGCATGCACGAGACCCGGACTGCGACAGCCAAGCTGTCGCTCCGGGTCTTGCACCAAAGGGGGCATGCTGTCGATGTTGATTGACAGCACGCCCCCTTTGGTGGGCGTGCCTGCCAGACGGAGGCGTTCGCATGGGAACGCCTACCGTCTGAAGCCGGCCCCACTGACATCACTAGTGATGTCAGTGGGAGTGATTTTGGCCCTGATAGAGCCAAAATCACTCCAGGGCTTGCGGCAGCGAGACCCTACCACAGGGTCTCCATCGCAAGCCCGATGGTTGTGATGGTCAAGACCATGGCGACCATCATCGTGGACGCTCGTTATAACTGTGGGTGGAAACCCACAGCTATGCGAGCGTCCATGAGGACGCTCCAAAAAAAGGTAGGAGGGCCCTGATTCAGAGCAAGCGCTCCGGTCAGAGCTTTCAGCTCTGAATCAGGCCCTTAATACTCTGGCTGCTTCCAGGCCCAGTGATAGACTAATAATCTGGCTGATTTAATTTTGAAAACAGTGTTCACATGACCAAAAGTAAAATCTCTAGAAGATGCAATGTGCCTCTTACTATAGTGCAGTTATTGAAAGCAGTGGCCATTCACCAGAGACAAAGAAATGAGGAGACAAGAGGTGGAGCCATCAAGCTCGGAGCTGATCAGGGAAGAACAAAGACCATACCCTCCACCAGACACAGGAAGAACATATCGGGAGCCAGACATTTGTAACATAATATTCATTAAAGTGAATGTCCACATACTGCATACCAGATGTGGCTTTGATCTATGTAAAGGCAATAAAATTGGGCAGAAAATTACAGACCTTAGTCCTATTTCTGTTTTAAGTAAACATGGATCAATGCTGGGTCCTGGACTTTCAATTTATTCTTTATTATTAACTATGTATATGGCTTCAAAAATAAAATATTCATTTTTATTGACGACACTAAGCTGTG
Source organism: Taudactylus pleione (assembly GCA_031769625.1). Lineage (NCBI taxonomy): Eukaryota > Metazoa > Chordata > Amphibia > Anura > Myobatrachidae > Taudactylus > Taudactylus pleione. Next base: position 5,641,556 of record JAUIMM010000182.1, read on the forward strand.
CCGAGTTATTAACACTTAAAATGATGTTAAATTGTTACAAATGATTTAGACAAAATTCAAACTGTACTGTGATACGGCATATTATAGCTCATACGAATCTGTTAGTTGAGGTGTAATGCAGGCTGCGAAACTGATTAACGTTTATGATCTAAATATGATCAAGGACTATAACCACTTTTATCTTTTATTTGTAAGGTGCTATAAATTCTGCAGAGCTGGACTGTAAAGTCATTGTTATAGTGCCTGTCATGTAGTAGCTTGATGATGGTAATCAGTAATGGATTGTAGAGCCTGGTGGCAGAATGGCCAAAAAAAAACCAGCAAGTGAGGACCAGGGTGAGCAACTATATGTGGATTACCATTAGATATGTGCACTGAACTCTCTGTTTTGGTTTTAGATCTGTGTATAGGTTTTTCAAAACCACCCACAAGTGTTATGGTTTTGGATCTGGGTTTATTTTAAAAAAATGGTAAAAAAGTTTTAAAAACAGCTAAAATCATGTAATGTATGCAATCCAAACCCCCACATTTTTAAATTTCCATACAAATACAAAGTTGGTACGAAGCAGTTCAAGCAATGACAACAGAAAGCTAATGGTCCACACACTGTCTCTCTCACAAGCCCACAATCCTACTGCTGGTAAGAAATGCTGTAACGTTTCTTAAACCTTTTGCAACCTGTTTCTCCTCTAAGTATTTATTATTCTGACTATCTACATAATAGATGGCAAATTTAGTTTTGTATTTTATTACCTGAGACTACAAAGTATAAAAACATTTTGGTTTGATTGAATTAATATTATGTGCAGGCTCCTACAGAAAATGTTATCAAAATGTCATCAATCTTTTACTTATATTGGAGAACTTGTCAATCTGTAATTTGCTGAGGATAGCAATAATAATACACAATGTTTAAGCATCCTTTCTTCTAAGTGCATTAAATGTGACTACTTCTTGTTGAATTCTTCTTCATACAGTATGTAAGTTATCTAATTATTGTTTAAAAAAAGCAGCCACCATTAATATGTGGAAACGGATTTTGCATTCACATACACATTAAAAAATTTAGAATTAAGAAAACATTTTAATATAAAACCATTTCTTTCTGTGCACTTTATTTTCTTTTAATAAAAATCTACCAGACAAAAAAAGGATTTTCTTTTACTCTGCATTTCCATTTTTATCAGAATTCTTATCTTAATTATAAGACATTGTATTGAATGATGGTGCGTCAAGAATAGCTCTTCCAAAAATACAATTCAATTAATTATCTATTCACATTGACTTTTCATTTTAACATAATGATAAAATAAGTGCTTGTTTCCTGTTAAATTGATGGGTCATATTTTCTTAGCCACAGGAATATTGGGATTTAACCCCTTCATTACTGTGACTTTTCTTATCCTAGAACTGAGACTATTTTGGCACTTTTCATCAAGTTCATTTTTAACATCAATAAAGAGTTTTTTAAAACTGTGTCTTCAGTTGCATCAAATAGCCACTCTTGCATGCCAGGTCCTGTGCGACTCAACGGTGCTGAGCATCTTTTTCACTCAAAATGTGCGTCTTGTTCACACAAATTAAACAACTGGAAGTGACAAAACTGCATTGTTAACGTACACTATCCACTGGGGTTTACAACTTTTGTACAGTACATCTGTGTGCGACTGAGACTGAATTTGTGTAAAAGGGCTCTGATGCAAGCATCCATGGCTTTTCCTCATGCTAATTTCCATTGTGCTTCATCTCCAAAATTGTAAATGTGTAAATACAATTTATGTGTGGTTAAAGCTGCAGTATAGCACATTGTGTTAAGGTTTTGGCTGTATCTGTAATGCAACTAAGATATAACATTTATAGAAACATACGGCACACTACTTGTGTCAGAGCATCTGAGTTGAGTCGGGTGTCTCGTTCTGTAAGGTGTACAGTTGCTAAGTATGACGACACATATGTAAGTATTTTTTTATGTAGTGACTACACAAATTGTATAAAACAAAAAATAATTTGAATGTACTGTTCCCAAGAAAATTTTGTTTTACTTTTATATGAACGCAGAAAATCTTTATTAGTGTTAAGAGTTGGTAATTAAATAAACATTAACATGGTTTGTATTAAATATCTTAACTTTAGCCGCTGTCTGTGCGGGTTAATACTATTGGCTTGCTGCTCTGTTTTATTATTGGATGTATTGCATGGCTTGCTCTCCCCACAGAATCTATAATATGCATTTCTGATGGAACAATAATTGCAATACATGATGTTATTCTGACTTGAGACTTGAGGCACATAATTTACTCATTGAAGCTGAAACAGTTTTGATGATTTATTTGTTATATTATTCGTAACTGTGCCTCAGACTTGTGTGAGACATGAAATTTGAATAGGAGGTTATTTTTAGTAAGAAATCTACTCTGTGTAGTTTTAATGAGAAAGGGGATACTTAAGATTATATTTTCTTAGGACCAGCACTTTCAATGTTTTTTTCTTTATTTGTATTATCTATTTAAATCATTAGCAAGTGTCTTCTTACATAGAAGCAGATCACTTTGTGTTTCATGTTTTACCAATGAGAATTATAACTTTTTTTTTCAGAATACCTTGAATTTTCAGAAAACATCATTAGAATATTCCCTCTAACACGGCAAATAAAATATATCCAAAATGGCCAAAAAACTCAGGGACATTTTTTAAATTTAACTAAAGTCAACTACAAGCAAATGTGTACAGAATTTATAATCCTTGCTTCAGCCTTAATCCAACTTTTCAAAACATCAAAAAGCATTATTCTACATACTAGTTTCATAATATAACTGCACTTGAAAATGAATATTTTTGTTAGTTTAAAACTTAAATAAAACACATAAGAGCCTTGGTTCAGACATGTATTCAAGTCCATTTTGCAGAAGGATCTTGTCATTTTTTTGCATTGTGCATGAGCTGAACTTATGTAACTTTTAGCAACTATTGATAATTTAGGTACCAAAGAAAACATGGTGCTAATAATATGTTAAATCACATTAGAAACAATATCCAGAAATTATCACTTTTAGCAGCAGAGTCAATGTGCTTGTGGTTGCACATATATAAGTACACCTAAAAGATAGGTGTCACACATAGAAACACTAAGGAAAACACCCTTGCACTGATGTAAAAAATGAATAGTGGTATGATCTGTTATATATCAAATAATTTTAATAAATAAACACATAAGTTATCTCACATATAATCTAATTTGTTGACTGGTCAACAGAAATAACAAATTGAACATTACATATTGAAAAACTCCATGGATTCAATAAAAAGTATTACAGGTTGAGTCTCCCATTTCCAAAATGCTTGGGACCAAGGGTATTTTGGATATCGGAATATTCCGTAGTTTGGAATATTTGCATACCATATTGAAATGTCTTAGGAATAGGGCCCAAATCTAAACACAGAAAGCATTTATGATTCATAAATACATTATACACACAGCTTAAAGGTAATTTTATACAATGTTTTCAATAATTTTGTGGTTCAAACAAAGTTTGTGGACATACATCAAATTCATTTGTGTCATATACACCTTATACACAAAGCCTATAGGTCATTTTATACTTTATTTTTAATAATTGTGTGCCTTAAACAAAGTTTGTGTACATTAAACCATCAAAAATCAAAGGGTTCACTATCTTAGTCATGCTAAAAATATTCCATATTTCGGAATATTCCGTATTTCAGAATATTTGGATATGGGAGACTCAACCTTGTACACACATTATACACATTAAATACTAAAAATGAATTATTCTTCTAGTTACAAGCTAATATTATATTTGAAGGAGGTGAATGTATTAATTTGATGTATCAATAGCAGGTAAGTTCTGTATCCACACCCAATATGTAGTCTTTAATATGATTAATATGTCCTCTTAGGAGAGAGTATGTATAACATCACTCATTTGGTAGATTGCTGCCGCAATCAAGTGAGATGTAGCTGGCCATTAGATTGGCTCCATATTATCCATTATTAGCCCTTGTGGGCTGTTATGTATCCAAAACTGGTAATGTGAGAGCATTACTCCAGAGCTCTGGAAGTGGCAAGCAGGTGGTGGACATAGACTGTATTCTGGAGTCCAAAAAGGGAAACTCTGATGCGTTTCGCATCTTCAATGGGGGCTTTTTCAAAGAGTGGTATAGATCTCTATAAGGAACCTTTTTATAGCAACAAACAGTTCACTAATTGGAGTAATCACTTTCAATATTTTTAACACCTGTTGGAATCCACCTCCTCAAAAATCTCCAACAACCTAATCTATTTTCAATTAAACTTATATAACATAAGTAAACTTCAAATCTTAAGAATTCAAATGGTACTGTATGTGTTTTTTCTGTGTTTAACATTATAAAAATCAGGTATAAAGAATCCGTGATTTATAATACCTAAAAGACACATCCGCAAACCTATATGAATTAATATCATATATATCATATCTATAAGTATAGCACATGCACATATAGATAAATATATATATATATATATATATATATATATATATATTAGGGATGTGCAGGCTCGGTTTTACTCGGATTTACTCGGATCTCAAAACGGCATTTTATTGGCTATTGCCTATCATGTGTTTTGGATAGCCAATATAATGAATCCGAATTTGTGGTAAAGTGGCGATAAGAACCGAGTAAATCCGAGTAAATCCGAGTAAATCCGAGCCTGCACATCCCTAATATATATAAACAAATATATTAGAGCACCATACATTTATTCTTTAATAGCACATAGTTGTAAAATATAAAATAATATAAAACTAGAAAATAATAAAAAATGCCATATAATTTCAGTCCTCACATGAGTTTAGAACCCCTGACCTCCTAGTTCCCAGACTGTAGCACTATCATTAGTCTATATTGTTGCTCATAGTTGTTAGTCTAGCCTGATAATACTTTGCTCCCTCTTATAAGCGCCTTATGAGAAATTCTTGGTCCTTCACCTCCTTCAACTATAATATTAACTTGGAACTAGAACAATAATTAATTATTAGTATTTAATTTGTATAATGTGTGTAATACCTTTTATTGAATCCATGGAGTTTTTCTATATGTAATGTTCAATTTGTTATTTCTGTTGACCGGTCAACAAATTAGATTATATTTGAGAAAACTTAGCCTGCACATCCCTAATATATATATAATTATTTGATATATAACAGATCGTACCACTCTTCATTTTTTTACATCAGCGCAAGGGTGTTTTCCTGACTGATGATTTAGAGTTATATGCAGTCTAGTTGCAACTCCACTTGCAGCTGAATGGATGTGACTGGGAGGCAATTGGGCATTCACAATAGGATAAGTGTTCAGAGGGAATATTGTGTGTGTAGTCTGTATTATGGGTTATTCAGAGTTAGTGTCTGATTTCAAACTCATCTCTTTTAGCAGACATAGGTCTGGTGCAAGTACCAACTGATAGTGATGATAGCTACTTTTACAAGTGGATGGTTAGAGGTGGGGCTGTGGAACAAAAGTATACAAATATGAATTCAGGTGAAGATCTACATTTATATCTGAGTCCGCAATGTGACCACTTCTACAGCTGTCTTGTATGTAACTCTAAATCAGGAGCAAAATGTGTGGGATATGATAGCACAAAAATACATTACATTTTGAAAAGACAACATAACAGGTTTTTCAGAGGTGGATGTTATTATAGATGTGGCTGCATCTTTTTTCTTATACTGTGAATAATGGATGTTCTATTGAGACACTCACCAGCTGCAGTGCAAATCCCCTAATGTGCAATGACACACTATCGGTGCACCATTAGCTATACCATCCAATATTGCACCTGCTCTATAGCAGATGCAGAACATCTGACTGAACATGGCCACCAGTGTCAGTGTAACTGTGTATTTAGACACACCTGCATCTGGTAGTCAACCCCCCCAGATACCTTCCAGAAATGCCCATGAAAATTGCATGGATCTGCATGCAATTTCAATCTGCAATTTTATGCAGTAACCATTGAAATGCATGTGCAGTGAGGCTCTGATGCAGGAAACCGTCAGCCACTTGCACCCAATGACTTCCCTGTGTCCACCACTGAATCCCCCACTATGTGTAAAACCCTATTGATTTTATCAATACCAATATTTTGGAAATCTGTGGATTAAATCCCCCCCTCATATCCTGGACTTCTTTAACATGCAGAATAGGGTGTTATTTAGTGATTACTAGACAATAACTATTAGATGGGCATGTACTTGAAAGATGGGACTCTCCTCTTTTGAATTAAGGTACCCCAATTATGTAGGCGATGGGATGGGGGAGATTGAGCACATTAAATACCATTCTCTTAGCTCTACTAGATCTTCTGCATTGCAGGGTGATATTATCCATGAACACAGGTGATCACCAAACAATAACCCCATTTTCAATGAAGGGTACCTCTGAGGCTTTTGAAGCCAGTATGGGGAGAGAACATCCTACATAACTGCACCTTAAAATGATTTCTGATCACCCAAGTTTAACATCTCAGGGTGGACAATTGTAGCATCCTCCTTCCCTGGCTTCTTACAATTATCTGTACTATTGTGGCCAGGAATGGTGGAGGTCAAATACATCATGACCTTGATGCATCATACCCGATCCCCCCATTTCCTAGATCCCAATGTCAGAAACAGGCAGAGGGGGACTTTTAGGTAGGTTTTCATCTACCGTAGTGTTGAAGAAAAGTGTGACTCATTCTTACCACTAAAGGGTTTAAAAACACCTTCCAATAGATGCAATATATAGAGGATAGATAAGAGTTAATGCGTTTATGTGAAGCAGCCTGAGGACCTTATGATGTAATGGTGTCACAAGAAAACACCTTTAAGATAACATACAAAAAACACAAGTCACCAAATGGATCTTCAGACAACGAAGATCCATTTGGTGACTTGTGTTTTTTATATCTTCCAATTTATATAGTTATGTTTTATTTTATAATATGCATAGTATTTCAAATCCTTAAAACTGTTAAACGAAAAGTGATTTGATAATTTAGTTTTGGGTATTTGGGTATTTTGGGTATCAGAAATCTGAACTTCTTCAGGTGCTACAGGTGGATCAGATATTACATTTAAACTGTTATTTATGTAAAATTTTAACTTGCTATACCTGCCAGAATTTACTATGAAGCAAATGAATTCATGATTATGGTTCTACTTCAGAGATTTAAGTAAATTTGATACTTACATAAATCTCCAATGTTTGCAGATCTGTGGATGTGCAGGAGTCACACTGTTTCTGAGACATTGGTCACAGTGCCCCAAATTGACAGCATGATTGACATGCGGCTGGCATTTGGGGGCAGTGACAGAAAGCGTTCCAGAAAATGAGGGCATGCCAGTACTTGGACACAGCTTCACTGGCCCTGAAAGCATGATTTTGCTGGACATTCTTCAGTAACCCGTGGCTTACTCAGATGTTCTTGGATGGAGCAAAGGATCAGACAAGACATCAGTGGTGACATTTTACTTAAGGCACCTCCTGCGGCTTTTGAATATTTTAGCACAGCTGCTGTATACAAAGACACATCGGCTGTGCTTACAGTGTCCATTTCTGAATCAAGCACTATGTTCTTATATACTAACAGATGGATAATGAGATAAGGGACCCGTGGCAAAAGTGGCAAATAGCACCAGGCTTTTCCAGGCTAAACTCTTTCATCCTAACATAGTGTAAGTAGCTTTGTAAAGGGTTTGCGGCAGACAGACCTCCTGGCCTGTCCTTCTTGTCAGACTTAGCAAACAGTAGTTCAGCATTGGTTTCTTTTTGTTTCTTTTGGATTTACAAGAAATTAAGAAGAGAATTCTTTGGAACTAGGCAATTAGTAAAGTAGTAACAATTGGATTGGTGAAGGACTTAATTAAACCATATATTTTCCATGATATGTGCTTTTTTACAATGTCTTTCTAAGTAGCTTAATGAACCAATACTGTGGGCCCTGGATACCAATGTATGCTGATCCTTATAGATATACCTGCCCCAACAAGATAACCATGGGTATGTTGTCACTTGTATTATTATAAATGACAACAATATCCTAAGCAGTTTATGGCTACAAAAACCTTCCTGGATCAGTAGTGCCACATAGATAAATGCTATATTGTTTTTACTTAAAACCATGTATTACCACAATATTCACTGACAAGGGGTTTAAGCAGAATCCCCATCACGGGGAAGTTTTTTTTCCGGGTGGAGGCGGATTTTTATTTTGTGGGTACATCTTCCCCTGGAAATTCAATCTGTTAATGAACAGGGTGGGACTGTGTTCTACTAAGACCAGGGGCTCACACTGTGGGTTTAACTTTTAGGTGAGAACATCCTACTGTTGACCAATTCAGACTCAGTTGTACATATATATATATATATATATATTAGGGGTGAGCGGGTTCAGATTTCTGAAATCTGAACCCCCCCGAACCCCCCCCGATCCGAGGCCGATCCGAGTCAGGCTTGACTTTTCCCACCTGACTCGGATCTGAAATCGAGGCAAAACGTCATCATCCCGCCTTCCGGGTCTCGCGGGTTTTGGATCCTATATAAGGTACCCGCGTCGGCGCCATTTTCTCACTCGGCTGTGGAAAGTGAAGAGGGAGGGTGGGAGTTAGGGGCTGGCTGGGCTGTGTAGTGTAGTGTAGTGTAGTGCAGAGTAGTGTTGTGCTGTGCTGTGCTGCGCTGTGCTGCTGTTGTCCATAGGGGCTGTGTCCACTACTTCAAAGTCCATAGGGGGCTGGCTGTGTTGTGCTGTGCTGCTGTTGTTAATAGGGGCTGTGTCCACTACTTCAAAGTCCATAGGGGCTGGCTGGACTGTGTTGTGCAGTCAGTTGTCCATAGGGCTGTGTCCACTCCAAAGTCCTGTGCAGTGTCCCAGTCCTAAAGGGGTGCTGTTGTGTTGTCCAGGGGTGCTCTGTCCATCAGGGGTGCTCCCACCAAGTGCTAAAAAAAAATATTTTTTCTGTGTTGTGAATTGTGTGCACAGTAGCCGCACGTGCATCAACAAAGTAGTGCCAAGCGTGCGCCTGTGTCATAAGTAAAGGGCTGGCTGGCTTGACCGTTAAAGGGTGCTGTAACCCCCAAAGTACACTCCAAACCAAATAAAAAAATATTTTCTGAGTTTGTGAATTGTGTGCACTGTGGCTGCACGTGTATCAACAAAGGAGTAGCGCCAAGCGTGCGCCTGTGTCCCATAAGTAAAGAGCCGGCTGGCTCAATTCTTAAAGGGTGGTGTAACCCACAAAGTGCACTACTCTCCAGCAAAAATAAAAAAATATTTTCTGTGTTTGTGTGCACCCTAGCCGCACGTATATATCAATATAACATAAATGGAGGACCAAACTTTCTCCGATAAAAATAAAATAGGGAAAGATCAAGAACCACTTCCTCCTAGTGCTGTTGCTGCTGCTGGGAGTTGTTCATCATCCCAGAGAGGAAGTAGGAACACCATTACTTTTACTAAACAATTGACCCTCCAACAGTCCCTAGCGATGAGGATGAAGTACGACAGGAGTCATCCTGAAGCAAAACGTATAACTGAGGCCTTGACTGCTATGTTGGTGTTAGACGTGCATCAGGTATCCGCCATTAGTGCAGTGGGATTTAGACAATTGATGGAGGTAGTGTGTCCCCGGTTCCAAATCCCGTCTAGATTCCACCTGCATCCTCAAAGCAGCAGCGACAAGCGTGCGTCTGTGTTAAAGGGTGGTGTAACCCTCAAAGTGCGCTCCACAAACAATAAAAAAATTCTTCTTTTTTTTCTCTTTGTGAAATGTGTGGGCTGTAGCCGCACCTGCATCCTTAAAGCAGCAGCGACAAGCATGCGTCTGTCTGTTAAAGGGTGGTGTAACCCTCAAAGTGCGCTCCACAAACAATAAAAATATTCTTCTTTTTTTTTCTGTCTTTGTGAAATGTGTGGGCTGTAGCCGCACCTGCATCCTTAAAGCAGCAGCGACAAGCGTGCATCTGTCTGTTAAAGGGTGGTGACACCCTCAAAGTGTGCTCCACAAACAATAAAAATATTCTTCTTTTTTTTCTGTCTTTGTGAATTGTGTGGGCTATAGCCACACTTGCATCCTCAAAGCAGCAGCGACAAGCATGCGTCTGTCTGTTAAAGGGTGGTGTAACCCTCAAAGTGCGCTCCACAAACAATAAAAATATTCTTCTTTTTTTTCTGCCTTTGTGAAATGTTTGGGCTGTAGCCGCACCTGCATCCTTAAAGCAGCAGCGACAAGCTAGCGTCTGTCTGTTAAAGGATTACATCGGTGACAGCATCCAAGTAGGCATGTCAGACAGTCCGTACCTGTACTGGCAGGAAAAAGAAGCAATTTGGAGGTCCCTGTACAAACTGGCTCTATTTTACCTGAGTTGCCCCCCCTCCAGTGTGTACTCCGAAAGAGTGTTTAGTGCAGCCGGGAACCTTGTCAGCGAAAGGTGTAGGAGGTTGCTTCCACAAAATGTGGAGTAGATGATGTTCATAAAATGAATTATCAACTCTTCCAGGGAGACCAGCCTCCAGAACGTACAGAGGGACCTGTGGTTGTGGATTCCAGCGGGGACGAATTAATACTTTGTGAGGATGAGGATGTACACAACACTAAAGAGGGTGAGGAGTCGGTGGATGAGGAGGATGAGGATGACATCTTGCCTCCGTAGAGCCAGTTTGTGCAGGGACAGATTAATTGCCAGCTTGTTTTGTGGGGGCCCAAACGAACCAATCATTTCAGCCACAGTCATGTGGCAGACCCTGGCACTGAAATGTTTGGTTTGTTAAAGTGTGCATGTCCTGTTTATACAACATAAGGGTGGGTGGGAGGGCCCAAGGACAATTCCATCTTGCACCTCTTTTTTTTCTTTGAATTATGTACTGTTTGGGGCCTAGTTTTTCAAACTGCCATCCTGTCTGCCACTGCAGTGTCACTCCTAGATGGACCACGTGTTTGTGCCGCCCACTCGTATCTCTTAGCATAGTCATCCAGCTACCTCGGTGCAACCTTTTGGATATAAAAACACTATTGTGAGGTGTGAGGTGTTCAGAATAGACTGGAAATGAGTGGAAATTAAGGTTATTGAGGTTAATAATAGCATAGGAGCAGAAAAACCCACAAATTCTGTGATTTTAGCTGTTTTTATGCTTTTTAAAAAAAAAATACAGATCCAAAACACAAAACCCAGAACCCAAAACACGGAAGGGTGGTTTTGGCAAAACCAATCCAGATCCAAAACACGAAGAAAGATCCAGAACCAAAACCAAAACACAAAACACGAAAAGTGGCCGGTGCACACCCCTAATATATATATATATATATATAAATATATATAAATATATATGTACAGTCAGGTCCATAAATATTGGGACATTGACAGAATTTTCATATTTTGGCCTCTATTCACCACTACAATGGCTTTGAAATGAAACAAACAAGATGTGATTTAACTGCAGACTTTCAGATTTAATTTGAGGGAAATTACATCCAAATCAGGTGAACGGTACAGAAATTACAACGGTTTCTATATATGGCTACCACATTTTAAGGGGCCAAAAGTAATGGGACAAACTAAACAATCCTAAATCTAACTTTAACTTTTTAATACTTTGCTGCAAATCCTTTGCAGGCAATTACAGCCTGAAGTCTGGAATGCATAGACATCACCAGACACTGGGTTTCATCCCTGGTGATGCTCTGCCAGGCCTCTACTGCAAATGTCTTCAGTTCCTACTTGTTCTTGGGGCATTTTCCCTTCAGTTTTGTCTTCATCAAGTGAAATGCATGCTCAATTGGATTCAGGTCAGGGGATTGACTTGGCCATTGCATAACATTCCACTTTTTAGCGTTAAAAAACTCTTTGTTTGCTTTTGCAGTATGCTTCGGGTCATTGTCCATCTGCACTGTGAAGCACCGTCCAATGAGTTCTGAAGCATTTGACTGAATATGAGCTTATAGTATTGCCCGAAACACTTCAGAATTCATTCTGCTGCTTTTGTCAGCAGTCACATCATCAATAAATACAAGGGAACCAGTTCCATTGGCAGCCATACATGCCCATGCCATGACACTACCACCACCATGCTTCACTGATGAGGTGGTATGTTTTGGATCATGAGCAGTTCCTTTCCTTCTCTTCTCTTCCTATCACTCTGGTATAAGTTGATCTTTGTCTCATCTGTCCATAGGATGTTGTTCCAGAACTGTAATGGCTTTTTTAGATGTTGTTTGGCAAACTCTAATCTGGTCTTCCTGTTTTTGTGGCTCACCAATGGTTTGCATCTTGTGGTGAACCCTCTATATTCACTCTTATGAAGTCTTCTCTTGATTGTTGACTTTGACACATATACAACTACCTCCTGGAGAGTGTTCTTGATTTGGCCAACTGTTGTGAAGGGGTTTTTCTTCACCAGGGAAATAATTCTTTTGTCATCCACCATAGTTGTTTTCCGTGGTCTTTCGGGTCTTTTGGTGTTGCTGAGCTCTCCGGTGCGTTCTTTCTTTTTAAGAATGTTCCAAACAGTTGATTTGGCCACACCTAATGTTTTTGCTATTTCTCTGATGGGTTTGTTTTGATTTTTCAGCCTAATGATGGCTTGCTTCACTGATAGTGACAGCTCTTTGGATCTCATATTGAGAGTTGATAGCAACTGATTCCAAATGCAAATGTCACACCTAGAATCAACTCCAGACCTTTTACCTGCTTAATTGATAATGAAATAATGAGGGAATAGCTCACACCTGTCCATGAAATAACTTTTGAGTTGATAGTCCCATTACTTTTGGTCCCTTAAAAAGTGGGAGGCACATATTGATACTGTTGTAATTCCTACACTGTTTACCCGATTTGGATGTAATTACCCTCAAATTAAATCTGAAAGTCGGCAGTTAAAGCACATCTTGTTTGTTTCATTTCAAAACCATTGTGGTGGTGAATAGAGGCCATAATCTAAAAATTCTGTCAATGTCCCAATATTTATGGACCTGACTGTATATGGCACATATCAAGTTAATCAGTACAGTCTCGTGAAGAGACATGATCACTAAAAAGGGCTGTTAGGCACAACTGTAGCAATAGTGTAAGACAACATTTAAGGCAGTGTGGGCCACATTGAAAAATTTGATGCTGAGGGCCACTAAGCTATACTGAGGTATTTAGACTCTGACCCCTCCTCACACAATTATGACCCATAACTGCCCCCTTCTAAAATTGTAATTATGTCCCATAACTGCCCCATTTTGCAGTGCCCTCAGTAGTGCCCCTTATATAGTTCCCCCAGTAGTGGTCCCCCTTATGCAGGCCCCAAGTAGTGATCCCCCTATGCAGTGCCCTTTAAACAGTGCCCCCAGTAGTGGTCCACCCTATGCAGTGCACTCAGTAGTAGTCCCCTCCTATGCAGTGCCCTCAGTAGTAGTCCACCCCTATACAGTGCCCCCAGTAGTGGTCCCCCCTACGCAGTGCCTCCAGGAGTGTCCTTTATAAAGTGCATCCAGTAGTAGTCCCAACCTATTGCAGTGCCCACAGTAGTGCCCTTTATGTAGTGCCCCCAGTAGTGGTCCCCACTATGCAGTGCCCCTGTAGTGCCCTTTATATAGAGCTTCCAGTAGTTGTTCCCCCTATGCAGTGCCCCCAGTAGTGCTCTTTATATAGTGCCCCCAGTAGTGGTCCTCTGATGCTGTGCCCCCAATAGTAGTCCCCCACTCAGTAGTGCCCCAAGTTGTAGTCCCCCCCGATGCAGTGCAGACAAAGACACATACGTCAAAAAAATTAAAATAAAACAGTTACCTGAATCCCCACTTTGGCTCCTGCTCCCGCCACCATCTGCTCCTCCATCCTCCCGGGCCGGCCCACTCTGCATTATGAGAGAGACATCATGAAGTCTCTCCCATCGCCCACTGCGGGAGCCAGAAGATGGAGCTCAGGAGTGAGCACCAGCCCGGCTCCTGCAGTGGACGCATCAGCCAGTGAGAGTCTGTCTGACTCTCATTGGCTGGATGCCAAAGCAAACACACTGCCGCAGCGGCAGTGTGCTAGTTTCTGTGTGTAGTGCAGAATGCCCTCACTGCAGTCTGCACTACAATAACCATCGGTGGGCCATGGGGAACGGCGGGCCATGGGTTGAAGACCCCTGGTATAAGAGGACACATCAGCTCTTTACATATGAACAGCTAAATAGGAAACATCTCTCATTGTGAAGATACATGCAGCCTAGTGCTGTTGAAAGCTGTGATAGGCCTTGGTACTGGAGGGTGTGGTGGTGCATTATGCTGGAAATGTGGGTGGATTTGTCCCCCCCTTGGGCAGAGGGTGGATCCTGCAGGAGGGGGGGGAATCAGTGTGATCATCCCCCACCCTCCCCGTAATGCTTATTATACAACTGAGGGTTTGTGTACTCAGTCTAGAGGAGTTGTGACATGAGACTGGGTGGCTGGTACCCAGATTGCAAGTACATCATGATGGCACTGACTGCTGATGCAATGTAGGGCACTTACTGCTGGCACATTGGGATGGTAATTATTGCTGGTAGAGTTTGGAAGGAAAACAACTTGCTGGAATGTTAGCAATCAATCAGATTCTACCTATCTTTTTTAAAATTTACTTGATAAGTGCTTCTGTACCTCAAAGCTGATTGGTTGCTAAGGGCAACTTGTCCACTTCTAAACTCTTTACACTGTTTGATACATCTCCCCTTAAATGATTTGTACCCTTAAAGCTCCAGTGAAGTTAAGTCATCCCTGAAACAAAAGTTATATGGGGGAGATGTTTCAAACCTTGGAGAGAGATAAAGTGGTGAGATGTAAAGCACCAACCAATCAGTTTCTAACTGCCATTCTACAGGTGTGTTTGAAAAATGACAGAAGCTAAATGTTTAGTATTTTATCTCTCTATACTTTATTTTTCACCAAGTTTTAATAGATCTCCCCTTAAGTTATATTTTACATAATGTGAATGAAGGATGAGGAAGGAAATACAGTTAATAATATTTGCAAATTTTAAGCAGGTTTAAGATAACAGTTTTGCTCTCTCAGGCTATCTATGCTGTAATCCCTATTTACTGCTGTATTGCATAGTTCCATGGTCCCAACCAACATTACAAGTTTACAACTAATGGCCCTCATTTATTAGCATGTGAGCTACAGGCTAATAAATAAGCTGTGCTCTATTGGTTTAAAACTTCAGCTGATTAGCTGGAATTACGTCTGTGGCTGCAATTTGCAGTCTCTTAAATATGGGACAATGAGGCTGATTCAGACCCGTTCACTATGAGGCGAATGCTCGTAGCTGGCCGATAGTCGCTATCAGCACATGGGTATGCATCGCAATGCGCGTGCGCGAACCAGTGCGAGAGATCGGGATGCGTTCGCTCGCTGTGCATAGACTGCCCAGTAGAGTGAGTGACAGGATAGGCCATTTGTGGGTAGTGACAGGGGCTGACCACTGGAAACAGGGGAGTGGAGGTGCAAACACAGGCATGCCTGAGTGTCTCAATGCCATTTCAGAGGTGTGCATAATTAACAGGCAGCATCATAGTACACGTCACCTGGTGGGATTTCACTCTGAAGTGATCGCAGTGCTTGCGGCAGGGTATAGGCAACCTTAAGCACTGCGTTTGCTGCCGATGGTACCAGATATACTGATGCTTGCATACACTTCCTGGAGATGACGTGCGCTAGTGGACATCTTAAGAGAGGCTGGTGGGCATCTACATACATAAAGCGATTGCACGCCAAGACATAGTGGGCGTGCTTATGCCTTGCCGTGCGATCGTCTGCCATACCGTCACTTAGCCGACTTTGCATACACTGGGAGCAAGCGCATGCATATAGTGAGTGGGTCTGAATGAGCTCCAATAAGTATAAGGGCCAAAAATGTATTCTAGAAATGACTAAAAACGATAGTATTATAAAATTATAACAATGTAAACAGATGAAATAGGGGTCTATATGGCACCCCCCCAATACTCCAAACCAGATCTGCTTCTGTGTTACAGTAACTTTCCACAATCCCAGGCTTGGATAAAGCATAGTTTTGATCCATATTGATCATCTCCTGATATTCAAAACAAAATACAGTATATGTCAAGAATGTTCAATAAGCATGTTTAAATGTTCAGTGACAATGAACGTCAATAGCAATTCATGAGAACTTTAAGCTAAAGTGGTCACCATTCAACAAGCACATTTTGTCTTTCGGTTGCCATTGCACCAGGACAGGATTACATTTAAAAGTTACTCAAACATTTTGAGCCTCCCTAATTAACACTGGGCCTGATTCCGAAATTCAGGCTAATGAAATCACAACTGCATTCTCTCTCGCAGATCACAGTTGCTAAAATATGGTAATGCCTTCCAAAGCATAGCCGAGCATACGGATGCCTACTGCGGGTTGGGTATGAGATCCCAGTGGTCAGAATGCCGCTGCTCAGAATACCAACAGCGGCATCCCGACATTCAGAATCCCGACACCCAAAAGGAACAAGGTAAGTTTAACCTTACCCCTAGCCCTGACCCTCCCTCCCTGGTGCCTAGCTCTAACCTCCCCCTAGAACCTAAACCTAACCTCCCCCTCCCACACCCTAAACCTAACACTCCCTCCCCAGTGCCTTAACCAAACCTGCCCCCAAGTGTCTAAACATATCCTCCCCCTCCAGCACCCTCAACCTAACCCTCCCCCCTAGTGCCTAACCCTAAACCTCCCCCTAATGCTTAACTGTAGCCCTGCACCCTAACCCTCCCCCTAACCCTCTATACTTGCCTTCGGGATGTCTGCAGTAGGGATTCTGGTGCCAGGATCCCAATCTTGTCAGGATTTTGGCAAGTTGACTACAACCTTCCCACTGCTGCCTTCTCATATCCTCCTGATGACATGCTATGGAGTAAACATTGGTTACATAGACACATATCAGGTAGTCACACAGCAAATAAATCAAGTCTGACCTGCCTCAAACACTGCAGCTCTGACATGCAAAGAGCTTTTATGCTGTGAAGGCGATCACAATAGCTAATTTATAAATGCCCATGAAATGTTGTTTAAACGGTAAGACATGTCAGCATTTTTCTAACCACCCCCCATTACTACCTCTGAACGCTAACTACCTGTCACTCACTTTGCAGGTGTCCTCTCTGTACGAGCTAATCGCAATGCAATAGCTGCTCTTGCACAGTGGGAACACACATGCACAATAGCAAACAATTGCTTCATCTGCGTAAATATTGGCTTTGCGAAAATCTCTGAATCTGGTCCTCAAAACTGAGTTGTACTATATACATAGAAAATTAAATTGGAGGAAATAAGCATCTATAAAAAACATAAAGGCCTTCACTGTTTTCTTCACATTACCACTGTAAAATTATAGGCATAATATGTCTCATATTATTCCTTTAACAAGATTTCCTACCTAGTTATAATATGAAAAGTAAAATAATATAACCACCACAGCTACTCTTTCTTGGGAACAGAAATAGCATGTGCATTGTGAAAATTGTTTTCTCTACTCATGAAAAGAAGAATCCACCTACTGATGCTGTAAAAATAGAGAAATGAATGAGATACATTTTTCTATTCTGGTAGATTTGCTGAATTGCCTTTAGTTGTATACACAGTTAATGATTCATTGTAACTGCTTTTCTGAAAATAAAACAGTTTTGTTAACAGTAACAATAAACTCCACTGCAATTGTTCACATGAACACATTGTGGGGCTGTAAAAATCAAGTAGAGAGAGCAACATTGGATTGCTTACCTCTGACTCAATGAATTTGGATGAATATATTGTCATATTGTCTTCAAAGCTTTTTTAGAGCAGCCAATTAGATGCACCTATCGCAGTTTAGCCAATCAGCAGACTTCGGCAACTGTAAGTGAATGAGGACATTTCAGCGATACAAAATTCTGATCATATAATTGTAGTACTGTACGTACAGTAGTTATGTTGCCACTCACAGTGCATTCCATTTTGAAACAAACATTTGTGTTGAAGCATTTGAACAGTAAAATCAGTTCACCAAACATTTTTAATGTGTACCTTTCCAGTTTTAGTTCACACCCAACTGTAATTTAAGGTTGACAAAAATATAGGTACTGTAGATTGATTACTTGAGATAAGACTTCCAAATAGAGAAATAAGAAACAGTGTTAAACATTGTGCACATTATTAAATACAAATTGAAATAGATTTTTTCCTCTGTTTTGTGATATCCATTTTTTACTAGAGATGAGCGGTTCGGTTTTTACTCAGGGCCTAACTCACTACCGGCTAGACTAAATGACAGAGCAGCGGCACAAACACATGGCAGTTTTAAATTATATAGCACATCATGAAAAACAGTTGTAAGTGCAGCTCACTTCAGTTCACCTCTAATAAACATAGGGCCCGATTGTGAGATTTACACAATGCCGATATTTATGGAGTTTGAGCGATTGTTTGAATTGCACATGCGCAAAAGCTGCACTGTGCAAGTGCAGCGATTGCATTGCGATTACGCTTGCCCAAAGGATATACTCACAAGTTGAGCGACAGTTAGTCAGCATTTGGGGGAGGTAATGGCGGGTGGTTACAAAAACGCAGGCGTGCCTGATCATTTAAATGCCGCTCCATGGGCACGCATAAATTAGCCATTGCAATCTCCTTCGGCGTATGAGAGTTCTCAGCATGTCAGGAGAGATGCAGTGTTTGAGACGGGTCAGAATTGGCTTAGAGGCTGCTTGGCTGTCCGATGTGCATTGATGTTACTGATGTTTATTTACATAGATGCTGATTTATTTAAACTGATGCTGATTTATTTAAATTGATGCTGATTTACATAGTCAGACAGATATGAGAAGGCAGCACTGGGCGTCCCTTTGCTCGGGTAAGCTTTGAAAGGCATTAACATATTTTAGCAATTGCAATCTGAGAGATCTTGGTTGTGGTTGCATTAGGATCATTGATGTGCGGTGAGGTGAGACAGGTTTGCAGAGCCTTTCCTGTCATACCTTGGTATACTCCAAAGCTTTTACTATACAAATGATAAGAAAAAATGTAAGAAAATATTATAACTATCTTCTTTGTATTATTCTAATCATTTTTATAGTCAAAACTCTGGAGTAAAAAGTCTATGGCAGGTGAGGCACTGCCTCCCCTGTCTATATTTTTCGCATATCCCTGATTAAAACAAAGCAAATTTCCAGCACTACATACTGCTGCATCTTTGTATAATGCCCACATGAACCCTCAGATTCATATACTGTATGTATCTGTATCTGTAAGTCTGCTCTGATACTAGCCAGTGCCTCCCTAGCCATTTACCTCACCGCACGTCACTGATTAGCATAAATCTCAGAATCAGGCCCATAAGCAAGAGCCTGTATGCACTGGATAGCAGGTGCTAGCTAGTGTCTGAAAAACAAACATACTCAGTCACAAAGATGCCTGAAGTAGTTGACATGCTTCCCACTCACTGCATCTACTTACAACTGTATGTAATAGCAACTACTACTGTATGTAATATTGCAGCATGAACTAGAGGCCAGGCCCTCTATAGAACTATACTATTGAAAAGTCATTGTATGAAGAAAGTTATTTAAATGCAATTTGAATTAACTTCAGTTGATTTGAAAATTAGTTGACAGTATAGCTATTGTGTTAATTTGAATCATCTAATGCTGAGTGCACACTATAATATTTTCTCCAGCAATGATAATGACTAACCCTTTTCAGACCTTCCAAAACAATCCAAAAAATAGCCGACTTACACAAAGCAAATATAGTGTCTCCTTACACACTGTCATATAATGGTACTTACGGGCTGGAAAATGCTTATTAATTATAATAATGGGCTGGAGTGAATGGCCAAAACAGAAATAGGAAGTACAATATTCAACGTTACAGTATTGATGTTGTATTGTGTAGCTGTTGTTTTGTGTAGAACCTAGTTATATACTCTGTTGCTGCACTCTACTATTGATACTGCTGTTTTTACCCTGGTTATTATAACTGCTAAAATGGATTGTGAACAAGCTGTTGCTGCCTATGTGGTCACTACAGGTAGTTTCCTGCGAGTTCAGAAGAGGAGGGAGAGAAGGGCCTTCATCAGTGTAAAAGGTATGCTGAGATTTTAGTTCCATGGCAAAGGGGTGCCTCACACTACCTTCACCTGTGCTAATGCTGACATAATGTTCGCTCATCTTCTGATGAGTCAAGGGAAGTCACATCATAGTTGATTTAAATACAAATACAAGTGACACATATGTATGATAAATTATTTGCGGACATTGGGCAGAGTTCCGTACAAACTGCACTTTCGAAATTATAGGACCCACAGAGCACGTGCAGCACATGCTATATTGGAAGCTGATCCGATGAGCTTTAAACTGACCATCGGACCCTGGTGCTGCACTCACACTTAACAAGTATTTACCCAATCAGTCATATATATTTATGTTAGGTTGAGAATTGCATAGTGTGTGCCCAGCTTAACAGTTAGAGAATTATTTGTGGAGTTGATGTTAAGAAACTCACTTTATTGTTGAGTTTGACTCTTTATGTTAGGTTGCTTTTATTTTGGAATTTTATTTTTATTAAAAGCAATAAAATAAATGTGATAAAAAACATAAAAATACATTTTGACATGGCCTGCAGTGTTCACAAATAATAATGCTTAGTAAAATATAGTGGAGTTCTAAGGAGCATACATTAAATACAAAGTACCGAAGTACCTAACGTTATAAAGAAACTAGAACATTCTTTTGTTAAAACCCATGACAAAATACATCAAAATACAAGGTTTTTGTCTATGCTTTTAGCAGGTATTGCTTTTCAACATCCATGTGCACAAGCCCATACTATTGATATCTTATTTAATTCAAGTTTAGAAATGTAAAACAAGTGACTTCAATGGTGTTGAATGTACATTAAATATTGCAATTTGCTGAAAGGTGATTTGAAGTTCTATGTTAACAATGCTGTAAATGTGGTACCCCAACCCTGAGTGTGCCTGCCCATGCTCATGCAGAATGTACATATAGATGTATGTAAATATATATGTAAGAACTTATACTGTACGTGTGATGGATATCATTGAGAATATTGGCACTGTTTGTGCTTTGCTTTGGGGTTCTGTGGCCCACAGGGTTAGAGCATAGCCCACACCAAAGTGCCCCTCATGGTAAGACAGAAACTTATGCAGAGAGGTTCCTGTGAGTGGTGGACCTGAGTATACATTAACCAGCACACAAAGAGTGCAGGGCAGTGGCGCTTGAGACTGGTGGGAACTGCAGCCAAGACACACAGGGAGGTGAATATACTATAAAACCACTCTCTCCCTGACTGTTGGTGTCTGTGTGATAGCGGTCTGAGGGAGTTTACTAATGTGGCTAGTGTAGGGTAGTATTTCCAGCTTGACAGGACACATGTAACTTAATTATGCCTAATTATAAGTTAATGAAAACAAAAGTTTGACTGGATGGGTAATTTGTCTATAGTGGGTATATATAGCAGAATGAGTTAGGGATAAGTAGGTAAATTGGATTGAGAGTTAAAGAGTTAAAAATAAACTGCACTAGGGATAATTAATGTATGGTTTAGGATAACTCACACATTCTATTGTTTTACTATTATTAATATTATGTTTTTTTTATTTGATGTGTTTCATTAATTTGTTCCAATGGTGGATGGATCCAGAGGCTGGATTGCTGAATAAATACAGATATGCTTATATGATTATATATATTTTTTAAAAAGTACAACTCTGTTGTGGTTGAAACAAAAGAGAACCAAAGCAGCGCCAAGAGATCCATCCTTACCCGGTAAAGTACAAGAATAATTTAATACTCCTTTACATGTCTTATATAGGTATTACATAAAGTTCTATATTGATAACACTGAAAGACATTCTAGAGCATTTGGTTGATGCTTACAAACTATTGCTGAAATTCTTTGTTTCCATAGTTCCTAGGCAGCAAAACAGATTGCAAATGTATTAGGTAGGGAAACTGTCTGTTAAATATTTAAGGTACAATGTTTAGTACAGCTGTAAGCACTTACAGGATGGACACTATTACGTTAATTTTATCATGTTTGACACATGAACCAGTTTTAATTGGCTGTATTTGTAGAAAACAATCTCTTTAGATCACGTTGTAAAAGCAAAACTCTGTTTTCCCTTTTGCTATATATTTAATATCCATGGCTTTGGAAAAACCAAACATATCAAATAGAAGAGCTGAAAATAAAAAAGAAAGTATATCTGATGCACAGGTATTAGTGACCTAAGGGCCTGATTCAGCTTTGGGAATAGAGTGAGAAAGAGCACGTAATTGTGAACCAGGACAAACCATGTTGCAATACAAGGAGTGTAAATACATACATTTTATTTTGCATGTAGGGTAAATACAGGCTGCTTTTGCATGTAGCCCACAAATACTGCACAGCTTTATTTTTACACTGCAATTTAGATGTCAGTTTGGACACACTCCTCCAAAATCTAAATCTCTCTGTACATTTTACTTCTTCCCTACCTGGTTTCATGAAGATGATCAGTTACGTGCTGTTTCTCACTCTATTCCCAAAGCTGATTCAGGCCCTAAGTTATATATGTCAAGTTAAACGTCAAGTAAATGTTGTGCAGCCAGCACAGCCATAAGATTTAAAATTGGAGCAATGAGAATTATTACTAGAAGCGTCATGAAGGGTCACTAAAACTAAAAATCAATTTACTCCAAAACTAGAGGTATTGTTTAAAGAACAACTGAACCTAATGGAAGTGCAAGTAGAATTATCTTTATATAAAATAGCAAGTCATAGCATTTGTAAACACAATTGAGTGAAATTATTTAGATATCAAGATTTACACATAATGCCAAATAGATTAAATATATTATGAGGACTTTTATAAATACTATTTTGTATGGTATAAAATGTTCTTTAATATGGGATAAACTTTGCATTTTAGATTAGAGAAACTGTCATTCATAAATGTAAATAAGCAAGCTCTGTAACATGGCAATGGTTACTGTATTATTTTTATGTAATCATTGTATTTTGGGCATGATTCAGAGCCGCTCCTAAGCGGCCGCTCGTTCGTTCCGAGTGATGTTTGCACAACTGCGCATGCGTACGGATCGTAATAAGCATGCGCGAACCAGTCAGTGCGGCCGAAAATCGTTTGTTCGCTAAATAGCGAATGCCTGCTATTTTGAGTGACATGAGGAGGCGTATGTGGGTGGTAACAGGGGAAGGTGCTTGAAAACGGGGAGTGGAGATCAGAACGCTGGCGTGCTTAAAGGTCAAAACGGGCGTTTTATGGGTGTGCATAATTAATACAGCAGCATCATTGACCACGTCACTGGGTTATTTTATAGTCAGAGCAGTTCATACGCTGGTCGATGTACTTGATTAATCTAATAAATAGCGGACATGACGTAGTATGCGAGCGGCCAGGGGGCGTAGTTTTCCAAAAAACTACCGCAAGTTTTGTTTGCTCGTTTAGACCTAGAGGCGTGAACAGACTGCAAAGAGCGAACGGTTCATTTGAATAGCCACCCCTTTTTTCTGAACGAGCGAGCGCAAATAGCGTCCAGCTCTGAATCAGGCCCTTTGTTCACTGCAGGGTATTGTCCTTTTATATAAGATCATTTTTTACTGAGCAATGTACTTCAAATAAAAGTAATAATAATAATAATAATAATAATAATAATAATAATTATTATTATTATTATTATTATTATTATCATTATTATCATTATTATTATTATTATTATTATTATTATTATTATTATTATTATTATTATGAAACATTCATTGTTTCAATTAAGGATTTGCACAAATTTAGGGACTATAAATAATCAAATAAATTTGTAGACTAATACTGGACAAACATCTAAGCAGCAATTCCCCAATGCTGATCCGCAGACTCTGATTATTGCCAATTTTTTGGGTTATTAACAAGCTTTAACATGTTTAAAATCCCAACACACAAATTCCAATAATTTTTGGGTCAGAATTTGTGAATTGAGATTATCCAACATGTTGGATTTTGCCGATCACCCGACCCAGGTATTGGCAAAATGGGGAATTTCCTCAACTAATTACTGATGTATGACCAGCTTACATTTACCAAATTTGTCATTATTCTTGAATAACAAGGACAGGGAAGCTGGACAAAGGGTTATTATGAATGGTAAAAAAAAATTCCCTTATCTATGTGCTATAATAACAGATAAGCAATCTCTCATGTATATTTGCTAAAGTAGAATATAAATAAAAACAGTGCATTAAAATATATAAGAAGGGATCAGAGGGCTTTAAACATTTCCATTAATCCAGTTCACTTATAAGGTGAGGGAAAAATTATTTAAAAATTGGGAATATTGAAATGTCACAATTATCCATATTTTAAATTATTAATACTATTTTTAGTGACTCTTTTCGCTCAGTTTTTCATTACATGATGAACTGTTGTTTTTAACTTTTTTTTTACTACTGTGACCCTTAAATAAAGAGTCAGACTCAAAGCTGTTTGCCAGTTTTCCATGAATGTACTCATATAGCATGCATGAAATGAAAAGGTATGTGGATATGCACCGATATGCAGAGTATCTATGCAACTGCACCTACTTGTTCTATATGCCTGTGGAAATAGCTGTGATCATTATCAACACATACTTGCATCAGCCCTATACCTGGTGCAAGAGCACCTTCTGAAATGAGACAGATCTCTGCAAATGCACAACTAAGCATAGTCCAACACTGCATGTACATGCCCTTGGCACACCCTCACACAACATAGCCTATGGGAGATCTCCATATTATCACCCAGTTATAACCGTTTGACTGCAAGCGGAGATGTAACTGAGATGCATGCGAATTTGAATAGTCTGTGGATTCTCGTGATTGACTTTGTAGCATGTGAAGTGTGAATAATTGTAAGCTACACATGCAAATATAGATGAAACTTTGCATCAGCCCTATAGTATGTATTAATATGTATATTAATACATATATATATAATATATATATATATATATATATATATATTTTTTTTTTTTAAACAAATGAAAATTAAGAAAGAAACATAAGCTGTAGTAAATGGTTAACTAGGTATATTATTACACATTGCTTTATATTAATTCACAAAGGCTATATACAGAAGCGTAAAATAACTTGCTTATGATATGCATCCTACACATTCTGCTTTCCTGAACAGCTTTATGTTCCATGCTGTGGTCTTTTGAAAAGCATCACATTGCCGAGCACCTGCTAGCTTATATACTTATTATAATTTAGGGCACAGTGGGGTTCTCAACATGTGTGCCTTGTTCTGGACTTCTCATAGATGATTGATAGCACAAAATGTCCTTTTCATAGCCAACGGTTCCTGGCAGTGGAACAGTGAGATTTTATTTGGCCTTACATTTTTTTCTTATGAACATTTATGGATACTGTCTCATGCCATATTATCAGTTCAATTGCAGTACTATAACACAGACATATAAAATCTAGAATAAAACTAACAATTCTTCTATTTTCCAAAAGAATTAAATTAAAGTATATATATATTTTTTCAGCATTGATTTTTTTATTGAGATTTTACCAAACCAAAAAACAAAAAACCCAAAAGAAACAAAATAAAGGACAATGGGGGAGAAGAGTATATAAAAGAAAAAAGGGAAGAGTTGGGGTGGGAAATTTGGTACTAAATATATCAAATATCAATATACAGCATCAAAATGAACCACCATCATTTAAGGTCTAAAATATAATACAGTCCTGATCGATGCATACATCCCTGGCATATAATCTGCTATTCAAAGAGGACAAACCAAAGAAGTTCAATACATTACACCAGAGGTTCCCAAACGCGGTCCTCAAGGTTCCCCAACAGTTCAGGTTTTAGAGATATCCTTGGTTGAGCACAGGTGACTTAAATTTGATTTAAGCACCTGTGTTCAACCATGGATATTTGTAAAACCTGAACTGTTGTAGAGCCTTGAGGAACATGTTTGGGAACCTCTGTATTACACTCAAGGAGATATGTTATTCCTTATGGGTACACCTGCCCCTTCACTAGCTAACGTAAACTCACGCCATCTGGCCCATTTCAGTAACAGTGAAGCAAAGCAAATAGAGAATGGCTCATTAATGGTATCTGTCAGAAAGATATAATGGATTTTATGTATAATCCTATAAAAAGATGGTGGGTGTGGTGATTTCCTTAATTGGGCTAGCTGTTTTGGTAGCTATAAGAGTATCCCCCTTTATGTAACTGTCTGAATTATGTATATCTGACTGGTAGTCATGTAAAAGTGCATGTCTCGGAGATGACTCTATACGAATGTTCAGAACCTTATATATCAACTCCAATACTGCCGCCCTTACAGGTCAAAGAAGGGAACATCCCCAAGAAAATATGATACATGTCGCCCGCTTACAAGCAATTACGCTAGCAGAATTTAGACTGGGGTGGCCATATGGAATGTAATTTAGCAGGAGTTAAGTATAACCAATGAAGACTTTTATATTGAATCTCTAAGTGGTATGACATTTAGACAGTTGATGTGCCTTTAAATAAAACCCTTCCCATTGTTGGGGTGTAAATGTAACGAGTCTAATTCCCACAAATGCTGAGTATTAACTTTGTCTGGTGGGAAACTTCCAAGACAATGGTTGTACCAAAATTGAGTATGCCCAGGTCCATGCTTGATTGAGGATGGAGATCAATTGAATCACATGATAGTCAAATATAATGCATCTGACAGAACTGATGATTTTTCTATACCAAGACTGAAGCTTATGGTAGATGGTTTGGAGGATACGTGAAGAAACCTAGGAGGCTTGATTAAGTTCCTTTGCATGGAGTAACTACTGAGGAGTGAAGTAGACACTGGACAAGGATATAGCAAGGTGTAAGTCCTAAGAGATTAGCCAGATGGATTCTAGTTTAAGGTAACCAGACTGTGACCATTAATGCATGAGGAACTGGACTGGGACCATTATCACATGTGGTAACTGGGCTGGAACCGATAATGCTGGGACCAGTATTGCAACTTGTAACCATGCTAGTAAGTGTGTTGCAACTAGTAACCAGACTTATACCAGTTATGTATCTAGCAACTTGGCTGAGACTAGTGGTAACTGGTCTGGGACTGGCATTGCACATGGTAACTGGGCTGGGTCTTTTAATGCATCTGGTAACCAGGATGTGGCTGGTATTGCATGTTGTAATCAGGCTGGAACTGGTTGTGCACAAGAAGCAGGTACACATAGCAATCTGCAGGCTTCTGCTGGACCAGGAAGGACTCTGGTATAATGATGTTGTACTGCCAACTGGCCAGGACTCCAGGGAGAGTTTAAATAGGGGCTGCTATTAAATAGTAATAGTTCATGCAGTATAACATACCAGATTATGTATTGTAGTACTGGAAATGCAGTATATTGTATATGTATAACTAATAAAACACATGATGGTGATCCTGTCTAGCCTGTCTATATATATACCTCATTAATACAATGTACATATGATATCTGACCCCCCAAACAACCTAGACAAACTCTGAAACTCAATGAGAACTGCATTAGCACTTGTAAAGGCCAATACATGCCATTGTAAAAATGTTGAACCATCTCAGTTATTACCACTGGTAAGAGTGTTGGTTACTATTTAATTTTTTGTTTACAACTACTTTCAAAATGTACTAAGCTGTATGTTCTAACCTCCAGTGGTTTGGTGGTGATTTGGCGGCAGTTTTCCTATCTGCGGAATTACTAAGGCCAAAACTGCTTCAAAACCGCTGCAAAATATATTATAGAATAGAACAGGACTATGGCTAAAATTACTAGGCAGCAGTTTTGGTGTCATTTAAAACCACAGCCAATCCGCCGATGTTTTGAAAATGCCACCAAACCACTACCACCAAACTGCTGGGGTTTAGAACCCCCCAATTAGTTCACTTTGCCCTTAGTTTGCAATATGCTATATTTTAAATGTTACATTCACACAAAGAAACATTAGGGGGTAAATTTATCAAAGGTCGATTTGAGTTTCATTTGAAGTGCGATTTAGCTCACCTCTAACCGATTCAAATCGAAATTTGAAAACCCTCTGAAATCACCTCATTTACAAAGCTTCAATTTGAGAAGCATTTCTCAGATCGAATTCGATTTGGTTCAAGTTTTGAACAGTGATTTGCTGTTCGATTTGACATGTTCATGTACAAATCGAATGGCAAATCCCACTTCAAAATGAACTGAAAATCCCCGACAGCATAGAACTGCTTCATGCTTTCACTTTCAGCATGAGCAGCTGGTTTTCACACAGATACTTGCAGACATCAATGAAATGCCTGCATGCATGTCTGACTGTAAAAAGCAAATAAAGAGTTAAATGTAGAAAAAAATGATGTGCGGTACCCTTCCCCCCCAAAACACAACCATCCCTGAACTTTGCAAAGCCAGGCCTGGTTGTTTAAGTACAAGGAAAAAAATACGTAGGGCTCCACTGTACTTAAAACAACTAGCAATGGGCTCTGGGAACCAGTCCTGGTTCTGGAATTACAGGAAAAAAATTGGGTAGAGTCCCCCTGTAATTCACAGAACCAGCACTGGACCCTTTCTAGTGGGGGGCTGATGCCACAGCCAGGGGAGCCCTATAACTGGGCCCCCCAGCCGCAGCATCAGCCCTGACTGCTAGTCAGCACAGACCAGGAATCCCTGGGGAGTTGTGGACCCCCCCAATAAAGGGGCCCCCCTCTCCAGGGCACCCCTAGCCTAGGGTGATAGCCCGGGGCTGTCCCGCCACCCTTGTGTCATGGATGGCAGCTTGATTGTGTAAATTTAGTGTAAAAATAGACAAATAAAAACATTGTTTTTACAGTAGAACTGCAGGTCCCAGCAAGCCTCCCCCGCATGCTGGTACTTGGAGAACCACAAGTACCAGCATGCGGGGCATTAAGGGCCCACTGGGACCTGTAGTTCACCTGTAAAGAAATGTAGAAATAAACACACACACACCGTACACAGTATAAGTTTAATAGACATACATGCACTCACACATGTACACACTCATACACACACATGTACTCATACTCACCTATGTATCCCTGTAGCATCAGTCCCCTTCTCCAGTAGACATTTCATAGGGTACCTGTGGAAAAATAAACATACTCAGCGTCTCCTATGCGTGGGTCAGTCCTCTTCATTCCAAAGTAGGCATCCATGGTCTTCTTAAAATAACAAAATGAAAAACCTGAACCACGCACTAAGTAATAACCATCCTTAACAAGGATGGTTATTACTTCCTGACTGAAGCGCTCAGACGTGGCTTCCTCCTTTGAAGTTCTGTGTCTGAGCATTCATTGGCTGAGAGAGGTCAGCCCCAGCCTCTCTCAGCCATTGAATGGCTCCCTCAATTAAACTCAATGGAGAGCCGCAGGGTAACTAAAGTTTATACTGGGTTCCCCTCTTTGAGTTCAATGGAGGGAGTCGTTCATTGGCTGAGAGGCGGGGCTGACCTCTCTCAGCCAATGAACGCTCAGAAACGGACCAACAAAGGAGGAAGCCACATCTGAGAGCTTCATTCGGAAAGTAATAACCATTCTTGTTTAATTTATGAAGACCTTGGATGCCTACTGAACAAGGGGACCACTCCAGGGAACGTAGGTGAGTATGTTGAGTGTGTATATATGTATGGATTAAAACTTTACTGTCATGTTGTGTGTGTGATTTTATCAACATTTCTTTACAGGTGAACTACAGGTCCCAGTGGGCCCTTAATGCCCTGCATGCTGGTACTTGTGGTTCTCCAAGTACCAGCATGTGAGGGAGGCTTGCTGGGACCTGCAGATCTACTGTAAAGAGAATGTTTTACATATTCTATTTTTAAACTACATTTACACAATCAATTCGCCACCCAATGCCCAGGGGTGGCGGGGATAGCCCCGGGCTATCAGCCTAGGCTAGGGGTGCCCTGGAGAGGGGGACTCCTTTATTGGGGGTGTCCCCAACTTCCCAAGGATCCCTGGCCTGGGCTGACTAGCGATCAGGGCTGATGCTGCAGCTGGGGGAATGGGAGATAGGGCTCCCCTGGCTGTGGCATCAGTCCCCCGCTAGAAAGGGTCCAGTGCTGGTTCTGGTAATTAAAGGGAGACCCTATGCAATTTTTTTCCTGTAACTCCAGAACAAGGACTGGTTACCAGAGCCCAGTGCTGGTTGTATTAAGTACAGTGGAACCTTACATATTTTTTTCCTTGTACTTAAACAACCAGGACAGGCTTTGTAAAGTCCGGGACTGGTTGTGTTTTAGGGGGTACCTCACATAATTTTTTTCCAACCTTTAACTCTTTATTTGCTTTTTACAGTCAGATACATGCAGGCATCTCACTGATGTCTGCATGTATCTGTGTCAATTCGAACTGCTCATGCTCAAATCGAAAGCATGAAGCAGGTCTATTCATTTGGGGATTTGAAGTTCTAGTTAAAGTCTGATTTTGTGCTCAATTTCAAATCAAATGATAGTAAATAAGGGATTTGTGTGTTGGTCTATGTAAAAGTACCAATGTTTTTTCAATGTTCGATTTGAGGTTGATTTGACTAAAATTTGATTTGAAATTCAATTTTACATTCGATTTGGCCTTTAGTAAATACCCAAATGCAAAATCAAATACAAATCGAATGAAAATCGCATGCCAAATCACTGAAAATGCCATATAAACCCTTGGTAAATTTACCCCTAGATCTGTTAACACCAAATGCTCATTTTGATTGGCAGGAGGACGAATCTTGGTGTAGATTCTAGAGAAACAAAGCACCCATATTCATCCATGTTCCTGCTCTACCAGATAACTGACACTGTAATAGAGTAACACTGTATAATTCAAATGCACAGTCTGGAACCTGACTTTAGAGGAGGCATTGGAGCACATAGGCAGTATGTCAGACACAACTGTTTATTGGCTTTGACTGCAGGAACTAAAACTGAAGGGCTAAGTGCAGTGGGTGACAAAAAACAAGAAGGCAATATATACGTCCTCTTCATACGGCTCTCCCAGGTGTTGGCGAGACCTACCCCAAGGTGCAGAGTCTAGTCCACCTGATGGTATTCATCAGTGACTCCTCCAAGTGGGTGTGGGTTTTGCTGCACCAAGTGAAAAGGTCACGGTCCCTGGGGTAGATACCAGGAGAAAACACAGAGATAGATATGGAAGGACTATATGAGCATTTTATATGAGAAGATGAATAGCGATGGTAGTCAGCACTTGATATAAGATGCTGAACAGCGATGGTAATCAGTACTTGATGTGAGACACTGAATAGTGATGATAGTCAGCACTTTATATGATACCCTGAATAGCGATGGTAATCAGTATTTGATGTGAGATGCTGAATTGCGATGTAACTGAGAATCCAGATGCTGACTGATGGAAGAACAGCTGTGGTGGTCCGATCACAGAACAGAAAAGCAACTGGGAATCCAGATGCTGAGCAGAGAAAAAACACAAGGGTTTAGCAACTTGATGGGGAACACTGGAGGATTGTGCTAAACCTAGGATGCAGACTCAGCAAATGATTACTGGAGAAGTGAAGTTGCACAGGCAACTTCCTGTTCCAAAGACTGAGCTTAAATACCCTTACCAGTGGAGGATACTAGTCAGATGACTCAAACTAACATGGCGACACCTATGTCCACTCTAATAGAACCAAGATGTGCACATGAGGATTCTAGCAGACCCCGGGGAGAATACATCTACATGTCTTGGAGCACTAAGATGATGGCATAGGGGCGAGTAGCACCCGATCCCAGGCCGCATTCTGACAGCACCCCCCCTTTCAGGGTGGACTCCAGACATCGAAATGGCTCATTGGGAAATTTCTTATGGAAAGAACAAATAAGTTGAGGAGCACAGACATCAGAGGCCTTTATCCAAGAGCGTTCTTCGGACCATAACCCTTCCAATTAATTAAGTATTGGAGCTGTCCAAAACGAAGATGAGAATTCAAGATTTGTTTTACTTCAAATTTAACTCCACATTTAGTGTGAACTTGTGGAGTTCTTGGAGGGATTTGTTGAAACCGATTAAGGACTATGGGAGATATGAAAAGTTTTAGACAATTTCAGATGTGGAAGCAAATCCAACTGGTAAGCGACCGGATTATTGACTCTCAAAATCCAATGAGGCCCAATAAACCGTGGAGCAAATTCATGCTTGGTACCATCATCCTGATATTTTTTGTGGACAACCAGACTCAGTCACCAGATTTCAATAAGGGAATGACCATACGTTTCCGGTCAGCAATTTTTTTAGAATTGCAAGAGGTTCTCTTCAAAGAGGCATGAACTTCTTTCCATACTCGAGAATAGGATTCATAAAGTTCAGTAGCAGCTGGAACTTCTGACGGAGGCAAACTTTTAATTTCCGGAATCTTGGGATGTTAACCGAACACAGTGAAGAAAGGTGTAGAATTAGAAAAGGTATGGTACCGGTAGTTATGGGCAAATTCCACCCAGAAGAAGACATAAACATGCTTAAGAAAGTCTCTAGTTCCTGATTCATTTGGTCAGTTTGCCCCTTAGATTGAGGGTGGTATGCAGAGGAAAATTTCAATTTGATTCCACAAGAGGAACACAATGCTCACCAAAATTTTGCCACAAATTGTACACGCAGACGAAAAATCTCTATTAAAATTTTTGGCCAGTTGAGGTGCAGGGGGTAACCCCCGTAGTGGAACAAAATGAGCAATTTTGGAGAAACGATCTACAGCCACCCAAAACATGTTGTACCCCATGCAGAGATGTAAAAAAGTGACAAAATCCATGTAGACATTGGACCCCAGTTTAGTAGGAATAGGTAGAGATTGAAGAAGTCCCAACCTTTTCCGTCGAGGAGTCTTATGCTGGGTACATTTTACACATGAAGCAACAAAATCCTTTAGATCATTTGTCATGGTTGATCACCAGTAAGAGCGTTGTAGAAGGGTTTACATTTTAAAGACACCAGAGTGCCCAGAAAACGAAGAAGCATGGGCCCACGTAAGAAGTTGTTTTTGAAAATCTGGAACCACAAAAATCCTGCCCGGAGGAGGAGTGGCTATTTGTGTTTGAGCAAATACAGTAAGAAGGAGTATAGTTTGGGACTCAGAGCAATCTTCATCAACAGATATGATTGACCTTGAGAGAGCATCCACCTTTTTGTTTAGATTACCTGGAAGGAACACAACCTTAAAATCAAAATGGGAAAATAAATGTGACTACCTAGCTTGTCTGGGGTTAAATTTTAAAGCAGTTTTCAGGTATAGAAGATTTTTGTGGTCAGAATTGATGGTCACTGGAAATTTAGCTCCTTCCAGAAGATGTCTCCACTCTTCCAAAGCTAACTTCATAGGTAAGAGCACCTGATCCCCTATGGTACAATTTCTCTCTGAAGGAGAGAATTTACAGGAGAAGAACCCACAAAAACGGTCATCTTGTGAGACAAAATTGCCCCTACTCTGAAAGAAGAGGCATCAACCTCAACCGTCAATGGTTTCTCCACATCCAGCTGGTTGAGAATAGGGGCTGACACAAGGGCTTCCTTAAGCATACTTAAGGCTAACACTGAAGGAGGAGGCCAAAGAGAGGGGTTAGCACCCTTTTTGGTAAGAGTGGTAATGGGGGTGACAATAGTAGAAAAAAATATGAATAAATCTTCTATAATGATTGGAAAAATCCCAAAAATTGTTGAACCCCCTTCAAAGAACTTGGCTGGGGCTATTCCCTGATGGCATTCAATTTCTCAGAATCCATTTGTAAGGATTCTCCAGAGATGATGTGACCCAGGAAAGGCATAGAAGATTTTTTGAAAAAAGGAATTTGGAGATTTTCCCATGCAACTGATGTTTTTGTAGTCATAAAATAACATGCAGATGATGAGATTTGAGATACTTGGAAAAAATCAGTATGTCATCTAGATATACAACAATGTAGAGATAAACAATGTCCCAAAAATTTAGTTGACGTACCCCTGGAAGACTTCAGGAGCATTACTTAACCTGAAGGGCATCACTAAGTACTCAAATTGTCCATCTGTAGTGTTGAAAGCAGTCTTCCACTCGTCTCCATCATGTATATGAATGAGGTTGTATGTGCCCCAAAGGTCGAGTTTTGTAAAGACAGTGGCTCCACACACCTTGTTGAAAAGTTCAGATATGAGGGGAACAGGATACCATTTTTTCACAGTGATGTCATTAAGGCCTCTATAATCAATGCAGGGTCTGAGGCACCCATCTTTCTTTTCATTGAAGAAAAAAACAGCAACGGCAGGAGAAGAAGACTGCTTTAAAAAAACTTTGGCTAGATTCTCTTTTATGTAAGCAGACATGGCAGCCTTTTCCAGAACTGAAAGAGGATAGACATGGCCATGAAATGGCATCTTCCTTGAAATTATATCAATTCTGCAATCCCATTTATGGTGGGGGTGTAATTTATCTGCTGCCTTCTCACAAAAGACATCAGAGAATTTGTGGTATGATTCCGGTAATAGTACTGGACTTACATTGGATGAAGACTTTAATTCTGTGGCACAACTTCAAATGGACCAGACATGTAGAACTATAGAGATGCACCGGTTTAGTTAAATATCTCCCTAGGCCAGTACATGCATATTGGTCCAGTCTAGAGTTGGGTTATGAATTTTTAACAAAGGTACACCTAGTACTTGATCATGAGTTCCACTGGGTAAAACCTAGAATTCAATAACTTCCCGATGAAGAGCACCAATACAACGAACAATAGGTACAGACTTGGAAGACATGATTACAGCATGAAGAGTGTTTCCATCCACTCCAGACAAAACTATATTTTGCTGAAGAGGTACCAAAGGAATTTGTAGTTCTTGAACAGTGTTTCAGAAATAAAGTTCCCGGCTGCTCCAGAATCAATTAAAGCTAAGAGAGCTTTAAGATGAGAATCCACCAAGAGTGAGACTGAGAACAAAGGGTCTATTAAATTAGAAGATTTAGACACAACCCTTAACCATACTCCTCTACTAAAGGTTAAGGCTTCTGATTTCCCGGCAGCAGGGAACATGATTTCAGAACATGACCAGGCCCAGCACAGTAGAGACAGAGTTGATTGCACATCTGATGACTCCATTCAGCTGGAGTAAACAGAGCCTTGTTGACCTGCATGGGCTCATATAAATGGGAAGAAGATGGATACCAGATGGAAGGTGGAACAGTGGAACGGGCAGGTGTATGAACTTCATGGCCCAGACTAGCTTGTCTCTCCTGATGCCACAGGTCTATCTTGTTGTATAAGGAAATGAGATTGTACAAGGTCTCTAGTAGATCCCTAGAAGTGAGTTTGTCTTTCATCCTTTCAGACAGACCATGCAAGAAGGCCGCTCTGAGGGCTTCATTGTTCCATTGTACTTTGGCTGCAGTTGTCTGAAATGACACCACATATTAACCTACAGAACACGCCCCCTGTCGAAGTTGGAGTAGATCAGAGAATGCAGATATTGATCTGCCAGGTGCATCGAAAATTTGTTTGAAAGTTTTAATAAATACATCATAACTGGATACCAAAGGATCCATCCTCTCCCAAAGGGGTGACACCCAATTAAAATCAGCTCCAGTAAACAAAGAAATAATAAATTAAATTTTGGACTTCTGAGTGGGGAAATTTTGTGGTAGGCATTCAAAATGTATTTCACACTAATTAATAAATCCCCTACAATTTTTAGGGTTTGGGATGGACCAACTGAAGGTGAGATTTTGGGGATGATGGAATTGCTGGAGGGTTGGTAGGTGAAGCTTGTGGAGGAACCAAAGCAGACAGGAAGGACTGGATCGAGCAAGTTGGTGGGAGATGTCCTGAAGATGTTGTCCCATTTGTTGCTGGGTAGTCTCTTGGACTTCTAGGTGAGTTTTTGAATTCTGAAGAAATCTCTCACCCTGAAACCCAGCGGCTTCCATCTTTGGCCTGTGCAAACTGTCAGACCCAACTGTTTATTGGCTTCAACTGCAGGAACTAAGACTGGAAGGCTAAGGGCAGTGGGTGACAAGAAACAGGAAGGCAATATATACGCCCTCTTCATACATCACTCCCAGGTGCTGGTGAGACCTACCCCAAGGTGCGGAGTCTAGTCCACTTGATGGTATTCACCAGTGACCCCTTCAAGCGGGATGTGGGTTTTGCTGCACCAAGTGAATAGGTCGCAGCCCCTGGGGCAAGTACCTGGAGAAAACACAGAGATAAGAGTTTGATAAGAAAAGCTGAATAGAAATGGTAATCAGTACTTGATGTGAGATGCTGTATAGCGATGATAGTCAGCACTTGATATCAGACCCTGAATAGCAATGGTAATCAGCACTTGATGTGAGTCGCTGAATAGCGATGTAACTGAGAATCCAGATGCTGACTGATGGAAAAACTGCTGTGGTGGTCCGATAATGGAACAGCAAAGCAACTGGGAATTCAGACACTGAGCAGAGAAAAACACAAGGGTTTAGCAACTTGATGGAGAACACAGGAGGATAGTATTGAACATAGGATGCCGACTCAGCAAATGATTACTGGAGAATTGAAGATGCCCAGGCAACTTCCTGTTCCAAAGACTGAGCTTAAATACCCTTAGGTAGTTGGTCATTGGCCGAATGAAACAGCTGACCGACCGCAGCCTATCAGCGGAGGATACTAGTTAGATGACTCGAACAAACATGGTGGCGCCCATGTCCATGCTAGTGGAACCAAGACGTGCACATGAGGATTGTAGCAGACCCCAAATACTCAGCCACAACCACTCCTAGGCCTGTCATCCACATGCCTCAGAGCATGAAGACGATGGTGTAGGAGTGAGTAGCAGCTGATCCCAGGCGGCATCCTGACGCAGTGGGGCCCACTAATGAATTCCCCTGTACCCATCTGGGCCAGTCTAGCTCTGGAGGTAAGTAGTGTATCATGGTTTAAATCACCTGAGTGGGACAACATATCTGGCTTTAGAAAGGTTTTCATGGCTACTGTTTGGGAACAAAACCATCATTGTTTATTTGTAGTGTGCTACAAATTTCTGAAGTGCAGCACAGGTTTTATAATCATACAACAATTATAAAGAAGGTAGACCTAAGAAAATGGGGAAGAGAAGTCCCTGTATTGTTATCTAAATGGTGAGGACAAAGCTGAGATAATAGAAGCTAGTGGGACAAGATGGTAGCTTGATGGAATTGTTTGATATTGGTTTAGGATAATCTGTATTATGAAGATGTGAAATATTGGAGGAAAGTCTTTAAAAAGTCTTTAAAAGGGAGTTTTATAAGTCAGGATCAACACAGGAGAATATGGGGTGGTGAATCGTGCTTCTTGGGTATGGTGTAGTCTGGGGGTAATGTGGTGAGCATATTGCAAAAAATGTGGAGTGGATGAGCAGTTGGAGCTGGAGTAAAATTATCTGGCTCAATGCTGCAGGAGTACCTGTTCCTACTGATTGTTAAATTAGACTTCGGTTTGAATGCTCACCTGTAGTGTGGGTGTGGGGAATGAATTGAGGGGGAAATTTGTGTTTACTCTAGGCCTGTGCATACATTTGTTAGGGGTAGAAGTCTTAAAGGGGGACATGTTGGTTGTGGTGGTGTAGATGTGTATGTAAGATTGTGGATATGGAATAAAAAGAAGAGAAAAGACAAGAATATGCGACCAATCCATTTATTTGAGTACCCACAATGTTTCTCTGCAGATGGTGTTGATTGTACCGTGAGGTCTACTCCTATTGAGGGACCTTTCTCCACTATAATGGTAACTATACTCCCATGTTGAATTTGCTTGGTGGGGTAATTAACATGATTCTTTTAGGAAACACCATTACTGTGGAGTTCTTTACTGCCACGTCTCCTTTGCTGGACCTTTAGTCTACAGACTTAAATGATCATAGTTAGGTGGTTTGTATATTAGATGTGACAAAGTCAGAGTCAGTGATGGCTTTCTATACTGGTATGGAATGCAGATGTAATTGAGCTACTGCAAATGAGCGCTTGGTGTGATGCACTCTCTGCTCTGTTCCTGGGGAGCTCCCAATTCTCTTAAGCCTGTAGGCTAGTTCTTCCAATGGTGGGCATCCTTATTGATGCTTGTGGGCTTAGAGAGTTGGAGAGATGACCCCACGGGCCTGTGGGATCTGGTTTAACAGGTAGCTGAAGGTGCTGCCAGAGGTGTGTGTGGTTTTTGGTGTACAGCTGTCTGTTCTGTGGTGCTGGCACAAGTAATTGAAGTCACGACCTGGGTCTGGTCTGCGCTGGTGTGCAGGGTAAGTGGTTTTCTCCAATGCTTTTCAGCTCGGTGAGCCTTTTTAAAGGAGTTACTGATAGCTCTACATTTCCCAGTATTTGTAGAGCTTTTGGGTTCGTGTCTGTGTCAAGTGGTGGCTCCACTTCCAATCAGAGCACCGCCATGTGTGTGCTTGGAAATAGACATGTGATGTCTCTATATCCAATTAAATGGAGTGTGAGTATGTCATTTTGCTGACCAATGACCATGTTGGTTAATGGTGGGAGTGTTGGATAGTAACTCATGAGGAATCCTACCAGTTAATTGTTCTGTTTACCTATGTCATGAGCAGTACTGTGATTTGTAAGGTGAATATAATAAAATATGATGCTGGTTCTAATTGAGCTCCATGTCAGCCATATCTTAAGTATATGTGGTGATTTGTCTTATATGTGTGGTGAATTGCATATGTGTCTTAAAGGGTGTGTGATATGGGTATACATGGGAAATGGGATGTGGATATGTACTATGTGTGTACACAGTTATATAACCTGGAGTTTTATTCTGGGGGTGTCTGGCCCAAGGATTGAGTAATCTTTTATGGTGAGTTGTGTAGCTGAGTATGTGTAACAGTGGATGAGGTATACGGGATCATGAAGGAAATTAGTTATGTAGTCTATTGGAGGACTGGTGGTGGAGTTCTATGATCTATATAGGATGATTATATTGGGGTATTTCAAGGGTGTACAATATGCTGTTCTAGTTGGATGGTGATTTAAATTAAGGGGGATATTGGGGAGGGTATAGTCCTGTGTGGATAAAGTGATTAGTGATCAGTGAGGTGGAGGTGATATATAGAAGGTGCATATTAGGATGGTTGCTTGAGTAAAATGTTTGGTGTGTGTGAATATTGCATAGTGTATCTATGTGTACAGAAGTGCAGGAGTTATGTTGGGGGAGAGAGATCCTAAATGTAAGTGTGTTACTATGATCATGTGGTAGGGTAGTGGGACCAACTGTGTGTCTGCCTTAATGATAGGTTTATATGTGAGTGTATAGTGTGTGTGGGTGCTGTGGTGCATTTGTATATTGGGAGAGGGGTATAATTAAATCTATCAGGAAAGTATAAGGGTGAGGTAGTGTGCTGCTATAATTTGCTGGTATGTTGGTGTGTAATATGGGTGGGTGCATTTGTGTGGATGCCTAAGTGTGGGTGCACTTCAGTGTTTGTATGATTGAGGAGGGGTATTCTATATTGGTTGGGTACAATGTGATGGAGCGTGTTATTTGGATATGATGGATTTGATTTTGTTATCAAAGTTTAGTCCATGTGGTGTCACAGTTTGCAGGGTGAAAATACACAACAACATATGAGAAACATAGAGGCGGGAATGAGAGGTGGCTATCAAACAAGAAGTGGGGTGCAGGTAAGAGGCAAAGGTTAATGGCGTGAGGGAAAGTATATCATGATGTGGTCAGAAATTGATGAATGAGAGGTTTTGGTGAGGGTATTGAAGGTGACAGTAAGTAACTAAAATAATAGCACACACATGGTAAATACCTTAGGACAGGCTAAATGAAACAAACAGTTACAAATGTATGAGGACACTCCTAAATATAGACACTACAAATTATTAAAATGAATTGAGTGGATGACTGTAGTGAAATGAGTGACTGCATTGATTAATTGAAGTCATGATCAGCTCTATTCACTTGATGTCACAGTACACGGAAAGTATTTTTGTATGCAATTGTTAAATTACTAGTAAGAGGAACCATAAAGAATACAGTACTGTAGTAGATAATTGGCGAATAGCCAACAAAATAAAATGAATTGCCACATTGAAACAAATGTGACAGACTAATATAAGCTCCAGTCATTTGAGATCATATTCTGGTAATATTCACACATAATATGTAAAAAATTTGTTTTATATGTGCTCACTATATAAACTGCTCCCTATTGATGCCCTGATAATGCACAGGGCATTAGTGCATGTAAACACTTTTTTTTACCCCTTTTACACTTGCTCCAATAACGCATGTTTTTGCACATAATCATGCAGCAACCCAGGTTACTGTGCAGTGTGAAAGGGGTGGGTTGAAATAAGGTGGGTCGAGTGACCCGACTTTTCAACCCTGGTCACAAGAAGTGTTCATCCCTGGTTCTGATGCAGTGCGAATGAGTAACCCAGGTTAATGCAACCCGGGTCCCCTTCTCTGCATAGAAAGAGCCGGCGATTGGAGATGTGATCATCTCCAAGCACCGGCTCATCATGTGATGCTGATGGCATCATCAACCCGGCATTAGTGCTGGGTCTGGCCACCTGTCTGTATGGTATCTAAGCCGGGTGCATGAACAAAACCCCGGGTGAGTCCAGACAGCCAGGTGTAAAAGCAATATTAGTGAGTTCTCAGTGCAATGTGTAATGGAATCTAATGAGTAACTTTTAACATTTTCAGTAAAAACCCCACCAGTAGTCAGTAGTGACACTATCTCCAAAACATATTCAGTATAGTAATGCAGTGAAAAATGGTAACACATAACTGATGCATTTCAATAAAATAGTCATTCATCTGCTACATATTTACACATTCCATAAAAAGTCCAATAAGTTTCTCATACTTTAATGGATCCTCTAGTAAAATGCTTCCTTGTCTAAATACTGTTTGGTCCAAACCTAATTCTCAATCCTGCAAAAACAGAATAATGAGTCTGCACTTATCACAGTCTATAACTTGTTTAAAAAATTGAATGGTAACCAATTAAATGCAGGATTGGATCTTCATCTAACTCACAGTGAGTCAGAGCTGATAATTAGTCCAGTTTCCTGTTATTAATATGACACTTAAGCTGGGTACACACTTGAGAGTTAAATCATCACTGCCATCTGGCCAGGGGCATATCTATAATGGGTTCAGGGTGTGCAGTGCACATGGGCCCTTGGTTGCACACCTTGCACCCTTATTATACTCCGGAGTCCCACATCGGCACTGGTGTCAGCCCTGAGAACCGGACCCACCCGATCTTCCAGTTCCGAGGTGGGAACCAAGTCCGGCTCGGGTTATCCCGCCTGACTCGGATCTCAAAGCGAGGCTAAACTTCATCATCCCGCTGTCAGATTCTCA
Organism: Taudactylus pleione; assembly: GCA_031769625.1. Taxonomy (NCBI): domain Eukaryota; kingdom Metazoa; phylum Chordata; class Amphibia; order Anura; family Myobatrachidae; genus Taudactylus; species Taudactylus pleione. The sequence goes on from JAUIMM010000182.1 coordinate 5,682,918, forward strand.
CAGGTTTTGGATTGTATAAGAGTCCCTCCCCACGGTGATTGGTGCCATTTGCTTGCTGAGTCCCTGACTGTCAGGGCTGTGCTTCATCTAAGAGGGACTGCTGTGTCCATCCAGGGGCTGCTGTGTCCATCAAGGGCTGGGGCTTCTGTGCTTATCCAGGGTCTGCTGTGTCCATCCAGGGGTGGCTGTGTCCATCCAGGGGCAGTGGCTGCTGCGTCCATCCAAGGGCTGCTGTGTCATCTAGGGGTTGTTGTGTCAATCCAGGGGCAGGGGCTGCTGTGTCCATCCAGGGGATGCTGTGTCCACCCAGGGGTTGTTGTGTCCATCTTGGGAAGGGGTTGCTGTGTCCATCCAGGGGCTGCTGTGTCCATCCAGGCAATGCTGTGTCCATCCAAGGGTTGTTATGTCCATCCAGGGGCTGCTGAGTCCATCCAGGGGTGCTCTGTCCTTCCAAGGGTGCCCAGTGTATAAACAAAATAAAAGCTAATAATTTTATAAGTAATAAAAAATAATATATATTTTTTTGTACTGTACCCCAGTGTACTACATTATGTTATTATTATTATTATTATTATTTTTACTGTGACGCTGCCTGTCAGTCTGCACTGTAATATTCATACACATATTGTTTGTGACACTGTAAGTGGTAGCGCAGTTGTATAATAAATATTGTGACACTGTAAGTGGAAAAGACAATGTATTCTTAAAAAATATTGTGACACTATAAGTAGAAAAAACAGTGATTTCGTAAAAAAAATTGTCACACTGTAAGTGGAAAATGCGGTGTATTCATAAAAAATATTGTCACACTGTAAGTGGAAAATGCAGTGTATTTGTAAAAAATATTTTCAAACTGTAAGTGGAAAACGCAGTGTAATCGTCAAAAATTTTGCGGCTTAGCCCACTTGGACTCTCCTCGGGATTTGTAATTTGTGACAATGCCACCAATATTGTGCAAGCATTACATGTGGGCGAATTCGAACACATCCCGTGTTTTGTTCAATCAAGAAATTTTGTGGTGCAACATTTTTTAAAAAATGACAGGGGTGTCGCAGAAGATGCTCTCGGATGTCCAAAAGATTTTGGGACATTTTCGACATATAGCAACTGCATGTCGAAGATTGCAGCAGCAGCAAGCACTGTTGAATTTTCCCTGCCATCAGCTGAAGCAAGAGGTAGTAACTAGGTGGAATTCTACCCTCTATATGCTTCAGTGGATTATGTGTGGAATAATTTCTACCCAAATCTGCACAACAGTTGTCAAATCATCTGTAACATTTGCCAAGCAAGAGTGAGTAGAGGTAAAGACCTTAACCATCTAGGAACCTACTCCCTGTTACATCACTTGCAGTGCATTCATCAAATTGAAAAGTGTTTTTCAAATTCAGAAACTTTGGCTAAAAATTTTTTAACAATCAGTCCAGTGTCATCCCTTCTCTCTGTTAGATCCCAGTGCCTGCAATCTCCACCACCAACACATACATCATCATCAACATCCTCAATCATGATCGGAAGTAGTCCTGCATCCAATTTCATAAGAATGACTGACTCCTCTCCTATCTGTGATTCCTTAGAAGGATCCTTGAGTGCTATACCTGTATCTGCCATTCATGCAGTGGGGTTTATATAATTAATTGAGGTCCTGTGTCCACACTAGAATAGTAATTCCCAGTCTGTACAAGGACATTAAAAAAAACTTATTTTTGTCCCCCAAAATGCCATTGTGCCCATTGTCAACTTAACCACAGATATGTGGACAAGTGGGACAGGGCAAACTAAAGATTACATGACTGTGACAGCCCAATGTACAAACAGCAACAGCAGCAGCAGCATCTAACAAATGCCAGCTCATTCAGAGGCAGGCTACTCTGTGCATCATTGTTTTCACTAAGAGGCATACCACTTAGAACCTCTTAGAAAAATGCAAGGAAATCATTGCAAAATGGTTTACCCCACTTGGACTCTCATCAGGATTTGTGATTCCTGACAATGCCACCAATATAGTGTGAGCATTACATGTGAGCGAATTCAAACATGTCCCATGTTTTCCTTACACAATAAATTTGGTGGTGCAACATTTTTTTAAAAATGACTGGGGTGTGCAGAAGACCAAAAGATTTTGGGACACTTTTGACATTCAGCATCTGTGTGTCGAAAGTTGCAGCACCAGCAAGTACTGTTACTATCAACTGAAGCAAGAGTAGTAACTAGGTGGAATACTACCCATATCAGTGGATGGAAGAACAGCAAAAGGCCATCCAAGGCAACACAATGACCTATGACATAGGGAAAGGAGCAGGAATGCACCTTAGTCAAGTGCAGTGGAGAAAAATTTCTGTGTTGTGCAAGGTTCTCACACCCTTTCAACTTTCCACACGTGAAGTTAGTTCAGACTGTGCCTGCTTCAGTCAGGTCATTCCCCTAATCATACTTTTGCAAAAGCAGCTGGAGAAACTGAAGGAGGAGCTTTGTTTTGGCAAAACCAATCCAGATCCAAAACACGAGGAGACACAGATCCAAAACCAACACTTGGGGGTCGACGCACATCTCTAGTAACATGACATTAAGCAGTAATGCATAGGAATCAAAATCAGAGTCATAGGTAAGCCATTCAGGAACCATAGAATTAAGATAAACAGGAATAGTCATTGATAAGCCAAATTGTGAAAAAGAAAATCAAGATCACTGTAGATACTTCTTACATGGGCTGATGTATAATGAAATTAGCTTGAAAAAGTCTACAGCTGTGGATGAAACACATTTCTGCTCTCTTCCACATGTTGGATCAAGATCCTGACAGCACTTAACCATGTGGTTGTCAGCCATCTCTTTGATTAATTGATTCTTGGAGGCAGCCAGGTCCAGCTGATTTATGCAGCACTCTGTTGGAAAGGACCATGCACCGGGCTACTGAGATTTACTAGCCATCAGCACCAGGGTGATATCTGGCCACCATTCATGCAAACTGTGTACAGCACCTGGGATTATTCTCTACTGACTAAAATTACCGATAGAAAGCAGTGTAATGGTCTTTAAGTTAGGACTAACTACTCTGCTATTTTTATTATACTGCCCTGGAAATCAGCACAGTTTTGTAAAAACTCATGTTCACAGTGCATCCAGGTACTTTGTAAACACAGGATTTATTTTATTTATTAACAGTTTCTTATATAGCACAGCATGTTCCGTTGCGCTTTACAATTGGAATTAATTGGAATAGGCATTAATGAGAAACACAAGAAGGTGCTAGTCCCAACAAATACCATTTATTTAGAAAATTATTACATTTATATACAGTACTTAGTTTGGTCTGAGTGACAGGTTAACATTCAGGGTGGTGTTCCAAAGAACCATTCCACTTGCTTCAGTGTTGGGAATCAATTATAGTTGTAACATGCGTGGCATGATTGCAGTTCAGTCCCAGAATAAGACTCCATTTATGAGCCTGCTTATATACCCTTAACTTTATACTGAGTCTTTGGAGCACCTTGTACAAATATTTTCACAGGCAGAGAAGTTCAACTTGTATATATACTGCAAACAAAAAGTATGGTGGTTGCTCATATCAGGTTAATGACATAGCACAGATGCTTGTAAAGGGTGGGGTTTACACTGAACACAGAAAAAAAGGGATTTGCCCTCCAGCAGACACACTTATCTGAGGTAGCAATAGGCAGTTCAAACAGCAGGCTTAGAAACAGGCTCCAACGCATTTCGTCAACTTCAGACTTCTTCCCTTGAAGTCCGAAATTGACGAAATGCGTTGGAGCGTGTTTCTATGCCTGCTGTTTGAACTGCCTATTGTTACCTCAGATAAGCTATATTTCCTTATTTAATTCCTTATTTATTTTGAGATTGCATTTTTTATGTCATTACCTTGTCCCCCCCCTCTTCCCTCCTCTTAATGAGTAATGTTTTTACCCATTGTTTCTATATTAAAATATTGTGTTTTTTAACCTATTTATTGATTGCACTGATATCTTGATTAATTTATATTAGATTTGACAATGGTTCATTCATTTTAGAGCTTATATAGGTTCTTTTTTTCTGCACGTTATTATAATATTCCATTATGTTCTAGGAAGAATATTGTTCATATATATATAATAGTATATTTGCACACATCTGCACTTTATTTTGCACGAGCACTTTACATTTAATTTAGTGATACATTATTCACATGGCTTTGACACATTATTAATATAATCATATAAACTAGTCAGTCGGTCTATAGTTAATATCTATGTACAACTATCTATGTTTTCAGTGAATTTGCCATTACTGATTATTTATTGACAGAGAGCTGACGCCTATATTGATCAGGCTGTGTTACAGTTGATATAAGTTGGTATCAACACGAAAGTCAGGGGTGTATTAACCATTGGCACTTTTCCTACTCATTTTCCTTCTCATACATGTTTATATATAGTTTTATATTATTTCATTTTTACATGGTTTCAAAAATATGTTAATGTAATTGACTATTCTATTTAGGAATCTATTTTGATTAGGATACACCGGTGCAGCTATTTCTGTGTGTTTTCAACAAATTTGTAGGACAATATAGTCAGTCAAGATGCTCTAGGTCATGAGCCACAATAAGTTATGACATTTTGTTTTACTATGCTAATTTAATTGTTTATGGCACATATGATGCAGGAGCACACAAGTTGCAAAATTCCGATGGCTAATCTACTGTAGCAAAGAGCAAGGCAATAAGCAGTTTATATAGGCCTTGAAAATAAATAATGATTATCAAGTGTTAGCAGCTCATTCAGAATAATTGGCTGATAATCCACCTGGTCAGACCAATAAGGCTCTGGTTTAATGGTAATATAAATTGGCTATCTGAGAAAATGCTCAGTGGTTCATTGTACAAAATCTAACTTGCTGCAATTTGGTGGGTTTGAGTACAGGCAGGTTAATGACAAGTTGACGTGTTGCAGGTATGTTGGTTTCAGCAACTGCATCTCAAGATGAAGTTACACTAACACTGGTGGCCATGTTCAGTCAAATAAACTGCAACTCCCATACAGCAGTTGGAATGTTCAATGGTGTGGCCAATGGTGCACCCATAGTGCATCTTTGTACGCATATTGGTGGCTTACCCCATAACCGGTGAGCATCTCAATGCTTATCGGCCCCGGAATTAGAATAAAGATTTATTAGCGGCTACAACAAGAGATGCAGTCGCTACTGCAGTAGTGTCCACCTCTGAATCACCCTCTGAATATTGGATATCATCAAATTTAGCCACTTAAGTGTGTAGCTGAGTTAAAAGTTGATCCTTTAACTTGATACTCGGAAGGCTCATAGTATGTGAGTGATAAATTATATTTTGTTATAAAATGTTATATATATACATTCACAAATAAAGCAGTTCAGGCCTGGGTTACTAAAATAATATACCATAGATAGTCTAAACTAGTAGCACTTACATGACTGTTGATAAATAAGTATACTGACACTCACTGGAGAGTGTAGATGGTGTGGTCACATACTGAGGGCACCCCAGATGATTGAGTGCCGTGGATTAAGCATGTCATTTATATATATATATATATATATATATATATATACTGTATGTATACATATATTTTTTTTCCGCAATCAATCAAGGTATCACACATAATTACACAAAAGTCAATGAACTATGGATGAAAAAAAATGTTCTGGAAGCCAGTATTTTCAAATAAAAAAACATGATAATGACTTAATGGTAAAAGTACAGTAATTTAAATAAATTTTTCTTTTTAGGAAGTTTTGTGCTTTAAAAAATGTATTAACTTTGCAATTTATTAATAATACTAAATAATTACTAACATTTCATGTTGTCTTAATTAAAGGTATTATTCAGAATAGTATAATGTTCAATTAAACTATAATTAACTAATTAAGTAAGAATTTTAATAAATTAGAAAACATAATAAATGTCTACCTTCCTTGCTCTAATGTCTGCATTACACATTAAGCATTGCAAAAAAATAATTAGGTTATTTAATTTTCCTAATGTTATTTTAATGTTAGAGAGTTTGTGATGTCAGCACTAATGTTTTTATTTCTCTGAAATAAATAGCTTATCTAAATCACAAATACAAACAACGATATATTTAAGATCAATAAAACAACTGCTTTTAATATGAATTTGGGGAATCATCCAAGCAAGAAATAAGAACAACATACAGTATAAAAGAACAACTCATTGTTAAAAGAAAAGAAAAAGTAAATATGCACAGTTGCCTCATAAAATAGAATGGCAGCAATAGAAAATACATATAAAACAATTCAATTTGACTTACTGAACTTATTGACTGTGGTTTTGCAGAAAAAGTCAAGATTTAAGTTTTAATACGGTTTTAATGTGCAGGGTTGGTTAAACGCAGCATGTAGACTCTCATATATATATATATATATATATATATATATATATATATATAAAGAGTCAAGTTTCTGGACCTGGTGCAAGGATTAAGTTATTGATATTCATTGTTTGCCATCTTCCTTCAAAGGCACAACTGAAGCTTCAATGCTGCCAACATTCACCTATATGATGTTACAGCTTAGTCGCTGGTCACTCGCATTATAAAATCTATCTACATACTGTATCTGCTTCATATAAAATATAAGTGCTAAAAGGTGCCCAAGTTCCAAAACTTAAAAAGAGTTCCCTCTTTCAAATTAAATTCAAGCTACCAAATCTGATTGATTATTTATTTATTAACAATTATTTGTATAGTGCACAAATATTAGGTAGTGCTTTACAGACAATAATTAAATTCCCCATAATCTCCACCTTTGTGTGTGTGATGCCAGCAGATATCTTTAATAACCTCATTTAGATTTTTTTTTATGTTTTCAATATACAGGATAGGAAGTTTGTTTATTTGTTTTAAATACAGTATACAATACAGTAGACTTGTGGTGATTGGGTTCAATTAGCAAAAGAGAGGTGTATCCAGGGTAATGGAGTTGAGTGGTGTTTTAGAATTGCTTGGCATATCTGTCATGATTTTATCAAATAGGAGATGTATAAAATCTTTGAGAAAGATAAAGTAAAGTTGCCCATAGCAACCAATCAGCATCTAAGGGGTACATTTACTAAGAATCGGGATTATCCCGATTTGCAGAGTGATTCAACTTCGTGTAATTCGCCAGGTCATTTATTCTCTTTTTATCTCTCAAATTTACCAACAGGCGATTTGAGGCTAAACAAGTTTGCCGATGGTGATGTAGGTCAATTTTCTTGTGTGATTGTAAAGCAAGCTCGAGTGAGTTATCTCACACGAGACTGCAGTGATTTCTTTCTGCACAACTCTCCCTAGCAAGCAGCCTGCACATATCAGTGAGATATGTGTAAGCTGCTTGTGTTGTACCTGTAAAATAGGGTTTATTTTTTTTTTAAAATGACATGAGGTCCCCCCCAAAAAACACTAACCAGCCCCGGACTTACCAGCCAGTCCTGGTTCATAAAATTTAAGAACCAGCACCAGGCAGCAGGGCCAGATCTGGTTTTAAATATAGGGAGAAAAATATTGGCATGAAGTTCTCCGCATATTTAAAACCAGCTCTGGATCCTTTCTAGAGGGAGATGGATGCCACAGCCAGGGGAGCCCTTTCACTGGGTATCCCAGCCACAGCATCAGCCCTGACCGCTAGTCAGCCCAGGCCAGGGATCCCTGGAGAGTTGGAAACCCCTCCAATAAAGGGGTCCCACTCTCCAGGGCACCCCTGGCCTAGGATGATAGCCCAGGGCTATCCCCGCCACCCCTGGGCGGAGGGTGATATGTTGATATTGTATGTGTAGTGTTAAAAATAGAATTAACAACATTGTCTTTACAGTAGAATTGCAGGTCCATGCAAGCCTCCCACACATGCTGGTACTTGGAGAACCACAAGTAACAGCATAATAAACGACCACACAGGTAAATAGTAATATGTTTCATAATGATTAAATTGAGATCAAATATGTTTTTCATAGCACACGTGGCATCTTTCATGTGAAAGTTTGCCATATTATTGAAGTAAACCTACATATTTTGGTAATAAGCACATAAATGTAGAGTATGCCCAGGTTCTTCTTTGGTTGGTCTGTTTGCACAGGGATGTTATTGGACATTTTGCAAATATAATTGCATGTGTGACAATTTTACATGTTAAACAAACCTATTTGCATCTAACATTGCTTTCTCACTTTTAGTAATGTGCTTCTGCTATAAAATGCACATAGAGCAAATAAAAAAAACACTGAAAATAATGGCCAAGTACTGTACCAATTACAAAGTCAAGTGAAATAAGGACAAGCGGTAAGCTAATTTAATATTCAACTGATTTAACTATTTTTATTAACAGATTATCCTATAGTAGTTTTGCGGATGATAAAATATATTATATCAATTAGAATTTGCAGAGTCTTAAACAGAATCGAACAAGCCCATAATCATTATCTAACTAGAAATAAAATCCTACAAAGAAAATCTGGAAAATGTTAATATGTCTGAGAATATTAATAAATTTAGTTATGTGATCCCTCTTATCAGTGTTACAATATTTGTGAGGTGCACAAGTCTTTAAATAACCAAAATCTTACTTTATTACACTTTTGACCCTGTGTCGTGGATTAAAGCTTAGTTACACATACAGTAGTTTGCCTCTGACTACACAACAATTGACACATAGGAGTCAGGGCCAAATGCAGGATTCCAAGGGAGGGGTTTCCATTATATATGTCTACACACACACATATATGTGAGACACATACAGCACACATGCATACACCTACCAAACATACGCACATACATGGTATACATACACACACAGCATACACACATTACATACACACACATAATACTTACAAACCCACACACACACAGCATACATACACATAGCATGCTTACACACTCCCTAGGTGCTGGGCTGCTGCTGCTGGGCGGTTGCGTCCGTGAGCCTCCCTCTTTCTAGCTCCCTCTGGAAGGGCTGTGATCACGGTGCACTGCTGATTTAGCTGTCAGCGCTTCCGTGTCAGGTGGTATGAAAGCCACCTGACGCAGAAGCGCTGACAGCTGAACAGGCAGCGGCCAGGCAGCACTGATCTTGGGTGGCCCAAGGATGGTGCAGAGATGGAGACAAGGCTGTCTCCATCTCTAAAAAAATATTTGGTTGGTCAGGGGGCATTTCTGGGTATTTAGAACCCCCCAGTGCATGCACTAGTGGGAGTATATTTACTTAAGTGTGGGCTTTTAGAAGGGGAGTTGTTGCACATTGCACTTGCCCATTTTTTACTCAATTGCACATAAAAATTGTCACAGATTAATAGGTCAAAAACTGTCATTCCACAGGCTGATTCCACCAACTTGGCATATAGTAAATGAAAAAAGTGTGTTGCGCTCACAGACCGGCTGCTAGCGTCCAACCCCAAGCATCACCAACCCTTTTCCACTAAATACACATACAACAAAAGAAGGAAGGTCACCCAGCACTGATCTAGAAGAAATGTTATGTGAATAAAAAATAGTAACACATAGAAATAATTGTCTAAAGAGATCCAGAATGGACACCGGATAATGTTCTTTTAAAAACTGGCGCTCACCGAAATACGGTGAGATGCATGCACATAAAGGTATCTTTAATCTTCCTTCTTGTCTCCTATGATTATAATTAAACACGACCACTTCATCATACTTGGTTATTTACAGGAAACCTCCAAGAAAGATAATAAACAAACAACCTATCATCATGTAAAATAGTAATTTAATTCCCAATAACAAGTACACTTGACATACAGATAAAATCAAACAACAAAATATCTCCTTAGGGAGATCCTTTGTACTGGAATGGGCCTAAAAGTAGGCACTGTAAAAAGCATGCGGGGATGGATGTAATATCTGGGTGCATCACCTCCCACGATGATTCAGTGAAAGTCCCTCTCATGTGTACACCATGAGGAAGGAATAGTGTTCCGAAATGCGTCAGTGGTGTGGGAAAAACTACTGCTGTCTGGCTGGACCTGAGCATGGAAGGCGATGCACCCGGGTATTACATCCATCCCTTTATGCTTTTTTTCCCAGGAATCGCTAATCTGTGTGGAGTTGACAAGTGCATGCTGACTATCAAATATAGATATTAATTTATTTGGGACCAGAGTTTGAGGAGGTTTTGATTAATAAGATTTTCATGCAGAGCTCCTGTGACACCTTTCATCCCATGAGAAATATATGAAATTACCATTTAATTATGTACCAAGGGATGGTTATATTTTTGCAGTAATTTGTTTTAATACTTCCTTGCATATTCATGTGAAGTTTCAGGGTATATCAATTAAAGTAATATTTTATATAATAGTTTGACATTTAACCATCAGAGTGCCACAGGAAGTTTTTTTGTCTTTCTGCCTGTGCAAACCTTTTTAGTTCTTTATCTACAAAAACAATGGGACCACCCCCAGTTTAGCATGGCCATAATACTTTGGTAATTGACCTGCCTACACATTGGCTCATATCTAAATTTTCTGCTTACATTTTTGCAGGTGATATATGAAGGTGCTTGTGATGACTCAAAAAATATTTTTTGTTTGTGATACTTCTTTGCACCTGAAAAAAACTTAATTTGTGCTTTCTTATTGGGGAAATGCCTGGAAACACATAAAATAGCCTTATGGGACTAAGCTATTAGTAGGATTGTTGTTTTTACAAATGTGCTTTTAGTTCCATACTTAAACCCAGCACACATAATTGGTTCTCCTTTCATTAGTATGCCAGAGAATCAATACAATATTAAAAACAGAAGTCTGTATTTACAAACTTTAATTAACTTGCCAATATAGCTTAGCCCATTCACCATTTTCAAAGTGCTTCTGCCAAACTCTAGTTAATGAAAATAGTAGCATTGGTTAATGTATGCATCTTGGAGCCTATTTATTAAGGTTAATGGGCCTGTTAAATATGTGAAACATGTTTTAAGCAATGTACCCATTCAACTTTGGTTTCCTGTTGTGAACTGAACATTTTCAGAGCTTGATTGTGGGTATAGGAAGAAAAACTGGGGTGTGAAGAAGTATTCATTCAGATACCTCTGCCTCCACCAGCCCACTCTGTGCACATGAGAGAACTAAGTTGAACCATGCAAAGCTCCACTATCTGTCAGTGTAAACTAATTACAGTAGTAGCGGAAAAAGTGTCAGTGTTAAGGATTGTGGGATAGCTGCTTTTAGAGCTCTCTCCCAGAACTGGAGCAATACTGAATTGCTCTGGTACATTAATATTTGCTGCTGCAACTTGCAGAAGGTTGGATACTTTATTAATGGTTAGCCATTGAGGCTTAATAATTATTAAGACCCCTGGATAGAAAACCCCAGGTATTTATAATAAGATTATGTTCAGGCAACACATCTACTGGAAGACCTTGCACCACAACAAGGCATTACTCCAACACAGTAATGATTGCCTACATTAAATGAACAGATTGACCATGACTGTGCTCCATATGGACATGCCCTTGCTTATGAGCATAAGTGTAAACCTAGGCAGGACTGATCATATTTATAATTGTGCATGATTTTTGCTGTTCCTGAATCAATAAATTGTCAAAGTGCCTACAAGATTTTTCAGATTGGTAAGCATATATACGGGGGATTCAATTAGCCTTGGTAGTTTGCCACTGGCTAATTGATCCCCCTGGCTAATTCAATTAGCCCTGAAGCCAGCACTTATCAGGGGTGAGGGGAGTGGGGGCATAGTCTAATCATGGGAAGTGTGGCCATGCCCTCTGAGAGAAAAAAAGTATATGCCCCGATTCTGTGGCACTGAAGAGGAGGCGCTCTGAGCCCCTCAGCCAGGGCCAAATCCAGGGGGGTACAATCAGTGTGATCACTCCCCCCTACCCCCACAGAAGCAGAAGAGAGGTGACTGCTGCTGCTGGCAGGATCCAGATGCTTAACAGCAGCAGTCTCCCTGAAACCCACCAAACATCAGCATGGCAATTCAAATGTTATAATCCAGTTTTATTCAGCTGAAAAATTATCGGGTCAAACTGATTACCCCCCCTAAAAATAGTTGTATGTTATTATTCCTGTGCTGTGCTTAAATAAACTTAAAGTACTGTAAACACAATATAACACACCTTACTAAACATCTAGCAACCATTAATACTAAACTTTATTTTACTAAAATTGTAATAAATTCGATTTAAAAAATGAAAGAGAGAAAAAACACAGAGATGAAAGGAAAAAATAGAAATGGATAGAAATGGATAGATAAGCAGTTATTTAAGGACAACATTTTAAAAATGAGAAAACCTAATGCAATTACAACAGATTGTGAAATTCATTTAAAAATGACATTGATTTGTACAGCAATGTATGAAGTTTGCAGTTATAATGGATGGAAATAGAAACGCAAAGAAAACCGTCAGAAGCATTAGCAAGAAAATGGTGATGGAAATATAGGATTCTGATATTTCAAGCTGGCTGTGAACAGACTGTAACATTAACCAAATACTATTGCTCAGAGATATCTTATTTAGCTGATATTTTACAAAAGTTCATATTTGTTATTATTTAGAGGTACTCCAGATGAACAGACAAAGACTTTTGAAACCTAGAGATGTGTCTGACCGATACATTGGCCTATCAATTGATCGGCCAATGTATCTGCTGCCCGTCGGGCAGTGTGTACCCACTATATGTCGGTGAACGTCAGCATTTACCGACATATCGCATTGGTTGTGCTGCACAGATGATGGACGTACATGTCTGCAGACATATCTGTCTATCGGAAGCACTGCCATATGTCTCTGGCCGGCGCCATCTAGTGCTCCACATGACTACAAGGGAAGCCGTCACTCCTCTGCAGAAAGCAGCAGCCGCGACTCCTGTAAACCGTCCACGGCTGCGGCTGTGACCACCTGGCCTTGACTCCCCCGCTCAGCTGCTCTCTCTCTCTCTCTCTCTCTCTCTCTCTCGGGCAGCTATATCCTCCTGGCCTGGAGAAACCCCACCTCATTCCTTCCGGCCAGGAGCAGCTCTGCCTCTTCTGCCTGCCTTGTACCCGATCACTGCTGGCCACAGTGATTGGGCAATAAAGAGTCACACAGAATGAATATATATATATATATATATATATATCAATTGTGTAGAAGGTATACTACAGCGCAATAAAGTCCCACAATAGGTCCAGATCTTTTTCTATCCAATATGTGTTGCTGCTACATCTCCAGAGTCCCCTCGCCACAGGGAGCACAGTTTTTGGAAATTCAAATAATGAAGAGAGCGCAATTGTGATAATATTATCAAAAACTATTTTACTAATAATAAAGCTCATGTACATCAAGGTTTAAAACTTTATGTATGAAACTTTTTATTATCTTATACGCATATTTAAGTCATCAACGAAACACGTTGGGTGTGGCCATCTGACGTGAGATGTGGTGACGTCTCCTGTTCATTTCAGAGGCAGCGATACCCAGGAGGTCCTACGGACGGCTGTTTGAGGACTGAGAACCGGGTGATACATAAAGTTTTAAACCTTGATGTATGTGAGCTTTACTATTAGTAAAATTGTTTTTTGATACTCTTCCCATGATTGTGCTCTCCTCATTATTTGAATATATTTATATTTATATATAAATATACATATATATATAAATAAACAGTGATGGTAAATATGTGGCACTCTTGTTGTTATAGAACTGTAAGTAGTGTACTGTAAGTTACTTGTTGTACTGTAAGTTACTTGTTTCTTGTTCACCTACTGTATTAGTTCTATATACTATGTAAGGCGCTGCAGAATACTTGTGGCACCATATAAATAAAGGATAATAATAAAAATAATAATAATAATAATAATAATAATAATATCCCAAAATAATGTCAATATTTTATTTTCCTCTAACAATCCATATTTACATATGAGGTTACACACACCCTCTTGAGGGTAGGCAGTTACAAATGTCTCCAAACAGGACCACAGCCACACACACAATATATATATATATATATAACACAGTATATATATATATATATATATATATATATAGTTATTCACGGGCACACTCACATCATCCAGGTCTCCAAAACGGTATTGGGGTGTCACCCAGGACGTCCTCATAGAAAGTCCACAATATAGAAAAAATGAGGGGCACTCACCAGCTTTAGCACATAAAGGTATAACATTTTAATCCTTACATAAGTAATTCCAATATCATCTCAATGTTTCAGTCCTATATGGACATTCTTCAGGAAATATAGCAGTACAGCATGTGCATCAATAATCAGCCAATCCTTAATGGTTTCCCCACTGACCATCGATGGTACACCTGTCAATAGCTACCATTACAGTATACCATAAAAATTGCTATTTTTATGGTATACTGTGTTAAAACAATATGTTTTAAAAAATATGTTCTTGACCTAATTCAATCATAAAAAAGCGACAATTTCTGAGCGGTTTTTGGAAAAATAATTTGTCAGTTAAGTGGTTAATCGCTATTACACCAGTTGCCAATCAATTATTTTTGGGTATTTAAACCACCCTCTGTCATATAGAATTCAAACTCCTGAAGAAGCTGGGTCTACATTTACCCAGCAGAACGCATTGAGGTGACAGCTGTTATATTACTGTGCTTTATTGGACTACTATTTGGACTTACATATCTCTGTCATAACTGAGTGCGGCGCTGGAGACAATACAGGTGTATTATTATATACAGCTATATGTATTATTATATACAGCTATATGTATTATAATATACAATTATATACTGAGTACACCTGGAGACAATACAGGTGTATTATTATATACAGCTTAATCACTTGCACCCTGGATACTAAAGATTGTGCTGAAACCTATGTGCTCATAACTTTATTGCTGCATATACATTCTCAAGTCTTGGACACAGTGGAAGGAGTCCTAGGTCCATTCTGCACTATATTTATTATACAGGAACAGAGACTTATATTTTATAAATGATTTTTATCTGGAATTCTACTATTTACAACTTTTGATCTTATTGGCACTTTTTATGTTGATTACGGTATATTATATCTATTTTATGTTTTTTTTTATTACTAAATGTCATTTTATGGCTTAAGGTATAACCGTCCATCTTTTCACTTTAGCGCTGGTTCTTTTGTATTTTATTATGTCTTACCTTTTAGGGTGTGTCTACCCCTTGAACCAGCTGCTCTTGTGACAGCGCATCCCAATTAATTTTTTTTGGTGTTTTTCATATTTGTTATTATTACAGAGTTGACTATGGTGGTGTGATTAGAGACACATGTGCCCCATAATTGAAAGGGTGAGTTGTTTCCTATTGGTCCAGATGGTTATACCTCTCCTAGGCTGCAGGATTAGTAGTAGCCTAGTGCAAAGAACAATTACACAATCACAGCCCAAGGGAGAGGAAGTGGTTCATAACTGTCAACTTGTACAATTAGTACAACTTGTAGAATATTCACAACAGCACAAATTTTAGTTACTATAGCGTGCACAATAACAATGATTAAAGTGGAGATTCCTTGCTATTTATAATGATTAGCTTAGTTGGGATATTTAATTCACTTATTATATATGATGCATTGTTTACTAAACAGCATTAAACAACTTTCCACCTGTAGATTGTCTAGTGATCCAGTAAATAGCTCTTAACATTTATATTTTTCCTTATATTAAGTCCTTCATAGTGCTCCCTAATGGTAAATAAAATATAGACCATAAGCTATAAATTCTTGCTTGAAGCTATTACTGTACCTTGTCAGACTAGGACAAAATATTCAATTTCTTGAACACAACACATTTAATTTGATTGATACAGCTTTGATTCAGGTTATTATAAAAAACTTCAAATTTGTATTTATATTTATTTATTAATAAATATATATTTTATAAAGTTACCGTTTACTTGATAAAAAGCTGAAAAGAGGTAAATTAAATAGTGTCTAAAGAATCAATTGCCTTTGAAGTTTTATCTGAGCTCAGTAGACACATTGTATAAATAGTTCCATTCACTTGCAAGTGTAAACATCTGCATGAGTAAATCCTACATCCAAAATCACATTAAAAGCCAATGTGCTGAAAATAATGTTTTTGTTAGTGTACAAGACATTTTACAGCCAAGAGATCTGTAATGCATCAAACAATACTGCTTACACAATACACTTTTAATTCTTTCATTATGCAGTTGACTCCTGACATTTGCTGATATACAGAAAACAATATTTTTAATGTAATAAAGAAAATGAAATTGTATAGCAATCTGTTGGTGTTCTGGGTTAACTTACTATAACATATCCTCTTACTTTTGCTGGGACAGTGAATCTGAAATACACAACATTTGGGCTCACATAGAATTGATGTACAAAACACAATTCTGTATGGTGTATGTGAATTAAAAAGTGTACATCCATGTGTGTATGCAGAATTAGTTGCCTCTTGCCACTTATGCTTAGTCATAAAACATGGGGTTGTAAATGGGGGGCAAGTATAAGCTGAGTACAGAGAGGGCATGTTCACATTATTATGATTAAAGTAGATACTATTTTCTCTTATGCACTGCATGTGACACATCATTACAGTATTACATTGTGTGTGACTAGCGTAATAGGTAGCACAAAATGCTGAGTATGCAGGCGGATGTCATCTGAGAGGTTTAATTCATTGCAGAAGGTGAAGAAAGACTTGAGGTCATGAGACAATTCCCTGGAGGTAGAAGGCTAGCATGCTGAACAACATGATACAATCATTGGCAGATTGTCCTATCATGTGGCTCTTCCATGCATCAGGAGGAGAGTACATCAAACTTTATGACATACATGTCATCATCAGCATCATGGACAGCAAGTCTATCTGCATTTGTACATTTGGAGCTTGAAATATTAAATTTGTGCTGAGGCAGTATGCATTGGTCTGTGGAGAATGGTAATCGGGGTTGGTGGCCGGTCTCAATCAGCATTGGATGCCGCTACATGAACACATGAAACTTTTGGTGAGCAAAAACTAGAAACAACAGTTCCTTTTCAATCTAAGTGTAATGCAACCAATGAGTTTGTTATGCTGCAGGCAGACAGCCCAAAAGATCATGCTGGAAGGCATCAGCAGATATCAAAACAGGAATATGCACATCAAAAAATTAGAGCATAAGCCTGGAAGTGAGTATAGCCTTGAAGTGAGAAACAGCAGCAGCATGGCTGTCCAACCAACACCATTCACCACTATAGTATGACAGAAATTTTGAAATGTAGTTGGACATATCCAAGAAAAAACTGCAGACTGAATTTATATGTGGAGTTAGGCATGTGTTGGATTGCCTTTGTCTTGGCAGGGTATAGCTTAACATCCTCTGAAGATAGGATATGACCAACATATGGGACCTCAGTGACTATACAATGATACTTGTCAGGGTTTAACTGCATGTAGATTTCACATATTTTTTGAAAGTGCATAATCTGTTTATCCATGGTGTGACCCTAAACATGGCTGTCTTTCACAATGATCACACAAGGGTACCCAGAGTGGTAACTATCTTTGCATTTGGCATAACAGCTATTACTTGATGAACAGTCCTGAGCGGGTGATGTGGTCTCATCAATTGCTTTGTTCAGATGCAGTGTCAATACAGATGTGTACTGAACCATTTTTTTTGCAGCAAACATAGCTGACACCCACAGGGTGGTTCCTATCACTGGAGCAATGATGTCCAAAGCTGTTATGCAAATTTAATGCCATCACTTTGTCCTTTATGGCCAGAGGCACACATCTGGAAGTACATACTGCGGAAGAAACAGAAGGGATATGTGCTGGCTGTTTCCCAATGGTTTTACTATTGATTAGATCAGCAAATGTTTTTAACACTGGAACATCCTGTTGAATGACATCAGCACTTAAAGTTATTGACCAAAGTATTATGCTGTCCAGCAAACATAGGAGTGAATTGACCTTACTGTCCACTATATGAAAGTGCAGCTGGTAATTGTAGCATGGCCACACCCATGGTCTTGATTACCTGACCACCATAAGCAACTAGATTCACAGTGTGAGAGCAGTCAATAGGTGTTTTGGGGTGTGTGCACTATAGTTCTTGTGACATGACGTTACACTTGACACCAGTGTCAATTTTTATTTTGATGGTGTTCCAGTTGTAAAAGCCTTATCTATTAAATCACCCTTTATGGTCCTTAGGACAATTCTATCACAGCGGAGGCTGGTATCTGGGGTGATTTCTGTGGGAGTTTTGACAGTGTTGACAGTGGTGGTCTGCAAGAGTTTGCTCTTTAAGGTTTTCTATCATCTATCAGCTTTAGAGTTGGACCTGCACCAGCATGCAAAATGATTTTGTTTGCCAAAAGCAAAACAGTATTTATAGAAAACAGGACATTGGTAGCGTTTGTGGGAAAGGCGACTGCTGCAATTCACACAGGGCCTGATTCAGAGATGGAGGGGATTGCACAGTCACATGGAAGCAGCTGTGCAATACTGTCCAAACTAATATTTTAATTCAGCAGGAGGCATCTGTAGGAAAAAGGCACCTCCTGTCAGCATCTGTGATCTGAGTGCTGTGTCCAAAAATGGTGCTTTGGATCACCATCATGACCATTGGCAACATACTTGCAAAGCCAGGGTGAGGAAGATGCAGACCCTGGCCCTAGCACTCTCAGAAAACAGGGTTGACAATTCACCATTTCCGGAACAGCAAGCCAAACCCCGCATGTCAATCATGCTGTGGCTTGGTGGATCAACATGCAAGAATCACGACCCGTTCTGCGCATGTGCAAAACAGGTCTTGCACATGCGCAGTCCCCAAACAATCGGAGATGTATGCAAACCAAAGGATTTGCAAACATCTCTGAATCAAGTATTGCTGCACGTTTTGCCAGAGGTTGCATACATGAGACTGTCATTTAAACTCAATTGCACGATTATTGGACTGCTCACGCAGCGTACATGAAGTATGTATATAGCAATGTCAAAAGTTAATTCCTTCTCAGTTAAAAAATGTGCTGTCCATTATAAAATTTTTCACTGGTTGTCACAACCTGGGTCTGTTTTCAGTCACTGGGTCACTTACCGATTCTGCCAGTGTTCTCTGTCACATTCCAGACACACAGGCTTCAGTGTTTCTCGGCCTGCTAGGCCCCAAGCAAAATCTAAGCCTGCTACAGAGACTGCATTGACAAGTCCCGATCACCTGACTGTAGCGGCCAATTGAGTGATAGCCTGAGCCTCTCCGTATCACCTTTCTCTGCTCAGCCTATCCCAGGTAACCCAGGGGTATATATCCCAGCTGCTGACTCTACCTAATTTGTAAAAAATGTAAATCTGGATATGACATCACTATATAGATATTTTGACTATTGACCCAATGGTGTTATAAACCTTATGACTAGATCCAGACAAAGAGCACTAAATAAACAATTTATTACATATTGCATAAAAGACAAAAAATATAAAATATATAAAACACACACAATACAAAACAATTACATACAGACTGGTTCAGTATAATTTTAAAAGTCACAACAGATAACCCCTGCAGAAGGTATCTCTGTTGTCCTATGTTAAATGTAGCACTGTTTCAATGTGATTCCACAATGAACATCAACCTCCAAACAAGTAATTAATACGGATCACCCGTTGTGTCAAGGCTCCTTTGTAGATATATATATATATATATATATATATATATATATATGCAAGTTTATTACAATCCTTGCTCCATTTGACAAAGAATGGTCTCCACTCTTGTTTTAAATCAGAGTCACACACTGACTCAATCTCACTAAAATGGATACTTAGTGCTGATGTATTCAATTAGCACCAGATAGAGGGGCACTGGTTTGCTAAGTACGTTTAAAAGTCTCTTGAACACGGGTTCATTAGTGAGGACTCGCAGTCCTGGTAATAACAGCACTGTCCATGCACACAGAAGTGGGAGAATGATAGAGACTGCTTGACATAAATTGGTCTCAATAATGATACATTACTGCCGGCCGGCTTTTGATGGTGGATGTACTGATCTGTCAGCTATAGGGAAAATGTCCCGGACCTTACTCCCACAGATGTTCTAGCTCTGCTAGATAGTGTAAATCTTGTGCATGCACTCCCGATGCTGTGGCTGAACCGCTCATCAGTCTCAAGGCCGTTCGTTCTTTCAGATACTGGAGAACCAGCTGATGGTGAATAGGGAATCCCTTATGCATTTCTCCGCTGCAAGTCCTTGCAGTTTCGTCAGAGGGTAAACATAGGACAACAGAGATACCTTCTGCAGGGGTTAACTGTCGTGACTTTTAAAATTATACTGAACCAGTCTGTATGTAATTGTTTTGTATTGTGTGTGTTTTATATATTTTATATTGTTTGTCTTTTATGCAATATGTAATAAATTGTTTATTTAGCGCTCTTTGTCTGGATCTAGTAATAAGCTTTATAACACCATTGGGTCAATAGTCAAAATATCTATATAGTGATGTCATATCCAGATATACATTTTTGGCTGATATAGGTGTGTTTACAGGTAACACCTCTTTAGGAGCAGCTTATCTATAGACATTATATTTAGATTTATTCTTTTTATGCGCCTGAATTTTGTGTGTAAACATAAAATCTTTTGTTTTTCCGTGACTCTACATAATTACCAGTACTATGACTAATCTCAGTTCCTACTGATTGAGCTTTACTGAGCTTTACTGAGCTCCTGTTGCTTACTTGTATCCTGTTTGTGCAGTTTTGCTTCCTTCTGCTCCATGGACTCCTACAAGTGATCTGCACCTGGTGCAGCTATTCCATTGGCTGATCGGAGAATCTCAGTCTGTTCCTGATATCCAAACCTGCCACTCATCTGCGTATACCCTTCTCATTGCATGGTGAGCATTCCTGGTTCCTGCACCATTGATGCCATCCCTGGTATCATCATTCACTATCCATTCCGGTGTCCAATCTGAATCAAGTTCTGTCTATGCCTCAGGCAGCTATCTCACTAGTTACACAAGGAATACCTACCTGTTCCTGTTATCCGAACCTATAACTCGCCTCTATATACCATTCTCACTACTTGGTGAGTGTTCCTGGTTCCTGCTCCATTAGATGTCATTCCTGGTGTCATCAACTAGTACCCATTCCGGTGTTTTGTTTGCATCTGATCCTACTACTATCTGAGTGCTCCTGGATCCTGGACTACAGCGACAATCCAGTTTCAGCCTGGTCAATATGTTACCAAGATCTACCACTCCAGCATTCCGGTTATAGTAAGAACAGTGTTTTTATTATCTATCTACACTACTAATCCAGTATCAGCCTGGTCAACCTACTGTCACACTCTCCTCTGATTGCACATTTCAACTTTTCTTCAACACCGACGTCCCTGGTAGTCCCGTGGGTATGATCTGGCATCTCTCCGCTGAGACCCGGGTTCGATTCCCGGTCAGGGAAGTGTTCTTCACTACATGCCAGGACGTCTCCTTAGGCCTACCAGCTTTCTGTACATGCTTCCAGACACTAACACAGATGAATATCAGACATCGGGTTCACAAACAAATACTAGTCTGACACTGGTAAGCATATATCATCAAACATTTTTATAAGCATTCTAGATCCTCCTGATCTTCCCCCTCTGAATAGACACACATGATTTTCTCATCAATAGCCTCAGCCCCAGCTGTTCTTTTTCTTTACTTGTCTGTAAGTTCTGCACAGCAGTATACATTCAATTGCTTCTTGAACTTGGGCTGCAAAGACACTATTGAAAACCAGTAGATCAATGCATTGCAGACCTTGTGCCATCACACCCAGACTTCTGACATCATGTAAAGTCGTCTGTGTGCAAATCACCACAGGACTCTGGAGAGTTGCAGATGTGTGTCTTTATTCACTGCAACCATGCTGAGCATGGGCTGCAGAGGCACCTCCTGTATAACAAACACCCTGTGACAAATTGGATGGCAATGATGCAAATACCACTTTCCACATACAGCATATATCTACAATGTTGACATTTGTTCTTTCACTTTTATACCATTTAGCCTAAAGTTGTGCATATTCTGCAGATGCTCTTTATGCATGTTATAAATTATATAATTACTTAATGTCATTGTTTCAAATTGTTTTTGTTAACAGTAAAGTAAACAGTTTAATTTGGAAAGATTCATGTCAGTGTCTATTTTCTTGAATTTGAAGTGATGTACTGTACCTTCCTTCATTATCCATGTCTAGGCTTGGGATTGCCATCAGTAGGCAACTGTAAAATGGGCATTAGCTCAGTGAGCAGATGCTTGAACCTGCCTTCCTCTGGAGGGACACGCTAAGTTACAATGTTTCCCTTTACCTTTTACCAGTGGTAATCAGGAGGCTTGCTCATCCACCCATCAGCTGTTGTTAGGTGGCAATCCTATTCCCTAGAAAAAAATTTGCAAGTCATAAATTACTGAAAAATACTGTGTCTCTTTCATTATTTTCATATGCTGCTGCATGTATTTTCATTTGCCAAGTCTCATTTGGTATAGATTCCTCAGTAGAAACAGCTTACTGTTTAAACTGATCTTCCATACAGCTTTTGTAATGCATTCCACATGTGTTTTGCATTAGTCTCATCTCTGCTACAAATGAATTGGTCAACTTCAATTAAAAATCTTATGATTGTTTGTACCTATCTGTCCTTTCTATCCCATTATTGGCTATTAACCTCTGCTCTGTTTGTAGTAATAAGCTCCCACAAGTCATCTCTGTATAGCAGACTACATACAAATAGTCACTCATTTGCACGAAAAAAATGCAAAATGTGCAATTTTGTATGATATATGATCCAGAAATATAAGCTACTCACATGAATGTTTTTGGTTCATAAAAGTAACATAATATCCATAGCCTATCTAGCCAATTTGTGTTTGCAAAGTAATGTTCTATGGCTTACAAGTTTAGTTTAAATCTGAAGTATGGTTACCTGAGAATTAAAATTGGCAAAGGAAATACATTTGATAAACAATTAAGGAAAGATTTTGTATTCTTAAAGTGTATTAGTACTAAACTGACAAAGAGAATAAAGTTGGTTGTCTCCAATGTATGTGCTCTATGTTTCCTTGCATATGAGGTACTCCTCAATCATATACTGCATTCTCTATTTAATAAACAAGTGCAGCACACATTCATAGCTTGTTGGTAAGAATTCTGACTGGGTCCATGGTAGTATTCAAACCATAGCACCCTTATGGCATTAAATATAGGGTCTCTGTTGTAGAGAATTTAAACCACTAGCCTTACTGTAGCAGAGGTTCATGGGAATGATCAAACATTACCTTGATGGGCTTTAAAGCTAGTTTGTCTCATAAACTTCAGTATGTACAGTAATCATGTTCTCTCTCAATCCTCTAGAAATGAGAGTGAAACTTTTTGCATAAATAAACTTGTGTAGAATATCAAAAAAATTCAACACCATATAATAGTTCTTTTTATAGAAAGAGCAGAGGATCTTACTGTGGTCTTAACAATGATTTTCAGTGTGAGAAAGAGGCAGACAAAAATATACATCCTACCATTTTATTATTACATCATAGAAAAACTGGATACTCTTATAAGCAGTAGTTATGAATATGCCAAAATGTGGACAGTGGGAGGCCGATCTATTCTATTGTTTGAGGGATTGCCCCCTTAACAAAACAAATCTGGAGACAGGTGCATCTGTTTGATCATTGTTACCTGATGGACTTTGCAGTAGTTAATATAAGTGTGCTGGGCATACTAAACAATGCACTGAATTAACTAAAGTCTGCAGGAAAATATTTATCATTATTATAGTAGAGTCCAGGAAGGGTATTTTTTTAGGAGTGGATTTAATATATCCTTTCACTGCTGTCCCTTTTTGTTAACACACTTTATATTGAGTTTTTTTTAGATGGAATGGAACAATACCTTCCGCCTGGTCTATAACAGTGAGATAATTCAACCTGTGTTGGGACCGTCCACAAAAATATACTGTCATGATGTCATAATAAGAGGGGCAGGGCCATCAGAATGAGGAAGTATTTTTCTAGGCTGTGACAATGGGGTCCATATTCCAAAATCATATAATACACTATCAAATTGCAGTATGCGATAATAGGACAAACAGGGGTAGGGGCTCAGAAATTAGCCTGACACTGCAATGTGTTCAGAGTGAAGTGACCACATCAGCAGTCTCTTCACTCCTATATCGGAACTTCTGCAACCATGCGGTCTGCTTACTGTCTATAGAAAAGATGGTGGAATAACCTATGCTCCCAGTCCAGTCGCAAGTGTCCAGCCCAGGGTCACCACACTTTACTTAGCCACTAATCAAAAAAAATATTATGCCACCAAGCTCTGGAATAAGTCTTTAAATAAGATAAACAGTGGATTATGTAATGCCTTTGCTGTGAAAACAAACTCTTATCTTACATGGCTGATCACCTATTATAGGTGAAAATGTGCCTTGAAAGATATCTTCCACACCCTGGGAAACAGCCCACTTACAGTATGTCCAAGTTCACATGAAAATAACCTCCAAATAGAGAATGTGGTCAGAAAAACTTCTCATAGAGGTTAAGAGTATAACAACTTATTGATATACAGCCAATTAAACTTATAGTCAGGGTTACTCCGTACCATTAATGGCCTTCTGGGAAAGGCACACTTACAGACAAGAAGCAATAGTAAAGGTATCTGGGTACATCACCTCCTCTTAACAGTGTGAACCTCCCCAGAAAATCCAAATTACAGCAGCAGAGGATCTATCCTCTCATTCACAAAAAAGGACAGTCATCCAAAATGTGTTGGTGAAGGAGAGGATTCCTTGCCGCTGTCTTTTGGATAAACCACTGTTTAACTTTTCCATTTTGAAAGATTTAAAGACTGCTTCCTGCGCTTGGTGACCTACTCATTTTTTTTATTGTATAAGAAACAAAGGGGGGGAAGAGAAAGAATGGAGTATCACCGCACAGGTTTAAATATTACCTATTGTATGAATCGATCAATAAATAGTAAGAGGTGTAGGTGTATTGCTATAACCACTATCTAGAGCATTATACCTGTCAAGGTGTATATTCGGTTGTGGAGGAGCTTCTCACAGTGAAATATCATAGGAAAGAAAAGAAAATTGTGGATGGTCTAGTCATCCACAAATAGACTCTTTAACGAGAGCACACAAATAAGCAGAACCTCACCTATATAAAACTTAACCTTTAATGGGTATTAAGTATAACATAATAAAAGGACTCACAGACACAAAAAACAATTACTATATAAACATATACAAATTGGAGACTGAAGTTTAAAAAATCACTTCAGTTATTATACAATAGATACATGAGAGGTGAAATATATAAACTTCATTAAAGAATAAAGAATATATCATAAAAAGTCTGAATATACAATGTAAAAAACACAAGGTTCAGTAAAGTGAAATAATTAGTTCTCTTGGTGAGACATACGAAGACCACTGTCACTATTTTATCTGCGTATATTGGAGGGATAGTAGAAGTCAGAAAGTGAAAACAAAGGTAAGTTGGATGTATCCAAATCTGCAACTGGGCTCTACTGTCTTCTCTCATACAATGTAGAGGAGAGAGAATGAGAGATCTACCAGTGCAAGCATCCCTTGAAAAAAGTCAACAGTGAACCACTACGTCAAACCCAATCTCTGCTGTTGGTTATGGTACAGTTTGCATTGGATGACCAATGAGAGGATTATTGGCTTGGTATGTGAGTTTCTGGGAAGAAGATTAGTTTGTAAGAACCAGAGGTTTCTGAAGAAGTATAGACAAAAGTCTGGGATAAAAATTCTGAAACAAAGGCTCTGCTGCTTCTTCTCATATACATCTACAGAGGAGAAGAAGTGAGAGATCTCCCATGTACAGTAATCCCATGGAAATTAAATGTTTATATATAGACAGTGGTTAGCTATCTAGACCAAAATCTCCACCTATTATCGTCTTGCCAAATGGTATTGGACAGTAATGGGGAGGTTTATAATGTAAACTAATGGTAACTAATGTTCTTCACAATATGCAAATAAGAGTCTTAGATAAATATAACTTCAGATATTTCCTCATATAGAGGATGTGAGTGACATTCTTACATTTATTGATTAACTCTTTATGTACATTCCTATGTGGATGAACCACACTTTACCTGCTGTCTTTATATTCTATTTTCTTTTCTTTAAGTGGCGCGATATTGACCCTATAAACCTCCCCATTACTGTCCAATACCATTTGGCAAGACGATAATAGGTGGAGATTTTGGTCTAGATAGCTAACCACTGTCTATATATAAACATTTAATTTCCATGGGATTACTGTACATGGGAGATCAATGTTTCTTATCTTTCCAGTTTTGTGCGTGAGCGATGGATGAGATATGATTTCAGTGGGTGTCTCTAAGCACTGTAAAGAGTGTGAGTCATTAACATATTTTCACAATTGTGATCATTGAGAGATTGCAGCTGCGATGGTCTTTGTATCCACATCTGAATTAGGCCCATAGTGCCATCCAAGGAAAAAATAATGATGGAAAGATAAACTACAGAATTCCATAGATGTGGTATATATCTAATGTGCAAGTCCTTTAAAAGTAATACTAATTTACAATATACAGAATAAAATCTTGCAGTAGCAAGAATGTATTATGCCACATGTGAATGTGGCCTACAATTTATGTGCAAAATATCATGGGCACTCAAAAAACAACTGGATAAAGCATATCAGAAACATAAGAATAGTTTCTGAGTTAAAGAATCTCACCAGTTTTCACCTGGAACCAGACATAACAAAGTAGAGATGTGTGGTTAAATGACTTAAGAAACCATGAGGGCACTATTAGGACAAAGAGTTGTAGTAGCAGCAAGTAGATTGAGTAGGGGCCTGGAAAGGGTGACTGCAGGCATCTTTTAAATGGGGCAGCTTAGCTGGGCCAGTTTGGGGGTGTCCTGCACTCTGGATTTGATTCGTAGTATGTTAGGGACCTACCCTAAAGAGATTACCTGGATATAGTGGGTAGGCCCATAACCTTGCCCAAGATTATGCTATAAACCTCTATAGATTGCAAAATGTTATTGCATTTATATATTATCAATAATTTGGAGTTGTGCACCTGAGAATTTGTCTGTTTATGTGCCTGCAATTAGTCTCATCAGGTAGCACCTCCTATTATATATATTCAGGGTGGGCAGTCCAGGAATATTTCCCATATCTTTTAAATGTGTGTTTGTGTTTGTTTGCCAGGCACACTAGCTGCAGCTGCAATCCAGTGCAAACTGTAAACAGGCTACTGTGTGTTTGTTAGACACTAGCAGCACTGGCTCAATACAGTGCTGTTAAAGAAAAAATGGACTTGCACATTTTTTTCTGATCTATATACACTGCGGTATGTAATGTATATCACTTGTGTATGAGGGCAGAGACAGTGTGATTTCAACTTTAATATTATTTCTTCAATAAATAATGTGCTGTGTCTGAGGGAGCTGCACTGCCCCAAAGACTACTTATCCTGTCATAAAAAAAATATTGGATGTTTTATTTTATTTTATAATCTTTTAATGTAAATCACATTTGTTCAAGTGTGTGTTTTGTACAGACAGGCAGTGTATATTATTGTACTTAGTAGGGGTGGGCAAACATGTGCCTGCCAACTGCACAACAAAAAAGAAAAGCAGTGTCACAAAGAAAAAAATCACAGCTTCCCAAGCCCAAAGACATGCTATACTGTATATACTGTACACAGTAAAGCATCATAAATGATTGTTCCCACATGGTTCTCTGCACTATAGCACTAATTGACTAAGAGTCAGACCATTCTCAGCCAAGCAGCGGGTGTTGCCATAGAAACTGCTGCTGATTATCTGAGAGCATTCTGACTGGAAAATAGTGGGGACCATACCCCAGTTTGTCTCCAGATTTTCCAGTACCAGACTGAGCTCAGAGGTATTAATAGTTGGAAAACTTAACCATCATTTAGGATAGAGCAGGCATATAATACCAAACCTTAAATTATATAGTGTGATCAGTACTTACTAAGATGTAGGGAACAACTCATAGCTAACAATGAAGGGTTTCTGTAAAGAGGTATTTCTGTTTATATTAGAATCTCCTACAGGATGGCTCACCAGTCTTTTAAGGCAAAAGTTGTGCTTCCAGAGGGAGGTAACCTATAATTTGCAGGATGGAAATGCAGGATGGTAGTGATGGCATTGCACACAGATGTATTAGATCCTAATTAATGAGCTACAATGGGAAAAGCACTGACAGTGAAGTGGGACCGCTGCTCCTGCCAGTGACCAGGTGGCTGGGTATGCCAGACATATGTCAGATAGTCTAGTTGCTCACATGTAAACCTCCATTGTAGGGGGAGTGCCAGCAGAAGGAATACCACAGCTGCAACCCAGAGCTCAGGATCTTATGGCAGCATGACAGGTTGTGTAGTGTCTCCTCTACTCTTGGGTAAACTTATGGTACCCCACTACCATCTTGATTCCATTTTATAAGAACAGCAATTCCTCACCTGTTCCATGATGTTAAAAAAAAGTTATTCTTGGTCAACAAAATGCCATTGTACCAACTATCCACTTAACTATGTGGATAAATGGTACAGGTAAAACTAAATATTACATGGCTGTGACAGCCCACTGGGTGGGTGTATCACCTTCAGTAGCAAATGTATCTAGCACACAATGCCAGTTCATTACAGGCAAGCTACCCTCTGTAACACCAGCTTCACCATAAACATACCTGTGTCAATCTGTTTGAAAAACACACAGAAGTGATAGCAAAATGGCTTTCCCCACTAAGACTCCCCTCTGGAATTGTAATTTCAGATAACATAAGCAACATTGTGGGAGCATTACAACTGGGTGATTTTGAACATGTACTATGTTTTATTAACAAAAATAAACTTAAAATTTTCTTAAAAACTGACAGGTGCATGCAAGACATGTTGACTTTGGCCTGAAAAAAATTCTGTCTATTTTTGGAATTTAAAAACTGCATGTAGAAGTTTGCAGAGGCTGTAACAACAGTATAATTTGTCATGCCACCAAATTAAAAAGGTAGTAACCTGGTGGAATTCCACCATTTACATGCATCAGTGTCTGGAGCATCAAGCCATCTAAGCATAATTATCAAGTCATGACATAGGGAGAAGGGGTACATGTTACCTGCATTCAGCACAGGGGATAATACTCTCCATTTTATGCAAACTACTGAAACCTTTAAAATTGTAACTATTGAAGTGAGTTCAACAACTGTCAGCCTGAGTCAGGTCATGCCCTTACTTAAACTACTGGAAAAACAAATCAAAAATTTAATTTTGAGATGAAACTAAGTGATTCTGCTAAGTATGATGGACTTGTAGATCAAGTTATTTTTTTGCTTTACCAGAACCAAAGGATTTGCAACATATTGATCCTAGTTTTGTGTTGTTTGTAATGTCTTTCTTTCCATTTGACACTTATCTTAAGAGATGCCAAGTTGTGAGGCCAAGCATCATTATGATGTCTCCTGCAACAGTTTCTCCTACAAATGATGCTGCTAGGAAAAAACCTGACGTTTTCCAAGAGACCCACAGGTTTTGATGTGTCAACAGTGCACCTAAATGAAACATTATGACACCTGCTCAGACTTAAAAGATTTTCCCACAAATATTGACACCTCTACCATGACTCAATCTGATACAGTATGCATCAATAGATTCGAGGGGGATTATTATACAAATTAGCACCTCACACAGTCCTTTTGAATACTGGCAGGAAAAAAAGGCAATTTGGAGCTGCTTGGACAAACTTGCTTTGGTTTACTTAAGCTGTCCACCCCCAGTGTGTACACCAATTTCAACAAAGTACAGATACTTCTGTAATAGTGTATTCCAGTGGGGATGAGCTAATAGTGTGTGATAAAATATTAAGAGTGATGAGGGTGATGATTAGGATGATAATGACATCTTCCTACTGCGATGATGATTAAAAACATTGTTAACTGTATTAAGACTATTTTCAGTTTGTTTTGTGGTGGCCCAAACAGACCAAGCACTTCATCCACAAAAGTGGCAATCTCTTCTGCTAAAGTTATTGTGCATGTCTAACATACAACATAAGGGTGGGTTTGAGGACCCAAGGAAAATTCTGCATCACTTTTCATTATGGACTTTTCCAAGATTTTGCAGTATTGACAGGAAGTGTATATTATTGTATTTACTGGGGATGATCATGTTCTTTTGTATCATGCAAGGATATGCATCACTAACTGCTCATCCTGGGATAAAAGCCTCATTTCCTGCAGCTTCTCTACAGATACAGTATCATCAAATCATATAATAATACAATTAATAATTATTGTCAACTGCGACTAGGCTGTTACTCTTCCTTGAATCTCTTGTAATGTCCTATGGCCTGTGATTTGATGTTTTAACTCAATTTCCATTTTAAAAATCTTATTGGGTTTTGAAAGCTTGTTCTTTAAGAGTTTCTTCCATTGCTCTGATTTATTCTTCTTTCTTCTTTATAGTTATTATTTGTGCTGTTAGTAATCAATCAACCATTTTCCTAGCTTACATTAAATACTCCATCTACATTTACTTGTTCTGGCCTTGGGCCTCTAATCTAGTTCTTGTTGAATGAAAACATTATATAGGATTGTATAGTTTGTTAAACTGCTATACTGTTTCCCACTACACTGGCAAATTCATTTAAACTGCCATATTTTTGTGCCACTGCTCTATCACTTACTTTAGCCAGCCAACTCACTGTAGAGGTTGGCCAATATTGATGAAAACAATGTGAGGTGGTCAAAATTGACTAAAATGACTGAAAATGAATGCTATTTATGTTACTCTTACTGCAAGTACAAAAACAGTTCCATATTACATGATTTTAGCTGTTTTATAAATTTTTTAAGAAATCCAAGACCAAAACATTTGAAAGTGGTTTAACTAAAACCAAAACCAAAAAACAACAAAGGTTTAAATACAAAACACAGGGGTCAATACACACATCTCTATAAAAAGTGTGAGGGATCAAGAAGGTTAATATCACTCAAGCCATGGAGAACTAACAATTAGTAGCAATTGCAAGTGCAAAAATGGATGCACATTGACCAATTGTTTATCGCGAATGCATATAAGCTGCACTGTGCATGCACAGCGAGCGCACTGCAACTACGGATGCACAGAGGAATCCTTCACAAAGTGAGTTACAGGCCATCAGCATTTGGGTTGGTGATGGGGGTTGATCAGAAGAACACAGGCATGCCTGTCCATTCAAACAGTGTTTCCTGGGCATGCATCAATTAGCCATTGCGATTGCATATGCAGCATATGAGCTCACTGCGTGCATGAAGACGTGCAGTGTCTGCAGCTGGTCAGACCTGTTGTAAGTGCTGCATGACTGGCTGATGTGCACCAATGGTACCAATGTTTATGCAGAAGAGCGACAGTGGAAGGATATGAGAAGGAAGCAGTGGGCATCTTTATAATGGCTGAGCTTTGGCCAGCATTAGCATATTTTCACAGCTGCATTCCATGTGACTTTGCAGCTGCGATCACAATTGCTATTCGTACTGAATCAGGCACATAGTCATTCTTAACAAATGCAAAGAATATACAGTACTAATTTTACAAACTATGGGGTTGAATTTGGACTAAAATGGTTTCTAGAATAAATTGAGTGATCCTAAATCTAAGGAGAATATTCCATTTAAATGATCTAAAAAATATTTTTGTTTATACTATGTTAAAATAAAAAGTAATGATTTTTTTTCAGAACACTAATATTCATCTTCTAACAAGGTGTTTGCATGGAATCGGTATCTATGACCGCTGGACTTCAGCCTGGTGGATCAAATCCCAATGCCAGAAGACCGACAGATGAAGATCCCGACTAAGATAAGTGACTACCTTAATCCTCCCTTCTACCCCCCTGTTTTTCCTTATGGGTGCCTAACCCTAACCTCCCCCCCTAGTGCTAAACCTAACCTCCCCCCAAGGGTGCCTAAACCTAAACCCCCCTCCCCACACCCTAATCCTCCCAGGGGGCTGCCTAACCCTAATCTCCCCATGGGAGTGCCTGACCCTAACCCCCCTAGCTTAACCCTAACTCTCCATGGGGGGGGTGTAACCTATCCCTAAGTTCCCATGGGAGACCCTAAACCTAACCCTCCCTCCCCACTGCTATCGGCTATCTATCCACTCCCAATGCCCGGCTTATCTATGATCGATATGCTGGGCATCGGGATTTCGGCATAGGGTTAATGATAGACATCAGTATTTCCATGCCTATCATGAGTTTCATGCTGGAATTTCTGTATCGGGAAGCCGGCAGTCGGCATTTCAACCGTCGGCTTCCTAACTACATCCATTTTGCATTACCCAATGTGATCTAATGCAGATCTGTTTTATTTATTTTTTGTATTATAATAACTGAGTGCAGAAGACTGACTACAGTATATTATCTAGTATGTCCAATTACCAGCATAGTTATATTTCAAGTGACTAAAGTAGATGAAGAATGTGGTAGTTTAATAGTTACAATAAGTATGATATAGCATTTATGTGTCCCAGTGTCCATCACAACCATCACCTTCAGGCTTTTGTTATAGCACTGAAATCAGGAGAAATGGAATGAAGTAGAAGTATATATTTGTTCAGTCAGCCTGTGACATAGTATGGAGTGAAGATCTACTTTATATTTCTTAATTGCATTACCAAATGTCAGAAGGAATTGTGGAAAAAGGTAGTATATTTAAGTGACTTAAGAAGAAATTAAGAATAAATTAGTTGTATGCAGTCCAAAGGATACTTCTAGTAGGAGGTTTTGAACAGTAAAATATATACTAATTATATAAAGTACATACTGTATGCATTCCGCACAAATGTTCTACACTTTAATTAGATTGACTGGTTGCTATGGATATTCCTATTGGATACTTTGAAGTGTTTGTCATCTCATCTCTAAGTTAGAACACAGAATCTTTAGAAAAAAGTAATTGATATCTACAAAGGTAAAATGTGGAAAGGATGTATGTTGTTTTTATCAATAAACTCACAGTGAAGCTTAGTAATGAACTTCAGGGATGGGAATGAGGTTTGGACCACAAACAATGTAAAGCATACACTAGTTTATAGAATAATAAAGACAGAAAATATGTTTTATTTGTTGAATGTATAATGCATAATGTTTTATTTTATTTTAAACTGGAAAATCCAACTGTCCATGTGATGTGGTGAATCAAACAGCTAATTAGTTAAAGTAAGGTCCAGATACTATTAATCTACAACTTGGGACTGATTTTAACACACTACTTACATATAAGGTTTGGTTGGATACTTTAATATGTCCCAGGAGGTGTAATTAGCAATTAAGGGTTTATTTTATATTTTATATTATTTTATATGGACTTTTCTGATTGGTTTATAGATGGTAAGGTGCCATTTTTGGATCCCATATTAATATATTCTTTCTCTGACTGCATTCACTGAGTAGAGCTTCTTTGGGATAGTTTTCAACTTAATTGCCATCATTACCAGGAGTCCCATTCAAAATATATCTGTATTCTGAAAAGAGCATTGAAAGGCTTTACATAAGAGTCAAATGTATTAGAATTTTCCCCTGATCATACTGTTTGTATCTGCACTTTAAGACATCTTCTTTGTGTTTCCAAGTAAATGTAGGAGATATGTATTGAAAGAATCTAAGGGTCAGTGACCTCAAAACGATTAGAAAACTAAAAGGAGATTAGCAGTCAATTTGATACGCAGCTTGATGCAAATCACTTCTAGTAAGTTAATTTTCATATTGCATGAGTAAAGTCTCCTTTATGGTTTATACTATAAATGCATTTTCTTTTTTCTTGGAGCTCCAGTATGCCAAATGTGTTATTTAAATAATCTTTAAGAACTGACATTGAAAAAGATACCAAACAGTGAAGCATTGGAACTGTACTTTAATTGTACATTTATCGGACTGACCAGGGCCGGGTTTCCCAAAAAGGTAGTACAGGTGACTGCCTAGGGCCCAGGGGCACTTCCTGGACACTTCTGCTCCACCTCCTCCCTGTGCTGCTACAGTATCATTGTAAGTGTTTGTATACTCCGTCTCCTAGTGGCAGATGTATGAAGCTCTGGGAAGTGATAAAGTGCAGAGTGATAAACGACCAACCAATCAGCTCCTAGCCTGTAACATTACAGTTAGGAACTAAGTAGCTGGTCATTTATCACTATGCACTTTATCACTTTGAAGAGCTTCATACATTTGCCCCCTAGTGTGTATGACCCTATCACCCCCTGTCTCTGTCCACCCCTGTGTATATAGGAACCTGTGTCTCTGTTGGTGTTCCCGTGCTGTGCCCTAAACTGCCCCTCTGTATCCCTATCTGTCTTTGTTACCACCCCCTCTCTTGTAATTGTATCCTGAGAGGTGGGTTAATGTGTGTGCTCTTGGACTTAGGATATATATATATATATATATATACATATATGATGCAGTTATGAGACAGGCAGTGGAATCCCAGCAAATGATCTCTCTCTCTCTCTCTCTCTCTCTCTCTCTCTGTATATATATCTAAGTATATATATATATATATATACTGTGTATATATATATATATATATATATATATATCATACTGTGTATATATATATATATATATATATATAGTGTTTGCGTATGTGTATATATATTATACTGTATATCTATATAATGTGGGGGGACTGGCCGGATGGGAATGACCATGAAGCGGTGGTCAACTTAACAAGTTATTTCAATATTTTGGAACCAACATTCCCTATGTTCAAAGGAGTTGCAGTTTGAAAAGCATGTGAGTGCCGAGTTTGTATGATATTTTTTATGTAGATGGTGTGGTCACATGCCAAGGGCACCCCAGATGGTTGAGTGCCGTGGATTAAGCCTGTCGTTTATTTAAATTTTGTGGTCACACTTGCTAGGGCACCCTGTTTTTCAAATGTAAGACAAACTTTTTTTCTTTTTCCAGGTATTAACTGATAGCCCTGGGTGTGGTCCTGTCTCTTTAAGGCAGGACCCAGTTTCATGGTTAAAATGTATGCAGCTTGAGCCAAAGGAGGCAGATCAAGTTCATTTATCTGGGAATCGGTGTAGGGACTGGCCGGATGGGAATGACCGTGAAGCGGTGGTCAGCTTAACAAATTATTGCAATATTTTGGAACCAACATTCCCTATGTTCAAAGGAGCTGCAGTTTGAAAAGCATGTGAGTGCCGAGTTTGTATGATATTTATATATAAATATATATATATAAGATTAGGCACTAGGGGGAGGTTAGGGCTAGGCGGTGTCGGTATCCTAACCCTGTCGAGATGCCGGCATCCTAACTCTGTCTGGATGCCGGCATCGGGATTCTGACTGCCAGGTTCCCGAGCACCGGCATCCTGTACCAAACCCGAGTGTATGTATGTATGTATGTATATATATATATATATATATATATATATATATATATATATATCTCATCTGTGGTCGGCACTCTGGTCAACTTCCAAAATTATTCTCAGGACCATCTTTTTAATATCAACTTTTCAGAACTCGTTTATTTGGTTCTTTCTTCAGGATGCCACCCGTGCATGATGATATGTTATTATTACCCTCAATCGGAGGGTTAAAGTGGAGGGCACCAGGTTGCAATTATTATTCACAAGAAAAGGGGCAAGCAAAAGAGGGCCAGCTCATTGTAGTCACATATTATATATATATAATTATATATATATATATATATATATAAAGTCCTTAGTGCTCGGCACTCCACAGTTCAATAACTAGCATTGCCCGGTGCCTTTACCAAATAGTTATTCAAAATACGGAGGGGACAGGACGGCACTCAAAGCTTAAACATATATGGAAAAAAAGCAGAAACTTCAACTGCACAGTGAGTTGTTAAGGTTTCAGAGCTATGCTCTTTTATCAAGACCTTGAACGCACCAGAGAGCTCAGCAACACCAAAAGACCCGGAAGACCACGGAAAACAACTGTGGTGGATGACAAAAGAATTATTTCCCTGGTGAAGAAAAACCCCTTCACAGCAGTTGGCCAAATAAAGAACACTCTCCAGGAGGTAGATGTATATGTGTCAAAGTCAACAATCAAGAGAAGACTTCACAAGAGTGAATATAGAGGGTTCACTACAAGATGAAAACCATTGGTGAGCCACAAAAACAGGAAGACCAGATTAGAGTTTGCCAAACAACATCTAAAAAAGCCATTACAGTTCTGGAACAACATCCTATGGGAAGAAAAGAGAAGGAAAGGAACTGCTCATGATCCAAAACATACCACCTCATCAGTGAAGCATGGTGGTGGTAGTGTCATGGCGTGGGCATGTATGGCTGCCAATGGAACTGGTTCCCTTGTATTTATTGATGATGTGACTGCTGACAAAAGCAGCAGAATGAATTCTGAAGTGTTTTGGGCAATATTATATGCTCATATTCTGTCAAATACTTCAGAACTCATTGGATGGCGCTTCACAGTGCAGATGGACAATGACTCGAAGCATACTGCAAAAGCAAACAAAGAGTTTTTTAAGGCTAAAAAGTGGAATGTTATGCAATGGCCAAGTCAATCCCATGACCTGAATCCGATTGAGCATGCATTTCACTTGATGAAGACAAAACTGAAGGGAAAATGCCCCAAGAACAAGCAGGAACTGAAGACATTTGCAGTAGAGGCCTGGCAGAGCATCACCAGGGATGAAACCCAGCGTCTGGTGATGTCTATGCGTTCCAGACTTCAGGCTGTAATTGCCTGCAAAGGATTTGCAACGAAGTATTAAAAAGTGAAAGTTAGATTTAGGATTGTTTAGTTTGTCCCATTACTTTTGGCCCCTTATAAAGTGGGAGGCACATATAGAAACTGTTGTAATTTCTACACCATTCACCTGATTTGGATGTAATTACCCTCAAATTAAATCTGAAAGTCTACAGTTAAATCACATCTTGTTTGCTTCATTTCAAAGCCATTGTGGTGGTGAATAGAGGCTAAAATATGAAAATTCTGTCAATGTCCCAATATTTATGGACCTGACTGTATATATATATATATAATTATATGTATATGTGTTTATAGCTGTATATAATTTTTATTTGCTAATTATACAATCTTTATTCTATTTTTTTTTTTTAAATTACTTTTTATTTCATTCTTTTTTGTTGAACCCGCTGGAAGCTATGTGTAAGTGGCTTTCTACTGCTGCCAGCCTGTAGCATCATGGAGCTAAGCATTACTCAGCTGTCCTGGCTTTGTTTATATGTTAAATTGAGTTGATAGAAGATTTTCTATCTCTGCAATGAGCATTGTCAGAAAATATTTAATACTGTCCCAAACTATAGATATACCCCTAAGATGGAGTGGAAGGAGAAGGGGGGGGTGGAAACTGGAACTGTGCCTAGAGCCCTTTGGGGCCTAAATCTGGCTCTGGGACTGACAAATTGGTGACATTGTTGCAAAGTGCTGGTTCTATCTAGACAAAGTGAGAAAACATAATACTTAGGTGTAATAACAAATGACGTATTGAAGATGCTTATCATTCCGTATATATTTAGAAAATGTGTCTATTTTACTGGTTCAAAGCACAACACAGCCATATATTAGAAAAAAACACATTTTATCTACAAAATGTGCAAGCATGGTCAAACAATGTACTTGTTAAGAAAGACTTTGAGTAGTATTTCTTAAAGTACTGTATAACTTGTATAGAAAATAATGAAATGTAAAATGTAATCAATTGCAATATATGTGTATATATATATATATATATATATATATATATATATGTGTGTGTGTATGTATATACGTATAAATATATATGTATATATATATAATTTATTTTTTTATAGTACAAATATTGGGCTAAAGTGACCTCCGTTGTCACGGTATTGTAAGGTATGACTGATAGATATTTTAAAGATAATAGACATCCATTTTATTACTTTTAAAAACCATTCATAAAATAGGCAATAAAATGACAGGAAAAATAAATGGACACTTTCAAATTGCACAACAGGTTCAATAAAACAACTTTGGAGCAAAGTAGCACTAAAATGGCGAGTGGTAAAATGTTACTAAAAAACACAAATAAGAATAAAACAAAAATAATCCCAATGCGATTTGTCTAGTGGACTTCTTCAAGGGGGTGCCAGGCTCATGTTTATACCTAGACCAAATATGGAAATGATGATGACATCACTTCCTGTTTGGAATCAACCATGATGGGTTTAGTCAAAAACAGCAATAAAAGCCAGAGATATTCTGTAGCAAATTAAAATGTAGCTGATACATTGAAGTTAAAATGGTTATAAGTCAATATTAGTACAGAGAAAGAGGACTTCCTGTCCTCTATGCAGGGAGTTGCACATCCGCCTCACTCCCGGCATCCACTGTTTGGTACTGCGTATGTGCCGACTTCTATTGATACCTCCTGATTCCAGCATCAACTGGAATGCAAGTGACATGCACCTTGTTTCCTGTGGTGTGCTTCCTGTAGTTTGTGGTCCAGAGGCACGGTTGCAGGAGCGTTAGCCATCTTTATGGAGCTCAAACCAGTGTACATGGTTTCTTTAAAGTGCTTAAGGAGCCGGTGGCCAGTTTTGGTAAGGTATATTGATGAATCATTTTCCCAGTCATATATATAATAGGGGAAAATGGTATCAGAATATAGCACAAAATATAGCCAAATGAATGGTGCAATACATCATATGGAGAGACTAAGGGGTAAATTTACTAAGATGGGAGTTCTATTTAAGAAGTGATGTTGCCCAACTAGCAACCAATCAGATTCTACTTCTCATTTATCTACCACATTCTAGAAGATAATACCTGGAATCTGATTTGTTGCTATGGGCAACATCACTTCTTAATAGAACTTCCGTCTTAGTAAATTTACACCTAAGGGGGCAATCTTAAATAATGAAAAGGAGAGAAACTTTAGCACATATGTAAGATCTAAAGGGTGAACATATATAGTATATGTTGAATATGTAAAAATTATCTCAGATCTTAGAGTAAAAGTGATCTGTTGAACATGCATATTGAATGTGTATGCACATAATGGTGTTCACAATATACAAATTCTTACAGCACCTGGTATTCCAAGGTGGTCTACCATTCCAGTACTACCCAGGCCCAGCACTGCTTAACTTCCAAGATCAGACCAGATTGAACATATCCAGTGTGGTGTGGCTATAGTATGCGGAATTTTGGTGAGAAAGGGCACAAAACATGGATCAAAATATGCAGCACCTTAAAGTTATAAAAAAGAAGCTATTTTGTAGCATTCATTAAATCCATTGGGGTGCAAGGTCTTTAGTTCTAAAATACAGTACATCTCTTTACTGGAAAGTAGATTGGAGCGATGACCTCCTGGTTCAACGAGAGATAAAAGTTCAATCGCCTTAAATGATAGTTCCTCAGCGTCAGATTTACAGTATGGCACATCATGAAATGTTTAGATATTGCATGAGTCTATTCTTAATGTTTCTGATATGTTCTTGGATCCTCAGTTTGAGTGGTCTCTTTGTCTTGCCAGTATATTTCAGTTCACTTGGGCATTTCAATATATAAATAACAGAAGATGTATTGCAATTCATAAAGTGTTGGATTTTGTACTCCTTAGTTAAATCGGTGTTGTTTAATTTTTTTCTGTTAGGGTGCAGATGTTTACAGGTATTGCATTTGAAACAGACTGTGCATTTAGGTAGAACAGATGTTTGTTCCCAAATTGATCTGATCATGCTTGGTGCTAGAAGATCTTTCAAGTTCTTGGATTTCCTGAAGACCAGTTGTGGTGGTGCTTGGAGTAAATCTTTCAGAACAGGGTCCATAGTTAGAAGGTTCTGGTGATCTTTAAGGGACTTCCTTATAATATATTCATGCCTAACACAATTGGTGACAAATTTAGCATACTCTTCTTTCTCCTCCTTGGTGCTGCACTTCAACTGTTCTGTTATATCAAGTTGCTTGGTTATATCTAAAGCTCCATTTAGTATATGGGTAGGGTACCCCTTATCCTTAAACCTGTCCATATATATCTATAATAGTTGTTTACAATCTTCAGGTTTCTTACAGTTTCTTTTTATCCGGTGAAACTGTGAATATATATATATATATATATATATATATATATAGAGCAAAAGGACTGGCACTCAGTGCTACTGGATATTGGAGGTATAATGGAAGGGTGCCTTCAGTGGGTGTAGTCGTAGGTAGTAGAATAAAACTGCAGCACTCCCAGAAAATGCGTAGAAAGTGTTTGTATTTGGCAAGAAGCTGTCGACGTTTCAGAGTGATGCTCTTTTTTCAAGGCAGCCATATACATCAAACATATACAAAAATAACAAACAAAGTGACAAGCAGGGTTACATAACTTCTTACCTTAAATAGGTGGTTAGGTTCACTGGCCTGTGGCAGACTGGGAAGTGCGCGTCCACGCCAGGGCCATAGTCCCGTTGAATGACATCTGCCCGCCGCGACATGGTTGCCTGGCAACAGAAGACAGAGTCTCACAGCATCTCTCCGGTCTGCAAAACAGACCGCAGCGATATTAAAATATTCATATGCACCACACAACACATTCAACTCAGCACCCACCGCCCAGGGGCACTGGCGATAGCCCCGGGGTATCAGCCTGGGGTGCCCTGAGGAGGGAGACCCATTTATTTGGGGGTCCCCAACTACCCAGGGATTCCTGGCCTGGGCTGACTAGCGTTCAGGGGTGATGCTGCAGCTGGGGGGCCCAGTGAAAGGGCTCCCCTGGCTGTGGCATCACCCCCCCCCCCACTAGCAGGAGTCCGGTGCTGGTTCTGGGAAATACAGGGGGCCCTATGCACTTTTCCCCCTGTATTTTCAGAACCAGCACCGGCTCAGAGCACTGTGCTGGTTGTGCTAAATACGGCAGACCCCTACGTCATTTGCTGGGCATTATTGCCCACTGCCACCTTTAGTCCACCTGTAAAAAAATATTAAAATACAACACACTTTAATATTGTAATATTTTATTTTACAGGCCTTCATCTGGGGGATAGTGGCCTTTAAGCTCTTTTAGGTGGCTGCCACCACCCCAGGGCTTAGGCCTATTCGCCTGGTGGGCACCAACCTGCCAGGGGTTTGCATCTTTACCTAGTGGGCGGCAGCCTCTGTCATCTCTTTTTCATGGCTGCAACCCACATGGACTACCGGCATCTTCGCCTGGCGGGCACCAACCCACCAGGGCTGGGGTGTCTTTGCCTAGTGGGTGGCAGCATGTGTTAGCTTTTAATGGCTGCCTCCCACTAGGACTTCTGGTGACTTCGCCTGGTGGGTGCCAACCCGCCAGGGCTTCGGCGTCTTCACCTGGTGGGCACCAACCCGCCAGGGCTTTGACGTCTTCACCTAGTGGGCGGCAGCCTGTGTTAGCTCTTTTTCATGGCTGCCTCCCACTAGGACTTCCGGCGTTTTCACCTGGCGGATGCCAACCCGCCAGGGCTTCTGCATATTCGCCTGATGGGCACCAACCCGCCAGGGCTTTGGCATCTTCACCTAGTGGGCAGCAGCCTGTGTCAGCTCTTTTACTTGGCTGCTGAAAACTAGGACTTCAGCGTCTTCGCCTGGCGGGCACCAACCAGTTTAGGGCATCGGCATCTTTGCCTGGCAGACGCCAACCTGCCAGGGCTTTGATGTCTTCACCTATTGGACAGCAGCCTGTGTCAGCTCTTTTTCATTGCTGCCACCTACCAGGATTTCTGTTGTCTTCACCTGGCAGGCGCCAACCCACAACCGCCGCCGACACCTGCCCCACCGCCGACACCCGTGATCCACAGCCCCACCACCAACACCCTGCGGCCCGCCGCCGACACCACCGCCGCTGATGTCCCCGCTGCCACTGATGTCCCTGCCGCTGCATCCATGTCCCCACCGCTGCTACCATTACCCGCTATCCAGCACCCGCTATCACCCGCAAACGATGGCCATCTTGCTGCACCCAAGTGAAGCCACTATGACGACACCTGCTGGAGGCTTCTACTGAGGCTGCGCAACAAGTTGAAAGGTCCTTTCTTTATAATGGCGCATTCTTGAGGTAATAGTTTAAAAATTGAACCCCAAAAGCACGTACCCTGACACAATAGCTACCTAATAAAACAAACCCCAAGTCTAAGTTCCACCCCTACCCTGATTTTTGCCTTCCCAAAAATCCCCCATAGACTATAGTAGAAAAGGGTTCCTAATTGAGAATATCAGAAAAATTTGACAGTTGGAGCTTTAGATTACTCCCATGTCCTCATTTTTTATGTTTTAGCCCTGAAATTTGGCTTGCAGCACCCAGTGACAGCTCTACCCGGCCATGCCAAATTTCAGATCCTTATGAGGTATAGCTCCTTAAACACCCTGCCCCCCCTTCAGAATTCTCTATGGAGAAATCCATTTTTTTAGATGGAGCCTTAATATAAGGGAACAACTGTGCCCTTATAATATATATTTTTTTAACAAATGTTTGTTCTCATAGGATAGCAGTGCCAAAATTCACCATATAAACACTGCATTACAGTACAATGATTTTTCCAAGCACATATTGCCTAACAATAATGTTGAAGTCAGTGACATTTAAGTAAACTGTCATTGTTAATATTTTACTGCATAGAACAGAGATATGTGGTGGCAAATTCTGCCTTTTTATAAATATAGGACATTCCCGTTGATTAATATTTTTGAGTGTCATAGGTACATAAAAAAATTATTTTAATATTTTCATCAAGTTCAGCATTCCACTAAGATCCAGTTTGGGATTGGGAGGGCACATTTATGATAATTTTACTAGCGTTTCATTCAAGCCTTTGCTTAATGGCTTTTCAATAAAAAATCCTAGATTATATCACCAAAGTGTGCACAGGAACTAAAATCATGTTGCTTCTAGTTAATCCTCAGCTCCATCACAACAGAATCACAAATGTCTTGGGACAGTCATAAAATAATATTTTTTAGGATCACTTACTAAAGGCAGCTCTTTGCATAAATTATACATGTAACAAGACTATACCCTTTGACACCATTAAGATTACCTGTATAATTCTATGGCCCATTTATCAACAAGCAGGAGTGTAATACGAGTAATATGAATCCCTTCGAAAACATCTGCATTTTAGCATTATCATTGGACTTGATTTGCTCATCAAATAGCAATATACAATCTCCCAGAATAAAAGTATAGACTGCACTAGTGCAATATTTGGAAATATGAAAATGCAAATGACAAGGAAGCTTGTGTACTGTACAGCCATATATATTGTACCTAGAGTAAACATGGTCATTTTAGTTTTAGTCTGCAGGTGTCTTAAGTGAGGTTCTTATGAGAAAGATGTTTTCACAGCAATGTGCACACAAAACAAGAATACAGTGATATCCTCATTTCGTATGAAGATTATACAAATTGCACACCCCTGCGGCCCCCCCCCTCCACATACTCCCAGCCCCCGGGCCTCCATCCGATCGCAACCCCCAGTGGTCACCCACATATAGAGCACAAGTGGGGGGTCCAGGGGTCCGATGATGCAATTGATGGTGAATTGTGTCATTGTAGCCCTGCCCCCCTAAACCTGTGTTATCAGCACTGTATAGCAGGGGTCAGCGCCACGATGATGCAATCATGCCATCATGCCCCCCTGAACTGCCTACTTTCTGGACCACCACACCCTCTCTCTGCCGTTCTGGCTGCTCCTTTCCGGAGGAGGGGGCAGCACAGTAAGCAAGTATGAGTAATGGTCATTTTTGAAACTGTAGAAGTGCAGCTTTTGGATATGACTTTTCTAAGTGTATAATAATAACTAATCACATTCATAGTGCAAAGATGTCCACCCTTTGTAAAGAGCAACTTTCATCAGGAAAATGTATGCACATGTCTACACAATAGCACTGATGTGCACATTTGCCTTTCACTGATGATAAATACCCCTGTGTCATCATAGCCATGTTCAACCTGAGGACAGTCATATTACATGCAAATGGAATGTAAAACATCAACATTTAGATTAAGGGCCTGATTCAGATTTGGTGCACTGCAGGTGGGATAGATTTAAAACGTGCAAAGAAAAATATAGATTTGGGAGGGGTGGGTCCAAACTGAAATCTAAATTGCAGTGTAGAAATAAAGCTATTCAGCATTTGTGCACTACATGCAAAAGCAGCCAATAATTACCCCCACATGCAAAAAACTAAATATGTACAGATCTGCCCAGCTATTTTGTTGCTCATGGCGTGGCGTGAATCGCGCCACGGACTTGTGGCGTGGTGTGCAGGCATCTGAGTCGCGCCATGGACTTGTGGAATACCGTGGTATTCTTCAACGAAGGATATGGTACGGCATGTAATACAGTGCTTAACCGCTGGGTGGCGAGTGCTCCACTTTTGTAATTGCATGTAATATAGTGCTTAACCGCTGGGTGGTGAGTGCTCCACTGTACTGAATGTCTATCATATTCACAGCATTTGCATGAACGCACAACCCATACTGTATTTTTAATGTCGCATAATATACTGTACAAATCACTGCACATACTGTATTGTACATACGGTACGGTGCAGTAACTGTAGAGAAGTTGCCGGAGTTGTTGTCACGGTATAACCGATACTGTAGAATAATTAGATGCACGCACAGCTTTCACTGATATGGGATGCATTACAGTATGACATTTTTTTTTTTTAAATTAAAAACAGCAGCGGGAGGAGTGCACAAGGATGAGGCCACTCTCTGTGGTTCACTGTACTGTAGCTGTCGTGTGGGCTAGTGGTTA
Source organism: Taudactylus pleione (assembly GCA_031769625.1). Lineage (NCBI taxonomy): Eukaryota > Metazoa > Chordata > Amphibia > Anura > Myobatrachidae > Taudactylus > Taudactylus pleione. The sequence goes on from JAUIMM010000182.1 coordinate 5,727,674, forward strand.
GGTGATCACTTTGGTAGAATTATGGTCCGGGGTTCGATCCATGGAAAAGAATATACTGTACCGTACTGTATATTTTTTTTTTGTAACTGTCTGCTCTGGACACTGTAGTGCCCAGAGAGGGCTCTGTACTGTACTGTATTTCACTGAATAGTGATTTCATACTGTGGCTATGGTGCGCCCAGAAACCGCAAAACGCAAACATGCGACAACGCATATGCGGGCACAAAATAGCGTTGCATCCCAAACTGATGACATTGGTGATGCTGCTCCAACCTTGCACACTAAGGCCCTCATTCAGAGCCGCACGTTAACAACAGTACGCTCGTTGCGTTCCGATGTTGACTAACCGTGCATGCGTCGGTGTTACACTGCGCATGTGCGTACGGCAGATTGCGAGCTTTTTTTCTCTCGTTCCTAAAATAGCGTACAGGAAGTGACATGTCAAATGTGATTGACAGAACAGGGCGTTTTTGGGTGTTGACGGGGGTGGAGATGAAAAAACGCAGGCGTGGCGAGGCGTTTTTGGGGCGTACATACATTAGCAGATGCGAACGTCAAATGTGTTCGGACCGTCTCATACGTCACTGAAACATCCGCTTTCCCTTCAAAATGCTCGCACAGCTTAGGGTCAGGATTACTCGACCACATTGGCGATGGCCTTCTCCTCCGTCCCGGGACTCCACGATGGTGCAGCGATTAATCGCGGCTGGTCAGTAAAGTAATTAGTGTTGGATTGAAATCCGGCTTGGTATGTGTTTGGAAAGCAGTTTATTGGGATAGCACAAAAGCGTACGCAGGTGGAAATCAGAGCTGCTAATGTCATGATTACACAATCAATTAGCGTACATTTTTGGGGTTTTATTTTGGCCACAATTTGGTGGTTATGGCCTATTGTAACAATAATGTCATCATCTTTTAATTAGCTCCCCTTTTTTTTGGTTTACTGTGGAATTTGCATCGCTATGTGATTTTTTAAACGTTCCTTAAAGAGGCCTTTTTTTTTTTTAAAGAGGGTCAGTTTTTGCGTTTAAGGCCAGGATTAAATGTAACCCATTTGTACAATAATGTCACAATACAATGTCAGTGTTTTGTTTTTAATTTATTGTTTACACACAAACAAATTGGCCTAATATTGTATTGCCTTTTTTTGTGGCCAAGATATTTGATCCAAAAAAAAATATAACATAACTACTAACATAAGCGTAAATACAAAATTTAAAAACATTTCACAAGAAAGGAGAGGGAAGTTTTGACCAGAAAGGAATATGAGCCAAGCACAGAAGGAGTGTGGGAAAAGTCGCCATTGCTGTCCCCGTTTTCTCGCCCGTTTGGCTGGGTGAGGGTGGGCGCCAGACTGGGTCCGGGATGCCATCGGGCTGGCCTGTCCAGAGGCAGATGTTGTGGCCTATGGACTAGGCACAGGGCTAGGCACATTTGGAGGATTGGCTGATGTTGTGCCAGAGGTGGAGGATCCGGATGTTCCGGCAGGAAGGGAGGTCGGCTCCACCATGTGCTGGCGAACGAGCTGCTCCAGGGCATCGGCGATGCGGATGTTGGCCCTGGTATTTTCCGCCAGGGCCTGACCAATGGTCACGTTGGCCGCAGCATTTTTCTCCAGGGCCTCAGCCACCCGTATCAGACTGGCGTCCATCCTCTGCAGAATCTCCGTATGGCAATCCGATTTAAAATTGAGTTCTGTGAGGAGGCCCACTGCCTGCGAGGGGGCACGCCCTGGACTGGCTTCTGCAGGGTCCTCAGCCGGATGTACTGGTTCCTCCCCTGCAGAGCCAGCAGAAATTCTGCGGCCAAGGCTCCCCTCTGGAGCAGACTCATCCGCCTCTGTCTCTGTTAGGAAATTGGAGAAAAGACTCACATTAGAATCTACATATTGGCACAATAGCATTTCTGAGTTGGTGACATCACAAGACTTACCTTGGCCAACATGAGGAGCCGCAAAGTCTGGCATGTCCGTATCCATGTTGGACACGCCAAACACCTCCACAGCCTGCACACACCCCTGTGCCATCTCTTCTAAGTCTGTCAACTCCAATGACACAGGGGTGGGACCCCCACCTGTCCCCCTTGCATGCCTAGCCCTGTCGGCAAGTTTTTGTTTGAGACGATATTTGAAGTCTGCCCATCTGTGGAATGAATTTGGAACCATTATCCTTTTTTTTACAATGGGGTTTGTTTATAGGATGGGAAAGTGTTTACTTACCGCCGTTTGACATCCCGGGCTAGACGGACATAATCACCCACCCTATTGACAGCAACGGCGACCTCCTCCCACATTCTCCACTTCTGGCTTTGGCTCATATTCCTGGCTGCCTGGGGCAGGATGTCAACGCACTTCTGGATCAAAACCTCCATCTCCTTGCTTGTGAAATGTGGCTGCCTTTTTTTTTTGGCAGCTTTGGCGGGTTGACTGGGGCCAGCAGTCTCTTCCATGTCATCCTCCTCACCTATTTGGGTAAATATGCAGATTTAGCCACTTCACAACTTGCACAATATTATGTTTTAAAAGAATCATTGACACAAAATGCATGAAGGCCTTACCGCCGCAATTTTGACCATTGTTTCCCTGGTTTGAAGCCATGTCTCTGCTTCCAGCATGAAATCATCCAGAAATTCTATGTGATTTCGTGACGTATTTATACATGCGTCCTTAGTTTGCGGCCGCATCATTGATTGTGCGTCCCTATGATTCATCCTTAATTTGTGCGGGAAAATAAACACTATTTATGGCTTGGTGTGTGTGGATTCGAGGTGGGGTTGTTGGAGTGTTGTCGGTTAAGTGGTTTGGATTTGGTTGTTTGCGTTTGGAGGATTTGGCAGAGTTGTTTTTTTGTTTGTTTTTGCTACATTTCTTTGGTTTTTCCGTTCGCATTTTTTTCATTTTTTCAACATCCTTTCCTGATTTGGTAAGTTTTGTGCATTCAAATTTGTGGCCAATTGGTGTATTCTTCTGTTTTGTGGTTCGTTAATTTGTTTAACACTCATTTCATCTTTTTTAGTTTTTTTTTGTTTTCGGACCCAAAGAAGTTTTTTGTGGAAATCTTATATATTCGAGTTGGGTAAGTCCATTTTTTGTCTTGCATTTGCGAATTAATTACCGCATTTTTGACTGTTGGTGTAGCGACTTGCATTTGCGAATTAATTACCGCATTTTTGACTGTTGGTGTAGTGACTTGCATTTGCGAATTAATTACCGCATTTTTGACTGTTGGTGTAGCGACTTGCATTTGCGAATTATTTACCGCATTTTTGACGGCTTATTCATCATATAATCCAGTTTTGCTTTTCCCTTTTCCATTTTTTGGGTCCATTTGAACCCTATTTGACGTACGGTGTGCAATGTCGTTTTCATCGATGGCCAAATGTGTTTTTCCGCTATTTTCTGTGTTGGCTTGCAACAATTTTTAAACAAAAAAAACACCCTCTAAATTTTTGAAGTCTCATTGTTGGCTTTTTTACAGTTTATACGTATCATGACAATACCCCGGCATGTAAGCAGCTATGGATGGTATCAGAAAGCTAAGTTGTTTTTTCTTACTTTTGGGGTGGGTCAAAAGCCTTACATTGTAAACTTTGAATTTCAGGTAGATCTGGGGCGAATTGTTCTGGCCCTGCTCCCGGAAGACGACCAACCTCAAACTCGTCCCAGGCGTAGGCATCGTAGGCATGCAAGGCCCCAGATATTTCGAACACGTGTCACCCTTTTTGGAATGCCGATGATGAGGTTTTAAGACGCTACCGTCTACCTCCCAAAATCATCATAGACACTCTCTCATTAATAGAAAGTGATCTTGAGCGGCAAATTGACAGTCCAACAGCAATACCACCACTGACGCAATTTATGGCGGTGTTACATTTCTGTGCCTCAGGATCATTTCAAACAACGGTGGGAATAGTGGCGGGCATCTCCCAATCCTCCTTTTCCAGGATCCTGAGGGCAGTGATGGAGGCACTTTTCAAGCACCTCCATCATTTTATTAAAATGCCTTTGGATATGGGTGCCCTTAGTGTGGCCAAGGCCAATTTTTACCAAATAGCTGGCTTCCCACACATCATAGGGGTTGTGGATGGTACTCACATACCACTTCAGCCTCCAGCACGGCTGGAGGCAATATTTAGAAACAGGAAACACTATCACTCCCTGAATGTAATGGTGGTATGTGATGCCTCCCTCCAGATCCTGTCCCTGAATGCTAAATTACCCGGAAGTGCTCATGACTCCTTCGTCATCCGGCACTCAGGGATATGGCAGAAATTAACCAACCTACAAGCTGGTGATGCGTGGCTTCTGGGTAAGTGGAGACCTTTAGTACATAACAATGTTAAGCTTGATACACAGTGTTCCTGATGTGGTCTATTTTTGTTCACAGGAGACAGTGGATACCCTTGCATGTCCTGGCTGCTCACTCCTTATTTGGCTCCCACACCAGGGCCACAAAGTGCGTATAATTCCGCACTTACAGCCACCAGGCAAGTGGTGGAGAGCTGTATCGGCCTTTTAAAAGGCCGATTCAGATGCCTCCACCGCTCTGGTGGCGAGCTCATGTATGTGCCGGATATGGTGTCGAAAATTGTGGTCCTGTGTGGGATATTTCACAACATTGCCATAAGGAGTGGTGTCCCAATGCAGCCAGAGGATGCCTTACCTGAGGATGGCCCCCCCGAGGTTGGTCGAAGGTCAGTATGTGGGGGGGCCATACGCGATGATGTGGTGGCCAGATTTTTTAGGTAAGTTTGAACAAAACTCCAGTGTTTATACCTAATGTGTTTGTGTTTTTTGGCGAACATCTAATTTATTTTTAATTTTCTCACCATCTTCTGTTTGTTCACATAATCTTTGGCACTCCAACGCTCACTACTTCCTGCTACCCTTACCAAACCTGGATCTGGTCCTTTTGGGCATATATTCTTGAACCCATATCGCAACGCCATGTTTGTGGAATCATGTTGGCATGGTCCTTCGTCAACCAGTTCTTGATTTTGTGTTTTTATTTAATTATTTCTTGGTATGTGTTGTATTTGAATTTATCACTGTGTATTTTTTTTGGGAGTTACCACTTTGTTTTCTCTGTTATGTTGTGAATAAATGTTTGAAGAGTGAAATGGTCTTCCTTTTTTGGGACGTTAACAGCAAGTGTAACCAGGTTAACACAAGTTACATTTGACTAAGGGGTAAACCAGTACTGACGCCAGTTGAGCAAAACTGAAATATGTTTTCAGCTTCCCAATCCACACCAAAAGGAAGCCTGGCCCAACCTTGGGATTTGTAAGATTGGCCTAAGCAGCTTGCGCACCAAGTAGGAACCTGGAAAATGTAGAAATCTGTAATTGACACTACACCCAAAAAGGGAAATGACATTGTTACTGTTATGTGTTTCTGGTGTCTGTTTGACATACAAAGACAAAACACAATCTAACTTTTAAAAAAGGGAAATCCTTGCAGGAACTTATGTCAGGCTAAACTATCTTGGTTTTGGTTTTTAAAAATGAGCCACAACGTATATTTGTCTTAATAAATTTATTTGGAAAATAGAACAAAAAAAAAAAATCTAATGCCGAAGGAGGCCAGACAGCCGGTCGAGGGCCACCAGAAGGCCGATTACATGGTGGCGCATCTGCCCCACAACATCCGCCACCTCTTGCCGACGCCTCTGTTCCTCTGTGGGTGAGAAAAGTGTGTGGGTTAATACAACAATAGGGAATCCACAGAAAAACATAAAAAAAAAACCAAATCACTCCTAAACCCAAAAACAGAAATAAAAAGGGTGGGCTGGCAAAAATACAAGGCCTAGGTACAAATTCCCACAGGTATGATATGTGTATGCTTAAATCACCAGGAAGAGGTAAAGGCAAACCTTCACAATCAACAAAAGTCAAGCCACAAAAACACGAAGAAAGGCACGACACATGATTACATACAAACAGTTTGTGCTTTAAAAAAAAAAAAAAAAAAACATACCGGGAGACAAATCGGGAGCTCCGGCCAAACCTCCATGATCCTCCTCGGAGGATCCGTCATTCCCCAAAGAATGGGGCGGAGTTATGCTGGACTCCGGGGAGGGGGTAATTGGAAGAGGGGTGGGTGGAGGAGAGGGGGAAGTGGGACGGAGGGGAAGGAGGCCCGACATTTCCGGGAGAGGGTCTGGGAAGGATGGGGAGGAGTGGGGAATAGGGGAAAGATTTGGGGTGGAGTGTTGGCTGGGGGTTGGGGAGAGTGGGCGGGAACGCCGTCTGGACGGACGTTGACGGCGGAGTCTTGGCTGTCCCCCTAAAATATGTCAAAGAAATTGCGTTTAGTTTATGGACAAATCCGGGCAACCAAACAAAAAAAAAAAAAATAATAAAAAATAAAACCAAAAAAAATAGCAGTAGAATTAAAAAATCAGAAAAAGAGGGGAAACATGCAGACGCAGATATGAGTACCAATAATAAATAGAACAGACAGGAAAACATGCAGACGCAGATATGAGTACAAATAATAAATAGAACAGACAGGAAAACATGCAGACGCAGATATGAGTACAAATAATAAATAGAACAGACAGGAAAACATGCAGGCGCAGATATGAGTACAAATAATAAATAGAACAGACAGGAAAACATGCACACGCAGTTTGCCCCACAAACACAAACATTAAAACCACAATACATAACACTTACTTGCCAGGATCTGCATGCGAAAGCATGCCAGCAAGCGGGGCGTTCGCCGTTGCAGGTCGGACCACCTGCGCTCCAGCTGCCCGATGTTGCGGCGTGAGCCGAAGGACCGCAGGCGGGACCGTACCTCCGCATACGCGGAGCGCTTCTGCCGGTTGGTCATGGGTTGAGGCTGGCTGGTGATCCGGCAATCCATGACCTCCGTAAGCACCAGCAGCTCACGCCTGGTGAATGCGGAGGCTCTCATGATGGCAATGGTGTTTTTCTTAAAAATCATTTTTGATAAAGTGTGTAAAAATTTTCTGATTGGCTAATGTATTTTGGAAATTAACAGGAGCAATTTTATTGGTTAGTGTATGAGTCATGTGTTCGACAGGGCCAGAAATCTCTGGAGAGTTAGGATAGGCTTGATGCAGTGACATGCGTAAGCAAATTTAAATAAAGAAATGAACCCAGGGAAATATGCGGGGATCCACAGCAATAGTACAATTGTTTAATTGTGGTTCACATGTTTTTTGAACAATAAAAGCGAATGTTTCATCCGTACGTATTCTGCGGGTAAACACAAACACGGACAAGAGTAAAGTTTCTTGCATTGTGTTGAAAAAAAACAACCAATTAAGCTAATTGATACATTGATTGGCATGATACGATTGATGGAGGTAGGCAGAATAAAGGAGCAGGTAATCGACATCTGACAAGGCCACTTCCTGTTTATACGTGTGCGTGCGTTCCTTTCAAGCCATTTCGGGGATGTACGCTCGCTATTTCGTACGCTCGTTAGTTAGAGGAGGGGTCGTCAGAGTTTAGGGAGGAATTTTAGATGCGAACGAAAATACGAGCGAGCCATTGAATTTAAATATTTTTGTACGTACGCCTAACGTACGTGCGCCCGCTTGCGAGTGGGTCTGAATGAGGGCCTAAGTACGGTAGTAGTGGGATCTGTAGGAGAGAGAGCTCTCTGTATGACATGGTTGGCGCTACGGTGGCTGCGATGGATTAGAAATGGAGGGGTTACAATGGGATCTGTGGCGCCAGTAGGAGGGTTACCATAATAAAGGAAGCTTTGTTAATCCATTTACTGTAAGCAGTCAGCTCTGCCCTAGTGTCCTGAAAAATGCTAAAAATTGTCACCATTGGGAAAGACACTATCCCCCGTCTGCTAGGACAACTAGTGTGCCGCTATGAATGTGCCTGTACTGAATATTCAAAAGTGACGGTGCCCTACAATTTAGCACCACAGAATAGTTATTTCATAACTGCAGGAACTGCACACTAAGTACGGTAGTAGTGGGATCTGTAGGAGAGAGAGCTCTCTGTATTACAAGGTTGGTGCTACGGTGGCTGTCAGCCATCTGTGATGGATTAGAAATGGAGGGGGGTACAATGGGATCTGTGGTGCCAAGCCATACGCCATGTAGCGCTATGCTATCACTGAGCATGCGCAGTTGGCTGTATTACTGCAGTCGGTACAGTATTGTATTCAGTTGCATTTCCATCTCTGGCGGGCGTATGCCCAGTAGGAGGGTTGAGATGGGATTTCTGGCGCATGCCCAGTGGGCCGAGAGTCATACACAGTGCATCAGGTCCCTTCCCCCAAAGCAAGCCAAGAGCCTCACATTACCATAATAAAGGAAGCTTTGTTAATCCATTTACTGTAAGCAGTCAGGTCTGCCCTAGTGTCCTGAAAAATGCTACGAATTGTCACCATTGGGAAAGACACCATCCCCCGTCTGCTAGGACAACTAGTGTGCCGCTATGAATGTGCCTGTACTGAATATTCAAAAGTGACGGTGCCCTACAATTTAGCACCACAGAATAGTTATTTCATAACTGCAGGAACTGTTAGTGAAACTACTGTCTAGAATGTGAGACAGGCCTCTGCATCACAAACTGTGCACCCAGAAACTGCAAAACGCAAACATGCGACAACGCATATGCGGTCTCAGCCTCGCGCACTATGGCTACATCCCTTGGACTGTGTCTGAGAGTGCTTTCCGTCTGTGAGAGAGCGCTCTGTGTTCAAAGCTGACTGTGCGTTTGATGCGCAAAATAGCGTTGCATCCCAAACTGATGACATTGGTGATGCTGCTCCAACCTTGCACACTAAGAATGGTAGTAGTGGGATCAGTAGGAGAGAGAGCTCTCTGTATTACACGGTTGGCGCTACGGTGGCTGCGATGCATTAGAAATGGAGGGGGTTACAATGGGATCTGTGGCGCCAAGCCATACGCCATGTAGCGCTATGCTATCACTGAGCATGCGCAGTTGGCTGTATTACTGCAGTCGGTACTGTATTGTATTCATTTGCATTTCCATCTCTGGTGGGCGCATGCCCAGTAGGAGGGTTGCGATGGGATTTCTGGCGCATGCCCAGTGGGCCGAGAGTCATACACAGTGCATCAGGTCCCTTCCCCCAAAGCAAGCCAAGAGCCTCACATTACCATAATAAAGGAAGCTTTGTTAATCCATTTACTGTAAGCAGTCAGCTCTGCCCTAGTGTCCTGAAAAATGCTACGAATTGTCACCATTGGGAAAGACACCATCCCCCGTCTGCTAGGACAACTAGTGTGCCACTATGAATGTGCCTGTACTGAATATTCAAAAGTGACGGTGCACTACAATTTAGCACCACAGAATAGTTATTTCATAACTGCAGGAACTGCACACTAAGTACGGTAGTAGTGGGATCTGTAGGAGAGAGAGCTCTCTGCATTACATGGTTGGTGCTACGGTGGCTGTCAGCCATCTGTGATGGATTAGAAATGGAGGGGGGTACAATGGGATCTGTGGCACCAAGCCATACGCCATGTAGCGCTATGCTATCACTGAGCATGCGCAGTTGGCTGTATTACTGCAGTCGGTACAGTATTGTATTCAGTTGCAATTCCATCTCTGGCAGGTGCATGCCCAGTAGGAGGGTTGCGATGGGATTTCTGGCGCATGCCCAGTGGGCCGAGAGTCATACACAGTGCATCAGGTCCCTTCCCCCAAAGCAAGCCAAGAGCCTCACATTACCATAATAAAGGAAGCTTTGTTAATCCATTTACTGTAAGCAGTCAGCTCTGCCCTAGTGTCCTGAAAAATGCTACGAATTGTCACCATTGGGAAAGACACCATCCCCCGTCTGCTAGGACAACTATTGTGCCGCTATGAATGTGCCTGTACTGAATATTCAAAAGTGACGGTACCCTACAATTTAGCACCACAGAATAGTTATTTCATAACTGCAGGAACTGCACACTAAGTACGGTAGTAGTGGGATCTGTAGGAGAGAGAGCTCTCTGTATTACACAGTTGGTGCTACGGTGGCTGTCAGCCATCTGTGATGGATTAGAAATGGAGGGGGGTACAATGGGATCTGTGGCGCCAAGCCATACGCCATGTAGCGCTATGCTATCACTGAGCATGCGCAGTTGGCTGTATTACTGCAGTCGGTACAGTATTGTATTCAGTTGCATTTCCATCTCTGGCGGGTGCATGCCCAGTAGGAGGGTTGCGATGGGATTTCTGGCGCATGCCCAGTGGGCCGAGAGTCATACACAGTGCATCAGGTCCCTTCCCCCAAAGCAAGCCAAGAGCCTCACATTACCATAATAAAGGAAGCTTTGTTAATCCATTTACTGTAAGCAGTCAGCTCTGCCCTAGTGTCCTGAAAAATGCTACGAATTGTCACCATTGGGAAAGACACCATCCCCCGTCTGCTAGGACAACTAGTGTGCCGCTATGAATGTGCCTGTACTGAATATTCAAAAGTGACGGTGCCCTACAATTTAGCACCACAGAATAGTTATTTCATAACTGCAGGAACTGTTAGTGAAACTACTGTCTAGAATGTGAGACAGGCCTCTGCATCACAAACTGTGCGCCCAGAAACCGCAAATGCCGCCGAAACTCTGCCATGCCATTGGACCACAAGGAAGTGCATATTTCAAATACACCAATCAGCGGCCAGATTTTCTGTGGGAAGGAATTCTTTTGTATCTGGTAGCATAAAAGAGCGTCTCAGACCGCACTAGCTATCCACACTGTGAATCTGCTACTTAACTGTACGGACTTGCTGCTCGGATTGTCTCATCGGCACGTATCAACAGTACGAACCCTTGAGATACTGTACTACTACCTGCAACGCTGCCTGACTTCTAAGTCGCTGTTGTTGCTGCTCATTACCGTGATCTTATGTACCTCGGCAACTCTGCCTGACTTCCGAGTCACCTTTGTTGCTGTACCGTGAGCTTCTACAGCTGTTTCCTACACTATCAACCCGCTGGTACTGTAAGTATGGGAGCTTGCTAGGTTCACGTTCATTTTGCAGTTTGCTGTGTTAGACGCTGATTTGCGCAGCGACTTTTCAATGCATATACGGTACCGTTTTGCTTTGCTCTGCGACCATTTTTGTTTCAGTCGCAATATTGCTGTGTTTATTGTCCTGTTTGTCTCCTTCATACAGTACTGTAGATGCATATTTGCGTATTTAGGGGCATACTGTATGAAAGCTTGATGTGAGATTAAATTGGGAAATATATATCACAAATTAGCTCAAAACTATTATTTATTAAACACAGCCTGCAAAATGAAATTTACTAGCTGGTTATACTGTACATGTTATTGCTGATGTACAGTAAGACTGTAATAACCCCCTGTGTTTAAGATACTGAACATTACATTACTGTATGTACTGTATACTGTACTCAGTCTGTATACTCAGCAACAGTACTGTAACATATTTCTCTTGTTCTTTATACAGATTTTGTCGTCAAACATGGCAAAAATCAGCAAAGCCATCAGCAAGATAATTGCAAGCATGAAAAAAGAACACAAAACAACATGACAGATCCATGCCTGGCTGAAAGAGTGTGGTGTTCTTGTTAGTTTACAGACTGTGCGCTATCATGCATTTGAGAGAACGCGGACCAGATGCACATGGTAGGTACTTTACATAAACCTTTTTTTATTACAGTATACTGTATGTTGCTAGATTGGTACTGTATTGTGTTCCAATTTCAACACTAACTGTCCAATAATTGCTATATGCTCTGTATGTGTTCTACCGTAGGAGCGTCAAAAAGATTGTGCACAAATTGACTTGTGAGGATGATGAGCGTACAGCTTTACAAATCAAATGTATTCTAAAAGCAGAATGTGACCTGGACATCTCCTGTTCCAGCATCAAACGGATGCGTAAGGAACTGGGATGGACTTTTGGCCCTACAAGGTACTGTACATACTGTAAAATATATATACTGTATATTAATAATGCACTGATTTTACATGACAGTAAACTAAAACTTGTTTTTATTTCACAGGATAAATCCCATGATAAGGGATGTTAATAAAGTAAAGAGAGTTGAACAAGCACGACGGTGGATAGAGAGTGGAGAGAATTTTAATGACGTCATTTTCACAGATGAAACTTCGGTTTCTCTCGAGAGGTTCTCAAGACTGTCCTTCCGACACCGTGCACATCTCTCACTTAAACCACGTCCGAAGCATCCATTAAAAGTCCATGTATGGGGAGGTATATCTCGTTGGGGTGCAGGACCGATCTATATTTTTGAAGGTGCAGTACAGTAATGCTTGTTTTAAAAATGATTTACAGTCCTGTACAGTGTATGCTTGTTACTGACAATTTCTCATCTCTTTAGGCATCATGGACAAGACCTTCTTCCAAGAAAGAATAGTAGATTGCTGTATGGTGCCATTTGTGAGAAAATGCTTCCCATCATGACATCGATTATTCCAGGATAATGATCCCAAACATTCGGCTTCAGCAAAATTCATGGAAGAGAGAGGGATAAATTGGGAACGCACACCACCAGAGTGAGTATTGTCCTATAGTACTGTATTAACTGTTTATTGTACCAAAAAGTATGTACAGTACCAAGCAGTAATTATTCTAGTACACTTTATACTAAAGTACAGTACTGTGACTGAATATTTTTTTTATTTTTACTTACCTGTAGGTCACCGGACATGAATCCCATTGAAATGGTCTGGGCCCAGTTGAAGAGGTTCATCAGGTCTGATGTGAAACCAACAACTAAACAGGAACTTTTGGATGGGATAATGAAGTTTTGGAGAACAGTAACAATTATATTGATCATCTCCATAGAGTCTTACCAGTTGTCATCGAAAGAAACGGTCAAGCAACTGCTATGTAGCTTATACTGTACTGTATATAATTTGTAATGTGGAGGAGGGGTTTAACTTCCTTGATGTTGCCATTTGTAATGCAGATGTTTCAAGTTTTCAGGTTCCTTTAGTTCATATGCACTACAATAGTAGTGGCTGCTTCAACATCCACATCCATAGTTGCAGACATACAGTAGTGGGTGCACCGTGAATTGAGAGACAGGCTTCTACTGTATGGTTAGAGCGGCGGTCCCTTCGACATCAGGATAAGGTGAGATTTTTGGTAATGTTAGTGCTCTGTTATCGTATTCACACAGCTGGTGTTCACCTCCATCTGGGGCACCCAAATACTGTTTTGTTTCATGTATTTTTTTTTTATGTTATATTATGGTGCACTCTGATGCACGGTAGAGTCTGCACCTGGTATAGGTGAAACTCTGAATCTGAGGCCAAAAGTGCCAGTGATGATTTTAAATTAAAAGCCAACTCTTTTTGTGTAGTCCTCGGTCCCCCAGTAGGGCTAAAGAAGTCCCCCCCCCTCTGTAAAGCATGTTACTGTAGGTTAAATAAAAATTGTCATTCATTTATACAATTGGTGTTTGTACTGTATGTTTACGTCATTTTGCCAGGCGTGAAATTATCGCTGTATTCAATTTGAAAGCTTTTCTGCCTACTGTAGGTGGGAAGTCAATGCAACGTACAGTAAGACAGTATGTAAAAAAGTTTTGCCTACTGTATGAATAGCAGGTGGAAAAATTTCGTGAATTGGGGTGCAATGTTGCGGGAAGCCTTCAACGTCCCCTAAAGGTACTGTAAACTGCGTAAGTTTTTTTTTTAAAAAAGTAAGAACACACTAAAAATTCACTTTCATTTTGGGGGGTGGAAGAAAAAAAATTGGGGGGAAAAAGTGAAACTTGTTGGGGTAAATTTACTAAGATGGGAGTTCTATTTAAGAAGTTACTGTACTGTATGTTGCCCATAGCATCCAATCAGATTCTACTGTACTTAGCATTTATCTACAGTAGCACCTTCTAGAAGATACTGTACAGTAATACCTGGAATCAGATTGGTTGCTATGGGCAAAATCACTTAATAGCACTACCATCTTAGTACATTTACCCCCTAATATATAAAATGTACTGAGTTTAGTAAAAAAAAAAAAAGCGCTAAATGGGTATACAGTAGATCTGGGCATGCGCCTGAGATACGATGATGTACAGTATTGTAGGAAACACTCAAGCCAGGTGCAAACTTGGTATTGCAGGCGGCTGTAGTGTAATGGTAAATAATCAAACCAATACATTACGCTGCCTGTACAACCCTTTTGCGGGTTCGAAGCTTGAAAGGTTACACTTTTTATTTTTTATTAACAAGGTTAGACTTTTTGGTCAAAGTACTGTGGCATAGAAATACCAGAATTTCTGGATAATGTACGGTATTAGTGAAGATTTAAAACAAAATAAAATTACCGTATAAAGTATGTACTTTAAAGGGCTCGAACCAGTGGTACAAGAAAATGGTAGATGCAGTAGGGCTAGGCATTAGCCCCCTAGACTACTGCATCTACTGTACTGTAGTTCCTAGAGTCAGGGATCACTACAATGTCTACCGTATTGTACTTACAACTACAGTTATAAGTACCGTATAATACAGACAACTGGGCATGCGCAGTGCTATGAGACTCAATACGCCACAGTGTAGCGCACAACAATGCGGTATACTGTATGGCGTACCGTATGGAGCAACAAACTACAGTACTGTAGCTGGGCACATATACAGTACAATAGATTGATTTTTGTAAGGGTTGGATAACAAGACTGAACTACAGTACTATAGTGAACATTAAAAAAATCCATCAAATTATAAAGGTCTCGAACATAAGGAGAGAAGTGTAAGCAAGACGGATCACCTAAGCCCTTGCTCACAAGTCTCTCCTACTGTAGTCCTCTACAGTACTTTATGTGACATCTACAGTACCATACGATGACGTACAGTACTCAGGCGTCTGTAGCGTAGAGGTAAGAAATCGTACTTCTACATTGCAGACATCTGTACAACCCGGGTTCGAAACCAGGAAGCTTAATAATGAAGCTTTTCATTAATATTAGACAGTCAAGGTTACACTTTTTATTTTTAATATTATTATTACACAGTCAGTGTAATAATAACACACTTTCACTGTGTGTGAATCATGACCTGGTACTGTACAGTATGATATTCCATACTGTACGCCATGGCGTACAGTACATACTGTAGCCATAGCGCTACAAGGGTATGGCTATGGCGCAGCACCACTGGCAATGCATTGCAACCCCGCCACTGGGCACAAGCCAGAGATCCTATTTGTACAGTAAACCATCAGAACTGGCTATAAGTTACCACAACGTAAACTGTGCTGACAGTTGATGCAATTTTGCGGTTTAAACGCTGAGTCAGTTTGTACTAGAGAGACCCCTCTCTTATACACAGTCAACTATCAGTTACTAAACATATTAAATTAATAATGTTACCAAGTCTAAGACAGCATTTTCATTGACACAAGTTTGCGCTCTGCATCTGCCCTACAAACTGCTGTTAGTCCACTACTGTAGCACCTTACTGTATGTACTGTAGTAATGAATTTACTATTGTGTATACTATGCAGTACTGTAAGTCTCGGACAGTGCAGAATGGCACTAGTGTGAAAATTCAACAGTACTGTTGGCAATACAGACAACTGGGTATGCGCCATAAAATAGCGCAACTTAATGTATGGCTTGGCTCCACTGGACATGGGGCACACATTCCATTTTGATTAAAATCCGACCACTGGGCACACGCAGACATTGACGCAATTTTGCGGTTTAAACGCGCAGTCAGTTTGATATACAGAAACCAGTTTCTTTAACAGGGCCCATTGCCACTTGATGGTCATAATAAATAACTATAATGTCCGCGTTCATGTCAGCGCCGGCATTGAAGCAAGTTTGCGTTCTAAGGTACAGTACTGTATGTACAATAATAAAAAATCTAGTTTCGCTGTTTGACTCCCGAAGCACTGGGCAGACATGCGCTCCACATGTACTGTATTGAATACTGAATATTTTAAGTGAAGATTTTAAAAATAAATTAAAAAAACATACTGTATTTTCAAGGTCTCGAACCCACGGAACAAGAAGAGAGGAGAAGCAGTGAGACTAGGCATTAGACCGCTAGGCCACACGCTTCACCCATTAATAGAGTTCTGTAGTTTGTAAAGTCTAATGTCTAAGCTTCTGTCAAACAATCATCGGCCGGTGATACAGAACATACCGTACGGTACATTGGAAAGTGACAGCTGGTGGGCAAAATGTTGTATTACACATCATGAAATCACACGCATGCGCTATGTAGTTTAGGAAAAGTGACACCTGGTGGGCAAAAAGTTGTATTACACTTAATGAAATCTGACGCATGCGCTATGTAGTTTAGGAAAAGTGACATCTGGTGGGCAAAATGTTGTATTACACGTAATGACTTTTTCCACTAATAAACTTTCTTTGTGGCGCGACTCATGGCGTGGTGTGTGGCGCGCCATACGTGGCGTGAGAGATAGCGCTGTGATGCCACGTTATAGCTGGGCACATCAGTATCTGCACCCCTTGCACTGCAACATGGTTTGTCCAGGTACACAGTTACTTGCTCTATTTTTATCAATGCCCAAATCTGAATCCGGCCCGAAATCACTAATGGGGCATACACACTAGATGATAAAAGTGAACAATGTGAATGACAACGATATCGTTCAATGATATTTTGTTCATATCATCCAGCGTGTATGCACTAAAGGACCAACGATGTGCATTTCACGTGGATCGTTAATGATGTTTGCTGTGGTGCAAACATGCAGGCCAATTTGACAATATTGTCAGAAAGTGCTTGTTCAGGGATTTGACAGGATGACGTCACTGATCGATATCGTTTAGTGTGTACCCCCAATATCTTTCACCAATATCACTCATACAGCACATCGTCTAGTGTGTATGAGCCTTAAGGCAGTTTCAATCACATATTATATAAAGCCCATTAATGCTTTTATAATAAGTGTTAATACAGCATAATGTCTCAAAAATAAAAAAATAAAAATCTTTGTTTAAAAATAATTATTTGTACTTCTAGAACATAGAAAACATGCATTCAATTAGACTGTGAGTAATCATCACTTTGGTCCACAAATAAACATGTAAAGTTTAGCATTGTATATTTCCATCTGTTAGAAACTTTAAATGTATGTCCCAATGGTTTCTACTTTAACACCTTTTCACACCTGATGCATTACACATGTCCCCCAGGCTACCCTCAGTTGTGAGGGAATGTGAGATCTGTCTTGCTTCAGGGGAAGTACAGTGATATTTACTGAAATTTTAAACAGTAAAACAGATTGTGAATCCCCAGGCTAGACATCATGTAGAGCCATGCAGTTATCTTTAGGGTATTTTTATTCTACTTCACTTCATAAGTAGGATAAGGTAAGCATACTTTATGAGCAAATATTGTTGGATGCAAATCCACAGGCTCTACATATTTATTTAACATGTATTTATTTATTTTAATTTTAAGAAAATTACATTTTAACCTTGCAAAGAAAGAAGAAAAAAAATGTATTTAGTGGTGGTATTTTAATCATAGAAAACTACCAAGTAGTTTTATGATAATATTGAGAAATACATCATTTATTTATCATGTTATTTATGCTTGTTCTTTTTTAACTTACTTTGGCATATTGTATCATAGAAGGTGATGTTATATGTTTCCATTTCCTTTCTTTCAGACCATGTGCATTAATATGCAGTTGCTTGTATACTATAGTATAAATTTCATAATACAGATGTGTCCTCATAGAATGTGGCTTCAGTCACGCCAAGCAACCCCTCTGAGCCTGTACGGTCCCAAGCAATTGGCCACACTGAGCATCATTCTCTCTGAAAATGTGCAACTTATTTGCATAATTAAAACAACTGGAAGTGAGAAAACTACTTTGTTAGCTTGCACTGATCAAACTGATGTGCAACCTTTGTCTGTGTGCGAATGAGTCAGAATCTGTATACGAAGCTGCAAACACTGCATTTTTTCACACCAAGTTCTTTTGTGCTTCATCTGTGACTTTTTAGGTGTTTAAAACTAATTCCTGTGCAGTTAAAATCACAGCCGAGCATCTCTTGTACACTTTGAGTGGTGTTTCACTGAATCAGAGATGCAAATAAGATGCAGATTTGAAATAAAAATAAAGTACGCTACAACTCTCGGAGTGGCTTAGTCACGCCCCTTGCATATTGTGTTGTAAATACAATATGTGTATGAGGACATATCTGTATTTAAAAATATAATTTAACTCAATAAAACTTCAAATCAAACTGCAAAAATCCAAGAAATAGTTTGCAGTTAAATATATTATCATGTTTCAGATGATATTAAAATTTTTTTTAAATGTTCCATTTCAGATTTTCATTAATGACAAAGAGGTTACATGATAGTGTCAGAATCCACATCTCTAGTTTCAATCTCTTTATCTATGTCCTGAAAAAGATGGACTCAGATTCAAGAGGACATGTAACATAACTCCACCATTCATGGAACACAGTGTGGTGCTTTCAAGCAGTTTTGTCAAACTCAGTCCTCACACGCCACTTACAGCCACAGGTTCAGGGGCATATCTATAATGGGTGCAGGATGTGTGGGGCACACGGGCCCCATGGTCCAGGGGGGCCCTGCACCGCACACCCTGCACCCATAGCATACTTACCTCTTCGGAGTCCCACGTCGGAGCAGGGGTCTGGCGCTCTATAAATTACTGGAAAATGGCTGCCGCGGCCATTCTCCCATCATTTGCGCATGCACAGTACAGTTTTCCCGGTGACCTGTGCATACTCCATAGACTCTGGGCGCACTCTAGTGCCCAGAGTCTATAACTTTGGTGCTGGCCGCGCACAGCTCAGCGTGCTGCCAGACGCCGGTAAGAGAGGAGGGGGCCCATGTTGGAGACTGCACATGGGCCCCCTCCTCTCTAGAAACACCCCTGCACAGGTAAAGGCCCCCATACATCAGAGATTGATTGCAGCAATCGTGCAATTTGCAATCGATTGTGTATAAAAATCTTTCCCTTTTTCAATCGATTGCAGATTGCAGAATTGCCACAATCAATTGAAAAAGGGAAAGATTTTTATACACAATTGATTGCAAATTGCACGATTGTTGCAATCAATCTCTGATGTATGGGGGTCTTTAGAAGGTTTGCATGCTTGAGCACAAAATTTTAAATCAAAGTTATTAAAATGATTGAGGTACTACTTAAGTCACCTGTGCTCAGACATGAATTAAGGCCCCCATACATCAGCAATCTGAAAACCACAATTGAACAATTTGAAGATTTATTGCCCGATTTTAGGATTTCCCAATCGAGCAATCTGCGCCCATACATTACAGATCTTTTTCAGTGATTTGCAGATCGATTGCAGAAAACACAGATCGGACAATCTTGAAAAGCCCATCATTTTACTGGTAACGGTCTGCAAATCTGCTGATCATGGCCATACACTAGCAATCTACAGCCACAATCTATCTGTGAATCCAACATGTTGGACAATCAGATTTAACAATTCCAATCACTTTTTGGTTGCAATCTGCGATCTGTGAAGCCCAAACATTGCAGATATTTATACACAATCGATTGCAAATTGCACGGTTGCTGCAATCCATCTCTGATGTATGGGGGCCTTAACCTTGAGACATGTTCTTTCAGGTGAACACGAATAAGGAGTTTGGGGAGAAACTACTTTAAAGAAACACATATCAATGAATGAAGCGTGTCTCCCAAAGTGCCAAGTCTCTTTTTTTATGGGCCATTCCCATTTTCAGCCAACAGATGTAATTTTTTAAGCAATAATTCATGGGACAGTTGAAAAGAAAGGGAAAATTCAGTGATAAATAGAGACATAAAAAGAACAGATCAGCCACCCTCCTCTCAAACTCTTTAACCTGCACCAGTGCAATGAAGACTGGGAAAGATCACAACCACTACAACAGTGAAACTGAATAACTTGGGGCCCATTTCATGATGTAAATCAATCTTATTCTGGCCAGTGCAGGGCTAAAGAGTGAGGACCTCATTCAGAGTCGGTCATTGCGGCCGCACAGTCGTACGCCACCGATGTTCGCTAAACTGCGCTTGCGTAAAATTCGCAATGCACGCGCGCAAACTAGCTATTACGATCAGAAATTTCTCTATCCTTCAACTTGGCCAGGTCGTTAGTTTGAGTGACAGGATGAGGTGTTTGTGGGTGGTAACAGGGGAAGGTGCTTGTGAACGGGGGAGTGGAGATCCGAACGCAGGCATGCCTGACTATGCAAACGGCGTTTTATGGGAGTGCATAATTAACTAAGCAGTGTCATTGCACATGTGACATGGGAGGATTTTACACTGACTTGACCGTAGTGCTTAAGAGAGGGTATGGTCAACCTTAAGCTCTACGACCAGCTCCGATGGTTCCTGATGGTCTCGATTAATCCTTACATGCCCAGAGATGACGTGTATTGCGAACGAAAAAGGGGCATGTTTTTAGTCTTACAGCAGCAACCTCCCCTCGCTTGTCCAGCTAATGATCCCATCTTAACGACGCAACTTGCGAGCGCTTCATTTGCATATCCGGCCCCTTTTCCCTTACAACCGAGCGGCCGCAACGACCGACTCTGAATGAGGTCCTGAGTGTGGGGCTTTTTCTTTGCATAAGTATCCTACAGGTGCTGGAATAATGGTTAAGAAAGGTCAACTTTGCAGAGTAGTGTTCTGTTGTCATAGTGGAAAACAGACCTAGACTGATCAGTGCCTCTGTGGGGTAGGTGCAAGAAAACAGCCTGGGCCCCCTTTCAATAGATTATCAGCTCCAAAATAAAAAACACTGGAACTGCATCTGTGTTGTGTGAGTAGTAGGATAACATATTAACATGAGACCCATGGAATGGCATCCAAGTATAATGAATAGAGATCCCTAAGATTCCTTGACATTAAATTAATGTAGTACAAATAAGTAACTAAACACACACATTTTAATAACAAAGTTGAATGTAATAAATAACCATCTATAACTGCTGTACTATATTATATATGCTAATAGAGTGCTGATACTGTAGATGTGGTTGAAATGTGCACCATTCTCACATCAAATATATGGCACAGTGCATCCACCTAAGTCTTTGCCTATAGCATATTGGGATGGCATAGGTGATGAATAGGGAAACCTCTTGAACACAACACAAGCCAGCTCAATCACAGCACAATCAGACACTCAGTATTCTGTAAAAAAACAACAAAAAAACTAAGGAAAAGCAATGAAGGTGATAACATTTGCAGGTGGTATACTCAAAGGGCAATGTATACGGTAAATACATTTCTCTCAAAATTAACAATGAATAACACTAGATAAATAAGTTAAGTATGCAAAATAACATGCTAACAATATGAAACTGCAGTATATACCTACAATGAAATAAGGGCCTGATTCAGAGCCGCTTGCTAGATGTGATCACTCGCACAATGTTTATGCAAATTGCGTAGGTAGTGCTACCGCACAGCAATGCATTAGCATGCCCAGTATTTATTAGAGAGTGCTCACATAGTGTATGCAGACACCCACCAGCCTGTTTTAAGATGCCCACTTGTGCACGTCATGTCCAAGAAGTGTATCCAATCATCGATACATCAGGTAACATCGGATGCTATTTCAGCACTTGAGGTTGACCATACCCTGCCGCAAGCACTGTGAGCACTTCAGTGTAAAAACAAGCCAGATGACATGTACTATGATGCTGTCTTTTAATTATGCACACCTCTAAAATGCCATTGAGATGCTCAGGCACGCCTGCATTTGCACCTCCACTCCCCCATTTTTAATGGCCAGCCCCTGTTATCACCTACAAACGGCTTCCCCTGTCACTCACTCTGCTGGGATGTCTATGTGCAGCAAGCGAATGCATTGTGAACTTTTGCTAAGGTATGCACATGCGCACTGCAATGCATACACATGCGCACAATGCATACACACTGCATACCATCGGCAGCAGCGAGAGTATGCATCGTAGCGAGCGGGTCTGAATCAGGCCCTAAGTACACAAACTCTTGCTAACTAGTAGACGGATATATATAGTGAAATTCTTGGAGCATGTACTCAGGGGCATAGGGAGGGCGGTTCCAGTGGAGCACAAGCTCCAGGCACTGAAGGTGTCCAGAGGTGGCCGCCCGCTATGTACCCAGCAGCTGCCTAAGCTGACAGCCTGCCAGGCAGAGGCGGGGCACAGGCAGTCTGTGTCTCTGTGACACAGCTGCACCATGTGTGTAGTGCTGACTGGATGGAGTTCGGTCAGCACTACACAGTGACAAACGCACAGCGCCGGCAGCTGTGTGTTTGTTTTAAATAGCAGCCAATGAGAGTCTGTCATACTCTCATTGGCTGCTGCGCCCACTGCCGGAGCCAGGCTGGAGCTCACTCATGAGCTCCATCTTACGGCTCACAGAGTGGGTAATAGGAGAGACGTCATGATGTCTCTGCCATAATGCAGAGCAGGCCGGCCTGGGAGGATGGATGGAGTAGCGGATGGCGGCAGTGGGAGCGGGGTTTCAGGTAAGTGTTTTTTCTATTTTTATTACGTGTCTACTGGGGGCACTAAAAAGGGGGGACCACTACTGGGGGCACTATAAGGGGGGGACTACTACTGG
Organism: Taudactylus pleione; assembly: GCA_031769625.1. NCBI lineage: Eukaryota > Metazoa > Chordata > Amphibia > Anura > Myobatrachidae > Taudactylus > Taudactylus pleione. The sequence continues at coordinate 5,750,205 of JAUIMM010000182.1, forward strand.
GGGCACTATAAGGGGGGGACTACTACTAGGGGCACTACATGGGGGGTACAACTACTAGGGGCACTGCATCGGGGGACCACTACTGGGGGCACTGCATAGGGGGTACCTCCACTGGGGGCTTTACAAGGGGGGGACTACTACTAGGGACACTACAAGGTGGGGAATACTACTAGGGGCATTGCAGAGGGGGGACTACTACTAGGGGCACTACAATGCGGGACAAATACAAGGGGCACTATAAGGGGGGACAACCACTAGGGGCACTGCATTGAGGGACCACTACTGGGAGCACTGCATAGGGGGGACCTCAACTGGGGGCACTACAAGGGGCGACTACTACTAGGGACACTACAAGGGTGGGACTACTACTAGGGGCATTATAAGGGGAGGGGACTACTACTAGGAGCACTGCATAGGTTGACCACCACTGGGGGCTCTATATAAAGGGCAATACTGTGGGTACTGCATAGGGGCGACTTCAACTGGGGCAACTATTTAAAGGGCACTGCATAGGGAGTACCACTACTTGGGGCACTATAAAAGGGGCTTACTACTGGGGGCACAAGGGGCACTGCACAGGGGGGACCACTACTGGGGGCACTGCATAGGGAGGTTCACTACTGGGGGCACTACTGGAAGCCTGCATAAGGGGGACCTCTCCTGGGGCACAAGGGGCACTGAATATGGGCACCACTACAGGAGGCATTGCATAAGGGCTCAACAAAAGGGGGCACTGCATATGGGCACCAGTACAGGGGGCACTTCATATGGGCACCACAACGGAGGGCATTGCATATGGGCACCACTAAAGGGGGCACTGCATATAGACACCACTACAGGGGGTTGCCCCTAATCTTTATTTTTACTTCTCTTTACTTTAATCCCATATGGACCCACCTCCTCCCTGGAACACTTGAGAGGGGGGTGCCATAGCACACATGTGCTACGGGCAAACTGGCTACACGCTACTCCTCTGCATGTACTGTAAGAAATTAGTAACCCCAGGTTACATATAGGTCTTGGAATAGAAGATTAACTTTATATAACTCCCAATGATAAAGTTTCTATTATGATTGCAGCTGCTAAAGTATTCACGCACTGAACAATACCAGATAGTAAGGTCTATGGCCCTGATTCAGAGCCGCACGCTCTGACCAGAGCGCTCGCTCTGAATCAGGACCCACCTCCATTAAAATGGAGCGTCCTCGTGGACGCTCGTATAGCTGTGGGTCACCACCCACAGCATATACGAGCGTCCAACAAGATGGTCGCGATGGTCTTGACCATCGCGACCATCGGACTTGCGAGTGAAACCCTGTGGTTGGGTTTCACAACTGTAAGGCCAGGAGTGATTTTGGCTCTATCAGAGCCAAAATCACTCCCACTGACATCACTAGTGATGTCAGTGGGGCCGGCTTCAGACGGTAGGCGTTCCCATAGGAACGCCTCCATCGGGCAGGCATGCCCACCAAAGGGGGCATGCTGTCAATCAACATCGACAGCATGCCCCCTTTGGTGCGAGACCCGGAGCGATGGAAAGTCCTTCGCTCGCCGGGTCTCGCGCATGCGCATGACGGAGCCCCCTCCATCGTGCGCATGCGCAGTGGGGAACATCGACCCACTTGCGAGCGTACTGCCGCGAGTGGGTCTGAATGACCCCCTATTTACCAACAAATCAGCATCTAACTGTCATTTCTCAAATACAGCATGCAAAGTGACAGTTAGGAGCTGCTTGGTTGGTACTTTATCTCCATCCACTTTATCTCTCTTCAAAGCTGTACAAATGTACACACAAATATGCCTCTCAACACTTACCTCCAGAGCAGAGATTTATTAATCATCATTGCCAACATATCTAACATAAAGAGTAAATGTTGTCATCATCATCATCATCATCATCATCATCATCATAGTCTTTTAATGGCCATTAAAACAGGTTGGCCAATGAAGAAGTTCATAATTATGACTTTTATGTACAGTACATCTGTCATTGAAAAAAAAATACTATTACTTTAAGAAAAGCTGCAGTTTGCTTCTTTTAATATGATTTTATTTTTATTATTTCAAATTAGACTATAACTTTTTTCAAAGCCTCAGATGTGTGCTCCTATCACTTAGGGCCTGATTCAGAATGGATGCAGTTGAGATTCAGACGCAACTGGCCAAGATTTTGTGGTCTGCACATGCACCTGAGCTGCGCTATTCATATGTCTTGATGGTCTTGCAATGCCGGTCGCAATAAGGCTTTAGATACAGTCTAATTGATCTGATTGACAAACTACAGATGTATGATAGCAGTAATGGGGCGGTACATATAAAATGTTGGTGTGTTGCCAGCATTTCTGGGGGGTGCCAAAATCAGTGTTAGCCTCTACCGATGCAGGTTCATGGCCTTGGCAGCTTAGGGGTTTCTCAAATGTCTGATGACTCGAGCAAAGTTTGTGATGTTCATCTGATGCTGCATCTTGCAGTGGATCAGAGATAGCTGGTGATGGGCATCACATTACACAAGGTGGCATCCATAAGCCATAATGCTGATTAAGAAATAAGGGTCTTTAGGCCTTTTTTGTACCAAGGGTTTAGGGCAGGGGTGGGAAATAAGCTGCCCTCCAGCTGTTGCTGAACTACACAATCTAGCATGCCTTGCAATAGTTTTAGCATGGCAAAATAGCAAAACTGTGGCAGGGAATGCTGGGATGTCTAGTTCTACAACAGCTGGGGGGCCGCTAATTGCCCACCCCTACTCTAGGGGTTCCTTGAAATTCTTGATACCCTAAAACTAATGGCCCCTTAGGTGTCAAGGGTTTTCATGCCTACCTCTAGTGCAAACCTTTCTCTGAGGTTGGCCAAATCGTCATGTGGAGAATTGCAACTTCAGTTCCCCAAGAAAGAGTGAGAGGTAAATTTACTAAAATTCGTGTTTAGTTGAGTTTTGCCATTTTAAACTCGATTTGTCTAGCTGAAACTCGAGTGAGATTAGGCTTCTGAAACACTCAAATTTACCAAGAAGCGTGTTGTGCTGAGAGTGTGTTTTCCGATGGTGTATCTGATCGAGTTTTTCCCCCGAGTTGCAAGTTTAAAATGAGATTACTCACCCAAGTTTGCAGTGTCTTCTCTCTGCAGTGTCTTCTCTCTCTTAAGATATGTGAAGGCTGCTTGTGTGCTATGTCTTTTAAAAAATTGTTTAATGTTTAATAAAAATGATGCAAGGTCCCCCCCAAAAAAGCATAACCAGCTCCAGGCTGTTCACCTAGTCCTGGTACCTAAAATTACAAGGGAAAAAATGTGTAGGGTTCCCCCATATTTTAGAAACCAGCACTGGGCTGCTGATCCTGTCCTGGTTTTAACAATAAGGGAAAAAATGGTGTAGAGTCCCCCTATTTTTAAAACCAGCACAGGACTCAAATCTGGCCGAGATGTAATGCCACAGCCAGGGAACCCTATTACTGGGTCTCCCTGGCCAAAGCATTATCACCCCAAGCAGGTCAGCCCAAGCTGGTGATCTCAGGGGAGGTGGGGAGCCCCCCAATAAAGGGATTCCCCCTCTCCCAAGCATCCAGGCTAAGTCTGATGTCCGGGGCTCTTCCCCACACACCTGGAGTGGTAGTTGTGAGGATAATAATAGTGTAAATAATAAGAAACTATTGTTTTTTACTGTGGAACTACAGGTGCTAGCATGTCTGCCCTTTGGCACTTGTGGAAGTACAAGTGCCAGCGAGCAGCCAGCACCCATACCCCCGCTGTAAAAAATAGTTAAAAAACCACAACAGACACACACCGTAGATTGTACAACTTTATTACATAAACCTACCTCACTCACACATACTTACATACTGCCTCCCCTGGGGAGGAGACATTTCTCTATTCCTTCCTTGGGAAAGAACAGGGGAAATGTCTGTCAGTCAGCCACACACTGCCCGATGCGACTGACATTTAACTTACAAAATATCACTTTGGACGGACATGTTGGATGATCTGGCATGCCTGACCGATCAGTATTTTGCTCTCAGTCCCCTGCACACACAGTACAATTATTGGGCCGATCTGCTGATATCAGGTGGATCGCCCCAATAATTGAATAGTGTATGCCCAGCATTAGCATTAGAGCCAGGGTTAGTGTGTGACAGTAATATTTTGGGTAATTGTGTGGTACTTAGCTTAAGGTCCAGGGTGAGTGTGTGGTGCTTAGTGTGACTGATAGTGTGCCTGTCAGGAATACAGTAAATGAAGAGTGTAGGAACTATGAGAATCAGTGATAGTTATACAAGGGTGAATGTGACTGAGTGACGGGGCAATGAGAATCAGAGTAAGTGACAGGCAGTATAAGTGATATAAGTGTGTTACAGGGGGGCTGAGGGCAGGGACCCTAAAGGGGAGTTATAGTGATGGTAAGGGCAGGTACACTGAGGGGAGTTGGTGGGTGAGGGCAGGTACACCTAGGTGGAGTTGGAAGGTGAGAGCAGGGACACAAGGGGGATATAAAGGGGGAATAGAGGACAGGAAGACTGAGGGGGATTTACATTGAGTGCAGCCTATTAAAAGAGTTCAAGGGAACCAGGGGAAGCTACAGTACAGATTTATTTTTTGTGAATGACGGACCTTGTGGAATGAATGTGTGTAAATATATATATATATATATATATATACACTGTGTGTATTTAGGTGTATGTATGTGTGTATATATATATATATATATATATATATATACATAGTTTTTAAGGGCCTCTTTAGTTGTGATGGCAAGCAGTCAGTAGCCTAGTAGTGGGACCCCTGCACTTCTTACCTCCATGTAAGGTATAGATGAATCCGGCCACCAGGGGAAGGTGTGAAGGGCATCTAGACACTACTCCTGGGGAAGACTCCGGTATCTGTGTCAGCACAGCTGCCACAGGCATCATCACTGAATGCTCATTGCTGACAGTGTAGAGGCAGACCATGTGGGACAGCTGGAAAGTGGAATGGAAGAGGAGGTGCCTTGCTCCTTCCTCTCACCCAGTGGTGCCCTGCCCCCAGTTCTGGCAGCTGGGAGACATGCACTGGATGCTCCCCAGCTGCTTATTATAAGGGCTTCAATGATAATCAGTGCAGCAGACGGCCACGCTGATTATCTTTGCTACACAAACTGAGTGGCTGGGGAGCATCTTTTACATTTATCCCGGCCACCAGAAGTGTATATGTAGACAGGCCAATAACACTGAGATTATACCGGCGCAGGCAGCAGATGGCACCCTGCCCCCCAGCCCAGCCTGACCCTGCCCCTAAGTTACCAGACCCACTTTTCCATTATAAGGATGACAGATATTGGGGTATGATAACATTAAAAAAAGTATTTGCAAAAATTACATATTTTTGACATACCTCAAGATATGGTTCACCCCAGATCAGTAGCATTTGCACCACATTTACACCAAGCGCAAAACAGTTTAAATACAGTCACATTCTTGGCAACACATACAGCCACAAACAGCATTGGTAACATATGTACCACATTTCCGCAGGTAAACAGTATTACTATTTGGTTACATCTCAGCCAATTCTCACCATAAAACATTGATATCCTCAATGTGGATTATTAGTCATTAAATTTATTGGATTTTAACAATTAATATTATACCTTTAAGGAATCTCAATGAGGACTACAGCAGCATTAAACGTCATATAATTAATAAATACAAACTGTCTCACCACCTTATGAACCTTAGCATTAACAGTAGGCATGTAATTAAACTGAATCTTGTATGCAGCATGATCTGACAATTGACTGTCAATCTCAGCTTCACAATCCTTAAAATCCTGTAAAACTACCACCACACCTTTTGGCATTGAGTATTACTGCATTTCTATTGCCCATGAGTGAATTAAGAGTTTATCTATCTTTCTGACTAGTATTATCATAAGTAATTTTGTTGTGTCTTACTCCATCCTGTGCATCACAGTCAAGCAAGAACATGTAGAAATGTTTTATACTTGGGTTTGTGAAGCACAGTATGTTAAAGTGACCTGGTCATCTAAGTAAGTCAAAGTCCTATTTTTATCTATAAATATTCCCTAAAAAATTTCTCTTCTAGCAATCTTGTGGTTATTAGCTGCCTTTTCAAAATAATCAAATATGATTTTTGGTACAAAATACAAAATTTTGATTTATAAAGAAGCTATGTTGTATGTACAGTATATCCTGTGAAGTTATTACAAATTAAACTGCCTTATAAAAGTCAGTTGGACTTTTTTGTTTTGTGAAGGGAAATAAAATGAACAAGCCATTAAGTTCAAACTAGAGAATATTAAAGTATGTTTTAATGGGTTATCAAAACAATCTACAATTCCACAATTGTATCTAATCTCTGTCTGGATGATAGTTTTAGAGTATAATTTGCTCTTGTTCTGTAAATCTTTCATGATCTACTATAGCTGAAGCCAGTTTTTCGCCTCTCATTTTATTACTTTACATTGATGAATTGTTACCAATTTATCACCATTACTTTTCCTTAATAATGCATTAAAACATTGTTTTAAATGGATTATGTTGTTTTTCTCTTACTGCTTGATATCACATCTCCCCATATGCTCAGAGATAACATGTGACTTAGAAGAACAAAATTTGATTTGCACTCTATCGCTTTTACTAAAAATAAGCATGATCAAGATTAATTAGACTCAACTACAAGAAGATTAATATTACTGCACCTGATACTCACATCATAAAGCTGGCAATGAGCAATGCAGTTACTAGAGTGAAACATACAGAAATATATACATAGGCAAATAATGATTAAAACTTAATATAAATAAACATTTATGTGTTGATTGTAAAAGGGACCTTACTTTCACTGTTCAGTATTTTATGTTGATATTTTTAGCAAAACTGAATTACTGTAGGTGTTTTACATGGTGAAAATAGATAAGTTGATATTCTTCTTAAAATAGTTATTATTACTTTAAAACTAGGTATATGAATAATCATTTTTGATATTACCATGAGACCTGACAGTTCAAGAATGAATATTCTGATGATGTACTTTAATGTTGCAGGTGCACACGCATATTGTAATCTGAGAAAGATTACTTGTCAAAGGATATCTTAAATTGTCAAAATACATCAGAGCCCTAAAAATAGAGATCTGAAACAGCAAACTAAATAGCATTTTGAAACTTAAATGTATAGTCAGCTTGATACCAAGACCGTTCTTGTGTTTCTACTGCTTATGGTGAAGTATCCAGTCAGAAAGTTGACAGGTTCTGAATGTGAACATTCAGAATGTAGACACGGGCTTTAGGTCGACAACCAATATGTTGACATGCAAAAAAAGACGACATAGTTAAAATGTTCATAATGTCAACATTTAACATTTCAAAACCATTATGTCGACTCATGGTTTGCTTATTTTTAGGGTTTATGTTAGGCTTAGGTTTAAGTGGTTTTAAAATTGTGTTCTTTGCATGCATTGTAATATACACCCATCAGCTGTAACTTTAAAACCACTGAAATTAATAGCAGGCTTAAGGGGTGAGATATATTTGATAGCAAGTAAACAGCCAGTTCTTGAAGTTGATGTGAAGCAAGCAGCATAAGGATCTGAGTAACTTTGACAAAGAAACCAAAGTAACACTGTGCTAAGTAAACTTAAAAAGTATATATGTAAGGTAAAATTTGTAAAAATTAGGCTCTCAGTTAGGTGAGACAATGAGGCTCCAATATAAATATTATTCAGCAGCATGCTGCACAGGGGGTGCTTAGTGTTCCTCAGTGAGTGCCAGGTCAAGGGGGAGGCAGCCAGTGTGACTGCTCACCCCCCTGCACAGCTGCACACCTCTGCACAGCTTGCAGCCTCCCTAGTCCCTCTGCAGCTCAGCACACAGAAGTGTGTGCCAGGCTGGGGAGAGAGGCTGCTGCCACTGATAGGTAAGAAGCATCATATGGTGTTTGGACCCAGACCCCAGCTGGATCCCTCCAACAATCCTGGGCCTTGGTAATTAGTATCTGCCCCCCCCCCTTGGCACCCCTGGTTGTGCTTGGAAAAACATTGTTCAGAAATCAACAGCTGCATTAGCATAAAGACAAATACGTGCGGCTGTGGCAAAAGACACAGTAGCATCTATGTGTAACTCTGAATCAGGCCCTAGGTGTCCAGCCCACAGAATCAAGACAGACAGCATTTATTTTATAAATGGGATGGGGATACTACATAGTAATATAATCTTCTTCATTTGTGTATGCTACTCCTTTTGACACAACATGTAATTCTGCAAAATAAAATCATACCTGTTCTCTTTCAGTCTTTCAAATTGTGCAAATGTTGACCAATAGCCACAACATTTCCAAGAGTCTTTTTAAGCACATAATATTTACTTAAGATCAGGAAGAGGCACAAAAGAAAAAGTCTGCAGCTATTCATTGATTTTATAAAAATATAGTAGCTCTCATCATTATTTCTGGGAATCACAGGTGGTAGCATACACCCTTCTCCCCAACCAAAACTTCTCATGAAACCTAGGGCCTGATTCAGAGCCGGATGCTCTGACAGAGTGCTCGCTCTGAATCAGGGCCAGCCTTCTGTTTTTTTACAGCGGCCTCCTGGCCACTCGCATAGCTGTGGGTGACCACCCACAGCTATAGCGAGCGGCCAGGAAGATGGTCGCGAAGTTGAAGACCATCACGACCATCGTACTTGTGACAAGACCCTTGTGGTAGGGTCTCGTTGCCGCAAGCCCTAGAGTGCTTTCGGCTCTAACAGAGTTGAAAGCACTCCCACTGACATCACTTGTGATGTCAGTGGGGCCGGCCCCAGAGGGTAGTTGTTCCCATGGGAATGCCTCCATCTGGGCAGCCACGCCCCCTGCTCAACACTCAACATTGACAGCACGCCCCCTTTGGTAAGAGACCTGGAGCGATGGTTTGCCCGTTGCTATCCGGGTCTCGCGCATGTGCTCGACGGAGCCAGCTCTGTCATGTGCATACGCACTGGCCCACCATCGACCCGCTTGCGAGCGCATAGTGCTCATGAGCAGGTCTGAATCAGGCCCCTAGTTCTTATGATCTTGGCTTGAGGAAATCCTGTCATGCAGGTGATGAGTACTGTGGCTGAAAAAGGCTTAACTTGGGTATGTGCTTGCAGTGCTGAATGAAACGGCCATCAGAACCCTGTATATCCTTCTGCCCCATTGCTGGTTTCTATTAGGAAAATGGTTGGGATGTCAGCTGTGGACTTTACAAGCTGGTCAGAAATGGAAAAAAGCAACCTCTTGGTCTGTTGCCAAGGCATTTTCCATCCAACAAGTAACTATGACCAAATTCTCTAACCTTTGAATCCAGACAAAAAGAGCAAAGACATGGGGGGCAGGTAAACTGCTGATAGATTTCCTGGGCACCAGTATAAAGTTTTAGACAGAAGCCCTTAGGTGGAAAGTATGTGGCAAAGTCTGCATCTGACAGCAAGGTTATAACACTCTGAAAAAAAACACTGTCAGTTTTGTCATTTGTTCCATATGTGTCTGCTAGAGCTCAACAACTACTGAATAAAGAAATTACATCTTAGCTCTCCGAAGTCCTCAAAGACAGGACATAACTTGATCACAGTGTGAACACCAACTTCTAGTGGATTTGCTTCAAATCACCGGGAAGGAGTGCTGTGGGCATAAACACCGGGGGACTGAGCATGAGGCCTTAAGAAGGCCCAAACTCTGCCCTTTTGAAAAAGAAGTGGAACTGTCTCTTCAATCCCAGGAGGTTAACCCCTCTCCTCACATGTCATATAACCAAATGGAACTGTTCACTAGAATTGCAACATTGTATAATTGCTATTATTGTAGAATTATAGACATTCAAAAAGTTGAATCTGACCACCTCTAACTTTACGGTAGACATTTGTAAAGATGTAAGCCATTTGGAAGCCCTTCACTTTGCCAAAAAATAGTGAGATCACAACATGTTACTTATCCTTAAATCCTATCCTTAAAAATCACATTTAGCAAAATTCATAACCATTTTAAAAACATTTAATTTAAACTCTCCTGAAGAAGTATGTAATACAATTTAAGCTCTCTGCACTCTTTAGATGATTATATGCTCTTTATATATTGTAACTCATTTCTAAATTAACTAAAACTTTTATCAGTTAATTAAATTCCTTTATATTAAACAAGTGTCATTCAATGTTTTTATAAGACTTACAGGAAATTTCTGACTATTACTGTGCTTGCAGATCAGAGCCAATTAAAATACAGTTGAAACTGTAGATTTGTCAAGGCTTTAATTGTAATAGAAAGCGAAATATGAAATCCATTCAGAAAACTGTATTATAAACAACTAAACCAGTGACTAGTTAAACATAGACCATATTTTTGGGCAGTAAAAGCATATATATTTGTACACAGGGACAGATTGAGGTTTGTGAAGCCCAGGGCAACTAATTTGTGGGGGCCCCCCCCAATAAAATGTACTGGTGATGTTATTAAAAAGTGTAAATATTCAGATCACCACAATTTTGTTAATCACACTGTAGTGCCCCCAATTAAAATTATGCAACACAGAAACCCCAGTTCACATATGTGCCAGTGGTGGTGTGTATGGGGGTTCCTGTATGCATTGTTGTTAATAAGGCACTGTTTGTACAGATTTATTTTGGCATGGTGATCATAATTAACCATAAATGTAAATGGATAAAAGAATAGTAATATTAAAATACTATCATAATTAAGCAGCAATTATTTACATGATATCTAAAAGGAAAAAATAGCTAAATAAATCTCTATATATTCTTTCAAGGATTATTTTTTACACACATACAGATACATATCACATAATTATATATACTTTCTAATCCTATAAAAAGGATTTCAGTTTGTATAATCTGTCATAAACTGTACATTATTGATTTGTTCTATATTGTCTGAGCTGACATCTCAATGAGCAATATATCATTTTAAATTAAATCTGACAATTTACATATTTGTTATTAGAGATCATGAATGCATTCTTAATGATATCATGTGTACACTTTGAAAACACACACAGATATAAAGACTAATACATGGGAATAAAACTGTATAGATTCCAGTTTGTATGTTTCATCTAAAAATGAGTAAACTAATTTGAAAAAGCTCACAATTCTTATGGGTATATTTACTAAAGTGCAGGTTTTTAGAAGTGGAGATGTTGCCCATAGTAACCAATCATATTCTAGTTATTATCTTCTAGAAGGTGCTAGATAAATGATAAGTAGAATCTGATTGGTTACTAGGGGAACAACTCCTCTTCTATAAACCCACACTTTAGTAACTATACCCCTTAGTGTTCAGTGGCCGGCGATTAAATTTATGATGCTTACGTGAGAAAAAAGTGAAATTCTGGACAACAATGTGACTGATTCAGAGAAATATGCAATGTCAATGTAGCATGCATTGAAAGCCGCACTATGCATGCACAACGATGGATTAGCAATGGCAGTCGCAGAACGTATTTCATCGCAAAGTGAGTAACGGTCAGTGTTTGTTGGAGGTAACGGGGGATAGTGAGAAAAATTCAGGCATGTCCGGATCATTTTCTGGGTGTGCTCTAATGAGCCTCTGCAAATTTGTTCAAAACTGCAGAGGCTTCTAGCTTCCTGGCTTCTTAGGAGAGCCGCTCTGTATGAGACAGCATAGTCTTACTCAGAATTTTGATGTGCGATTGATGATTCTGATGTTCCCTCTTTTGTACGTAAGTGGCGGATGCGACATGCCGGAGGTTGACAGCTCAGTGCACAAGACATCAGTTACTGTAAGTCATTAGCATATTTTCGCAAGTCTGCTGGGAATGGAATCACAATTGCGCTGGGACTTGTATCCATCTCTGAATCAGGCCCATTGTCACTAAATTTTACAATTAAAAATGTGTAAGTATTTTTATAAGTAAATAACATAACACAAACTACAATTTGCTCACTAGCTGCATACTGTATTTGCATGGTCCAATCAGTAAAAGAACTGAATTCTAGTCCAAGATGACATAGGGCCTGATTCAGAGTAGTAATGTCTGTACCGCGCAAATTCCGATCTTGTACTGCCAGATTTCTCACAGTTCCACAAAGTCACACCCCCATTTGGGTGTGGGGTGGGGGGGGCAGGGCCAGCCTTTGTTCCAACAAATGGGAGCGGAACACAACCCAGTCTTTTGGGAGTGCCGAGGCCAGGCTCTGCATTTTCCGATGCAGAATTCCTGGCTTCGGCAATGGAGCTGTGAGGGACAATCTAAGTAACCTCAGAGTTACTCAGATCACTGATGGTCTCACAGATTATCTAATACTGCATCTTAAAATGCAGCACTTGGATCTGTGATGCCGACAGGAGGCGTCTTTTTCCCACTGATGACTCCTGCAGCATTAGCATATTAGTTGCACAGCATTGCACAACCGCTTCCCTGTGGCTGTGCATACCATACAACTCTAAATCCGGCACAATGTTTAGAGACCAATTAGCCAAAGTCCCTAAATACAAACTGGTTAACAACCAGCTCATTTTACAAGTAATGTATAAGAATCTTATAGTCTGTTCCATTAAGTTCACTAACTTACAAATTAATATTAATAAATAAACTAACACAGGTAAACTGTTTACTTTTAAGCTCCCAGATGTTCCAACTTTCTTAAAACAAATTTGATGCTGTCTAAACCCTAAATAATGACAAAACATGCATTGACAGACAAGTAATTTAAAGGAAAATAATCTCTTCACAGTTCTTTTTCAATTATTACCTTTATATTTTCAACAAAGATTTAAATTACTTTCATAAGGGAAATACATTTAAATGCTTTCAAAAGCAGCTTCCGTGGATATTGGGAAGTTATTGTAGGATATATTTTTTATGCAAAATGGATTTGTCCTATTCTCAGATAAATCTCACAATAATCCCTTGCTTTGCAGCTTACAGTTGCTGTAACCAAGGTTAATTAATTAGAAATATTAAAGCTTGGATTAATACTTGGAACTGATTTACAAATCACTTGCTTACTAGCAGCAGCAGTTTTTCAAAGACAGTGTGTTTAAGCTTTAGTATCGCTGCACAACAGAGTTTTCCAGTTGTATTTTTTTAAAATTACACAAGTAGTAAATTCACTTTAAGAGATTAGAAATTAACAGAAATCTGAATAGAAATATTCAATGCTGGCCATAACTTTTATATGTTCCTGAAGATCTTAATTTAACCAACAAGTATGCTATTAATGATTATAATGATATGGATTTAGGAAACTTTAAACTCATTTCAATGGCATGTGAAGCATTAAATGTCAATTCAAATTTTAATGCATTTTGTAATAGAGTGTCTGGTAAAGTCTGGGAGTCTGGGAGATATATTTTCCCAGATGCTGTGGTTTGTGTTGCTTCTGGATTCTAATGGGGATAGTTTCCCTTTTGATGGGGGGAAGAATTTTGTGTGGCAATTGGTCAGAGTTCACTTTGTTTTTGGTTGATGCTCAGAAGAGCTGTACTTTTTTGGATGTTTGATACTTTGACACATATGCTGCCTAGAAAATCCTGGGAGGTGTTCTTACCCTTTAATTAAAATCCAGCCTTACTGAGTTACTCTGTCTTTTTACTGTTCAAAACCTGCTGACTTACTTGTGAAGGGATGAAATCTGCATGGTCTATAGTCTATGATTAATAAAATGTAACTTTTACATGACTTACAGTATAATGCACAGCTTATTAAATATTCCTTATAATAATACAATTGTATCTTGAAATTACTGTTTTTGGGAAATGAAACCAGGTTTTTTTATTTTCTATATGTTATACTATAGGGAGATATTGTACCTAAATAGGGATGATGGAGATGTGCTAGGAGAGATTATGGTTAGATGGCTGGAGATTTTTTTTATGGAGATGTGAGGTTTAATTTTCATGAAAAACACACACACACACACAATATTTGGGGTTCCCAGTCGAACAGAGTGCCGGCTTGGATCACTTTCAGGTTTGGAGTAGAACAGAGGTGGTCATTCAGACCCGCTCGCAAGCGCAGGACGCTCGCAAGCGGGTCGATGTTCCCCCAATGCGCATGCGCATGATGGAGGGAGCTCCGTCGTGCGCATGCGCGAGACCCGAATAATGACGGCCAAGCCGTCGTTATGGGACTCGCACTAAAGGGGCCGTGCTGTCGATGGTGACTGATAGCACGCCCCCTTTAGTGGGCGTGCCGGGGGCATGGTTGCCAGACGGTCACCTACCATCTGAGTCCGGCCCCACTGACATCACAAGTGATGTCAGTGGGAGTGATTTTGGCTCTGATAGATCCAAAATCACTCCAGGGCTTGCGGCAACAAGACCCTACCACAAGGGTCTCATTGCAAGCCCGATGGTCGCGATGGTCTTGACCATCGCGACCATCTTTTTGGCTGCTCGCATATGCTGTGGGTGGTCACCCACAGCTATGCGAGCGGCCAGGAGGCCGCTCCATTTTAAGGTAGGAGGGCACTGATTCAGAGTGAGCGCTCTGGTCAGAGCGTTCAGCTCTGAATCAGGCCCAGAGACCCAGCTCAGGTCTGCTGTGAACTCAAACTCAGATTTAAAAACTGAATATCAGGTTTTAGATTGCATGTAAACTGGTCCAAATGACAGGATTTTACCAGTTTGTATCAATTTTAAAGAAATACAAAACCAAATCAAACCAAAACCCTTTTTGGTGGTTTTGCCAAAACCAAAACTATAACATTTGATGTTGATTTTTGCCAAAACTAAACCAAAACATGGGGGCCCATGCGCATCTCTTTTTTTTATACTTATAGGAGTATGAAGAGAGAAGCAATATGCAAGACAGTGTTGACAAAATATCAAGAATTCAATGTTTCTTTAAAGTTTTTACAGGATCACATTTATTTATCAATCAGTTACATTCCAGAGAGAGTAATCATATAGTAGAGATTCATCATGTGATAAATGATGCTCTGCCTTCCCTTGTAAAAATATACATATTTATAGCACAAAACTTGGTAAAAAGGTAAAAAAAACACATGGCACACAGTACAAATAATTAGCAAAGAATACAGTTTCTTAGCTGCACTGTCCCTTTCCTCTAGGAGATTATAAAAGCAAATTTTTAGAATTCAACCTAACTTTACAATAATAGACATTCCCTTTTTTCGAACTATAAGATAATATATCTGATAAAGCAAAATGCCTTCAGCAAACATTTCATTCATTCTTACTAATTATCACACTTACAGAAATTTGCTTAACGTGAATTTCAAGACTTTTTATATCTGTCTTGAAATTCACGTTAACCATTCACGTTTCAGGATTTTCAAATTCTATTACATCGTTATTACTTATTGGACCAGCCACTTACTTTTTCATCACCCTCATTTTATTTATAGTTCAGATATATATATTGCTTCTTTTGAATATAATTATGTACCTAATTTTATGTAATTGCACTTCACATATGAGTAAAACATAGGCTGATTATGATAAGAATGCATTTGGAATCTCAAACATGAAAACCAAATATTTCATAGAATATTTATATCCTTAGAACATCTATCTACCTAAAACATGCTTCATGGGGTCCCCCGGCTCAAGCATACATTAAAATTTTGAGCCAAACTTTTAGCTTTGCGGCTTCTATTATTTGGATCTCACTGAATCACACAGTTTCAGAGGCATCCTCTTTGTGGTATGCATTCTACATATTGACATTCATAATGTCAACTTGCAGGAGATTGGCATCGGTATGCCGGTCCCAGTATACCAAAAAAGATAAAATGCAGCTTCAAGCATTTTAACGTTGTAGACAATATAACTGTAAACTTGCTGCTTTACCAGCATGTTCTTCTACGTAAGGCACTGCTAACCATTTGTGGCACCCTATAATAAAGTGTAATAATAAATATTTACAGTTATAATGCCAGCACTGGTAAAATAAACTGCATTTTAACTTTGTCGGGATACTAGCCCTATTATAAAGGTGTCAATTTCCTGCTCACTGACATTACAAATATCAATCAAGAATATGTATCCCCTTTCTAGAAACATACATCCACATATATGCAGCTTACTTGTTTATTCAAGAAGTTCACCAAAATTTGCTTAGCTCTCTTCATTGTATTTTGTAAACCTATAATTTGTTAATTTTTATTTTGTATCTTTTATTTTTGTTCTTAAATTCAACCATGCTTTAAGTTCTATTGGGAATAAAGTATTTTATTAAAGAACTGCAACTATTATTATTTTTCTAAGATGGAAAAATTTCAATCATTTCCAGTTCCCTTGAGAATTGTAGTATTCTAAGCCATTACTGAAAGTGTCTGGAATGTGGACTACATCAAAATGTTTTTATCTAAACCTGGTCTTCAACATCTGTGGTGCTCTAGTGTTCTATCTCACCAACTGAACAGTGCTGAGTTTCATTATTTTCGTAAGAAGCTGATGTTGCTGCATTGCCAAGGCAAACTTAAGTTAAATAATACATTCTAAAATATTTAAATTAGCTCTGTTTAAAGCAGTGCTTCTGATACTATTTAAAAATTGATCATTTCTAAAAATGGCCAGCATTGTACCCCTAGAAATCCTAGATTCAGTTTTCTGTTTTGGCAAGCATTGTTCTTTTAACACAGTTTGGGTGAAGGCCAGCAATGTGGGGCAGCTGAGGACTAAATGCTTTAAAAATGTTCATAACAAAATAACTACTATTAGTGACAACTGGCAATGCACTGGGAAGGTAGTGTGCTTTTCCATGCTCTTCTGGGGAAAAAAAAAGATTAAAATAAAGGCAGTTACACACCACGAGAGTCACTGTATACATAGGTACATATACATTAGAAAAATAGGACAATTAGTATACCGGGTTGGATACAGACATATATTTGGCACGATTTCTCCCCTGCAGTGAAAAAAAAAATATTAAAAAGAGTATTATATATAAATAACACCCAGTACTGTTTTCTGATAGTATTCAATGGTACAGTATGCAACTTTTTTTGTGATATTTTTTAATTCTTATAACTAGTTCCAGAAATTTGAAGATATAAGTGAAATTGTTTATGAAATTAAGAAATTAATAAAATAGACATCTGAAGAGTTTTGTAGGGCATGACAGCTACTATAAGTCTTGTGTCAACTTTTACCTTTTCTCTTTTTTAACAGAAAAAAAACATTGACTACACTTACAGAATATTATTCATCTTGATCTGACAAAGTTCACTGACTATAAAATCTAGAATTCAGTGTATTTAGCTGAATTTTAGATGTCAGATTTGTATGGATGAAGATATCTATTTGAGAGCTACAAAAGACCCATGTATGCCATTGCCTTATGTGTGTGTTGCAGTATGAAAGAATCCTTATAAAGTTTCTGCTGTTAAAATGTAGGATCACATACATTTGACCCCTCAAGAAAACTGTTAATAGGAAAAGGATGTTGAGAGTTGTAATTAATTCTATCTATCTGATTATATTATTGATAAAGGTACTTATTTATCACTGTTAGTAATAGTAAACCAAAAAGTATCTTTCCTTAGTTCAACATATAATGGTGATAAGGAATTATTTTTTAGCAGTATTTTAAAACCTTTGGTGGGACTGAAGTTCTAAAACAATTCTGTCCCAGTGATGAGCTTGGCAGTAAATTGATAGCTATCACAATACAGTAACTTTACTAGCTATTTTGACACTACAAATATGCATGACCATTTTACAATAACCAGTTATGGAGAAGCATGGAGATTCAGGGCCGGATTAAGGTCTGTGGGGGCCCATGGGAAACAAACTTGTGGATCATTTTAGGGTATACCACAGTTTCTCGTCACCCTAGGAACATTTTGTTTCTTTTTATTCACCTCAGTAGTAATGCCCCTCTTGCAATGCCCACTGTAGTAGTGCCCCTTATGCAATGTCCCCAGCAGCAGTGGACCTTATGCAGTGCCCCCAGTAATGGTCCCCCATATGCAGTGCCCACTGTAGTAGTCACCCCATATGCAGTGCCCACTGTAGTAGTCACCCCTATGCAGTGCCACCTGTAGTAATGCCACTTATGCAGTGCAGCCAGTAGTTGTCCCCCTATGCAGTGCTTCTTATACAATGCCCCCAGTAGTGGTCCTTATATAGTGCCCCAGACCAGCATAGGGGGGACCCCCAGTAGTGGTCCCCCTATGCAGTGCCCCTTATATAATGCCTCCAGTAGAGGTCCCCCTATAGAGTTCCCCAGTAGTGTCCCTTATATAGTGCCCCCAGACCCTGTAGTGGTCCCCCCCAATGCAGTGCCCCTTATATAGTGCCCCCAGTAGTAGTCCCCCCCTATGCATTGCCCCCAGTAGTAGTGCCCCCAGCAGTAGTCCCCCTATGCACTGACCCTAGTAGCGCCCCACCTATGCAGTGCCCTCTGTAGTGGCCCCCTTACACACACACAAAAAAATGTAAAATCACAACTTACCTGAATCAGTGATCCTGACGCGACCACCGCAGTCAGCTCCGGGTCCCGACTCTTCTATTTCAGTATGGGAGAGACGTCAGCATCATGACGTCTCTCCCATCACATGCTGCGGGACAGCCAGAAGGCGGAGCTCATGAGTGAGCTCCAGCCAGCTCCCTCAGTTGTGCAGCAGCCAATGAGAGTCTGTGTGACTCTCATCGGCTGCTGTAACATACACACAGCTGCCGCCTGAGGCTGTGTGAATGTCACTGTGTAGTGTGGACTGCGGTCACTGTGCGGTCTACACTACACTAGCGGAGGGGACACTAGCGGCAGGTGCAGACAGCACACCGCTGCTAGTGGGGGCCCCTCCATGTGTGGGGGCCCAGGGACGACTGCCCTAGTCACACCCCCCCTTATTCCGGCCCTGTGGAGATTACAGAGGAGGAATTAGAACATCGTTCTCCAGTGATAATGCCTCCATATAAACAGAGTGGCTAATGCATTAATGCCATCTCAAGGTTGAGTTAGCTAAAATGGGCAAAGCTCTGAAAAGTTTAGCCTACAGGAGCTTGGTAAATTGGACCAGACCACAGGCCCAGTTTAGAATAAAGATGACTGCAGTCTGCAACATGAGTTTGCCTAATGTATGAAATATTTTTGACATCTCCAGAACTTCTCAGGCTCTTCTTAGATAACCCTGATACTAAAATCAGGCAAAAAAACACATAAAGGTTTGATAAAAAGGCCCCACAGTAATATTAGTAGCACTAGCCAGTTGTCTAACACACTGCATTATATCCCCTCCCCACACACACAAACACTTAAACACTTCTTCTAGTTCTAAGCAAATAATTGACACATTCCACATCAGGTTCAACTGAATATTAAAACTCCCTATATTAAAGTGCTAATATTACTTTTATCATTAACAATAATGTACATGAAATTTGGCACACAGAGAAATATTGGGAAAGGAAAGTATTTCTCAGAACATTTTTAAGAATAATGTTTTTCGCTCATCCATAAAAATAAGCATAAGTGGAGCTTTTATTTAATAATGTTTTAAATGTAATAAATAATCATTGATATCTATGGGAACATTATGTGCTGGGATAAATGTCAATAAGAATGGAATATATAGAATTCCCTCACAAGGAAACAAGGACTGTCAGACTATTTATTGCAGTAAAAGTAATAGTTCAATAGCAGTCATTTAAAATCTTTCAATTATTGATATAATGGTCTTGTAGTTCCTACAATCTGTGATCACATGGGCTCAGAATCTAAAATCACATCAGTGTAGTTAGAGTTTTAAGTAGAGATGTGTGCGGACCCCCGTTTTTTGGTTTTAGCAAAACCCCCCTCTAATGTTATGGTTTTGGAAAAACCACACTTAAGTGTTTTGGTTTGGTTTTGGTTTGCTTTAAAATTGCTAAAAAAACCAGCTAAAATCATGTAATTTGGACCTGTATACATGCAATCCAAAACCTGACATTATGATTTTAAATCTGAGTATTGAACTTACAGCAGACCCCAGCCGGGATTCAGTTCTTCTCTGAACCCCTAAAATGATCCGAGCCAGGACTGGATGACTAAGAACCTCTAAGTTCAGGTTTGTTTGTTTTTCAGGAAAACCAAATTACACTTGTCAAGTTTTAAGTAGTATTGAGACTTTAGAGTTCTTGAGAGGAAATAAACTCTGTTAGTCTAAGTGTAAATTTAAACAATACAATAAATACATTTAATGAACTTAAACATTTTTAAATACTTTAACGCATGGTATCATTATTGTCCATATGGAAAGATGTAAGTTGTACTTGAAGTTGATCACAATCTATGAGGTCAAGGATAAACCAGGCTGTAGTACTCCCTATTATGCATTTTATAAGAACAGTTCTACCTTCTTCCTCGGAAAGTTTTGAGTGATGCAGGAGTAGCAGAGACAATTTGCTTCTTTAAAAATGGTTTAAGTAACTAAGGCAATTATGATCTCCTTGATCCAACATAAAAATTACAATAGTTCAGCTAGTTGTCCAGTTACTATTCCCGGTCAGTGCATTAAGAGATGGGTCATTGCTATTGTTAACCCTCTATAGTTAATGTTCATGAGAAGCCTAAATGATCTCTCACTGTGGTGGGAATAAAAGTACAATAAGGATCTTCCATCCACTAAATAAACACAACTTACCTGATGGTTATACAGTAGTTGTGATATTGAAGCAGACTAAACACCCCAGTAATACACTGTACCATATAAGTAAATATTTCTTGCCTTAGATCCTCATGAACAGGATACTTTGTATGCAGTATTGGTTGTGAAGGCAATTCACTATCACCCCTTTTTTCTTGGGAAGGAAACTTTGTCTTTATACAATTGATACAGAGAACTGTGATCATACTGGAAGAAGTGTTTAGCTGATAATATCTACAATATATATTTTTATGACTGTTATTCAATCCATATTTTTAGCTACACTGTGCTATATCTATGGGTTTATTGTTATAATTGGAATATACAGTAGAGACTGACACTGGTTACAGCGTTATATGTACTGTATATGATATGTTACAAGCAATTAACCTTACTCCGATTAAAGGACTTATTTCAACTGTTTTATGTGTGCAATATGTATAGTTTTAATAACTTAGGATACTTATAATTACATTGGTCTTTAATTCGCTATATTTCAGTGCAGGATTATTGTTTCTTTTCCTATATGATAGTGTATAAATTGCTGAATTGGCATAAGAAAATTTAAAATAGGGGATCAAGGGGGTAAAGAATTGTTATAAAGTATGAGTTGAGGTATAGATAAAATGCAGTGATAATTCAATATCAATGTAGGGGAAGAGATGAGTTAGACATCTGTAACACGGTATCAACTGGTTCTCCTCTGTAAGTCGCTGGCCGCATTGTGAATGGATCCTGTAAGTTCTAAGGTTCTTTGTTTGTACATGCTGCACAATCTAAAGATATTACTGACATTCCCATGCATTTGGATGCAGCGGGGGGATGACATATTGTGTGGTCATTCACCAAATCAATTGGTGTGTGGACTGCACAATATTGCAGCTGGATACACATGTTGTCTAGTGTGTATCCTGCAGAAAATAAATTAATACATCAATGATTCTGTACAAATTTAGACATAATATTAAAAATTATAAAACCTAATGTTTATAGGGGGTTTTCAATTTCCTGTCACCCCTCCTTGTCTATGCCCAGAATAATAAATGATTCCCAACAATATCATACACAAATAATATGGAAATAATTTTGGGGGGTTTAAGTGGCCCCTCGTGTATTTAGGTTTCCATAACCATAAAGGCAACTTTAAAGAACTACCTGCTCACAAGTAATATGAACTGAGTATGTAAAAATAGAGAAAATCAACAGCACATACTGTAGGGGATTTTATCTAGTTGGTATCAAGCAATGAACACAAGAGAGTCTGACCCTTAACACCTGAAGGTTTAAGAGATTACAGATAAAAAGCAACATTGAGATTGCTAAAGATGTGTGTGAATATGAAAATATCCAAACTGGGAATCTCTTCCTTTATAAAATATAAATTCCCAGGGCCGGACTGGCCATCGGGCACTTCTGGCAAATGTCAGAAGGGCCGATGACCAAATGGGCTGCTTTGGCTGACCCAGGCTTACCCGGTAGTACACCATCCCGGGCGGTGCCTTGCTCAGCAAGTAGACATCACAAATGCATGGCGGCATCATGATGTGCCAAGCACCATGACAATGGGGGCAGTGGGAATCTGGGCCTCCCGCTATGGAGACAGTCTGCTGCCCGGGATCCGGAGCTACAAGAGGAGCTGAGGCATGGTGTATGACATTCAGAGGAAGCGCACTTCCGGGTTCCATGCTGTTAATGAAACCCTGGCATCAGCTACAGTGCAGCAGGAAGCTGCTTCACAGGGGACTGCAAATGGTGACCCTGCACACTCCAAAACTACATGAGGTATCTCTCTCTGCCATCTCTGCCATTAATTTCCTTCTGTCTCTGATCTCACATTATTCCTCCTCCTCTTACTCTCTCTTCCATCTCCCCTGATTTTTCTCTCTCTCTCTTTCTGTTTCCCCCGATTCCCCTCTTATCTCCCCCTATTCATAAACTCTGCTGCCTATCCTTATTCCTCCTGTCTCCATTCTCCCCGTATTCCTACCTTCTTCTATCTCCCATCTCCCCCTATTCCTCCTCTCTCTCCCAGATCCCCCTCTTTCTCCTATTGGCTCAATTAAATGCAATGCGTATTGAATAATGCCGGGAATGAGCTCCCAGAGCTATTCAATTCTGCACGTTGTTTGGTCGAAGAATGCCCTTCTCTCACCCCTCGCGCCTTAAACAGGATATTTAGTCGTGAGAATGGGCATTCTCCGACTA
Organism: Taudactylus pleione; assembly: GCA_031769625.1. Classification (NCBI taxonomy): domain Eukaryota; kingdom Metazoa; phylum Chordata; class Amphibia; order Anura; family Myobatrachidae; genus Taudactylus; species Taudactylus pleione. The sequence goes on from JAUIMM010000182.1 coordinate 5,772,983, forward strand.
AACTTCCTGGCGCAATGCTGTTTTCGCTAAGGGCAGAAAACAGCATTGCGCCTGGACTTTTGTCGGATTTTTGCTTGCATCCCAGGAGAGATGAAAGAAAAAATCCTTAGTCGAGCTCAGCAGCGTTCTGAATTGAATAGCTCCGGGAGCTCATTACTGGCGCTATTCAATTTGCATTGAATTGAATGAAGCCCAATGTCTCTCCCGGCGTGCCCTATTCCTTCTCTCTCTCCCAGCTTCCCCTCTTTATCCTATGACTCTCCTGTCTCCCCTTCTCTCTCCCAGCTTCCCCTCTTTCTCCTATGTCTTTCCCATCTCCCCCTATTTCTCCTCTCTTTCCCATCTCCCTCTATTACTTCTCTTTCCCAGGTTCCCCTCTTTCTCCTATGATTCTCCCGTCTCCCCCTATTCCTCCTCTCTCTCCCAGCTACCCCTCTTTCTCCTATGTCTCTCCTGTCTCCCCCTATTCCTATCCTCTATCTCCCAGCTTTCTCATATGTCTCTCCTGGCTTCCACTATTGCTTCTCTCTCTCTCCCAGCTTCCCATCTTTCTCCTATGTCTCTCCTGGCTTCCCCTATTCCTCATCTCTCTCCTAGCATCCCCTCTTTCTCCTATGTCTCTCCCATCTCCCCCTATTTCTCCTCTCTCTTCCATCTCCCCCTATTCCTTCTCTCTCTTTCCCAGGTTCCCCTCTTTCTCCTATGTTGCTCCAATCTCCCCCTATTCCTCTTCTCTCTCCCAGGTTCCCCTTTATCTATTATGTCTCTCCCGGCTTCAACTATTCTTTCTCTCTCTTTCCTAGCTCCCCCTTTTTCTCCTATGTTTCTCCCAGCTTCCCCTATTCCTCACTCTCTCTTGTCATTCCTTATGCCTTCCTACTCTCTCCAAGCTCCCTTCTCCTATGTCTTTCCCAGCCTCCCCAATTCCTTCTCTCTCTCCCGGCTTCCCCTATTCCTTCTTTCTCTCCCATCTCACCCTATTTCTCCTATGTCTCTCTAGCTTCCACAATTCCTCCTCTCTTTCTCTCGGCTCAACCTGTTCCTTCACTCTCTCATGGCTCTCCCTATTTCTGCTCTCTCCTGGTTCAACATAAACCTTCTCTTTCTCTCCTGGCTCACCCTATTTCCTCTCTCTCTCTTCCCACTCCCAATATTTCTCCTATGTCTCTCCTGGCTCCCCATATTCTCTCTCTACCCCAGTTCCTCCTATTCCTCCTCTCTCTCTCCTGGCTCTCCCTAATTCTCCTATGTTGTGTCCCCTCTTTCCTTCTCTCTCCCCAGCTGCCCAAATGTCTCCTTTTTTTCTCCTGCCCCCCTTTCCTTTTCTTTTTCCTGTCTCCCTCTATTCCTTTTTTGTATGTTGTTATTTCAAACCTGCAGATCCATGTAGTATTAATATTATTTGTAAACAATATATTGTTTATAATATTTCTATTTTATAATATTTGTTATGGGCAAATATTCATGTTTGTGTATGTAAATAATAGACACTATTGTGTGACGTAATGTGAAAAAGGGACACTTATGTAATGTGAAAAAAGGACACTACTGTGTGATCTAACATGAATAAGGGACACTACTTTGCAGTGTAGTATGATGAAGGGATACTACCATGTGGTGTAATGTGACTAAGGGACACTATCGTGTGACATAACGTGACTATGGGGCACTACCGTGTGATGTAATGTGAAAAAGAGACACTACTGTGTAACGTAACATGAAAAATTAGGTGGCTATGCCCCTTCCCAGCAAGACCACACCTGAATTTTTTTGCGTGCATCTGCGGCACGCGCTCTCCGTGCTTCCCCTATGGATGGCGGCATGCATACTCTTTTGTCAAAATGTGTAGTTGTGGCTCTGCTTTGGTGTGCACAGATGTGTCCTCTGTGTTCAATACCCTTGCCCTAAAAAGTCCTACAGTGAACACTATCTAATTATCTACAGCTGCTAAACTAGGGCTTGGGAAAATGCCTTCCCCTTTCTTTGTGTATTACCAACACCAGTGAAGTGCCAGCTTTACCTATAAATATCTGTCCAATCTGTCTGGTGGGAAAGAAAATCTGGTCCATTTTCTAGCATCTGGGAAAAAATATCTATTGTTATTTGCTCCAACACATTCCCAGATTTTCTATCCCACCATACAAATTGGACAGAAATATCTATAGGTGTGTACACAGCTTAACAGAACCAACACAACACCAAATGTTTGACTCCCTGCAGGGTTAGGTTTAGGTGGGGGTAGGGTTAGTAATATAAAAATACTTACCTGGTGGGATCATCTGTTGCTGGTCTTCCACCATCGGGATTTAGTTGGGATCGCATTCTAAGGTCCTTTGTTTGTACATGCTGCTCAATATGAAGATGTTATTGACATTCTCATGCATTTGGATGCCGTGGGGGGACGACATATTGTGCAGTCATTCACCAAACCAATTGGTGTGTGGACCACACAATATGTCGTTTTCCTGTTGCATTTGCTGTCAGCTGGGTACACATGTTGCCTAGTGTGTATCCTGCAGAAAATAGGTGAATACGTTAATTATTCTATACAAATATAGACATAATATTAAAAATTGTAAAAGCTAATGTTTATAGGGGTTTTCATCCCCTGTTACCCTTCCTTGTCTATTCCCAGAAATTTTGTTTGTTGAGAACATGGGTCAGTGCAGCAAGAGTTAAGAATAGTGATTGCAGCAAGACACAGCTAGATGTAAAATGTACTGTACTGTTTGTACACATGTGTTCTTACACATTTTTGCTGCAGTCACGAAAAGAACACCTCTTGGCGCCCCGTGTCCCACGAGACTGTGCTAGCATCTTTTTTTTGCAAAAAACGCATCTAAGTCACAATGTGATGCAACTTGGATGCACCATCAAACTGTGCTGATTAATTTGATATGCAACACTTGTATATCTGTGTGCAACTGAGTCCCTGAATCTGTATACAAAGTGCTACAATGTAGAAGACACAGCTTTTTTCATTCTAAGTTCCGTTCATATACAGACTGAGGTGCACACAAAAATACTAGTGTTGGATATCAAATGTAATGTGTGTAGAAGAATGAGCTATTAATTTAGTGGTGGCTGACTAGGGATGTAGCACCTCATAATCCATGTCACATGGATCCACTGGGGTCACAGGTAAAGGTAGACATGCATCCTGGCAGCTGAAACTAGGCATAGCCCCTGAAATGCTAGGGCAGCTTCTCATTGCAGAGCATTCCTGAGCACCACCCATCAAGTTGACAGTGCACTCACAAGTAACAGCTAACACCATTGGGGCAGTGTAATCACCCCAGACCCTGACTCACAAACTCATTCACCAAGAACACCTGTATTAAAAACAACACTTCACAGAAGGAATGCACAGGACCTACAACAATAGAGGGGGTTGGCCATGTGGGGTCCCCAAATGCATAAGCCGGCATGGTCATTCTGTTCCTGGTCTAGTGTCACCATACTCTCATGCAGCTGCACAGTAACAGCGGCACAGGTGCTCCCACCCCCAATTTCTGAATTTGCAAGCATCATGGCTGGAGTCATGGCCAACTTCTTCATCCCAGCAACCAAAGCCAGACTCCCAGAAGCTGCCACTGGCTTTGACACCCCCCAAGCCAAGCACACAATCTGGTTGCTCCCTGGCCACCCTCCGCTATAACACTTCATATCCCAGCTGAGCCCATCTGCACAGCTCTGCTCCACAAACTCAACAGATTATTGCCAGCCCTGTGCCTAGGATTGGAGCCGCATCAGTAGAATGTGACCCAGGGGCATGATTATGCTGCATATATGATGCTGTCAGATGGTGTGTCACATAGTGGACATCCCCTACTGCCTCCGATGCTGCAGGCTGCAATAAGGGATCAGCTGCAGGTAACCCTGGGAGCATATACAGCTGCCCCTGTGTCTGTCCAAGGCCATTTGGGATGGCATAGACACAAAGCATTGGGCACATTGCATAAAAAAAAGAATTAAGAAAAGTAGAAAGAAAAGAAGGAACAAAAAAGAAAGAGATCAAAGCAGAAAATAAAGGAATGAAAAAGGAATAAAGAATCTCTAACAATTTCCAAGGGAGCAATGTAATCATTTTTCGGCCGGTGATTAATGATCGCCCGATGGAGCAAATGAATTATTTTGGGCACCCATTAACTATCACACTTGTTGCACCCAAAAGCACTGGGTTTTGATGCAAAAAGTGGCTAAACCTATCTACTGCACCCAAAGCACACACTTTTTGTACATTTCTGTTCACCACCACAGGAGGCTGCAAGCAGAAATGTGGGCACCCATGGCACTTGCACCTGTTCAGATCAACAATTGAAATGCTCTCTGTAGCACTCATTACTGAATGTTGGGCAAAAAACAATTGACTTCCCCTTAAGACTGATTTGTGGGACTTTCCTGCACTGACGAAAGCCTTCAGGACAAAGAAATCTCACAGAAAGTAACAAACCCAGTCAAATAAGAGATTAAGGGGGAGAGTTGTCAAATATTGGTGAGAGATAAAATGGAGAGAGATTAAGTACCAACCAATCAGCTTCTGACTGTCATTTTACAGACTGTGCTAGAAAAATTACCTTTTGAAGCTGATTGATTGGTACTTTATCTCTCCCCACTGTATTTTTCCCCAAGATTTTATAAATTCACCCCCCAAAAAAACTCTCCCATGCTAAAAATAGCAATAGCAAACTGACAGAAACAGTCATACCAAATGCCAATCACTATTAATTTTTTGCCATCAAACATTATACCACATTCATTAACATACATACACAGTGTTGAATGTCACAAGAAGTCTGTATTGTTATACTTCAGTGGATGACGTCCTCCACGATGTGTTTGTTGACTGCAATTTACTGATGTCAGCTTCTAGTGTGTGCTCTTATGTGTCTAGCAAAGCCATACTTGGTCTTGAAAATTTGGTTGCAGGCAGCACAGTATAACTGTCCACTAGGGTTGACTGTGTAGTTATAGGAGGGTTTTGAGCGGGTTTTCTGGATTTGGTGCTTGGTGTCATGATCTTCTAAGCGCAAACAATCAAAGTTGTAATTTCCATTTTTAACACCCAAAAGGGTTTATACAAATGCTCTACAAGACTTTATTTGCCATTACTATAAATAATCATTGTATGGGTCAGATTTCTCAGAATACTTTTTACATTTTATTGGTTGAAATCATTAGATGGAACTATTTTTGGAAAGAATATTACAAAAGTGTATTTTTAATTGAATTTATTTTTTCTCTTAATGACTATGGGGGTCATTGATGGCCTACTCGCAAGTGGCAGTACGCTTGCAAGTGGGTCGATGTTCCCCACTGCGCATGCGCACGATGGAGGGAGCTCCGTCGTGCGCATGCGCGAGACCCGGACTGCGACAGCCAAGCTGTCGCTCCGGGTCTCGCACCAAAGGGGGTGTGCTGTCGATGTTGATTGACAGCATGCCCCCTTTGGTGGGCATGCCAGGGGCGTGCCTGCCAGATGGAGGCGTTCCCATGGGAACGCCTACCGTCTGAAGCCGGCCCCACTGACATCACTAGTGATGTCAGTGGGAGTGATTTTGGCTCTGATAGAGCCAAAATCACACCAGGGCTTGTGGCAGGGAGACCCTACCGCAGGGTCAAGACCATCACGACCATCTTTTTGGATGCTCGTATATGCTGTGGGTGGTGACCCACAGCTATACGAGCGTCCAGGAGGATGCTCCATTTTAATGGAGGAGGGCCCTGATTCAGAGTGAGCGCTCTGGTCAGAGCATCCGGCTCTGAATCAGGCCCTATATCCCTTTTAATGGAACTCTATTTATTGCACCTTGCTTTTGGTGTCTTTTATTTCATGTGATAAGAAGTTGGTTCTCCTTCTTGCTTGATTGTTTGTCACCCAAAATTAGAGCAGTTTCTGAACTGCATTATTTCTGATATGAATACAAGAAGAGAGAGTACAGATGCGTTCACATAATCCTACCAATTTTATGCCACATGGATTGAGATGGCTGGTGCAAGTTAGAGGCTCAGCAACGGTTAGCAATTCTGCATATTCCTGAATTTTGTGTCTTACTTGCATCATACTCACATACAAATTAGGATTAGTATTTTTGTTGCAAAATAATTGGTATAAAGTCACAGATGAAGCATAGTGATGCATGGTGCAAGTGGGCATGCATGGTGCATGGTGCAAGTGGGCCATTCATATCAGATCTCTGTCTTTTGCTTTTTTACCCAGATTAGTGAGTAAGGGCCTGATTCATTACGGATTGCTATTGTGATCGCAGTTGCAATTACGCACACAGGGGGTCATTCAGACCTCCTCGCGAGCGCAGGACGCTCGCAAGTGGGTCGATGATCCCCCAATGCGCATGCGCATGATGGAGGGAGCTCCGTCGTGTGCATGCGCGAGACCCGAATAACGACGGCCAAGCCGTCATTATGGGTCTTGCACTGAAGGGGGCGTGCTGTTGATGGTGACTGTTGACTGTTCTCATGGGAATGCCTACCGTCTGAGTCCGGCCCCACTGACATCACTAGAGCCAAAATCACTCCAGGGCTTGCGGCAATGAGACCATCTTTTTGGCCGCTCATATATGCTGTGGGTCACCCACAGCTATGCGAGCAGCCAGGAGGCCGCTCCATTTTAAGGTAGGAGGGCACTGATTCAGAGCGAGCGCTCTGGCCAGAGCGTCCGGCTCTGAATCAGGCCCACAGTTTCACTGCAAAAATATGCTAATGACTGCAATAACAATGCCATCAGAGCCAAACATAAGGACACACACTTTACCTTACACACATCTGTAATACTTTGCAAGTCAGCAAAACCATTGGTAACATTGAGTACAATCGAAGCCTCACACACACTTGCACAAGGTCTGACCTTACTCAGGAATTGCTAACTTCATTGCAGGCAGTGAATGCCCAAGCTGCTTATGACATCGCAATGGCTACTTTATGCAAGCCCCTGTAATGGCGTTCAAATGCACTGGCACGCCTGCATTTCATCGACCACCCCCTGTCACCACCCCCAAATGGTAACTTCCTGTAAATCAATCTGTGATGGGTCTGAGTAGTTACTGTGATTGCAGTCCATTTGCAGTGGAGCCTTTGCACACTGCGCTGAGTATGCATGTGCAGAATGCAACAATCGGCCAAATGTGTGCATAATTGCAGTTGCAATCGGTAATGAAACAGGCCCTAAGTCCCACACAGAAGCTACATGAAATTCCATCATCAGCACTCTGGGCATGGATGAGATGTTGTTCTTTAAGATTTTTCTTTCTTTTCCATCTATGAAGTTTCTCTCCAAAAGTCATGGATTCTCAGTGACTGTTCATGCTCTTTCATGGATCTCATCCAATTCCAAATTTGAAAGTTTCTTTTTATATAAAAAAAATTCATAAGTCCCACAGAGGGTCGATATTTTGGGCCATAGTCTTTTTGAAGACATCCAAAGTATACACTGTAGTATAGCAGTCACCAGAAAACGAGGTATCCTGGTATATATATTGTGTGTGCATAGAAGAAACCACTGAGGCATTTAATAACCACAGCTGGAGTCCTGCGGGTTGTCCATTCTATGGAGCATATATTTTAATAGTACTTTGATCAAAAAAGTAGCCCTCATAACTTTCTCTGGGGCTCGGCTCCGATGGTTATCCCCATCTTTAGTTTATGGGGAATGCTTTGCAAAGTTTTTTGGATTCAGAAAAGAAGGATTCCTCTCCAATAACTGCTCCATGCACATGCATAAACCTATGGCTGCACATGTGAATGTTGCTTCAGTTCCCGGTGCCACTATGACAGCCATATTAAGACTAGTCAGTGCAAGGGCTTCTTTTGACCACATTGTGCTGTAGGACTGAGGCCTACAACAAGATTGGGGTTTATCTCTGCTTAGGTCATTCCATGTCATCAGTTGCATTAGAGTAGGCTAGGTATTGTTCATTGGGGCTTTCTCCTTTTGGACTACAACTTAATAAAAAGTCTAAAAGTGATGAATGGGGGGTGCAGGATCCAAAAGAGTTGAGACTGAAAATAGGGGGGGTATGAATTAAAGTGGGAGGAGTAGTGAGTAGAGGGGAAGAGTCAGGATTAATTTGTAAACTGCACCTCCTAAAAGAAAAGTCTAGATCCTGCCCTGGGAGAAGTAGCCATCATTTTTATAGGTAAAAAGCTAAAATCGGCTTCCCTTCCATGTAAGTGACTGACACATAGTGATGGGAAACTACTGTAAACATTAAGACACTGAATAAGTGGCTTTAGAGTATGGCACTTATTCAGTATTTTAGTCACTTCTTAAACCTGAGTATCCTATGTGACTTTCTAGGACTTTGGTTCCTCTTAATTTTGTTGTCATTGAAGACTGAGCACTTTTTAACAGAACTACAGTATACAAGACTCCAGAAAAATATGAGGTTTCCTCTTTTAAAATGATGTAATCTTTCTATAGTATTGTATAGTATTGTATGTTACATGTGCAAGGTAAAATGTCATCAATGAGTTTCACTCATTCTACAACACCATCTTTATGATTGCATGCTGGGTTGTATACAACAGGTGTACAACAGGATTTTTAAATGCATTTTAAAATTGTGTTTGTAATTTATTTTGTAGCTATGACATGTTCTGAATAGTTAAACCTCATTGTTATAAAGGTCATTGACAATAAACTGGTGCATTTAGACAGGACTCATTATTTAAAATATCAATTACTGGTAATATTGCTGGAATTACATTACAGATACAGTTGTTCCAGTATAAATTGTCCAATTTGTTATACAAGACAAGAATACATTTCCAGCTTTAAACTTGTAAGTTATCTATTTTTTTATTAAACCTTTACCTTTAAACATTTATGTATGGATTTTCTCTGCCTCCATGAGTCATTGCACAGTACAGAAAGTTGAAAAGAATAAATGTTGGTGGAAACTAATTTACATATAAAAGACACTGTTGATCTAGAAACAAATACATTCTGCTTCCAGACACATATTTACGAGCTTCATTAAAGCTTTACAAATAAAAGTCTGTGGTCATTTTGTGCTGATCACGAGACTGATAGAAAAGCACTTTATGTTTATTTTAAAGTTAATGTGTTTAAAATGGCCAATTGTCAGTCTAACAGTATTTTTAAAATGTAGTATACAATTTAATCAGCAATTGACTGGTGCTAAAAATAATGCAGAATGATAGCTAATTATAGTGAAAAATGTGCTCACAGACAAACAAATCTTTGAATACAAACTCAGCTTGAAAATGGTGTCACCAAGAGTTTGTTATTTAATGTATTATATATTTATTAGGACAAAAAGTTTTACAACTTGTCTATACTTTTTTCTTCATTATTTAATTTTAGCCGCAAATTACAGAAAATCAAAACCTTATTTATTATCCACTTTACTACTATTTCATGTTCAACATTGAAAAATGTAATTTAATTTGTTGAAGTGATTATATGGTTACGCGACTCTTCTTATTTGTGTAATTAATGTTGTCAGTCTATCATCTGTAAATGTTCTAAATGAGTGTGAGTGAATCAATAAATTCTGAATGCATGATCAAATATTAAAATAATCTAATGGTGAAATCTGTTAAATAAATTAAATTATACTTTGTTTTTGGTAACACATGATATAAGACATGAGAATGAGAGATTAACCCTGCTGTTGTCTTTGTGTCCACTATACGAGTGTGCTCTTTGGGTCAATATAACCCGAAATCATAAAATTGTGCTTTTCATTATTATTATATCAAAAGGCTATTCTGCAAACTCTTATTGGGTTAAATAAAGATATTTTTCTTTCAAAAAACAAAATTAAAAACAAAATACACAAGGAGGATCAAGTTTCCATTTTATTTGACTAGCCTTGGAAAGAACATATGGAGTTGTAGCAGCAGGTTGACCTACAATGTCATTCTCATTTTCGGAATCATCACCTTCCCTTTCATCCCTTGTATGTTTTCCTTCCTCAGATACATTTTTGCTATCAGATGCTTTTAGAAGCACTTGAATTTTAGCCTCAGTCAAAGGTTTTTGATTAGTCATAGTGGATATTAATTGTAGGGCAGCACAGATGGTGTAATGGTTAGCATTACTGCCTCACAGCACTGAGGTCATGGGTCCAATTCCCACTATGGCCCTAACTGTGTGGAGTTTGTATATTCTCCCTGTGCTTGCGTGGGTTTCCTCCAGGTACTCCAGTTTCCTCCCACACTCCAAAAAAAAATATACTAGTAGGTTAATTGGCTGCCAACAAAAATTAACCCTAATGTGTGAGCATGTGGTAGGGAATATAGATTGTAAGCTCCACTGGGGCAGGGACTGATGTGAATGGCCAAATATTCTCTCTGTAAAGCGCTGCAAAATATGTGTGCACTATATAAATAACTGGTAATAAACAAAAAATAAATAAATTATAGCCAAAAGGGAGAAACCAGAGCAGCATACCTCCCAACATTGGTCCAAATAGATTCGGGACCCCTGCTTACATGCCAGAAAAGGAGGCAGAGCCTCATCAGAAAGAGGGCATGGCCTCATGGCACCCCTGTTGCATCACTGTGGGGGCATGCTCAGCACTCTTGGAGATGCTGGACTGCTCCCAAAGATCTGCCTCCACTGTGGATAGATGCCATGCACATGTGCATAGCATCTGTTCACCCACTGTTCTGCTATGCTGAGCAGCAGTGACAGTGACTCCTGCTCAACTTTTACCCCCCCCCCCCTGGGACACTGCGGTCTATGGGTGGGATAGCAGGACAGTCCCAGAAAAATGGGACTGTCCCAATGAAAGTGGGCTAGTTAGTTATGGAACAGACTCCCAGAAACTTGCAATTCAGTGTATATATTCTGCTTACCATGTGGTTTTATTTAAACTTGTATAACTGTGTGAATACGTTAAATAGTGACAATAGTTCATATGTTAAACAATAAACTAAAATCAAAATTTAGTTTATTGTTTAATTTTGTTTCATTTTAAAATACACCCAAACAGAACAGCAGTGTTTACAAAATTGTTCAGCAAAATATTTATCACTATCTCCATTTCATTGCACAATTTTCACATTTCATCAGCAGAATATATTTTATTTATTGTGCTAATTGATCCCAATCCTTTCCACAAATGTATCACATGGCAGAATGAACCAACCAATATTTTCCCAGCTATAGACAATAAATTGTCAGTTGACATATATAATGCAGAATAGTGAACTAAGAGTGTATTTGGGTTAAAATTTGCAGCCATTTTGGTCAACTTTACACTACATTTTGTCCCATGGCCATTGCTACTAATATAATATGATCTCTGCACTTTTTATTACTGTGAACAAACAGTAAGGCATTTTTTTTTAATATAGGTGAACATGTTTGAAGTGGATTGATGCTATAAATCCTTGTGTATATTTAACTACTATTCTTTCCTGGAAAACATTTATTAGACAAGAAAGGATTTATTGGTATACTGCAACCCAAGCTTGCTTGCAGATTACTGTGATCACTTCAGTTGATTTTCCTCATAGCCATTGCACATAAAATATATGAAAGAAACATATCACATTTAAATCTAATTTTTTCCAATCTATTTAATAAATATATGGTTCAAAGTTAAGTTTTTAAAAATGAGAAAGTTACAATTACTTAGGTAAATTAAAATAATTGCTAACAGACACACACTCACCATTTTCTGTGAACAGCAGCCTGTATTTACATCTCAGGGGCACCAAAAGTCTCATATCTAAAACCTCACACCTTACAGTAAGCCAATCACAGATGTGAAGCTGTTTGTGGCAGCCATGGAATAGTAAGATGTCAATGTGTGTTGTGCAGATAGGTCAACAATGGGGAATGAAAACAGCGAGACTCAAGCAGTGCACAGCACACCTTGGCAAAAGTCAGATGTGGACAAATAACTAAATCAAATATTTATGGTAGTAGATTGTATGATTTGTGTACTGCTTTGATACACCTATGTAATGTATTTTTGTTTGCTTTAGTATGAACTACACTAATGTAAACATATATAAATATAATTAAGATAACCTTGCTTGTGTAAAAGCTTAAATACAGATATTGTATTACAATTCCCAGGAAGACTTAGCGGCTTATTGTCTGTTGTGTATGTTACACATTATAAATGTTTCAACAGAGTCATGGCTGTTTGTGCTATTTTCTCCACCAGAAGGCAAAACTATTTTTCCTAAGTGGAAAGATTCACCTCAATTGCTGTATATGCTCCCAACTATGAATCACTCACATATAATTTACAGAACAATTATTAGCCAATTAGATGGCGCACACTGGAAGCAATTCAATTGTTGGCTTCAAATGTGTGAAGCCATAGCAGTGACTTCAGACATTTCTTCTTGCAGCCTCCTGAGGTGGCAAGTAGAAATGTGTGATAAGCCCATAGTTTGGGCACACTAATATGGGCTTTTGATTGGTTTTGCCGCTTTGTGCTGCTAAATCGACTGCTTTTGGGTACGTCAACAGTAACGGAAGCCCAATCAGAGCAACAATTGAACTGCTCTGACAGGCACCCACTATTTTGGGAACCCAAAAAAACAATTAAATTCCCACCTTAGAACCTTCAGTTCTATAGCTATTCCCTGACTAGTAGTCTGGTACACCTCTTGCAATTTAACATGGATACATCTATAGCCTAACGTTAGAGAATCCCAAGAAATATTGTTTTATATTAAGCTGTGTCCTAAAATTATTCAATTACCATAAATGTTATTAGTAGAGGCAAAGGATATTTTCAAAAGTGTCAGACATTTTCACCTCACTACACATTTAAGGGCATATGTACCAAAGCTTGATGTGAGATACAATTGTGAGATATATATCACCAGCCAATCAGCTCCAAGCTATCATTTCTTAAACACAGCCTGCAAAATGTAAGTTAGAAGCTGAGTGGTTGGTGATATATGTCTCACAATTTTATCTCACATCAAACTTTGATACATATGCCCCTTGGTCTTGGAATTTCTCACATTTCTCTAAAAATTATCCTTAATTACCACAGTATTACTCCAACCTCACCAAGAACAGAATGAAACTACAGTATGCTAGCTCTATTTCTTAAATACAGTAAATGCAGTACAAAATCATCTTAACAGTATAAGTGGAACTGAAAGATTGTATTGGAACTTCACAGCTCTAAAAAATTGTATGTACTGCTCCATTTGAGAGGCTTGTCATAAAATTGACTTACATCCAACTGTAAATGAGCCCCAAAGCAGTTACATAGTTTAGCACATACAGTATATTAAATGTTATATTTAAAAAAAATAAAGACATCTCTGATGTTTCTTTACTTTCCAAGTTATATATCAGCTAGATAATGAGTGTAAGGTGTAATAATAGATGGTTGCAAAATATATAAGTCTTACAAATCATGTATAGCAATCACAGTAAAAAGAAACATTCTGCTGGGCGTAGACGGCCAATAAGTATACTCTTTTCCATGGACACACAAATGTGAGATTTTTTTACATAGGTGTAAGTGTGCATTACAAAAGCAGCACTTTTACTTTCTAGCAATATAACTCTCACCCTTCTACCAGGTTCATGTGATATGTTACACATCACCTGAAAGACAGCACAGAAGCCCTGTAATGAAGAACACATCTCCAATTCATCTAACTATTGTGCTAGGAGTTCCACAGCAGGTAAGCCCGGGCTATAGAACTGGATGCAAAAATGTTGTAGGCATTAGTGGATTCTAGAAGTAGACCCACCCTGGTCTCCAGGACTGAATGTTTTTTTTAAGGTAAGGTTTAATTGTGTACACAGGGCTTGATTCAACACAGATCGCAAGATTGCACATGCACACAACCACTGCAAAATTATGCAAATGAATGCGATTGCAACACTATACCAAGATGCCCACCACTGTATATAGCCGCCCACTTCCCATTACTTACATCCACAATACCTGTGCAAGTCTGTGAAAACATCGGAAACATTGAGTAACATTGGACCCATAATCACAGTTGTGATTGAGCTGACCTTACTCACAAACTGCTAAACTTCCTGTTGGTATCTAAAGCTCAGGCTGCATATGCCAACGCAGGGCCTTAATTCTGCATGCCCTTGTAACTGCTTTCAAATGCACTGGCATGCCTGCATTTCTCCGACCATCCCCTGTCACGACCCACAAATGGCACTTCCTGTCAATCACTCTGCTATGGGTCTGCGTATCGCAGTCCCATTTGAAGTGGAGCATTAGCGTATGCGCACTGCAATGCATATGCATGCGCAGTGCGTAACAATCAGCTGATTATGTGCGTATTCGCAGTTGTGATCCATGCTGAATCAGCCTCACAAACCACAGGTGTATGACAGATCCTTTTTATTAGTTATGGTCAAAGGACAAATACTGTAGTCAAAGTAGTAGCCACAATAATGCCAGATCTATCATATTACCTTCGGGTAGATTTTCCTTTCTGTAAGCAAAAGATGAGGACTGTAACTCAATTCTATTACATTCCCACCTACAAGACTTTGCAGTGGACCAGCTTAGCAATACTACCCTAGCAAATGATAACTATTGGTTTAGAGAATCTGATTCGTAGATAGATGGAATTGCAGAGCCACGCTGTGCAATTTCAGCCATCTAAATTGCTAATGCAGCAGGAGGTGTCTGTAGGAAACATAAACCTCCTTGCTGGATCTGTGATCCCAGTGCTGCAACCAAGGTCACAGCCTGGGATCACCATTCCAACCATCGGAAGGTTTGCTCCTTTGAACAGGTTTTGGAAGCTGAAGCTTACTGCAGACTGACCAAGTCCTGGTCACTTGCGAGGACAAGAAATCTGTATCTGTCAATCATGCTGCAGCTTTGGGGGGGGTCTGTGTGCAGACCCCAAAACATCAGAGATGTGCTCAAACCATTAGGTAGGCCAGTGGCGACGAGAGGGGGGCAGCGGATACAAATTACCAGGGCTTGCTGGTGGGACCTGGTGGGGGCCCAGGTCCGGCACTGATCCTCCCCCTCTTATATCACAGCAGCCCAGCACACACTGCTGTGTGTTGGGCTGCACTAAGAGTCTCCTATGCCTGTGGGGGGGGAGCGATCAAGCTGATCACACCCCCCACTGGTTATGCACCGGGCTGAGGGGGCTCATTGCACTACCTCTCACCAGTGTGTAGTGCCACTTTGCGTGCTGCAAAACGGTTTCTCTTTTTTTTACCTAAGGGGGTGTGGCCACACCTCCCGCTATTAGGCCATGCCCCTTCTTCAAAAAATATTTTCTTACATTTTAAAATTATGGGGTCTATTAACTAAGCAGTGTTAGGAGAAGTGAAAAGTGAAGAGTGAAAAGAGATAAGGTGCCAGCCAATCAGCTCCTAACTGCCATCTCACAAGCTGTGTTTGAAAAATGACAGTTGGGAGCTGATTGGCTGGTAACATCACTTTTTAGTCTTCACTTTTCACTACTCCTTAAACTGCTTAGTAAATAGACCCCCTAAATGTTATTATTATTATATTTCATGATTGTACTAAATAGCATGTACTGCACAGCAGTGTACATGTGTGGCACTAGGAGAAACTTTGACACTTAAAAGTGTTTTTATTAAGAAAACAAAAAGCTTTTCTCCAGCTTGTTTGCTGGAGAATTCAATACTTTTCTTTGGTACACATCTATGGATGGCGTGTCCACTAACATGCATCCAAAGATTAGAAAAGCAGTAAAATAAGTTATCCTCTCATGGTGCATCAGTCTCGTGAAGTGGTTTGTCAGACCCACTTCTGCGTGAAAAATATGAAAATAAGATGGACAGAGCAAGCCAAGTCGCACAGGACCTGGTGAAGGGCTGTTTGATATGACTGCAGCCCTAGTGTATGAGGACACAAAAGTCTGTGTCAGGACAGAATATTTACACAAAAGCTGTCTTGTTAGGGTGAAACAGACAAGGCTGAAAACAGAATGGGAAATACAATAAAAATGCTTGTAATTTTGTTTAAGATATGAAGAATTTGATGAATAGACCCCATAATTTAAATTTAGTAATATGTGTGAAAATAATAATGGCTGTGTCTTTGGGTATTTCCCTATGGGTAAGGAAGATAAAGAAGCTGCAAATGTGAGATGCCTCAGATTTCCCCTCTCAGTCCTATGAGATCCAGTATATCATGGAGATAGGGCCGCCATCTGGGGGGGACTGCCGGGACTGGAGTCTCGGGCCCAGACCCTGGCTGAATGGGGGGGGCCCAGATGCTGCTACCACCCGCTGATGCTGCTAGCTACCACCCACCGCTGCCGACGTAGTGGAGGAGGAGGCACTCCTCCACCACCCTGAAGGATACCTGTTAGCCCCTGTTATGTTTAATAAAGTTTGTTTAGGAGTTGGAGGAACCACGGATAAAGAGGGGAAGAGTAGAAGAAGCCAGAGCGGGAAACTCTGAGTCTTCTACAAGGAAATATGGTAAGTGGAAAAAGCTGTGCATAGCGGGCAGATGCCAGATGGATTAAATAATAATAACAGGGCAGGGGCAGTGAAGTGAAGTTGGAAAAAAGCTGGGAAGGGGGCACAGACTGGATTTAATAAATGTGGTGGGGGGGGTGAGTGAAGTGGAGAAAGCTGGACAGATCATGGCATAGACTGGATTTAATAAACAGGGGGGAAGAGAAGTGGAGAAAGAGCCTAACAATATTTGCCCAAAACTTTTGACAATTTTTTTTTATTATGAATGACTGTTAGGGGGGTGGTGCCTTGCCTATTTTGTCAGTCCCGGGCCCCACAAATTCTGATGGCAGCCCTGCATGGAGATATATGTGACTGATCTATATATTGTAGTGGATGTCAGCTGATACTAAATATAGCTTATACACAGCCTGTCAGTGCAGGCAGTAAGCTAGACCAGTAACAAGCTCCCTTGATTAGATAATCCAAATCTCCAAACAAATGTATGTAACCAATACCTCTGAATTTCTATTCAAGTATTTTTGTTGATATTGCTGCAGTGTGCTGGAGGGAAAATTCCTTTTTTCTGTAGTTCAGTGTAAACCCCGTCCTTTACAAGCACCTGTGCAATGTCATTAAGCTGATGTGAGTGACCACCATACTTTTTTTTTGCAGTTCTGTAAGGCATGAAGGGAGCCAGCATTGGCAGTATGTGCTGGTCCGTATAATGCCATTTGGAGGTTTCTGGGGTACCTCCTAGGTGAGTCAGCTCTCGGCTTATACATGTGCTGTTATCATTCAGTACATTCATTTGTAATTATATGACCCAGAGTGGGTGCTACTATTTAGGTAGCAACAATTATTTTGGGGTGAGCTTTTGGGCATGGGGCCCCCAGAGTTGCTCTGGCTGGGCCTTTTTCAGGACATCATCACTTAATTCACATAGATATTTTTTCATCATCTTTATAATTGTTTGTCTATTATTTATGCAATTTTAATTCTTTCTCATTATAGTAACACTATTGATTTATCTTTACACATCTATACTTTACACTTCACTATCACCTTTTTTCCCTTTTTTGTGATGCCCTGGGGATTGTCCTTGGCTAGAATCTTTTGGGGTTCCCTGTGCCTCGGATGTGAGCCCCATAATGTTAGGGACACCAGTATAGAGGAGCCTTGACATTGGCCCGGCGCTTATTCATATATTTGCAATTGTATGTAACCAATACCTCTGAATTTCTATTATTATGTAGGATTCAACTATTTTTGTTGATATTGCTGCAGTGTGCTGGAGGGAAAATCCCTTTTTTTGTAGTTCAGTGTAAACCCTGCCCTTTACAAGCACCTGTGCAATGTCATTAAGCTGATGTGAGCGACCACCATACTTTTTGTTTGCAAATCTCCAAACAATCCAACCTACTGTATGAGGACCTCTAATAAATGAAAAATCTGAATATGGTGAGTAATATAAAATTAGTAGGTACAAACTAATAAATCTGTATTTTCTAAAACTCACCCAGGAAATGTCAGTTCTCAGAGTGTCATCCACATCAATATGTTTTCTAAATGTTCTTTCAATCCACGACATCTAAAAAAATAGAAACAAAAAACAGTGCATTTGGTGTACATAATATAAATGAAACAAAAGTGGGGTTTAGGCCACCTGTTGAAGGCTGTCATTCAGCTTTAAATAATTCACTGTGAGATATTTTCTTTCATTGAATTATTCAACCATTAAAGTGTGCCCATCAGAGGTGATAGAGGCTAAGACAGTAGAACAATTTAAACATGCTTGGGATAGGCATACGAATATCCTTACAAAGAACTGAGGATCACATAGGGTTGAGGTTACCAAAAGGTAAAAAAGGGCAGACTAGATGGGCCAAGTAGTTCTTATCTGCCATCAAATTCTATGTTTCTATGTGTATATTGCCAATACAATTGAGAGTGTTCTTAAAGTGAAAAGAGTCTTCTCCTTGTTAACACAATTATTTGTTTTGTTTGCAAGCAAATTCCTTTATTATCCAAACAGATAAAAACAGCAAATGGGGCAATACTATTACTAATACCATTTTGCACTTTAAAGTCAATTTGTTTTTTTCTTTCAGAATGGCCAAATCCTCATACCCCACTTGTTTCCATCTACAGTACCTTGAATAATCACTTACAGTATGACTGTTGAAGTTCACGTAGCTGCAAGAAAGAGATACCACTATGGCACTGTCTCAGGGAGATTGGAGGGTTTCAGCTGTCTGTCATGGAGCTTGTCAGAAATAATTTACCTTTTAGCAGTGCTGCAGTAAAATATTAGGATTACACTGAGCCATGTATTTAATCTACTTCTAAAAATGTATTTTGGAAGTTTGGTGGTAATTTAAAGAGACAACAAAATACATCCAGGGAAATGTGAGACATTGATTGCAAGGGGTTCCTTACCGGTATGGGTAATGTGAAAATAAAACAAAACATCCCAGAATGAATAGGGTCATAAATGCTGAATGTCCCGGTTGCATATAATTATCACTAGCATGGCTCCAATATGAGGACTCAGTGACTTACAAAGAGTGGCGTTTATTGGGAAACATTTGTCAGGTGCTTCAGTGACAAAGAAAACTAATTTGCTAGTGTTTCATGAGCACATTATCTAAGCATGAAACCCTGAGGGAAAATATCATTAGCATATGATAACAATGAGCAGAAGAGCATACTACAGTATAATTATTTCTGTGAATTAATTCAAAGTGCAAGAAAAACAGATCAGCAATACTTGTCACACCTGGAAATTCACATTGTTGAGTTCAGTATTGCAAGGTGGATGTACTATTGAACTGTGTTTACAACAGTGAATGGTTTTAGTTTTCTGCAATGTTTTGCTTGGTGAATTTTCATGTCATTACTTGTGTGCAGTCATTCCTAATTGCTACATACTAGGGGGTCAATTTACTAAAATGAGAGTTTTTAAAAGTTTAGATGTTTCCCATAGCAACCAAACAGATTCTGCCTAACATTCGTCTAGCACCATCTAGAAGATAATAGCTAGAATCTGATTGGTTGCTATGGGCAACATCTCCACTTCTAAAAACTCTCACTTTAGTAAATTTACCCCTAAGGGTTAATATTCATCACATTTAAAAAAGTTATTTTTATTTTTCTGATGGGAAGAGGAGAATGATAATCACTCATCCACACACCATCTGTAGTCACACAATGATTGATCAGCATGACACTGATGTTACCCATATTTATTGACCTTTCAGATACCAGATTTAAACCCAAATAAACAATTATATGGATATTCCAGAACAATGTCCGAGGCAATGTTTTCTACAACCAACTAGAGTCAAATGAGTGACTTTCCAGACATTGGTAGACTTAATACCATGGCAAATACAGGCAATAATAGGGTTACTTTGTGGTTTCCATTGTCTTTTTACTACCTATTCATTACATGGCATACTTTCCTTTGTACCTTTATTCTTGGGAGAACAAGTATAGAGAATGTTTATCATGACATGTATCAAAACAGACAAGTTTGCTATCTTAACCTGTGTTCTTCTGGTGTTTTGGTATGCTGACAGGAAGAGGCATCCTACTGGGACCCAATTCACACAACCATTCAATTGGATTACTAACTTTAACCTACTACTAATGTTAACTAATATAATTTATTGTTATATGCAACTGTTGTGTATTGCTTGATAGGTTATAATGTGATTGGGTACGTGACCACGACACTGATAATGCCCACTGTCAGAATCCTGACAGAGTAATCCTGATGATGGTAATCTCAATGCATGCAGGTAAGTAATCTAGAGCTTTCGATAACCTTACCCCTAGCCCACCTTTCCTACAGCCTAACCTGTCCCTCCCCTCCCGCAGTCTAACCCTAACATTTCCACTAGTGCCTAACCCTAAACCTAACTCTAAAACTAATACTCATAGTTGAGATCACAGCCATGGAGATTTTGGAGCTGGAATTCTGTCTCCTGTCAGTATTCCGGCACCAAGATTCTGACAACCGGCATTCTGTGCACATGGGATGCTGACTACATTCCGTTATAATGTCCATGATAGTCACCACAAATGTTGATTTTATTATTTATGTTTTTATGTTTATTGCTTACATTGTGTATAGGTTACTAATTTTCTTCAAGGTAGCTTATTTTAAGTATATGATGCAAGCTGATCATCTATCTAAATGTATTGCTATTATTGATATAAATATTATTATTATTATTATTATTATTATTATTATTTTATTTTTTAAAAGGTGCTATATATGCTTTGGCTTTGAGATTAACCTCTATGAATGCTGTTTGTAAAACTTTTTTCTTATCTTGCAAAATAATGTAGGATACATATAACTGTTAAAAATTATTTATCTCTTCAACCAACACATGGCTTGATCACAAAATTATATAAGACCTACACTTTGTTTTAATAAGAAAAATATTTGCTTTCATTGGAAAACATGTTTTATGTGAGAACGCAACACACTCAGCTCACTCCCATCTGAAATTAATACTTACAAAAAAGGTTATTTGAGCCAAAGGAAATAATATACACACAAACACTCATTGCTAATCCAGGTTTCTGTGAATTTGTCACAACTATAACAATGACATGAAACAGGCAATAAATAAGATTAGTATTACACAGAAAATTTAAAACACATTACATGAAAAATAATACAACAAAATATTAATGTGTGACTTGTAGAGTCATACGTTTGTCATTATTGAAGCTTAGTGTCACAGTAACACAAGTTGTCCACTAAAAAGACTACAATAATAATGTCAATTATTTAAAAAAACTGCTCTTTTTACCTTACTTTCCCCACAACCACAATCATGCTAAATTCACTACCCAAAAATTCCCATAATGTCCTAGAAGTTCCGCATTTCATGAAATCATTATATGCTTTAACAGCTATCACATGTCACAACTAATACATTTGAAGCAAATTCAGCTAAAACAAGAGGTGGAACATAGTAAAATTTGGACAAGAGCCCATTGATACCATTGTAGCCCTCTATGTCCCCAAGCTCTGCTCCCAAGAGAGCAGCAATAGGCTCTATTGTTTTGTGTTGTACCCCTGTCAACTCTGAGCCCCACAGCAGTGGCACCTGCACCACCTGCAGTTGTATCACTAGAACCTTCTTGTGTAGTAATCATGAGTGGTTGCATGCAGTATACACTCAACTGAGAAATATTGTCTAACAAGAAGCAATGTAAGCAAAATGTCCTACTGTCAGTGCATTGATGTGGTGTGTCCTCTCAAAACAATGCATCATAGAGGATACCATTTTTTTAACTGTCACAAGTAATTACTGATTCACATTGTTTTTTGTTTGTACAGTAGCGATGTCCTTTCCCTAGATAATACATCTAAATGACCCAAAGATATACAGTTAAATGCAGTAGGTAGGGGTGAACTACAATTTCTTCTAATATATAAAAGACCATAGTAGTGGACACTAGCGATGAATTTCAAAATTTCACAGAAAACATGTATACCAATCTGTAACACTGCTAATTCCTGTCACAGTCCTGATATATTTGTTAATTATCATGACAGATGTCTGTATGTAGTGATGGTTGTTCCCTTACGTAATACAATATTTATCAATCTCCAGTTGCCCAGGGAAACAACATAGAGACATTTGTCATAATACATTTTTTACTGTGTCATTTTGGACGGTATTGTGGTGTTGGTATAGACCTGTAGTAGACTTAGCAGCAGACAGATTCCATAGTGCAGGTGGAGGATAATTGATATTTTAACCTACAATTTGTTGGTGGTGTGAAATTTTTGGGGTCCTATTAAATTGGAAATGCATCAAAATTTGTTTTGTCACAGAATTAGATGGAGTATTGCGGGTACACTGCAATCTGCATGTAACATCATTATATGGCCATACTCACCTAGGTTCCCCAATCATAACAAATGAAAATGTCCTTAGTTTGCAATCAATGCCATTTTACACATTTAAGCTGTGCATATTTTAGTACAAACAAGGCAAATAGGCAAATGATATCACAAACCACAAGGAAATCTATAATCTTATCATAAATAAAATATTTACCAAGATCTTTTTGCATTGCAATTATGAATGATAACATTTGTAATTTAAATATTTTGAAAGTTCATTTTAGTAAAAAATGATCTTTTATGAATGAAACATAGTGAAACTATGCAGTCAGTCAAGTGCCTTGAAAATATGAAAGAGAAATTGCAGTTTTAAGATACATATTTTTCACGTGGAAACTTTATGCTGGAAGGCACTTTTTATGAAGATATAAATCATTATGACAACTGGTTTCCCAGGAATGTTATTTTAATTAATTACAATAAACTATAAAATGAAATGAAAATAGTATCACATACAAAATAAAGTTTAATTATTCACATACAGAAAAATGCATATACTGTATTTAAAATAGTTATGTTTTATCTGCGTCCATGTTCAATTGTTTACAGTACATGTAGTTAACATTTGCAATAATACACAGGTTTTTATGGCATACCATTAATTTCAGGATTTTTACAATATGAATCTTAAACTACTGCATTAGTCATTACATATAATTTGCATACAAGCTCAAACAAATCTCTTTAACTTGTTGTAAAGAAGCAGAATTATTCCAGTAACTAATTTCATTTATCATGTTGTTAGAAGCAAATAAATATGTATGCTATTTCATATTATTCAGCAAATCTGTATATTTTTTAAGTGTTTTGTGACACAAGCTTTTTTTATTCGATCCTTTTACTGTATGCTATGTTTTTAAAAGGGTTGCCCACTTTGGACAATGGACCTGATTCAGCACGGATCGCTATTTTGCTAATGCGCATGCAACTCAGTTGCTAATATCTGTGCTTATAAGCAAATGCATTGTGATCACAATATGACATTGCGATTGCAGCCTACAATAAGGACGCCCACTTTCCTTGTCTCACATCCATAATACTTAGCAATATAGTGAAACAATCAGTAACACAGAGTAACATTGGGCCCATATGCACACTTGCAGAAGCCCAGACCTTACTCAGAAATTGCTAAAAGCCACCCACGCTATCAGTGCTATGGCTGCATATGGCATCGCTGTGCCTAATTTATGCACACCTTTGAAATGCTGTTGAAATGCATTGGCACGCCTTTGTTTGCCGGAACACCCCTCCGTCACCACCCACAAACGCCACTTCCTGTCAATCACTTATGGGTCTACATGGCCTCGGTGATCGCAGTCCCGATCACAGTGGCTAGTTCGGTGCACTGTGATGCATACACATGTACAGAACGCAACAATCGTCTGATTGTGTGTATTAGCAACTGTGATCCTAGCTGAATCAGTCCCAATGTCTGCTCTTTAAACCTAACTCCTAACATGTAACAAATAGTATATGGATAACACTGACATTTGACTCCCCTGCAAGAGATGTCATTTGTAGGACAAATTATACTGCATTGTTTTTATATTGAGTTCCATATGGCTGAGCTTTTCATGGCATCAAAAGAGTCTTTAATTAATTTGCTAAAATTATGTATTTCTATAGTAGATGACCCCTAAGAGTCTCTTATAAAACACACTGAAGCGTCCAAGCCTCATTTCAGGAATAGGAAGTGTTTCAATTAACAGGACATTATAGCTGTATTTAGGGAGCAGGGGTGTATCTAGGGATCCAAGCACCCCTGGCAATGTAATGTACTGGCACCCCCTACCCTCCTTATGTAGTGCCCCCAGTAGTAATCCCCCTATGCTGCATTGCCCCAGTAGTAGCCCCCTATACATTGCCCCCAGTATTAATCCCCCCTATGCTGCATTGCCCCCAGTAGTAGTCCTCCCTATACAGTGCCTCCAGTAGTAATACCCCCTATGCTGCACTGCCCCCAGTAGTAGTCCCCCCTATACAGTGCCCCTAGTAATAGTAACCAGTAGTAGTCCCCCCTATACAGTGCCCTCAGTAATAGTACCCAGTAGTAGTGCCCCCAGTAGTAGTCCTCTCTATACATTGCCCTCAGTAGTAGCCCCCCTATACAGTTCCCCCAGTAGTAGTCCCCAATACAGTGCCCCCAGTTGTAGACCCCACTATACAGTGCCCCCAGTAGTGGCCACCCCCCCTAAATTGCCCCCAGTAGTGGCCACCCCTATACAGTGCTCCCAGTAGTGGCCACCCCCATAAATTGCCTTCAGTAGTGGCCACCTCATTACAGTAGTGGGCACCCCCCCATAAAGTGCCCCCAGTAGTGGACACCCCCTATTTCAGTGTTCCCCCCCGTGCCAGGCTTACACACACAAAGAACAAAAAAACTTCAACTTACCTGGTGCTCGCTCCTGACGTGACCGCCGCTGTCCAAGTCCCGGCTGGCTCTTCTGCTGCATGGGAGAGATGTCATGACATATGACGTCTCTCCCATCACATGCTGCGGCGGGAGCCAGAACACGGAGCTAATGAGTAAGCTCCAGCCGGCTCCCTCCGTGGACGATGCAGCAGCTAATGAAAGTCAGGCAGACTCTCATTAGCTGGCTGCTATTACAAACACACAGCCGCCGTTGGCGGCTGTCTGTCTGTAAACTGTGTAGGGCAGACCGCTCTCACTGCGGTCTGCCCTACACTTGTGGGGCCCGGGGGACTTGTCCACCCCTTGGCTACTGGTGGCACTGCCGAGTGGCACCCCCCTTTGGGTGGCATCCCTGGCGAGTGCCATCCTGGCCAATGGGTAGATACGCCCCTTTTAAGGAGAGACATTGGACAGTATACCACATCCACATTTGACAATAGTCGAAAAGCATTAAGTGGCCACTCAGATTCCTAATTTGTATATTATTCTGTCATTCTGTTTTCCATTTTCAGAGGAGGAACTGTCATTGAGAGGGAAGTATGAGTTTCTGTGACTTTCTTACATAACATGGGGAAGCATGGTTGGTGCAATGGTTAGTATTACTGCCTCACAGCACTGAGGTCTTGGGTTCGATTCCCACCCCCAGCCCTTACTGTATGGAGATTGAAAATTCTTCCCATGCTTGCATAGGTTTTCTCTAAGTATCACTGGTGTGGAATATGTGTGCACTACATAAATAACTGTTGATAAATAAAATATCTTACATGCCCTTTATATCTGGTAGGTGAACTCTATTGAATTGTGATCTGAGATGTGGTGTTTGATATATGCATTAACTTTTATGTATATGTGAGTGCATCAGTGTGTTATCAGACTGGTGTAGTCCTTCGTCAGAAGCGTGTACTCAGCTCTCAAAATGGAGCTCAATTGCAATAGACAATTTGGTTGACGCACACAGACTTATGACAATACCCCACACATTTCTTATTGGTGAACTCCAGACACCTCAAAAAGCCTTCAAATGGTTACTTATGGAAAAGTTATTGAAGTTATGGGGCATGAATTTCATAAGCTTATAGCAGGAAAATATGACCTGTTGGTAGCTCTCGAAGAACAGGTTGGCTACCCCTGGTTTATACTGTAGGGTGACGTGTTCTTGTTTCTCTATTACTATTTGTACAGTGGAGGATCTGAATAAACCAGTGACATACAATGACATGACACACAAACAATTGCTCCTTTTGATAAAGACATCATTGTGAATGAGCTGGAAGTCAGCATAAAGAAACCGTTGCATGAACGACACAAGTATAATTAATGTAAAAAAATTTTTTGTGATTACGTCTGTGAATGAAGGTCACCTGTTATCATTTTGGGCTGGAAAAGATACCTTTATGTGCAAGACATAAGAGGAATTTAATGTGAGTGGTGCATATAGAGGGAAATCGAGTAAGAACCGATATAAGGTAATGATATATGAAGTTAACATCCCGGTTACACTCACAAGCCTGTCATATCTACAGTGCCTCAATATAACTTCCCTCCCTCTGTTTCTGTATCACTATATTTATTTGGGGTTAAGTGAAATCCCAAGGTGAAGTTTCTTGGAGCTCATTGTGCGCCCACAACCAGAGGATTTCTATTGTCTTTATTATACCCAACAGTTCTTTTCAGTGACAAAACAACATTGTTCCAAGATAATTACAAAAGGTGGACTCAGCATAATGGAAGCAATTGATAACAAGAGGTTTGCTAAAAAAATCGCAAACATTGGAGACCATAAACTATAATAACTCTTAGTCTGTACGCTACTGGATTATAAACTTGCATACGCCTAATGAAGGAAGGAGCAAACTTCATGCTGCAGAGTTTAAAATGTAGTTTTCAGTGGGACAGCCAGACCTTGTCTCCTGTACTATATTTGACTTTGGAAATATCTGTCTTTTTCTGTCAGCAAAGAAGCCTGTGTTTTTCTTGACCTTATTCCAGATCTTAGAAAAGTTGCATATAACTGGTAATTCAGCTGGCATAGGAGATAAAATACATGTAAACAGTTTAGGCAGGACAGGAAGGCACCTGTGTGGAGATCAACATGTAGAGAATAAATCCACTCAATTATCCTAACTGAATGAAATATGGACTTTTAGAAAGGGCAATGGGTCCTATTTGACCTTTTCTGTCTGTCCATTTGTGCTGAGAATAGAATGTGAGGAGCATTTCAACTTGAAGTGACTTTGCAGAGAGCATGCCAGAATTTTAAAAGAGATTTTCCAAGATTTTAGGACTTCAAATGAATGGTATAATAAAGAAAGACAAACTCTCATTATGGAGCTCCCTAATTGCATCATCAGTGGTTTGGTGTTAAAGTTTGTAGTAAGAGTCAAAAAAGCTGTAAGAGGAATTACTCAAAGTACAAGTTCTCAAACTACAGATGAAGTAATGCAATTTCCTTCAGCCACATAACTTAGAAAGGCAGTATATGAAGACATCTTGTGGTTTTGCTGAATGTGTACTTGAATACTTGACTGTAAGAGGATTTACAGAGTGACAAATGATTCCACTTGTCTCCGCCCCCAGTGCAAGTTAGGCTTTATCATTTCCCAGACATTTAGCACAAGTTCCAAGAAGATAGCCACACTCACTGTAATAGAAACACAGTTTTTCATACACTTACTGTGTTCTTAAACCAAGAGTGGGCAGCCTGCACATGCTCTTCTGGAAATTGAGCTGGAGGAGAGAATTATGATGAAATAGAACTAGCAGCACATGAGGAATTAACCCTTTCTTGAGTTTTTTCCTTATACCATGCACAGGTATGTGAGATTATCTTGTCTGGAAATGCAGTTCAAATGCCGGTGGGCGGGATTCCAGCAGTCAAAATACCATTGCCGTAATCCTGCCACCCAGCATAATGCCGACGCCGATACACTGAAGGACATCATGATACCGGGGTTGGCATCCCAACTACCGGAATGCTGAACATCCAGAAGGCAGTAAGTATGTCCAGTTAGCTGGGGATGGGGGGATTAGGATTAGACACCCCTGGGGCAAGGGCATACCTACCCATTGGCCAGGATGGCACTCGCCAGGGTCGCCGACCAAAGGGGTTCCACCAGCAGCCAAGGGGTGGACAAGTCCCCAGGCTCAACAAGTGTAGGGCAGACCGCTGTGAGGGCATGATTCAGAGCCGCTCGCAAAAAGTGAGCACTCGCTCTGAATCAGGGCGGCCATTTTTTTTTTACCCGCCCTCCTGGCCACTTGCTAAGCTGTGGGTGACCACCCACAGCTTGAGCGAGCGGCCAGGTAATGGCCTTGATCGTCGCGACCATTGGGCTTGTGACAAGACCCTTGTGGTAGGGTCTCATCTGCCACAAGCTCCAGTGGGCTTCCGGCTCTAATAGATCCGAAAGCTCACTACTGACATCACTCGTGATGTCAGTAGGGCTGCCTTCAAATGGCAGGTGTTTCTTCAGGAACACCTCCGTTTGTCCAGCTACCCCCCCATCCAACCTACAAAACAGGGCGAGCTGTCGAACAACATCGACAGTCGCCCCATTTGTAGCCAGCCTCGGAGCAAGAGAATTTCTCTCTCACTATGGGGCTTGCACAAGCCACGCATGCGCAATGCACAGCCATCAACCTGCTTGCGAGTGGGTCTGAATCAGGCCCTGAGAGCGGTCTGCCCTACACAGTTTACAAACAGACAGCCACCAGCAGCAGCTGTGTGTTTGTAATGGCAGCCAGCCAATGAGAGTCAGACAGACTCTCATTTGCTGCTGCGTCGTCCGAGGAGGGAGCCAGCTGGAGCTCACTAATGAGTGCCATATTTTGGCTCCCACCACAGCATGTGATGGGATAGATGTCATGACGTCTCTCCCATTCAGGAGAAGAGCAGGCTGGGACTAAGAGCTGACAGCGGCGATCGCGTCAGGAACGGGGATCAGGTAAGTTGTATTTTTTTTCTGTGTGTGTGTAAGCCTGGCACTGCGGGGGGGCAATGAAATAGTGGGTGGTCACTACTGGGGGCACTTTATGGTGGGGTACCCATGACTGGGGGCACTGTGCAGGGGTGGCCACTAGTGGGGACAATTTAGGGGGGGTGCCCACGACTGGGGGCATTGTACAGGGGTGACCACTGCTGGGAGCAATTTAGGGGGGGGTGGCCACTACTGGGGGTATTGTATAGTGGGGACTACTACTGGGGGAACTGTGTAGGGGGACTACTACTGGGGTCAATGCAGCGTAGGGGGGACTATTACTGGGGGCACTCTATGGGGGGAACTACTACTGGGGTCTACTACTAGGGACACTGTATAGGGGGGACTACTACTGGGGGCAATGCAGCATTGGGGGGATTACTACTGGGGGCACTGCATAGGGGGGTAGGGGGGCATCAGTCCATTACATTGCCAGGGGTGTTTGGATCCCTAGATACACCCCTGCCCCGGGGGAGGGTTGGGTTAGACACCACTAAGGGAGGGTTAGGTGGGAGATGGGAGGTTTAGGGTCCTTACCTGCACCTATTGGGATTCTCCACTGTTTGGCATTCAAGTGCTGGTATTTGAACCAGCAGCTATTCAGCTGCTGGCTTCTCAGACCGATTCCCTTGACTGTATGCTTAGTTCTCTATCATTAACCTGATTGGAGAGACCCTGCCAGAATGCTTTTATAAAGTCTTAATATTCCAATGAAGCTAAGATGCTAGTGTTATGAATTGAATTGACAGCTTGGGTCCCTTGTCTAAGATGAAGAATACCAGATACAGCAGAGGTGACTTAACTAGGAATATCAGATATCTTCCTAAATTACTCTATAAGTCAAGAGCAATTATAGAGCAATATGTCATTTTTGTCCCAGAGTGGAGAAGCCCAGGACAAATTCTGACTAAAAAAAAAAGAGATATTGTATACAACGTTTGCCTTTTCTCTAGGGAAATTAGTTGGTTTCACTCAAATTTAATAGGACATTGGTTGAGAAAACCTGCAAGCTATGGTTTCTCCATATTACATTTTAGAAGCATTGTTATCTATAACTGTATGGGTATCTCAGAATCTAAATTAGAATTGGCATGTGCAAATGAACCCAGCAGTGCATCAATGCATTGTATTAATGTTTGCAAGCAAGATATGATTTGTACTTGATCTTTTTCTTGCTTTGTTACTGGAACCACCAGATGCAGCATAGGCTCTTTCAATGTGAGACTACCTGCAGAATCCATTCTCATTGGACATATCATACTGTCATAAATCTGCAGAGGATTTCGAAATCTCAATCTTTGTGTTAATAATTGAGCAAGCAGAGACAGAGGTGATAAGTCTGGTGGTATTGACTAGAGACACAAACAAAGAAGTTTGGGCTTCAGTGCACATGGTTCATGTATCATGCCCACCTACAATGGTTGCTAGCATGAAAGACTGGGAGAAATCAAAGAGCTATCAACAAGATGGGTTTGGAACTCATGAACAAGATGTCAGAATCCCGGTGCCGGCATACCAATGGTAAGTACTGGGGTTAGGGGAGGTAAAAGTAGTAACAGTCTGCAGTACATCAAAGAACATTGCTATATACCTAAGAAAACTGCTTTTGCTTACAATGCTAGTATCATAAACAAATACTGCATGCAAAGCACATAACAGGTACAAAATTACTGTAGATATATTTGCATATTTCTAATAACTACTGTTTATTTAAAATATCTGATTGGATGGAGCACAGTTTTTCATATATATGTAACAAATGATATGGTGGAGCTAATTATACATTAGTGTCTATTGCTGACTTTATTTTGAAAAGAAAAATGCAATAAGTGGAAATTAAATACATAAAGTTACAATAAATGTTTAAAAATGTTTTATGAAAAGAATAGTAGCAATATCCATTCAGACATTGATGTGTATTAAAATAATTATTACTTAGTAGTCAAATTCATCAGATAAGCTTCCTTGAATTGGATGCAAATAAATATACATTATGATTAAATTTAGCATTTCATATTTACATTACTGTGTAAAAAGACATTAAAAAATATTAATAGAAATTTACACGCATAGAATGGTGTAAAAGTAATTACTAAATTGTGCTTTACTGAATTAAAGCAGCCCAAATAAATCTGCAGTATACATTTAACTGTACTACTGTACCAATAAATCATACTTTTAATAAGCATTGTAGTCTAACTGGTTGCTACAATGAGAAAATAGAAACAAACTTTCAAACACATGGTACAAAAAAAACATCATATCAAACATAAAGTAATAGGCATATATTGAAAGCCATCTGGCATAGCCAAGTATACAGTAAAATAATGAACCACTTCTACAGGAAGTAGGACAAAAAAATTGTAATAAAGAGCTAGGACCATTTCAATTAGTACAACTTGTGGAAATGTTTCAATCTTATGTAAGGCTTACTGGATATTTGTTTTCTATTCAATACTTTCATAGGAACATATTGTAGTAGCAATGTTGTGCAGAGAAATTAAAAAAACTGGGAATTTAGGATTCATTCATTTTGTCAATTTTTATTTATAGTAACCAATTTCAAATGTCAGCCATATAAATGAAAACACTGTCACTCAACCTTATAATGAAATGTGGCTTCTTCCTTGGGATGATGAAGAACTCACAGAAGAAGCCACAATGTGGACCAGTCAACTGAAGGCTCCTTACCAAATTGGATCTCTAACACCTATTGTTTTTTAATTTCTTTTGTAAAATTCCTTTTTATTGTTTATTTATCTTCTAATTGATTTTTTTATTTTTCATAATTATTTTATTTTGTGTACTATATTTTGATTTAAGCATTTTTTGCTATTTTACTTACATTTGTTTAAAACTCTCTCTATTTAACATTTACCCCTTACCTCCCCACCCCCCACTCCTCCACCTGCTCACTTAAATCCCATGACCATCCATAGGGAAGGGTGGGTAGGAAAAGCTTTCCATGCAGGGAGCCCTGGTGTACTGCTGGCTGGTCAGCTGTGCAGGGAGCTTTGCGTCCTATGAATCAGCATAGTGTGTGTAATGGTTTGGCCGGCCCTATGCAAAACATGGTATGTGTTGAAATTCATCCAGATGTAAAGCTTGTACAATGTCACTTATGTTATTAGAAAAAAAATCCATAGGATAGTCTAAGTGGGGTTAGTTTTTCCAACAGATTGACAAAGGTAGAGAAGCCAGTTATACAGAGAGTATCCTGCATATAAATGAGCTGGCATTTTGTGTTATATACTGATGTTGAAGGAAATACACTCTGAGGTGTAATGTGGAGCCATGGCACCAGGAGCATGACTACAATATGGCGTCCCCCACCCCATTCTAAATTTTGGATGTGCATGTATGACACATAAGGGACATATGGAGGAGACATTTAGCCACAGTCATATTTATTGATTTAATGCTCCAGCTAAATTAATTATACAAGTATCTTATAAATTAAACAAGCAGTACCACAGCCATATTTTTATATAAGCAATGCTCACAGCCACATTATACCAGTAATATGTTTTCAGCAGTGCCCCACAGTTACAGTCTCTCTGGGATAAGATGACAGGATCTTATCCCCTCCCACAGTAAAAAGCCACCCAGAAAAGGAGGATGGGAGTCAAAAATAGCTTGGTGCACTGCATGCATATAATCTATTGCTGTTTGTACTCTAGCATTGCATTGGAGCAGGTGGGTAGTGTAAAAAAACCCACAACTGCGAGGATTTTCCTGCAGGTGTGGGTTTTTTGCTATTCTATTAGGTGCATGGTTTTTTATTAAACACGTGTCAGAGGGTTTTCTTCAACACCCCTCCTGAGCAAGCATGATTTTTCCTAAAATTGTTGATACTAGGTTAAATCACCGACACTTGCTCTGACACCCCTGCAGCGCCCACCCCTGAGGACTATTTAAGCAATTGGAAGTATCCAATTAGCTTAATTAGTCCTTAATTACTTACCTCCAGAAGCGCTGTCTTCTTCATCCTGCGTCGGGAGCTGGCTCTTCTGCAGCAGTGGTGAGTATGTTAGTGTGTGTGGTGTATGTAAGTGTGTACGAGTGTGTGTGTGCATGAATGTGTGTGTGTGTCGGTTTAAGTGTGCCCCTGCAGTGCTAGTGTGGCCCCCCGGAATTGGCGCTGGGAGAACTACATCTCCCAGCTGCCCTTGCTCCTCCCACCAGCCCCTGGGATTCTCCAGTAAGAAGAGAGTGGGGAGGCCGCCGGGAGCCATGGAGACTACAGGAGACAACCAGTAAGGTAAGTGGGTTTTTTTATCAGTAAAAAATATACTCTGCAGGGTTTTCAGAACTGAAAACCCCAGGACCAGTATTTTTGGAATTGAATACCGTGTGTATCGGGAGCGTGCATAGCCGTGTTATTTCTAATTTGGGCGCGAGGGGCGCAAGGTTTTTACCTCGCTAAACCTTGTGCCCAGTCGGATATGCCCCATGTCTATACCATCACCATAATTACTTTTACTACTACTCATTCTCACAATTGTAGAGGATTCAGAGATGGTGGGAGACTACTCTAGGATTACAATGTCAGAATCACACATAGTCGTGGACATCCTTAGACTTTTCTCAGGAATCTGTGAAGTTTGTGAACACACAATTTGTTCTTCAACCTTTCTATTCTTTTGTGCACTGATTTGCCTGTTTTAGAGGCAGGGCCAGATTGGGATTCAAGCTGCCCTAATGTGCATGGAGTCTGTTGAGGGGGTGGGGCCTGTTGAAGGGGGCAGGATCCCTCCTCATAGGGCCTGATTCTAAGTGGGATGCAGTTGTGGCCTTCCTTGGATCTTTTGCTGCAGTTGAGCCTGGAATTTTGTGCTAATGCAGCTACAGGCCCTTCCCTTATCTACATCCATGCTTCAGAATAAGCAAGGACTAAGATGACTACTCTCAGTGTCTACAGATGCCTCAATCATGCTTTTTGCATTTTTAGACACCACCATCGGTCGCACCAATTACATTTTCACCAGCCTTATGCTAGGTACAAATCATCCATCTGAGTATGGTCTCTAATGTGAGCAATTCAGCATCTCTGTATGCAACCACTGTCAGCAACATGCCCATGTCACTCCAATAACACATCCATACTATGTTACATTTGCGTATGATTTGACAACCACCTGTAACTGCCTAGGAAAGCTCAACACATTTTTAATACACTTCTTGTTACATGCGCCTGAATCTGTACTGCAACTCGGTGCAAACCCAATAGGGACACATGCGCAGTGAAACTCAGATAAAAAACATTTCACCAAAGACTAAATGCCCCCACAGAAAACATTAACACATTGTCACCCGACATGATAATAACCATATTTGCCCCACTGACAGGAAAACAAAACACATTGGCCCCTTACAGGATAAAACAAACACTTTGGCCTCTGACAGCAAAAACAAAACACATTAACCTCTGGCAGGACAAAAGAAACATTATACCTGGGGCCAGGGGAGGGGGTATGGTGGACGTTATATGTTCCAAGGGATGGGTGTAGGTGGATAGTGTATGTCCCTGGTTGGGGGGTACTATATTTAGGGGTCTAGGAATTAGAGCACGGGGTGTTTGACCAGAAGAGCAGAGTGGGGGCCTTAGGAGGTGTAGAAAAAATCAGGAATATGACTGCACTGTTGGTGTGTCTATGAGTAACATTAATAGTATTGCTTCACTGAAAATTACAAATATTCAATAAGGCTTCTCTCAATAAATATCTATTTATTTGTTTTTAATAAACATGTACCATATAAACAACACATATTATACTACACACACGTATATAAAACAATAAAATGCAATAAAATGCAAAATAGCAATTGCAGCTTGTATTTCTGCCACATGTGATACTCAAATACTGCATTTAAATAGTGAGGATAATAATAATAATAATAATAATAATAATAATAATAATAATAATAATAATAATAATAATAATAATAATAATGTTGAAAGTTCAAGAGAAATATTCTCTAATTCACTCACTAGTACAGGATATACTGAATGTTAAAGTGCTCTTACCCATCTGTATAATATAAATTCCCAAATGTATCATCATTTTTGAAATAGCTTAAATAGTCTGGTTTAGCCTGAAGTTTCCTCACTGCTCCAAGGCCCAGATCTGCAGGTCAGGGGTGTATCTA
This sequence comes from Taudactylus pleione, assembly GCA_031769625.1. Taxonomy (NCBI): domain Eukaryota; kingdom Metazoa; phylum Chordata; class Amphibia; order Anura; family Myobatrachidae; genus Taudactylus; species Taudactylus pleione. The sequence goes on from JAUIMM010000182.1 coordinate 5,807,854, forward strand.
GGGGTCTGAGTGCCCCCGGCAAACTAAGGGAGTGGCTCCCCCTCCAATGATTCAATGATTGCTCCCACAGGAAATAAAATAACACACACTGATTTGTTACCCCCTCAGCCACAAAATAAATAAAAACAAACATTAATTCCCCCCAGGCCCCTACAGAAGATTGAGTGACATCACCTACTTGTCTGTCACAGAAGCTGTAGAACTAATTGCAGGAGACCAGCCTCCAGTCACTTCACAAAGTCCAGACCAGTGAGTGTCTCCCTCCAGAGAGTCCAGACCAGGTCAGTGGGTTGGAACTTGGTCCCACTTCCTCCCTCAGCACTTCATCACCATCTGCAGCCCTTCATCACTGTCATAAGCCCCTCATCACTGTCTTCATCCCCTCATTACCATTCTCAGACCCTAATTACCTCCCTCAGTCACTCATCACCCCCATCAGCCACTCATCACCCCCATCAGCCTCTAATCACCTTCCTCAGACAACATCACCTAACTCAGTCAGCCCACAGCCCCATCCCCTTCCACAGCCAGCCCCTATCACCTTACTCAGCCAGCCCCAGCACCTTCCTCAGCCCCATCAACTTTCTCAGCCCCGTCACTTTCCTCAGCCCCCATCACCTACCTCAGTCCACATCCACATCACCTTACTCAGCCAGCCCCATCACCTTCCTCAGCTCTTAGCCCCATCACTTTCCTCAGCCCCATCACCTTTCCCAGTCAGCCCCCATCACCACATCACAGACAGATCCCAACTTTCCCAGCCCGAGACCTCATGTTGCTGTACACTCCTCATTTCTGCCTATTCATCCTCATACCTGCAGTTCCTGGCCACCAGAGTCAGCAGTGCAACATGTGCCCTGACCCCTGCTGTGATCTAGATGCTGTCATTAGGTGTGTGTCCATTCATTTAAAGCACACATGGTGTGTGACATCAAACATCAGCTCAGCGCTGCCAGATCCAGACTGAGTCTGACACTCTCTAGTGATTGTAACAGACTCAGTGTGTATGTGCAAACTAAGCACCAGGTAGCCAGTAAATCACTGGGGTGGGCAGCATTTAATCTTTGTGCCCACAAAGGGATAGAACTGGCTGCAGGTGGCACCGCTGGATGGCAATGGTGCCCCCCCTTGGCTGGCGCCCCTGGTGAGTGCCATCATAGTCAATATGAAGATATGCCCCTGCTGCATGTAATTTATTCCACTGCTGTAATATTGTGCTCAGTATAGCTGTATAAAGCAGCCGCTCCTAACACTGGGTGCTCCCCTCTGTGCTTATTTACCTTGGTCTGAGTGATAAACTTTTGGTTTGGGTATTCTAAGAGCATAAATTGGCTTTGCAGAAGTCTCAAATAGTCACAAGCAGAAATAAACCTTTTCACATTTACATGTTTCGCTCCATGCTGGGAGCGTTTTCTTGAATGTGTTTTTTAATTGGGCCAGGTGGTTAAGGGCAAGTTGGACTAGCATCTATTCAGGTGGAGTAAAACAGACATAAATCCAGCACAAGTATATTACTTGTTGGGAAACCAAGAACTCATATTAGAATTTGCCTTAGGAGGTTTGTCCACCACTGACTACAACTCAGGGCCTGATTCAGAGCCGCTCGTAAGCGGCCACTCGTTCGCTCTGAGCAATGTTCGCACATCTGCACATGCATATGGGTTGTAATGCGCATGCGCCAACCAGTCATTGTGGTTGGAAATCGAGCGCTCGCAAAATAGAGAGTGCCTGCTAATTTGAGTGACATATTGAGTCGTTTGTGGGTGGTAACAGGGGAATGTACTTGAAAACGGGGAGTGGTGATCCAAACGCAGGCGTGCCAAATGGTCAAAATGGGCATTTTAAGGGTGTGCATAATTAACAAAGCAGCGTCATCGACCACGTCACTTGGTAGTTTCTTAGCCTCAACTGTTCGCATGATTGAGGTAGGAAAATCCTACCACAAGCACTGCGAGCAGTTCAGATGCCTTTTGATGTACTCGATTAATCAAATAAATAGCGGAAATGACGTAGGATGCGAGCGGCTAGGGGGCGTCTTTACAAAATAGCGAGTGCATGTTTCGTTCGCTCGCTCAGACATAGAGGTGTCAACAGACCGCAAAGAGCGAGCACTCAATTTAAATAGCCGGCCCCTTTTTTCTGAACAAGCGAGCGCAAATAGTGTCCGGCTCTGAATCAGGCCCTCAGTTCATATGGCTTATGAATATATGTTACATGCATTAAAATGTAACCACATTTCCTTGAAAGTCTGATCACCTTTGAGTTTATACAGTTCAATGCAGTAAAGATCCTGGCAGCAGAGGAAAAAATGTAGGACAGTGTCCTTACCGTTACTACTTGCTCCAATGTATATAGTTGCACTTTTTGCAAATGCACACCTAAAATTTGCCATCAGACCCAACTGTTCAGCGAGCAATTTCATCCCAAAATGCTGCATAGTTTTGATGAGGCAATAAGATGTGGTCACCAGGCTTAAAGTTAAGTTGGCTCACCATGTTGGTCCATAGCACAGTTTCAAAGTGCAAACAATGTGGAATGTGCTGATCCATGGAGCAGTCACACAGAGATCAGATAGGTAGCCAAAGTGCTCAGGGACAGCTACTGATAACTCCTGATGGTTCCTGACCCAAAGGCGCAGCCCCGGTCACTTCTACATCACCCACCATTACTCCTGGCTAACACCATGCAGAAGTACCTGCTACCTGGAGCACATGTGAGCTTCCGGCTTACATTCCACAGTTGAATGCAAATCCTGGAAGCACAGCCACGTGAATAAGCCTGGGCCAAAAAGCAGGTAAGCTGACCTGGAAGAGGAGAGAATGGGACCAGCTCAGTGGGAATGGTGGCCCAATCAGCCCCTGTTTAGACCCATCTAGAGTCAGCACAAGAACCTGGTGCCTTCAAAGTCATAAAAGATGCCTAATTGTATTTGGTCCTAGTTTTCACAATAGGCATTCTAGTGCATGAAAAAACAGAATCAGGACCACAACTCACAAATATAGCTGTGGTCTGAGCATTTCCTTGCAACTGTATGTGGTATATGGCATTTTGTCAATTTAACATTTTTTGACAGTAACTTTGCCCTCCATAGTTAGAGGTGATATTTTCTTAAAGTTTGCCAAGTGTGTCAGTTTTAGATTTGGAGTGCCCTTTCTTATACCTTCTTTTTACCCTATGACCTTCTTTAAGTAGATGTTTAAGTAGCAGTCTGACTCATTCATGATCGATTTACACCAGAACTGTCACCACACCAAGTGAATGTACAATGAGATTTACCAGGAACTCAGAAACTGAGAGTCAATATAAGTAATACTGTTTACTGAACACCACAGTGTACAGACTGTATACTGCACATTGAATCCTAGCCCTGGAACCAGCACCCTTCTCTTTACCAGCCCAATAAAATAGTACATAGCACAGGGAAACCAATACAAGGTCAGAACAGTAGTATAACCAAGTAGAGATGTACTAGGAACTGGTCTGTATGCAGCATGAAAGTTGCAGTATAATCAAATAAAATGCAGGTAACACAAGATAATGGATAAGTCTGAATGCAGCATGGAAACTGCAACAATGGATTAATAGCTGACAATGGTATCTAGCAAGTTGTCCACTAATAACAATGTAGGTCCCAGGAGACATGATATCAGAACAAAAAGAAGGATTCCAGGGAAAGAAACATGCTCAGCCAATTTGCTCCTTCATTCTAGTGTACACATATAGCTTGTGCTATATTCAGTATACACTAGAATGAAGGATACTGGAATCTGAGTCGTATGCAGATGCACTTTACAAGTGTAGGATACTGGAATCTTAGTAAAATGCAGATGCACTTTGTGAGCACAGAACACTGGTAGCTGAATAAAATTCAAATTAATCAATCAATTTTGCAAGCACAGGACACTGGAACAGAGCTGAAAGCCACTGCAGCCGGGAGTCTATTCTCAGAGAGAATAGGTTTATTCTGTCAATGAGCTGGACACAGTAGATGGTTTAAATAGTGTGCTACCAGTTCCTATTGGCCAAACACATCATGTGAGTGCAGCTGCTGGAATCCGTTTGGCAGATGCGGTCATGTGAGTAAATTCAAGTTGGCGACACCCATGCACCAGTGCCACAGGGACTACCAGCAGGGAAACGGCAAGCCCACATACAGATTTTAAAGTACAGACCTCAGCGATTGCAGACCTGACCAGCAGGGCACAGTAGGCAGTGACAGGACACCACCAGGCCTAGTAATGGGGTCCAAGAACCCAATGTGTAACAGCCAGTCTCTGTTTGAGAATGTATATTTGACATTTCTACTTTACGTTTTAGGACCTTAGAAACACTAGAAACCTTCGACCAAAAATACATAATTGTTATACCTCAATAATAGTACATGGTCCTAATATTTCATTTTACCTGAGAAACCATCTCACATTTCCACAGGACAGATATTAAATTGAGTTATGATAAAATACATGTGGCATCTATTAGCATGGCACATGACTGAATATAATATGAGCTTCCAAATGTAAAACTAAATGTACACTAGTGAAAACATCTAAAAGTTACAAACATAAGTTAATAAAATATTTAGGTTATAAGTCATGTTTCAAAAAATAAGATTAAGCTCTCATGCATTGTTTCAGATGTAAACAAATTTACAGTGGCACAACTAATTGACGTATCCAACAACTGGTGTAACCAATGTAAGATGCATGTTAATCAAATTAAATAAAATGTAACATGAATGTTTGGCAAATGAAAGTTTAGAACTGACAAACTGACTTGCAAATTCTATTAACTACCCTGACCATAAGTGAGTGTAGTGAATTATGAGAAGTATGAGATTAAAAGTTTGCATTTTTGGGAAATCATTAACTAAACTCATTGATATGCTTAGATATAATACCAACATCATAGAACTCAATCCCTGTTTGAAACCAATCAAGGGATTAAGCACAATTAACATTAACAAAGTAACATTGTGTGTACTAGATTTATTTGTAGGATTACTACTCATATAAAACATTAGCCCCCAAAAATGTAATCCCATGTTTTGGAAAACTTTCTATCAGCTGCAAGAGCTACCAGCAAGGTAAATGGTAAACACTAAATCTATCTATCTATCTATCTATCTATCTATCTATCTATCTATCTATCTATCTATCTATCTATCTATCTATCTATCTATCTATCTATCTATCTGCAGTAGATACAGACAGACAGATATTTAAATTCAATGGGTGGTTTTGTCAGTATATTTGTAACTGTTTACAAAATCTACATTTCTCAATTGTAAATTCAGGCAATATTTCATGAGATACAATGTTTACCTCCTTTATTTTCATTGTAAAACAGCCTGCTAACCATCTGCTACTGGGATTGTTCTGCTTTACACTAAATGTTCAATTCAAGAACTCTATACAGTTTTGTACTCCTTTCTTTTTTAGCTGAACATCTGCTGATAAAAAAAATATGTACTTTCATGGTTTAGTTTCGGGTACGCTGTCTATTAAATATCAATGAAGTTCTGCATTGTTTAGCACCATTAACAAAGATAAGTCTGCTTCTTTCTGAGCAATCACGCCAGGGAAAATAAACAATCCTCAGCATATTTGAAAAAGTTGTCAGTAAACATGATAAGAAGTGCTTAAGTTTTAAATAAAAAATGAAATGTATACACTGGTGAAAAACTGTTCTTTATAAATATATTTCTAAATAAAGTATATCATCAGTAATGAATTGACAAATTTTACTAAATTACAGTATGTACTAGATGTATCTACTCACTTATAATAAAGATGTCAATAGGGTATTTAAAAAAGGGAAATGTATGAGAATATAGTTTCTGATATTTTATAACAGTACACAGGCACTTCAATATTTTTAAGTATACTGCAATATAGAAAGTATAACTCTACTGCAGCAATATTTTCTATAATACTAAAAATCAAAGATTTATTTAAGATTACTGCAAACATTGTTCCTTAAATCAGACTTTTTTGGATACATTACAATGAAGTTTCAGCCCAATTATTTTTTAAATAAAAAGCCAGAGCAAAGCATGATTACTTAAATGCATCACTAAGCAATGATGAAAATTGCTTGGAAATAGCATTCTACCATCTCAAAAACAAAATTGAGCATTTATTATCACTTTCTTCTAATCCATAATTTTGGTTATTGTAGAATGGTCACAACTTGCTTACAATTGAATTCAATTATTAAGAAGTGTCCAAAATGTTGGCATAATGTGTCTTTTCTATTGATTTTGAGCTATGAGACAGTGTTTTGGACAGTATGAAACTAAAACTTCTGCATCTATTTAGAAATGTGTAGTTTGGTTATTCAGAACACCAAACACACCCTAACTTTGGGGTTCTGAGTTGAATTGGTTCCTGGTTTGGATCACTTTTGAAGTTCTGAGTAGAACTGAGTCCTGGCTTATGACTGCTGTAAGTTCGGAACTCAGATTTAAATTACATGATTTTAGCTGTTTTTAATCATTTCAAAGAAAGCCTTATGATAGAGAATTGCTCCTCTGAAATACTGCTGTATATAGTGGGCCTGAGTTGGAAGTAAATCAAAAGTAAACTGTGTGCATGGGGAAAATACATATATTTGCCCATATGCGGATGTTTACACATTTTGCAGTGCACCTTCCTGTATTTGTACATCTGGTTTGCTACCAGTTATCATCACAGCAAACTTGTAGCTACCATTGAATAGGTACAAAAATTTGACTAGAGACATACTTTATACTTTAATGCTTATGCCTAACTACATACAGTAGCCCATAGCTGCATTGATTCACACTTACTAAAAAGTGATAGAAGGACAAGAAAGAAAAGCAAATATTTGACTTCAATTACAAAATCAGCTAAATAAAAACTAAATAAAGAAATTGACAAGAAAATATAATAAATTAAAACATGTATTGCCATAAGTCATGGGCCTATGTATCTTAGAAGGTTGATTATATTGATTCAATATACATATAATTAGAATTCCCCAAAAGTCATCAAATCTTATAGAGAATACAATTGCTAATTGCCTGAAATACAGTGTAGATACAGTACATCAAAATTCAATATTGTATCCTGAACTTAATGGTTAAAGATTAATGGTGTCTGTCATTAGTTACATACATCAGTAACCTATGACCTTTATAGTTAGAACATCATCTTTTAATGTATCTACACTGTGTTTAAGACAATTAACAATTGTTTTCTATATTGAGATTTGAGAATTTTCAAAGTAAAAAACCTGCTGCATGAGCCTCAAATAAATAAGTGGAAAACAAGGAAATGCTTGATAAGATATGAAAAGATATTAGCAAATGGATGGGAACAGGGTCCCTCCAATTCACTGCTTACTTCAAATGTGTCTTAAAAGATACACATCAGAATTTAGAGGTCTTGAAAATTCTGATGAGTCCCTCTCAAGGCAAATGCTTGGTACACGCTTTTATTTACATATAATTCATTTTATAGACTTAAAGACAATGATGCATCAGAATAGGAAGCTATATATTGACATTCCATTAAGACAAATAATGTGCATATATTGAATAGTTGGGAATATATGTACTGTTTGAACTCACATAGAGCCTTTTAAGTTGGACCAGCGCTTACTATCTTTACCTCAATTATTTTCTAGTTTGCTGTATTTTCTTGCTAATTTGTGGTACAGATATGTCCTCACTCAAATTGCGTCATATATCCCTGTTTGGGATGAAAAATGCAACTAAGCCACATCAAACATCCCATTGCTCAGTATGTGTTACTAAATTTGCATCTGTTTTATACTGATAATGTGACAAAAGCACAAACTATGTATACACTGTACATCACTAGTGGATCTATGAGCTATAGCAGTGCGATAAAGACACTAATCTGAGAAAAAGAGACTGGGGTCCAATATGACTGTATCGCATTATGCATCACGCTAAGCATCATCGTATGAGTTTGCACTGCCACTATTGTGAAAACAGTATAAATTCTAAGCCCTCAGTATACTACAATCATTTTTGTGTGTGGATGCAATTCAAAAAGAAAGATGTGCATATGAAAAATGATGCTAAAGTGCAAAAGTCCAAAACTAGCTATTTGTAATCCTTATATTATATACTCTGAGTTCTTATGTTGTTACTAGAGATGTGTGTCGACCCCCGTGTTTTGTTTTTGTTTTTGGATTTGGATCCGAATTCTTCTTCATGTTTTGGTTTTGCAAAACCACCCTCATATGTGTTGTTTTTGGATCTGTATGTTTAAAAATAAAAATAAAAAACTGCTAAAATTATGTCTTTTTGACCTGTTAGCATGCAATCCAATACCCGCACATCTCTATTTATTATATTGTATTATTATTTATTTTATTTATTTATATTTATATTGTGTTATTATAATATATACTTTAACAGTTAAATGTATGTCTTCAAAAATTATATGCTCTACTTTCATTGTTGGATGGAGTGCTCAAAAAGAAACAAAATCATAATACATTGTACTATTATGCTTTTCACAAATCTCAGCTAAATTTACTTTAAATTAAATATTGAGAATAATATTGTAAGGCAATTATAATTCAAGTTTCGGTTTTGTTATTTTGAGTAATTAAATAACTAAGGAACATTAATTGGCACTTTATACAAAATGTTATAAAATCTTTAAGCATGTTTTTATTTTGCCCTATATAATGCAGGTGCATCAGAGGAACTTAGTATTGCTTCATGCAGCTTGTTGGAATACCCACTGTAAATCCTTAGAGAAACAGCTGACAAAATTAGGAAAAGTGCACATACACAGCTGTGCCTTATTTTCCTGGCACAACCCCAAACCCAGAGCTCATGCCGTTATCCTAAAATCAACACCTTTTCTGATGTGTCTGTGTTGGCAGAAAGAAATACTCTTTTGCCAGGTGTTTAAACACATCCAAAGATTCTACAGCATTTAGAATACTGATGCTTGGAGGGATAATTGGTTTTAAAGATATTTAAAGCTACCTTGTAAGGTCTGTTCTGTATTCCTTTCACATGTTAATATCTTTATATTGCTTTGCCAAGGGGAACTTGAATTGCTTTGCTGACATACTGTACCTAGAGCAGTGCTGTACAACCTTTTCTAAATTAGGATATTAAGGACAGAGTTTACTAAACTGTGGTTCTGTCATGTTGTTTGATGTTCAGTTTGCAAATACTGTACTATATAGAAACAAAACCATCCGACCATCTGGTTTTCAAAAACCAATGTCAGATAACCTTGAAAAAATAAAATATTTCAAACATGTTATTGATCTGTAACACTGATCAAAATGGTTCAGCATGCAATATGTGCAGGGACCTTTTATGAATGTAGTGGGCCTCTGTACATGACTAATTCTTGCCATAACTCTCAATCATGATAAGAGAAAAGTGGGAAAAGCATTAGTGACCTATATACTAGCCGCTATTTACTTTTAATATATGTTACCTCATCATTATTCCATTTTCCATAGTGCATAAGCCCCAGAAACATACACAGCCTATAGTTCCTACTTGCTGTAGTCTCTAGTGGAGGAGCACAGCAACTGCTGTCTCTACTCATCCATATTGAATAGCAAACTGTGAATAGCACCAGTGATTCCTGATGACTAATGATATCACAGTCTACTCATATTCTGAAACAGCATTGTAAGCTACACTCGGACTCATCATTCAACAAAAACCTCAACAGAATAAGAGCTCCTGGCAAAAGCAAATTGAAAGGCAGCATGAAGCAGTACATAATGTACCTCCTGACAGTTTCCAAAAAACAGGACTGAAAGAGTATCCTGCTCTTTCATACCTATTCTCACACCTTACACTACCTGCTGCTGGTGTCTTAACCTCAGCCTCCCACCCCACAACCAGCCCTAACATTTCCTCAATAACATCTGTGTTTAAAAATTGGCCATCTTTCTCCAACTAGTAATACCATTGCATTTATATAGAGATGAGCAGGTCCAGTTCATAGAGATCCGGACCCGCCCGAACTTCCCAACCCAAGTCAGAATCCGAGTCTGGATCGAGTTTCCCTGCCTCAATTGGATCCCAAAACGAGGCAAAATGTAATTCTCCTGCTGTTGGACTCTCATGGGTTTTGGATTGTATATATGACCCATTTGATTGGTGCCACTTACTTGCTAAGTACCGGGCTGTGCGGTGGTGCTGTGCTCCATATAGGGAGGGCTGTGATGTCCAATACAGGGGTGTGCTTTGTTGCCTATCATGGGGTTTGCTGTGCTGGGTTGTGTTGTCCAATACAGGCATGGTGTGTGTGCTCTGTCCATGGGGCCATATTGCCCATCAAGGGGTTTGTTGTGCTGGGTTATGTTGTCCAATCCAGGCAGGGTGTCCTGTGCTCTGTCCAGGGGGCTGTATTATTATCATTGCTAATCCAGGGGTCTGCTGTGCAGTGGCATAACTAGAGTATTTGGAGCCCAGGGCAAATTGAAAAATGGAAACCCCCCTATGTGCGTGTGTAGAAGGTGCGCTCTGTGAAACATGGGCGTGGTCAAAAGGGACATGGTCACTTAAAAATGGGGCATGTCAACATGACACACACCCCTTTCTCATCACTCTGAACATTCCTTTCCATTCCATATGCAGTGAACCTTGGCCCTGATTCAGAGCCGGATGCTGTGACAGAGCACTCGCTCTGAATCAGGGCCGTCCCTTTGAATTTAAGAGCGGCCTCCTGGCCACTCGCATAGCTGTGGGTGACCACCCACAGCTATAGCGAGCGGCAAAATGATGGTCGCAATGGTCAAGACCATCGCGACCATCGGGCTTTCGAAGAAACCCTTGCGGTAGGGTCTTGTCTGCTCTGCTGCAAGCCCTGGAGTGCTTTTGGCTCTATCAGAGCCAAAAGCACTCCCACTGACTAACTAGTGATGTCAGTGGGGCCGGCCCCAGTTGGTAGGGATTCCCATGGGAACGCCTCTGTCTGGGCCGCCATGCCCCTGGCACGCCCACCAAAGGGGGCGTGCTGTCAATCACCATCGACAGCACGCCCCCTTTGGTGTGAGACCCATAATGACAGCTTGGCCATCATTATTCGGGTCTCGCGCATGCACACGACGGAGCCGGCTCCGTCGTGCGCATGCGCACTTGTGCAACATCGACCCGCTTGTGAGTGCTCAGCGCTTACGAGCGGGTCTTAATCAGGCCCCTTACATGGTCCTCTCTATGCATTGCCCCCAGTAGTGGACCCCCTTATGCAGCCCCCCAGTACTGCCCCTTATACAGTGCCCCCAGTAGTGGTCTGCCTTATGCAGGCCCCCAGTAGTGATCCCCCATATCCAGTGCCTCTTATACAGTGCCCGCTGTAGTGGTCCTCCCTATTCAGTGCTCTCAGTAATGGTCTCCCACTGCAATGCCCCTTGTTCCCAAAGTAGTAAGCCCCTTATATAGTGCCCCTAGTAGTAGTCCCCCCTATTCAGTGCTACAGTAGTGGTCTCTCCTATGCAGTGCCTCTTATAGAGTTAGTTCCCCCAGCAGTAGTCCCCCATGAAGTGCCCTCAGTAGTGGTCCCCCTATGCAGTGCTAAAGTAGTAGTCCCCCCAGTAATGCCCCCAGTAGAGGTCCCCCCTAGAAGTTCCTCCAGTAGTGGTCCCACCAATGCAGTGCCCCCAGTAGTAGTCCCCCCCAGTAGCAGTCCCATGTAGAGGTCCCCCCCTGATACAACACCCCCAGTAGTAGTCCTCCCCAGTAGTAGTCCCCCCCTATGCAGTGCCCTAAATAGTGCAGACAAATACACGCAAGTTAAAAAAAAACACTTACTTAAATCCCTGCTCCGGCTCCAGATTCTGCTCCTGCCACCATCCGCATGTCAGTCTTCCTGGGCAGGTGCACTCTGCATATGGGAGAGACATCATGACGTCTCTCCCATCACCCTTTGCAAAAGCTGGAAGGCGGAGCTCATGAGTGAGCTCCAGCCTGGTGCTCTTGCAGTGGGTGCAGCAGCAGCCAATGAGAGTCTGTCTGTCTGACTCTCATTGGCTGCTGAAACACACACATCATGCCATGTGTAAATGTGTAGTGGAAACGCACTCACTGCAGTCTGCACTACACAGACTAACTAGGATGGGCCGGTACCATGGCTGGTGGTGCCCCCCCTTGCCTTCAGTCCCGCGGACCCAGGGCACGAGCCCTAGTGGCCCTGCCCTAGTTACGCCACTGCTGCCGTGATGTCCATCAAGGGGTGTGCTGACCAGGTTTGTGTTGTCCATCCTGTGTGCTGTCCATTTAGTGTGCTGTCTGTCCATGGGCTGTTAAAAAAAAGTAACTAAAAGATAAAAAAAAGAAAACAATAAGTTAAAAAGATATATATATATATATATATAATCTTGTACTGTACCCCACACTATAACACTATATGCCATCCCCCCATGTATCCAAAGCACTGTGATGCTGCTGGCAATATTGTGATTGATGCTCTAGATTCATAAAATATTGTGAGTGATGCTGTCAGTCAGTAATACCACAGTGTGATATATTCATACAAGTACTGTGACACTGTAAGTGGTAGCACAGTGTAATATTCATAAAAAATATTCTGACACTCTAAGTGGAACTGCAGTGTAATATTCATACACATACTGTGACACTGTAAGTGGTAGCACAATGTAATATTCATACACATATTGTGACACTGTAAGTGGTAGTTCAGTGTAATATTCATATAAAATATTGTGACACTGTAAGTGAAACCATAGTGTAATATTCATAAAATATATTGTGACACTAAGTGGAACCGCAATGTAATCATGAAACATATTGTGATGCTGTAAGTCATTAATACCGCAGTGTAATATTTCAAATTGGTACAAATTGATGTGAGTTCTGTACTCCACTTCATTTGTGTTTGTTGAGATGGAAAACAATCAGTTGGTAGGAGAGCAGGAACCACATACTAGTGCTGGAGCTGATGCCAGTGCAGCCAGTCATGATGATACAGTTCCGTCTACATCATCTACTAAAGCCGATGCCCATGGGCATATAGGGCTTAAGTCAGGGCTTCTAATATCAAAGAACCAATCTTTTACATTGGTAAAAAAAAAACATTAAAGGAAAAATTATCTGCAGAAGGACATAAAATTGGCAATATGCCTTTTACCATATGTAATGGCAAGGAAAGGCTAAGACCCTGACCTTTATTTATGACTGGTGGTTCTGGCTCTTATGATGATGTAAACCCTTCTCCCTGTAGACATTTTAAAAAAATGAAAATCATTAATGCACAGGAACCAACTGTGTGCTCAGGAATGTCACAAATCCTTGAGTAGATGGGTGCCATGTGTGAGCCTGACCTTTTCAAAACTGTTCTTGAAACGCCTCCTCCTAACTTATGAAAGAAAGGTTAAGTTTGGATTTGCTATTTATTCACCTAGGAAGTCATATTCCACCATCCAGGCTCATTTGAAGCTTCCTCGAGGTTCCAAAACTATATTAGCCCTTTTGGACTCCAGAGCTGCAGGAAACTTTGTCACCACAGACTTTGTCCATAAAACATCAGATTCCGTTGAAGCATTGCCTTGAGTCATCACTTTAACCACCATCGATGGTAGTCACATTACTAGTGGAACCATCACTCATCACACAACACCGCTTAAACTTACCATCGGGGTGCTCCATTCTGAACAACTATCCTTCCTAGTGATTCCCAAAGCCTCTCTTTCGCTAGTTCTTGGGTTACCCTGGCTACAGAGACATTCACCACAAATTGATTGGTCAACCATGCAGATTACCTCCTGGGGTTCTAACTGTTTCAAGAGCTGCCTTCATTGGGTAGTACCTGTTCGATCTTCTGCCCTACAGAGTCCTACAGTCCTGCCCGAATCTTATTTGGGGTTCCTAGACGTCTTCAGCAAACAGAGCACAGATTTATTGCCTCCTCATCATGATTGGGACTGTCCCATAGACCTGTTCCCTGGGAAGAATCCGCCTAGGGGTCGAACATACCCTTTATCTCTTCCTGAGACTCAATCCATGTCATAATATATTAAGGAAAATTTAAGTAAAGGCTTAATTTGACCTTCCACATCTCCAGCTGGGGCTGGTCTTTTCTTCATAAAAAAGAAAGATGGTGGGTTACGCCCGTGTATTGACTACCAGGGTCTTAACAACATCACTATCAAGAATCACTACCCTCTTCCCCTCATAACCAAATTGTTTGATCGAGGGAGCCACAGTTTTCATCAAAGTCGACATAAAAGGAGCCTATAATCTAATCTGTATACACCCTGGGGATGAATGGAAAACGGCCTACAACACCAGGGATGGGCACTATAAATAACTCGTTATGCCCTTTGACCTCTGCAAAGCCCCAGCTGTCTTCCAATTTTTTGTCAATTAAATTTTCCGAGATCTCCTGTACAAGTGTGTGGTCGTCTATTTGGACGACATCTTGATTTTCTCTCAAGACCTCAAATGCCATCGTGATCAGGTGAAAGAAGTTCTTCTGAGATTACGCTCCAACCAACTTTTCTGCAAGCTGGAGAAATGCCTATTTGAAGTCTCAAGTGTACCATTCCTGGGGTACATCATCTCCGGAACAGGTCTTCAAATGGATCCCTCAAAACTACAAGCCATTCTTGATTGGTCTCTCCCTTCATCTTTGAAATCCATGCAAAGGTTCCTAGGCTTCGCCAACTATTATTGCAAGTTTGTGAAGGGTTTTTCGACATTGGTAGCACCTATTACATCCCTCACCTGCAAGAGTGCTAATCCAACTAAATGGACTGTCAAAGCTACTTCTGCATTTCAACTCCTAAAGCAAGCATTTATCTCTGCTCCCATCTTAGAACAACCAGATTCTCCCAGGCCATTTATCCTGGAAGTGAATGCCTACTCTGAAGGTGTCAGTGCGGTACTCTCCCAATGATTTGAAGATGAGAAACTTCGTCCCTGTGGTTTCTTTTCTCGGAAGTTCGTGCCAGCAGAGAAGAACTATGCTATCGGAGACCAAGAGCTGCTCGTCATAAAACTGGCACTCGAAGAATGGCAATATCTTCTAGAAGGGGCCCAATACCCCATCACCATTTATACAGACCACAAGAATCTGCTTTACCTTAAGTCTGCAAATTGCTTGAACCCTCGGCAAGCCAGGTGCGTGATGTTCTTCTCCAGGTTCAACTTTAAACTCTCCTATCATCTTGGCTTACAAAACCACAAAGCAGATGCACTCTCTCATTCCATGACAGGTGACTCTGATCTACCCATGGAACAGTCTCATCCAATCGTGGATCCAGCTACCTTCACTTCTACCCAACTATCTTCAAAGCCCCCCTGTTGGGAAAACTTTTGTTGCTCCTAAACTCCAAAAGAAGTTACCACAGTTGTCCCATGCTTCTCAATTCTCTGGTCACTTAGGTATGGATAAGACTCTTGAATTCATCCAGCGGTCCTATTGGTGGCCTTCAATGAAAGGGGACGTAAGGTCATACGTGTCATCATGCATCAAGTGTACCCAGCACAAGAAACCCCAACAGGCTCCACTCGGACAGCTCCAACCTCTAGTGATTCAATTAAAACCATGGACCCACTTGTCAATGAACTTCATCTCTGATCTTCCTCCATCTTGAGGTCATAATACTATTTGGGTTATCATGGACAGATTTTCAAAAATGGCCCATTTCGTACCCCTAACCGGATTACCATCTGCACCATTACTTGCTCAAACCTTTATTAAGGAGATCTTCAGATTACATGGTCTACCCCAAGAAATCATTTCTGACAGAGGGGTGCAGTTCGTGGCGAAGTTCAGGAAGTCACTTTGTTCAGCCCTATGGGTGAAACTGAAGTTTTCCACTGCATACCATCCTCAAACCAATGGGCAAACTGAGAGGGTTAATCAAGATCTAGAGCAGTTCCTTCGCACCTTCATCTCCTCCTCTCAAGATGACTGGATTGAAATCCTTCCTTGGGCTGAATTTGCCCACTACAATCACTACCATACCACCACTAAGTCAACTCCTTTCCTCACGGTCTTCGGCCATCACCCACGAGTTCCAGAATTCGCTCTGCTTCCAGCATTTGATGTACCAGCAGTCAAGTTATCTCTCCAACAATTCTTTGGCATCTGGGAGAAGGTTTTTTCTGCTATGACCCAAGCCTCAGCTTGATACAAAAAATTTGCTGATCGCAAGAGACGAGTTGGTCCGAGCTTTCAAACTGGAGATATGGTCTGGCTCTCCACTTGTAACCTCAGACTTCGAGTTCCTTCCATGAAGTTTGGCTCCACGCTTCATCGAACCCTTTCCGATAGCCAGAGTAATTAACCCTGTTGCCTACCAACTAAAATTACCACCTTTTCTTCGTGTACCCAATTCCTTCCATATCTCTCTACTGAAACTGCTTATTCTAAACAGATTCCAGAAGGCTCTTCCCAAAGTCTCAAGTGTACAAACCCAACGAGGAGAAGAATTTGAGGTCGGAAGCATACTGGACTCTCAGTATCATTTTAATCATCTCCAATACCTCATCGATTGGAAAGGATATGGTCCAGAGGAAAGGATTTGGATAAACTCCTCCACCAGACTTTGGTATGCGCTCATGCGGAGAAACTTCATAAAACCAAGTCTCCTCCAGAAAGCACCTGAGTTGAGTAATCCAGGTCCAAGGCCCAGCCCGGGAACACAACCTCAAAATCTCACAATTGTGACAGTATCCATCAAAAGTGTTTGCAAAATTCAGAAACTTTGGCTAAAAAAGTAACGACAAGCATTCCAGCATCAGCAAGCTCCCTTCTCTCTGCTATATCCAAGTGCATGTCATCTTTACCACAAACACCTTCATCAACAATATCCTCAGTTATGATTAGAAGTTGTCCTGCATCGAATTTGACAAGGTTAACTGAGTCCTCTCCTCTTCTGGATTACTTAGAAGAATCCTTGAGCATTATGCCTGATGCTGCTGCTGTGAGTGGATCTTTATCCCAGAAGGGGACCAGGAAAACTACTAGCAGTACTTAAAAAAATGGAGGGGGAGCAAAAATGACAGCAGTCACTCAGTTGCACAGCGGATCACTTACACAATAACATCTATGCTGGTATTAGATGTGTGTCCAATATCTGCCATTAGTACAGTGGGTTTTAAACAGTTACTTGAGGTCTTGTGTCCCTGCTACCAAATCCCATCTAGATTCCACTTCACTAGAATAGCAATTTCCACCCTGTAGAACAGGGGTTCCCAACCACGGTCCTCAAGGCACACTAACAGTCCAGGTTTTAGGGATAGCCATACTTGAGCACAAGTGACTTAATTAGTGCCTCAGTAATTTTGATTTAACCATCAGTGCATAATCATGGATATCAACAAAACCATGACTGTTAGTGTGCCTTCAGGACCGAGGTTGGGAATCACTGCTGTAGAGGAACATTAAAAAAACTTAATTAGTGTCTTCTAAAATGCCATTGTACTCAATGTCCACTTAACCACAGATATGCGGACAAGTGTAAATAGGCAAACTCAAGATTACATGACTAGTCCACTGGGTGGGTGGCACCAACAGCATTATTACATGACTAGTCCACTCCTTCAGTGGCACCAACAGCAGCAGCATCTAAGAAACAACAGCTCATTCAGAGGCAGGCTACTCTATGGATCAACGGTTTCACTAAGAGGCATACCACTGACAACATTTTAGAAAAGCTCAGGGAAGTCATTGTAAAATGGCTTACCATGCTTGGTCTCTTCTCGGGATTTGTGATTTCTGACAATGCCATAATATTGTGAGAGCATTATAGCTTGGTGAATTTCAACATGTCCCATGTTTTGCTCACACAATAAACTTGGTGGTACAATTATTTTACAAAAATAACAGGGCCATGCAGGAGATGTTCTCTGGGGCCCGCAAAAGTTCTGAACATTTTCCCCACTCAGCAGGTGTATATAGAAGATTGCAGCACCTGCAAGAAATGTTAACTTTGCCCTGCAACCAGCTGATGCAAAAGGTAGTTACAAGACAGCACTCCACTCTTTATATGCTTCAGCATATGGAGAGACAGCAAAAAGCCATCCAAAGCTACACAAAAAAATATGACATAGGAAGAGGAGAGGGAATGAACCTTACTCAAGCTCAGTGGAAAATACTTTCCGTTTTGTGAAAAGTGCTCAAAACTCTTCGAAGAAGTCACCTGTGAAGTGAAACTAGACACTGCCAGCTTGAGTCAGGTAATTCCTCTTATTAGACTGTTGTAAAAGCAGCTTGAGAAACTAAAGGAGAGGCTGGAACAAAGTGATTCCGCTTAGTCACTAGTGATAATACAAAGAAAAAAACTGAAGAAAATAGCGCTTCTTAGATGATCTGAAGTGTGCAAAGAGACTGCTGCCAAAAAGAAGAATTTGTGTGATTACTTCAACAACTAATAGAAAAAATTGGCTGCGCTCAATTGATCACACTAGGATCTATATATTATGAACCACACTATAGTGTGAAGTCAAAAGTGTTTAATATAACAATATTATACATGAGTATAAAAATATATTCAAGGCCTATGTGGAACACATATATGTTCCTATCTAAAACTACATACATACATACATACATACACACAACATATAATCAATGTCAGGAAAGGGAAAAAAAACAAATATACTGAATAAAAACAATATTCCTAGTTATACATGCATACGTATGCACAACATATAATTAGTAAAGAAAAAACGAGTTAAATGAATATAGTTAGTGTTTCTGGTTAAAATTGTTGCCAGAAAGTAAAAAATAAAAAGTGGAAAATGTGTCTTTGACATATATATGCACTGTATCTGTGGCAAGTTATGAACTATTGCAGCAATTGGATATAATGTTGTTGTTAATGGCAACACGGAAAGAGCTCACCCAATGCTAGTGGAAATGACAGTCTCTGATCTGCAGATCAGGAATCTCTGTAGTGCTGTGTATGTCCCAATAGTTGTCTGTCACTGGATATTGGAATATCTCCCTTTCACCACGGGAGCTCTCCATGATAAGTGCTCCATTTCAAGTGGTATAGCTGCTGATAAAGCCGCCGGCCGGCTCGGCGTGTGATCACTTGGGAACAGGTGCTTGTTGTTTCATAGCAAGGACATAGCTTTCAATGGAGACTTCCTACCAGTTGGGAATGGAATTGGACTCTCCCCATTTCTAAGGAGTATCAGGTGTGGGTGTCCGCAGCAACAGTGGGGAAATGTGCCTCCCGATGCAAACCCCTTCACTGTTTGTGAATTGTTGGAGTCTCTCTGTTTGGAGAGGACATCGGTCTGTAAGGTGATCTAGGTGCTGAGTCCGCTTGAAGAAAAAAAGGTTGCTGCTTGTAAAATCAGATGCCACAGAATCAGCTGTATGGGCTCAATGCATTTCCGTGTGTCTACACACCTTCGTCAAGAGCATGCTGGGAAAAGGGATTTTAACCCTTTTATCCAATTCCTCCTGATTGGGATCATTTTCAGCTGAAGCTATCAATCAAATACATTCAAATTCTAATATACCTTATAAAATTATAATGTTTAGTACCCATTGGAGTTTTTTAGAGAACCAGAACTCATCTAGGGCAATGCTTCTGTGTATTATAAAGTAATCAGAAATTGTATATTCTGATTATATTTTTTTTAGAAACAGTTTAACTGTATTAATCTCACAACCCTTATATGGTGTTACATCATAAAAACCATCATATTAACTAAATTATTCATTGTCAGAAATAAGAAATAAAAATGAAAAATAAAATAAGTATGAAAATATAAATAAATAAAATAAAATAGAAAGTGAAAAATATAATAAAAATATATATTTTTATTATATTTTTCACTTTCTATTTTATTTTATTTAAGATGGTTTTTATGATGTAACACCATATAAGGGTTGTGAGATTAATACAGCAGTTAAACTGTTTCTGAAAAATATAATCAGAATATACAATTTCTGATTACTTTATAATACACAGAAGCATTGCCCTAGATGAGTTCTGGTTCTCTAAAAAACTCCAATGGGTACTAAACATTATAATTATATAAGGTATATTAGAATTTGAATGTATTTGATTGATAGCTTTAGCTGAAAATGATCCCAATCAAGAGGAATTGGATAAAAGGGTTAAAATCCCTATTCCCAGCATGCTCCTGACGAAGGTGTGTAGACACACGGAAACGCGTTGAGCCCATACAGCTGATTCTGTGGCATCTGATTTTACAAGCAGCTACCTTTTTTTCTTCAAGTGGACTCAGCACCAAGATCACCTTACAGCCCGATGTCCTCTCCAAACAGAGAGACTCCAACAATTCACAAACAGTGAAGGGGTTTGCATCGGGAGGCACATTTCCCCACTGTTGCTGCGGACACCCACACCTGATACTCTTTCCAATGGGGAGAGTCCGATTCCATTCCCAACTGGTAGGAAGTCTCCATTGAAAGCTATGTCCTTGCTATGAAACTACAAGCACCTGCTCCCAAGTGATATTCCGATATCCAGTGACAGACAACTATTGGGACATACACAGCACTACAGAGATTCCTGATCTGCAGATCAGAGACTGTCATTTCCACCAGCATCGGGTGAGATCATTCCGTGTTGCCATTAACAGCAACATTATATCCAATTGAAGCATTAGTTCATAACTTGCCACAGATACAGCGCATATATATGTCAAACACACATTTTCCACTTTTTATTTTTTACTTCCTGGCAACAATTTTAACCAGAAATACTAACTATATTCATTTAACTCGTTTTTTCTATACTAATTATATGTTGTGCATACGTATGCATGTATAACTAGGAATATTGTTTTTATTCAGTATATTTGTTTTTTCCCTTTCCTGACATTAATTATATGTTGTGTGTATGTATGTATGTATTTTTTGTTAGGAACATATATGTGTTCCACATAGGCCTTGAATATATTCTTTATACTCATGTATAATATTGTTATATTATACACTTTTGACTTCACACTATAGTGTGGTTCATAATATATAGATCCTAGTGTGATCAATTGAGAGCAGCCAATTTTTTCTATTAGTCACTGGTGATGTCATTGGGGCCACCCACAAACGGCAGGCGTTCACATGGGAACGCCTCCATTTGTGAAGCCACCCCCCCATCACGCCTGCAAAACGGGATGAGCTGTCGATCAACATCGACAGCTGCCCCTTTTGTAGTGAGCCACGGAGCGAGAGAATTTCTCTCTTACTCCGGGGCTTGCACACATGCAGTGCAGCTCCTGCGTGTGCGCAGAGCACACCATTGACCATCTCGTGAATGCTCAAGTGCTTGCATGCGGGTCTGAATAAGGCCCACAGATCTGAAGAGATGCAAAGAGCTGTTGGAACATTGCACAGGGATGGCTCCTCCTTCAGTTTCTCCAGCCAGTACGGCTGCCAAGAAAAAACTACACTTTCCCAAAAAAAAGAACCACTGCCTACAATTATTGAGACCTCCACTGTGACTCCATCTGATATGATCACCATTCAAAAAATGGTTGAAGACTATTTTAATGAAAGCATCCAATTAGGCATGTCAGGCAGTCTGCTTGACTACTGGCAGAAAAAAAAGGCAATTTGGAGGCCCTTGAACAAACTGACTTTGCTTTACTTGAACTGTCCACTCTCCAGTGTGTACTCAGAAATAGTTTTCAGCACAACCGGCAACCTTGTCAGCAATTGGCATAGGAGGCTACTTCCTCCAAATGTGGAAAAAGATGATGTTCATCAAAATGAACTACACAGTCAACAAGGAAGACCTTTACTGCCAATTATGTCCAAAAATTACAGAGGCACCTACCGCTGTAATGGTGGATTCCAGTGATAACGAATTAATATTGTATGAAGATGATGTACACACTGATGATGGTGAGGAATCGGATGAAGATGGTGACAACATCTTGCCTCGGTAAAGCCAGTTTGTGCATTGAGAGATCATTGCCAGCAATGTCATCTGCCCATTGGTAGCTTGATTTGTGGGGGCCCAAACAAACCAATCGCTTCAGCCTTGGAAGTCCCTGTCAGTAAAATGATTGGTTTGTTAAACTGTACATGTCATGTTTAATATATACAACAAAAGGGTTTGTGGAAGAGCCATGGACAATTGCATCTTGCATCTCTTTTCTTTGCATTATGTGCTATTTGGTGCATTGCTGTCTGACATTTTTAATTTTATAGTTTATTATTAGAATGCCATCCTGTCTGCCACTGCTGTGTGGCAAATGTTTCATATATGTCCTATATTTTTTAAACTGCTGTGCTTTTGTGCCACTGCTCTGATGCTTCCTTTTTTAAGTTACATAGTTTATTTATAACTAAAATCACAATAGGCCTATGTGTAAATTACTATTATGCCATTTTTCAACCTTGATTTGTTTATATCAACCTGGTGAGCTTTGATTTCTTTGACCATAATAGCCATGTTTGGTCAGAAGAAGTTCAAACACCAAATGGAGAGGCTATTTTGTGATGGTATCTGAAGATGTTATCCCTCCTCCCCTCCTAGAATTTCCATATATAATCCCAGAAGCACAATGAGAAGAGATGTTTAGTACCAGACTTTAATATACCTCTGTCCCCTTTCTTTTCAGAGCTTCTGTTTTGTGAACTGCCACATTAATAGTTCATCCACCCATTTAAGAATCGAAATGGGCAGGTGCGACACTGGCATTACTCCCGTGTGTGGGAGGGCACCTTTTTTCTTTGCATTATGTGTTGTTTGGGGCATTGTGGAATGTATTTTTGTGTAGATGACAAACATTATTGTTATAGTTTATTAAACTGCCATCCTGTCTGCCACTGCAGTGCCATTCTCTTTATTAGATATGCCATGTTGGAAATTAAACTGCCACAGCCGTTTAAGTCTTTTACATGTGGTTGTTGAATGCAAATTTATTGTTGCCACATAAAGCATTTCTCGCATGCCTCAATCATTTTTTAAAATAAAGTGGAACCACCAAAGAGGTCAATTGGGTCAAGGACTAATCTGAATGAGTCAAATCTCTTTACAAATTACTCCCCTCCTCCCACCCTCATAAATTTGCTTCAGAATCCCAAACTTAAAATTAAATTTACTATGAACCCTTCCTTTTCCTGCCTTCAACTACAAACATGCTCCAAATCCCTGAGGCCTCCGTCTGGATTAGTAAAAAACATTTGTTTTCTGATGTGCCATGTTAGAAGTTGAACTGCCACAGCTGCTGAAATATTCTACATGTGGTTGCTGAATGCCAAAAATGTCCAGAAATTTGTATGGAAACAGACAGCATTCCCTGTATGCCCATTTCATTTTGAAAAAAATTCTGAGCCACCAAGTTGATTGGGTGGGCAATACATGGTAGATTTTCAAATTTACCCAGTTTGTTTCATTGCTCCCAACCCCAACTGGTTGCCCCAAGACCCTGGTGAATTGATAGGCTGTTTTAATTAATGGTTCAGCTCAATAAGTGCCTGCCTCCTTTGTATGTAGGTGACTCTAAGCGGAATAACTGTATAATGTAGATGGTGTGTGTCATGAGAGACCAGAATTATGAGCAGCAGCTCAGAGCATCTTCCTGCTGCGATGTGTGCAGTAAAGTGCAAATACGTTTAGTACAAAAATTAGCTGTGTACATTGATCACATTACATACATATTAACATGTTACAGTGCGTAAAGAAGACTGAGGTAATCTGAGGCACACCACCCATTGTTGAAAAAACACTTCTAGTAGGCCCGGCAAACAGCATGGATGCTGGGAGTTGTAGTTCATCTGGAGAGCTATAGGCTGCTTTCTTCTGATGTAAACAGCAAGCCTTGGTCCCATTATCCATAGTAACCGCCCTGAGCACAAAGTAAAAATCTGTTTACAGTGTGTTCTATTTTGCAGCACCTCCACAAGCAAGTCCACTGTATTTCTATTAGATGTATAAAAAAAACCTCCTCCAGATCAAAGATGTCTTTCAGGAACTGTAGAACTTGATATTACATTGATCCGCCCTCATAAATTTTCTTCAGAATCAAAACATTAATATAATTAAATTTACAGACTAATTAACCCTTCCATCTATTCCCCGTTTTCAGTCCATAAACATATTCTAACTCCCTCAGGCCCCTGACCTTGTTGCTGATTAATGAAAAGTTAAAACATTCTTGGTTTTTAAACTTCCTATGGGGTCGTATAGTTTATTAAACTGTCATCCTGTCTACCACTGCAGTCCATCTAGGTGTTATGTTGGAAGCTGAACTGTCACATGTTAGTGCCACCCACTGCTGCTAGCTTAGTCAGCCAGCTAGCTCGAGGCAACCTTTATGGCTTAAACTAGATTAAATCAATTTTGTGAGCTCTGAGGTGGTCAAAATTGACTGGAAATGACTGGAAATAAATGGTATTGAGGTTAATAATACTGTAGGAACAGGCCCGAATTATGTGATTTCAGCTGTTTTTAGGATTTTTTAGAAAAAGTACAGATCCAAAACCAAAACATGCAAGTGTGGTTTTGGCAAAACCAAATCC
The DNA here is from genome assembly GCA_031769625.1 of Taudactylus pleione. Lineage (NCBI taxonomy): Eukaryota > Metazoa > Chordata > Amphibia > Anura > Myobatrachidae > Taudactylus > Taudactylus pleione. The sequence continues at coordinate 5,832,315 of JAUIMM010000182.1, forward strand.
AGATCCAAAACACGAAGGAGATACAAATCCTAAACAAAAACACGGGGGTAGATGCACATCCCTATTATTTACATTTTTAGTCAACACATTAACAGATAGCAGATTTTGCTTTGGTCTTCAGTGGAGGGTTCTTCTTGCCTTCACAGCAGCTATTGAATTTACTCCTCCATGTTGGCTACCAATCTGTGCATAGCACCAGTGATACCTACTAATGATGTCACAGTCTACCCACATCATTATGAGCTGTACTCAGATTCATCCTCCAACATACAGGTTTGTCAGGATTAGAACCAGGGGCATCTTTAGAGAGGAGGGGGCCCATGTGCATCCCCCATCATGGGCCCCCTCCTCTCACCCCACCGGCCAGCAGCCGACTGACGTAGCTGGCCGGCCACCGCAGAATCAGTAGAATCTGAGCACTAGAATGTGTGCCGTGGCAGCCATTTTCCATAATTTTGAGCGGCACTATGAGACCTGACACGGGACATTGGAGAGGTAAGTTTTAGATAATATGGGTGCAGGGTGTGCGGTGCGGACCTCCCTGAATCCGGGGGCCCATGTACACCACACACCCTGCACCCATTATAGATATGCCCCTGAGTCTAGCCCAGTCTTCTTAGCATCAGCAAGGCTTTTTGATGAACCCTCCTCTCCAGGGAGTAAACCTCAGTGTAGTACAAAAGAAAATTACAGTAACTTTTTCTAGTTCAAGAATCTTCAGCTAGAGAGAAGGATTTGCTACAATTAAAATAGTCATCCACATATTTATTCAGAAACTGCAACAGTATTTAAAGGAGTGATTAGTGCATTGCTTAAGACTGGCCAGTGAAGATTCACAGGAATTAGACTGTGGGGCATAGTATATACAGATTTTATGAATTCTTGTTAAATATGTTTATCTGTTCTTAGTTAAAGTATTTATATTATTTGAAGAGTTGCATATTTATATGAAATGGTAAGTATATGAAATTGTTCTATAATGAGTAAATTATTGATACTAACTATACGCTGAAGGTTCTTGATTTTGCAAAGAGATCCAGCTTAATAAAATAGTCATCATTTTTATTATTGTGTTGGGATTGGGGACCACCTGCCTCTCTGCTGGGAGTGTGTAAAGCTCAGAAGATAACAGGTACGTCCAAGCCAGCATCCACCACAATAGAGTGTTACACATACATGGTACATACATATTCTCCTCCATTGTCAGACCTCAAGACTTTCAGTCTGTGACCGGTTTGAGATTCTACTAATATCTTGTAGTCTGAAATTTTGTTAATCACTTCACTCTTTGATTATATAAATGTGTAATTCTTGTGAAATCATTGATTAATGTTTTAAAGCACTGTATCTGTATCCACTTATCACTATCAATCAAACTTATTCAATGTCCATTGGACAACACACATCTATATGCACTTACTCCAAGGGTGCCTCTGCTCTGCTTGCTGATTCTGGAAATGGACAATGGCTTTGTTTTCCTTTTTTAAAGCATTCACATGTAGATGTGTGTTTCTGTATCAGTCACAGATATTCCTGTAACCATCCCATTTAGTAGTTTCTGGAAATTGTCATAACCAAGATGACCTAACCTTCTGTGCCAAAGTTCCATAGTCTGTTAGTCAAAGATCATTGCATAACACTGTTGTGTGTCTAGGACATATAGTTGACATCACCAGGTAGCTGTTACTATTACAGTCCATCTTTTATTACACACAATGCATTTTCCTTTTGCACACTAGTGGGTAGTGACAGTCCTATCATTTGTACTGTAGCTGTAAGCACTTCAATTCTAATTCCTTTAATTGTTATAGGATCACACATGTTTAATGTTTTGAATCACTCCTCATTACAGCTGAAATGACTAGTAGCACCTTAGTCAATATACAAACAATCTTGACTGTGGCTCTTTGTGACACTCAATGCTGATTCATCTTTGCTATTGTACTTCTTACTTGCATAGTACTCACATTTTCAATTTAAGTTGTGTCCTATCTTATGACATACACCACATTTGTTTTTTTCTGGGCTTTTCACATTGGTGTGTTATGCAATATTCTCAGCATTTAACTCAACTCGCACATGTTCTTGGAACTATAGAAGTTTTATCCTGACAATATCTGTAGTTAGCTTGGCTGTGTTAGTTTCCAAGTCTACCAACAGAAAGTCAAATTCAGGCATTAATTCCTCTACTTGGACTCCTACAGATGTTAACTTCTGGGATATGGACATGATTTTGTCAATGTAGTCACTCATACTTGTGCATTCAATCAACTTGGTATTATATAATATACACCTCAGATCAAGTCTTCTCATCAGATCTCCATCCTCATATACTGCCTGCCGTGCTGTCCACGTGTCTTTAGCTGACATTTTCCAATGTATGATAGAATACATGTGTTGTTCATCACTTAAGTTTATTGTTCCCATCACTTTTTCTATATAATCTGGGCTTGGACTGTCACCTGGATCGATTGTAACTTTCCACAATCTTTCACACTTTACATCCATTTCCATTGTAAATTTCCATGTAGTGTAATTCTCTGCACTTTTATGAAACTCATCATGGATGCAGCTCCTGTGTACATGTTGCAAACTGACAAAGTTATGCAGTTTGATTGATTTTGCTTTATTGACACTCGTTGCTGGACACTCTGTGTTAATCTTCTGCACTGAAAAGAGTCTATGTCTGGTTTAGTTGCCTGGGATAGGTGTCGGATGTTTTATGTGCCTGGACCCATAACCTGTTGTTACAGTATGTGTGTACTATTTGGTGGTATTAAGCAGAGTAAATAGCATACACCAGTGGATCCACTGATTGCAGGGCTGTCTTAACAGCAGTGTGGGCCCTGGGCAAAGCAATGCATTGCGGCCCCTATCTACCAATTGTGTCCCCAGTAGTACGTCCCTTATATAGTGTCCCCAGTAGTAGTCCCCCAATGCAGTTTCCCCAGTAGTGGTACCCCCTATGCAATGCCCCTTATAAAGTGCCCCCAGCAGTAGACCCCCAATATGCAGTGCCCTTTAAATAGTGGTCCCAATTGTAGTCCCCCCTATGCAGTACCCCCAGTATTGCCCTTTATATAGAGCCCCCAGTAGTGGTCCCCCGATGCAGAGCACCCACTGATAGACAACCTATGCAGTGCCCCTAGTAGTATTCCCCTCCACTTGTAGTGCCCCAAGTAGTTGTCCTCCCTTGTAGTGCCCTTAGTTGTTGTCCCCCCATTGTAGTGCCCCCTGTAGTAGTCTCCCCCTAGAATTGCCCCCCAGTAGTAGTCCCCTCCTTGTATTGCCCCCAGTAGTAGTCTCCCCATTGTAGTGCCCCCAGTAGTAGTCCCTCCCTTGTATTGCCCCCCAGTAGTAGTCCCCCCTTGTAGTGTCCCCAGTAGTAGTCCCCCCCTTGTAGTTTGGAGGGCTACTACTTGGGGTTTGCCCCCAGTTGTAGTGCCCCCCAGTAGTAGTCCTCCCTTGTAGTGCCCCCTAGTAGTAGTCCCCCCCAGTAGTAGACCCCCTTGCATTGTTCCCAGTAGTAGTCCCCCCTTGTATTTCCCCAAGTAGTAGTCCCCCCTTGTAGTGCCCCCAGTAGTGGTGGACCCCCCAGTAGACAAATATAAGATAAACACTTACCTGAATCCCCCACCGCTACCATCCACTCCTCCCGGGCCGGGCCGCTCTGCATTATGTGAGAGATGTCATGACATCTCTCCCATTACCCACTGTTGGAGCCGGAAGATGCCCAGTTCCGGCAGTGGGAGCAGCAGCCGATGAGAATCTGTGACTCATCGGCTGCTAAAACAAACGCACAGCTGCCAGCGCCGGCGGCTGTGTGTTTGTCACTGTGTAGTGCTGACCAAACTCTGTCTGGTCAGTGCTACACACGCGGTGCAGCTGTGTCACAGAGACACAGACAGCCCACGACTGCATACCAGGGGAAGGGGGGGTGTCGCTCGTCACGGGCAGAGCCGGATTTAGACCTCATGGGGCCCTAGGCTAGATATTCAACTATTCAAAGCTTTTTATTGAAAATATTCCCACTGTATACAAAGGGCAACATACAGAGACATTAGTTGTTGTATCCATTGTCCCTGCGAGATATATCCCTGGAAAATTGTAGAAGTCTTTCACAAAAGTGAAAGACTTCTCCCGGAGAAGCTGGCACTGCGCATGCACACAGTGTCAGTTTCCAAAGCCTTCTGGGGGCTGCGGGGGAGAGATCTAAAGCTCTCCTGCCCCTAGAGCCTCCATAGGCTTACAGTAGCTTACACCATCTGAAGATGGTGTAAACTACTAGGACTAAACTCCGAAAAGCTTTGCTTTTTGGAGTTTAGTACATAAGGGTCAGATTGTAGTCCCACTTGATAATAAAGGGGACTGCATTCTGCAGCGCTAATTAGCACTTTGCGGGAGATTTCTGTGAGATGTCCTGCATTGTTATTTATTACATCTACTATACTATACATGACTGGAGGGAGTGGAGGTAGGAGGAAGGGGGCAACGGCGGTGTGAAGTAGTGAAAAAAAAAAGGGCGGTTTGGGGTGTGAAGTGATGACAGGGGCTGTACGTAGAGGAAAGTGAAGGGGGCAAAATATGAAGGAGGCTGGGCCAGAGGAAGGTGATGGGGGCTGGGGCAGAAGGTGACAGGGATTGGAAGCAGAGGAAGGTGAAGGGGGCAGAGGAAGATGAGGGAGGCTGAGGGCAGAGGAAGGTGATGGGGCAGAAGGTGACAGAGGCTGGAAGCAGATGGTTCCTGGTGACGGAGAAAGGTGAAGGAGGCTGGGGGCAAAGGATGGTGATGGGGGTTGGGTAGAAGGTGGCAGGGGCCGGAAGCAGAGGAAGGTGCCAGGGGATGGTGGAAGGTGTTACGTATATATATATATATATATATATACATACACAAGTACAAAAAAGACAGCACTCCACCTCACTTGAATACGATACTGATATCCTAGGTATCCCGCAAAAAGGATCCAAAATACAGCAACTGGAAGGCGGCACTCAGGAAACATCAATCAGTTTAAACTGCCTGTGTTCGATTGATGTTTTCCGAGCGCCGCCTTCCAGTTGCTATATATATATATATATATATAAATATATATAATCATCTACTGACATTGTAAAAACTGTGCATATATCACAGTAGGTGTCACTAGGGCAAGTTACACATATCATATACACACTATAAATATATATATATATATATATATATATATATATAAATACTATATATTTATAGTGTATTTATGATATGAATATGTGTATCTTGCCCTAGTGACACCTACTGTGATATATGCACCTTTGTTACAGTTTCTTACAGCTCATTGCAGACTCGATAATTCCCTACCTGCCTGGCTGCTGTGCTTAGTACTGTAGTTCCTGGCCCAAGATCTTCCGTGCCTGTCCCTCTGTTCTGCGGCCTTGCTGGGTGCTGCTGATGATTGATGCTGCTGGTGGGCGGAGGGCCTGTCAGTGTGGCCAAACATCCTGCTGGGGTGGGCCGCGGCCGGAGGCAGTCGCAGCACCTGGGACTGACCGGCGGGCCACAGAAGCAGTCCAGGTGACGTCGGAGACCCTTGTGTAATGTGCAGGCACTCACACAGTCACTCTCCGAGAGAGCAGTGTGCAGTGCACTGCAGACGGCGGCGCAGGACTCTCCAGGACTGGAAGCACTTTTATCGGATGGATTTCTTGGGGCAGAGGGGCCCGTCCACGGGCCCCTTGGGTCCCGCTGGGCCCTAAGCGAGCGCCTAGGTTACCAAGTGGGAAATCTGGCCCTGGTCATGGGGGGACAACTACTAGCACAGACTAGTACTTTAAAAAAAAAAATTGTAACAGGCAGTGGCTGCAGGGGGCTGGAGGGCCCCTTGAAGCTTTGGGCCCTTGGGCAACTGCCCTAAAAGACCAATGGAAGAGACGGCCCTGATTAGGACTCCTAGCAGGAACAGAATTAGTATAAATCAGGAAATATCCCTTGACAATTTCAATAAATCAGGACTTTTGCCAGATTATCTAGCTCTAATACCTATTTTCACATTTGCCAGACTTTGGTATTTTGGGGTCTGTTAACCTTCTGGAATATCAAATAATGAGTAAAACCCACTTGGCCTCCCGCCCCACAACCAGCCACAGATTTACATCAATAACATCTGTGTTTAATACTTTGGCCTTCTTCCACCAACAAGCACTGTTAATACATTTTCAGTCTGCCCAAACATACAGAGAACATTTTATTATTAGCCCACTATAGTATATAAATAGTCACCACCAACCTCACAGCTAAATTACATGACACATTACAAGATGCATAACATACATATATGATACATTACATGACAATCCCTCACAATACCAAACTACATTATTCTTTCTTCAAATAACTATATCAGCAACCACCAATTTATGTATGTCATTACTATGCACTGCAAGCCCCATCTTACAATAATAACCATAATATATTATATCCATTATATAAGTTACACCATATTACATTTATATCCCTACTACACTATGGGCCTGATTCAGAGCCAGACGCTATTTGCGCTTGCTCGTTCAGAAAAAAGGGCCGGATATTTAAATAGAGCGCTCGCTCTTTGCGGTCTGTTGACACCTCAATGTCTGAGCGAGCAAACGAAATATGAGTTCGCTATTTTGTAAAAACGCCCCCTGGCCGTTCCCATCATACTTCATCTCCGTCATCAATCGAGTACATCGAAAGGCATCTGAACTGCTCGCAGTGCTTGTGGTAGGATTTTCATACCACAATCATGCGAACAGTTCAGGTTAAGAGACAACCAAGTGACGTGGCCGATGACGCTGCTTTGATAATTATGCACACCCTTAAAATGCCCATTGTGACAGTTTGGCACGCCTGCTCCCCGTTTTCAAGCACCTTCCCCTGTTACCACCCACAAATGCCTCATCCTATCACTCAAATTAGCAGGCACTCGCTATTTTGCGAACACATGATTTCCGACCACATTGACTGGTTGGCGCATGCGCATTATGACCCATATGCATGCGCAGATGTGCGAACATCACTCAGAGCGAACGAGCGGCCGCTTACGAGCAGCTCTGAATCAGGCCCTATATTCGATCCCTCCACACTAAGTATATTATTGCTACCATGCAATTACATTACTATAATCAACTATTAATTACTCTAATACCACCCATATTCATATAATATATTTATAGCCTCTCCTCAACTTGGTACATGTGTTATGAATCCCGAAGGCTGCTCCATGCAAACTCCCTAGAACCAAGGCTAGCAAAGTCATTAGGAACTAACAACCACCCTTTATTCCCTTAGAACTAGGCACATTCACCGGAACATAGATGGTCACTTGGTCTTAATATTAGGGGTAGTAGTGGTTTGCACAAATACCCAATGGGATCCAGTGGTGATGTGAGAAACAGGAAGCAAAAAAGTCAATGGTATGGCAAAGGAGATGATGAAGTGGCTTGAGAGGTGACGGTGTGGCTTAGGAGCCGATGGTGTGCCTTGAGAGCTGGTAGACAAGTTGGTGAACTGGTTATGCAGCTTTGAGAGCCAATGGTACAGCTTAAAGCCAGTAGTAGAAGTTGATGAACTGCTGGAGCAGCTTTGGGAGCCGATGGTGAGGCTTAAGAGCCAGTGATGCAGCTTTAGAGCTGGTGCACAAGTTGGTGAACTGAAGGTGTGGCTTTGAGAGCTGATGGTGTGGCTTGAGATCCTGTACACAAGTTGGTAAACTGAAGGTGCAGCTTTGAGAGCCGATGGTGTGGCTTAGAGCTGGTACACAAGTTGATGAAATGAAGGTGCGGCTTTGAGAGCTGATGGTGCGGCTTAGAGTAGGTACACAAATTGGTAAACTGAAGGTGCAGCTTTGAGAGCCGATGGTGTGGCTTAGAGCAGATGGTGCGGTTTGAGAGCTGGTACACAAGTTTGCAAACTGAAGGAGCAGCTTTGATAGCCGATGACAGCGCAGAAGCTGCTGATGTAGCTGGGAGTGGCTTGGGAGCTGGTGGCAGCATGGAAGCTGTTGATGCAGCTGAGAAGATGATGGAGTGGTTTGGGAGCCAGTGGCAGCACGGAAGCTGCTGGTGTGGCTGAGAAGCCAATAACTGGTGGCTGGGTAATACAGCTTGAGAACCAGGATACAGTATAGCGTGATGGCACAAAATGCTGACCATGCAGCAGAACCGAGAGAACGAAAAGGAACGCTTTAGTCGGCAGAGCAGCAAAAGGCCAGCATGCACAAAAAGGAGAGGAGCCAATCAGGCTTTGCAATGGACAACACATGACATCCTGTGGCATCCGGATCACATAGCAACTGATGGAACAGGAAAAACAGCGTAGGAAGGAGGTAAAATGCTAGAGAAGGACAAGACGTGCCTGTGACTTGTTACAACATGTATAATCTGTGCTACACACATTACATTAATATCCCCATACACAGTACATGATTTCTTCACACATTACATGAATATATTTTCACCTCCAAACACATTATATTAATTCCCCACTCAATACATTACCACACCAACATACATTATACACCAATTACAATACTACCACCCACACACATTACATTGATACCCTGTCACCACTATGCTTACCTGATCTTCTAAGTAAAATAGACTTCTCTGTCTTCTTACCTGATGACATGGGCTGAAGATAGATGGGGGCCGGGTCACATAGGAGGTATATTTACTAAAGTGCAGGTTTTTAGAAGTGGAGTTGTTGCTCATAGCAACCAATCAGATTAACATAGAATAACAGATGATGAGCTAACCTTGTTAGGACCAGGCCACCTCTGCAGCTAGCAGCAAAACACATAAGTTAATACAGTGGCAAATCTCAGGGGTCAAAATATAAATATAAATATCTCAGCCATCAGGAAATATATACATTTTTCTGTTAGCTAGCAGATAGCCAGACTTAGGTTGATGGCTGCATTCCTCTAATGACAGCACAACTGTTGATACATTTTATTTGAGCATGATGCCTATAACAAGGGACAAAATATATGCTATTGTTCTGCCAACATGGCGCTGATATGGAGGAGAAATTGGTTAGGATAAAGAGATGATCAGCAGATACAATATCAAATGGATGTTCTGCAGGGTTTGAGTTTTTAAAGATAGTTTGTTCCTGAAAATATATTTGTTATCAGGAGTTGAATAAGAAACTCAGGCTGAACGATATAACACTTCTTAGTCTATTATAAAAAAATAGTCAGAGATGAATTCAAGCTTTAAACAAGATACTATTTCTGCCCTGCGCAAATAATGATGTGCTTTCACTTCATGGCCAGAGGATCAATCCAATCTGTGTGCTTCAATGTTATAAGCATTACACAGATGACATTTTCCAGACACTTTTACTACCATGTTAAGCGTACAAAAATATTTATATAAATTGTTTAATGTTACCTGTAACATGGTGTTGTTCCATAATAAGTAATATTTCTCCATTCCAGTATACTTAAGAATTTGTCATTTTATTAATTAATTAAATAATTAAAGCAAGCCCTTTTAACTGGGACATATTCTCCCTGGGTTATAATGCAGGAATAACAACCATTGACATTGTCACACAGTACTTATACATTATTACAATATTCAGATTATACGTCCCTTATACGCCCACTACCATTATCAGATAATAGACAAAGCTTGTTCTTCTAACTCCTCCTTAGGAATCAGACTCGAAACTGAATTCCTTTTGAGTGATACTCATTACTTGTTGTATCCCATATTTAGTCAAAATATTTTCCTCAGCACAAGGACACATATACGGGCATTCTCTCTTCACTATGTTAGATAAACAGTTTCCCTCGGGTGCGGCCTTAAAGACATCACACTACTTTCCATTTAAATCTGAGTTTGGACAGAGAAACAAAATGGAAGTACCAATGCCCTATTAAATCTCATGTACTGCTTCATTATCCAGCATAAGGCATATGTAAATATGGAATTCTGTAAATTAGTCTTCGACAAAATATATATATATATATATATATATATATATATATATATATATCTGTTTCCCTATAAAATAGGCACAATAGTCTTCTGTAATTTTTCTGGGCTACCTAATATCTTGGGACCCATAGAATGCACCTCTGTAGGTTCAACCTACTAAATTAAAAGTTTAGCTATAAGATGAGGTACATGACAACATTTAGAAAAGTTAGGAAAGGGGGCTTAGTAACAGCACTGTTAATAAATAATAATAATAATAATAATAATAATAATAATAATAATAATAATAATAATAATAATAATAGTAGTTATAATAATAAAACCACTAATATTTAATAAATGGATTATGGGGCTAATTCAGAGTTGTACACATACCTGACAGTTTGCATACAACTGTTGATCTGCGCATTCACAGGATATGTACTGCACATGTGCAGATCTCCTTTTGAGAGCTCACAATACCCGGACAGCACAGCCTGATTGACAGGCTGCGGCATTTTTGGGGCAAAGTATGAGCAGCATCAGGCAGCATCCAAGACAACAGGGACATGTTGACCCCAACTCCTGGGCATGATGGAGCCAGTGTCTGCTTCCTTGTATGCAGCTTCACTGGCTTCAGCTGCATGAAAACACCAGACATCCTGAGTAAATTGAAGGTTACTCATTTGACCGATTTTCAAGCATAATGATTGAGTGATGTGTCCTCAGATGCAGCAGTGCATCACAGAAGCTGACAGGAGGTGTCTGTTGACACAAAGATGCAGCTTCTGTGCTAATAGCGTACAAATCTGAATCAGGACCCATGTCTCAAATGGTTAATAACTGTGGTGTTACTCCTTCAGAGTAACCAGATATCAAGATAGCAAGAAATATGAGGATGGCAGAAAAAATGAACTGTATGGGAAGTTCATTAGAGTTTATTTCTTCTACCATCCAGATATAGCATTTAGAAAAGTGCAGTTAATCTCTCTACACTTTTCTCAGGTTATTTTTATCCTACATCAGAAGGTTAGTGGGATAATTTCAGAGCCAGATCTATGGGGAAATGGGACATGTGCCCCAGGTGGAATCAGCATGAAATACTGCCGGTCACATGGCGGTTCGATTCCCGGCAGTGCCTGGCCGACAAAAGCAGAGTTCCCGGCAGTGGAAGCCCGACAGCACTAGAAATCGCAGGAAACTAACCTAACCCCCTAACCCTAACCCTCCTTAGGTGTGCCTAATCCGAACCTCCCCCCCAAGTGCCTAACCCTAATCCCCCTCTAAATGCCAAACCCTAACCCCCCCTTCCCTGCTGTCTAAACCTAAGTCCCCCGGGGGGGTGCCTAACCCCAAGTCCCCCCGGGAGTGCCTATCCCTAACCCTCCCTCCCCCTAGCCTAACTGTAACCCTCCCAGGGGGGTTCTTAACCCTAAGTCCCCCCCGGGTGCCCTAAACCTAACCCTCCCCCCTTGCAGCTGTCTGCTCGCGGCGCCTGGCATCCCTTCGATCAGGATGCTGGGCGCCTGTCTCCCAGCATCGGGGAATGACAGGTGTCTAGCTATAGACACCCGGCATTTCACCCTCACCAGGATATGACAGTCGGGAAGACGGCTATCGGTATTAAGGCAGCTGGTTTCCTGATTGTATACCCCCCAGGACCTTCTCTTTTAGCAGTAGACAAGCCCTCTGCACCACATTTGCTCTGATTGGTTAGAATCATTGTGTCCAAACCAATCAGATGAAAGCAATTTTGCTTCTAAACTATGGCAACTTTGGAAGCATCATAGCTCCACTTGGAGCAAGTCTATAGTCATGATACAGTAGATGGGTTTTCATTTGCCAAGTTAGGAAAGAATGCTACATGGAAAGAAAATAACCCCCATTTGGAATTGATAAGCACTAAATTGGTAAATGAGGAAATGTGTAGTTGAGCTTTTTATTTCAGTAATTGATGTTTCAAATGTGTCTTTTCTCTTACAGTGTGATTTTTTTAATGGTGGACAACAGGACTACTGTGTATCAGGTCATGAAGTTACTTGTGGTTCCCCAAATGCCAGTATATCTCAATAGCTATAAAATGTAGGCATAACAGGGATTGTCTGTAGTTTTCCTTGAAAGAAACAACAACCTTTTTTATGACAATTTTATTGAGATTCTGGGACATTATGTGAAAATTGCAGTCCACAAGTGTCATCCATCCAACCAACCTAAATAACCTGGAGGAAATCTGTAAAGAAAAATGAGCAATAACCAATCCCAAATAGTGTGCAAACTTGGTAGAAACTTACCCAACAGTCCTAAAGTTGCTATTGAAGCAAAGGGATGAAGTTGGCATCCTTGCGTGCGGGATGCCAATGGTCTAAATACCGGGACCAAAATCCCAAAAGCTTGGGATCCCAGCACCAGTATCCTGACTAACAGCATCCCAAAGGTAAGTATCAGGGTGTTAGGGGGAGGTTAGGGTTGGGTAGCAGGGTAAGGGTTAGGCACTAGGGGGAGGGTTAGGGTTAGGCATCAGGGAGGGTGTGCTAGGATTGGAATGCGGGGAAGGGGATGTTAGGTTTAGGCATTAGGGGGGAGGTTAGGTTTTGGCACCAGGGAGGGGGTGTTAGGTGTATGGTGCGGGGAGGGGGAGGTTAGGCTTAGGCACTAGGAGCATTGGTTAGCATTAGGCACTTGGGAGGGAGGGTTAGGGTAGGGGTTAGGGTAGTGGTAGGGAAAATACTTACCCTTCACTTCTATGGGTGTTCTGGCTGTCAGGATTCCACTGTTGGTATTCTGACCAGCGGCATCCCAATAGCCGGGATTTCATACCCAACCCGAAGCAAATGGTGGTTCTACCAAGTAGTAGTCTGAAGTGGCTGAATAATACTGCTTTTACACCTAAATCCTGGGTCTGACCCGAGATTTGGAACACAGTTCCAAAATGGGTCAGACCAAGGACAGACCTTTTCTACTGCGGCGCCGTTCTGAATTCTTCCTGGATCGGCGCCACTCACACTGGACAAGAGTGCAGTGGAACACTTCTCCCAGCGCTTGAAGATGACATCATCTCTAAGCACTGAGAAACCCAGAAGTCCACATTCTGTAAACGGGACCCGGGTCGAATGACCGAGGGTTCCCATTTACACTGCAGGGTTTCATGGGTTGTTCCTGTGTAAAACCCTGCAAGTTACCTGGGTTGGATTGTCGGGTCACTCAACCTGGGAATCCAACCCTGGCCCCTTTTACGTCTAGGAGCAACCTGGGTTAACCCTGCAATAATCCATGTTTTAGCTTTGGTGTAAAAGGGGTATAATATAAGCAGCATTATTTATTTTTAATATAACTAATTTTAATAACTAATGAATTATGAGTTAGAAAATGTAGCCTACTGGTTTGCATTAAATATAATGTTTGGAAAAATACTGCCATTTGAAATTTAGAGATGGGTTGTTTGCTTTTTCTAAAAAATGAACACACATGAACTGGAAGTCCTGGCTTGGGTCTGCTCATCTTATTAGAGTTTAGCCTCATAATAAGGTGAGTGAATGCAAATTTGATTGCATTTCAGTGATATGCAGATGGAACTTTAGATAATATTAGAAAATGAGAACACTTGATGGTAGGTTAGAATTTTAAATATTTTTACCTACATATAAACCAATACCTCATATTTTGATTGTGCTCATTATATATCGATATGCAAGGAAAATAATAACTGCTAACTAGAAGGTTTTTGTTGACTCACTTGTTTGAGACTAAAAAAGTCGTTCTCCAAAGAATGTATTACATGCCTGACCTTGGAGAAAAACTTTGTCATTCATTTTGGGTAATGACAAACTGTAGATGTAGTGATGTGTGATCTAGAGAATATCCATGATTTGTGCTATAGCATTCTATTTTGTAAGCCATTTTTTGAAAATGGGCATTTGCGATAACAGTGAAATGTAGAAGTTATATCCAAGGTTATACTGATGCAGTAGGAAAGTTCTACAGTATGTCAGATCTCCTTCTTTGGAGAAAAGGCAAGATAAAATATTATCCTAGTGGTCATAATCAGGCTCCTTGTGGTTTTGGTGTGCAGGTAGCAAGTTTGCTTACCACTCCTTTGGGGAAAAGGTAATAGCCATTAGCTTGGTTCTTTTCCCCTTTTCACTCTTCTATGGCAGCTCCACACTCCCGCACTTTTTCTCAAAACATGTCTTAGGCATCAAGAGCCACTGTTTATTCATGGGACAGGCTGTCTACTATCTTTGGTTCCTTTGATTTACCTTCTAGTAACTCTTCAATTCTAAGCCTCTCCCATCACATACCACTGGTTATAGGGGCCCTTATAACTTTAAATGGCTTATTCAATGATGCTATCTCATGTATCTTGTCCAGCTTCAGTCAAGTTATCTCATACAGTTGTTTTGAGGAATTTGTATACATTTCTTCAAGTGAGACATTGGATATATTTTCAAACCTACAGACTGCCTCAGAGTGTCCTGTCTTGCCTTACCTCTCAGATTAGGAGAGGGGGATCTTTCTCTTACTATGCCCTTATACTGAATCCACTCCCAATAAATTACCTGTCCATCTGAGCTGTATAGTAGTTATTGTTACTGTACTCATTGACAGTTATTAGGATGCTTTGTGTACTGTATGGCTATCAAAGGGGTGCTCACTTCATATGTATTATATTTGAGTACAAGTTGTATAAATATTTATTTTATGATGGAATTAGTCTTTAATATTTTCCATCTAATTTTAAAATTCTCTCTTTTCTCCATGATTGAACTATGCTCTTAGTTTTGAACGTAGAACTGACCTCTCTTAAGTGCCCTGGGCCCCTCAAAGTCTAAATCCAGCTCTTAACAAGGCAGTTCTATAACTGTAATGGTTTGTGCCTGCAAATTTTATTTCCAGGAGAAGATAAGGTTTGTAAATAACTTTAATAGTAAATCAGAGATAACTGCTTTTGTGCTGCAAGTTTTGAATGTATGCAAATAGCAAAAAGCAATTTTTGAATATCCAAATTAAGGGTAACGAATATGCTAAAATATGGTGACACAATGTAAATAATTTAGCAATGGGTGATCCATTTTAGTTCTTACATTGATCACTATGAGTAACTGTGATACCATTGTGCATTAAAAATAGCTTTGTTAGATTGTATTCATGACTGAATTAATCAGAAAAGCACAATCATCATGTAAAAATACATTGTTCAATTCTTACATTAAAAATCCCTTGAAGTCTAATATAAGCAATAGAAAACTTTTTCAAGCAGATGTTCCTTGGAAATTCATAATGTTTAATCAACTCACATTGTCCTTAGAGAAAAAGTGGTAATTTTCATAGAAAACAAGTTTACAATGACTCCTAGGCTTGTGTAAAAATCTATTGGGGTAAAAAATAATATATAATTTAAAGTTTTATTTAATATTAGCAATTAAAATTAGAAAAATTGCTCTTTACAAAGTTACTGTTGCAATTAAAAGCAAACAGAAGGTAAAATATTATATATGCTTGTTTTGTGGTATGCCTGTCTAACATTAGCCTGCAATTTCAATAACAATCTGCTACTGAGCAATCCTGAAGGTTTCAAGCATCTTTACTTTGATGTTACTGTACATATTGACAATAAAAATAATAATAATAATAATATTAATTATTATTATTATTATTATTATTATTATTATTATTATTATTATTATTATTATTATTATTATTATGTTCATTAATGCTAAAGGTTTGCAGACCAGTATTATTTCCACATTGTACACTTAGAGGTATTTAACTTTTTACAATAATTTATTTGGTAAAATATGCTGTCTATATTTCTGCAGTTATTAAGAACATAAAATACAAATTTTTTTGATACAATGTTGAAAGACTAATTTCTTTATTTAGGGACTTATATTATGACTCATTATGACTTGGGTAATCCACCACATGAGGACAAAAGGTCCACTGTGGGGGAAGGTTCTTTAGCACTGCATTTTCAGACTATTCTCTCCCTTATTAAAGATACAGTATTGCTTAAAAGGTTTATTATAGGTCTATTATAGAGGGCACATAGTCCTCACTAAATTGTGTGCTGACACCTGACCTGACCTATACTGACCAATGCTGGATGGATTCTGGTGAACTGGGAGTCCTGTCCCAATATTTTTAGGTCCTTGGATGACATAGCATGCCATTAATGATGTCCTCAAAACCTCTATATCCAATTTCTCTTCATATTTCACTCTGAGATGCCAATTTAAGGGACTGGATTAAATCTGTGAAAAGATTTTCAAGCAAATTCTCAATGCAGCCAGTTGTCACATACTTAATCATTGTTAATGTCTAAAGCACCCTTCTCAACAACTCCTTAATATTTGGTGTCAATGAAAAAATATATTCCAACTTTCAAAAATAAGTCCTATAAAGATACATAAATATGCTATGATTATTTCATCTGTAATAGTCTTTTATCTAAAACTGACTCATCCCAGGGCATTTCAGACTTTTTACTATAGTTACTCTTCACCGCTAGCTTAGTAGACAATGGTTGGCCCAAGCCAAAATGTCAAGAGTCGGGCTGCCGTTTCTCCATGGTGGGGCCAGAAAGCTGCGGTCTGTCTGACCAATACCCGGTGGATGCTGCGCTGTGCCCGCTCTCCATGCATGAATCCCACTAGCTCTGCTAGGGAGAGTTGTGTTATTTCCCACTGTCAGCTGCTGGCCCCTCTTCACTTACCTTAACTTGTCCTCACAGCAGGGCACGGCTCCATGGCTTCAACGCTGGCTGCTCCGGTACATGGGTGCAGCCATCTTGCTCTAGTCACATGATCAGGTATCTACCAATCCTGCTCAGCTCTTGGGTCTGCTGAGTGTAATTGTCCAACCAGCAACAGGCACTATGTATATAAATCTTTCCTGGACTCTCACTCAGTGTCTCTGCAACATCTCCTATAAGTTTTCTTTTGGCTCCTGTTGGTTCTACCTTTGTTCTGGACCAAGTGTAATTTTACTGATTTTTGTCTGAACCAATTTATAGTACTTCTCAAGCAAGATTCCAAACCATACATTATTCTGAGCTAAGCTCAGCACCTTGCTAAAAGAACTTTGCTGTTTTAATATTGAGTCTGACTTGGTATGACAGTCCTAGTTAACTTGACTCTACCCAGCATTACAGTGTTTACACCTTAGTATTATCAGTACTGCATACTACTCCACTACTAAAGTCTTCAGGTGTTATCTATCTTACATCCAGTTCCAGCTCCGGTATTAACTGCTATCATCCAGTGTTCCTGTGTTCTGTCTTCCTGTGTGATGTCATCTTATGAAGAAGACTTACATCTGACCTTCATTGTTTTGCTGCCGCTATCCCAGCTGATGAAGTCTATTCCATCACAGGAGGTAAGTTCCCCTAGAGTCGTGACACAAAGTTTTCTAGTCTTTCATTCTGTGCGATTGTTTCTGCTATTCCCAATACAGCTTTGAGTGGGTCCTGAACTCGGCCTCCAATTTGTGACTTATTTTATCTAATTCTTATTAAATAACCATCTTACCAAGTTCTAGTTTAGATTCCTAATTTCCACCCACTTAGCCAACCATGTTACCAGTTTGCCACTGTCATTTCACTTCTCCGTTTATCTGTACATCCCTTTTTATCTTGCCTTAATGGAGTTCATCATCTGCTAATAGAGGTTAATACAGTATAGCAATTTAAACATGTTTGGGATACCATGGTTCTAATCTACCATAAAATTCTATGTTTTCATGTGCTCCTGGTATTTTTTATCCTCCTCTAGTTTCTTTCATGGTAGACAATACATAAATCTCTCCTGTTCCCAATATCTGCTTAGTGTCATCATTGACTCTAATCTCAGAATAAAAATAATAAGTGCACTGTCAGAAATTGCTGTATATATTTAAAAAGGAAAACTAGCTATAGAACATCACCTTGAAACGTTATACTATTTATTCACAATCTATTATATAAATAAAACCTGTGGCGATAGAATATTAGTAACATAAAAATATTCATATATGAAAACATCATAGTATCATGCTCGTGGTGATAATGTGATGGAATTGGCACTGGGAATAGCAGTCTCTTTCCTTTATGTTATTAGTACGCCCAATTGAGGTTGATGCAAATAGTAGCAACAAATAGCGGCAATTCTCTAAGAGGAATTAGGTATATATGAAAATACACAGTCTTATAAATAGGTTGTTAGTGTCAACTGCAGTCTGTGTACTGGGCTGCGAGTCCTATATGCTCCTCCACTGGCGTGCGTTCCATGGGGCATCTCATTGGGGAATAGGTCACCTGACACATTTCTCCACTCCTTCAACATCAGTTTTGTCAGAGGATTTAATCTCAGTTTATCCTACATATCCAGTATTGTTGTTTGCATCCAAACATTTCTATAATACCCACTTTCTCAATAAGAATGTTAGCAAAACCCTTATTAATTTTCTCTATTTCCTACATTAAACAAAAGCAACTTCCTACTATCTGATGTTTGCCATCTAAAATACATCCTAAATGCAATGTCAATGTCAATGTGAAGTCACTGGGGTTTTGTTGATTTGGATCGTGACCCATAGGGTTAGTTAAAATTACAAGAGCATAAACAAAGCTAGATGGCCTGATAATGCTTCTCCACATGCAGATCGCAGCTATAGGTAGAAACTTAAGGCAATTGAATGCAGTACTGGTGCAGGTATCAGAAAGATCTGTAACAGACTAAAGTTACACTGGAGCAGGATGCTGTTAGCACAACTAAGAAAGGCTGTATGACTGATGGTAGCACAGTGAGGGTAGGTTGCTGGTGATGTTAGAGCTGAGCCCTGTGCAAAAATGGAAGTAGGTTGATAATAATGCTGGAATGGAGTACTTTGCACATATGGAAATAGGATGCAGGTAATGTTGGATCTGAGTGCTTGGCACAGTAGAATCAGGCTGCAGGTGATGCTGGAGCTCTGCTGATAATCAATTACTGGAGCAGGTGTGTTGGTACACACTGAGGTAGAATATTTGTGAAGTAATTAATGGAACAGGTGTGCTATAGACTGATGTGCAATACTGATAGCAATTCAGGAGACCAGAAACTGAATCAGTTGCAGAATGCTGATAGCAATACTGGAGACTGATGAATGGAAAAGCTGTAGGATGCAAACAGAACCAGGAGCCAGGTACTGATCTCTAGGGTGTGTTGTTGTTCTAGCAATCAGTAGTCAGCAATTCCTGGTTTAAATAGGGCATTAAGTGCTGATAGGTGGGAACGAACATCAGAGTGCAATTGCTGGAACCTAAATGGCAGAGCAGATCATACAATCACCTCCATGATGGCAGCACCCATGGTTCAGAATGGCAGGTACTTCTGGGATAGAATTCCAGGCCCATATTCAGATGAGCAACTCCAGCCCTCAGGCATGCCAACCATGATCAGGGTAAACACAGATGCCAATGAGAAGACACTGCCGAACCTGTTAACTGAGACTTAGACCACAATGTGTGACAAGCAAAACTGACATTACTGCTTCACCACATCTGTTGCATCAGTCTTTAAATCCCTACACTGGCTCTCCATTTCAGCCGGGATTCAGTTTAAACTCCTCAACTCCAAAGCCCTCACTATTTTGTTTTTTATATATTATTCTGCCCATCCTCATTCTGTGTAACAAAATAAAACATTCTAAACCTTTCTCCTATAATTTTTTTGGAGTACACACAATAAAACAATCGTAAAATAAAATAATGCATACATTATTATAGAAATGGTGCAGCAATTGGCTGGCTGGGTGATATTGAATGAAAGCGTTTGGAAAAAGGTTTACCTGGAAGCTGTCCTATCTTCAAAAATACATTTTCGATATATAAGCAACTTTTCCACCATACTGAATATTAATAAAAATATAAAGTTTGGCTAACTTTATGTGAGGCTCTGGGTGTTTAATATGGCTCTCTGCATGTTCCAGTATGTGGTACTGACATACATATTTCTCTTGTGATATCTAAAGAGAATATATAATAATAACTAATAACTAAAATAAGATAAGTTAATATGATTTTTTTCAATGTGCCATCAGGTCATTGTTAGGTATCAGACTGAAGAACAGTACAACTAAATTAATTAATTAGCTTAATTAATTAATTTGTTTATTTGTTTAGCTCATGTGTTAGAACAACTCCATTGTTTATATTTGCCTGTTTCTCAGTAAAACCAAAGCATATTCCTAAAAAAAAAGATGACCCTGAGGATTACCAAGCTGTACCTCAATTTCTCAAGTAACTGTAATTTAAAATTTGACACAAATTCTTGAACCTTTACAAGTCTGATAAAATTTGATCATGGTTTGAAATGGTTCAAGTATATTCAACGCTGTTATAAAAGTCTCAAACCTGCTTGATCTTATTCAAAGTCCATCAAGAATATTTGATTTATGCACATATCATTAGGTGAACCATGTGGAAGATTTTCATCACACATTAAACATGTTGTATGTGGCTTGTTTTTAAAAAAAAAAAAAAATCAATCTGCATATGTATAATAGAATTTATGTAAATAAAGCACATGTCAATCCAACCTCCATATAAATTTAGGTTCAATTTCCCAATCAACTGTCTCCAAATCATGAACTGGGGACAAGTCCAATCAGTTTAGCATGTCCCATTATTATTGGAAATAATGTGCTTCAGTCATGTTTATTACAGGTGTACATTTACTCATATACAGTTTTCATTGTTTTTGATTCTTCTTATCTTGATGCAGGTGCTCATCATTCTTCTAATCATCCCCTGTAACCATAACAATATATGTTTCAGGTTCACAGAAAAGAGAGCTGTAAATTTGGTAAACATGCTTTATAGCTATAATTCAGCATCAATTAAGCTAAAGCATAATGCAATATTTGGATACATGCCTAGTTTTTAAATTGTTTTGAAATGAATAGACAGTTTGGTATAAAATGGTAGAGAGCAGTAGGAAAATGTGTTCTTCAATAGTTGACGTTGCAAGGGGTCTTTTAAAGATTTTTAGGGAAGGAAGAGAGTGACCCATAGATAGCAATACGGTCAGTAGAAGTTTTATTTTGGGGAACTGGATGAAGTAATGAGGTTAGTAATTTATTGTAATCAAACACTAGCTGATCTGTACAATGTGGATGCTGTTTACAGTATTACAGTACAAACCACTATTTAAATATGTATGATACTTTACCAACTTGGTATTGATATTGATATATATGCTAATCAATACATTTTGTTTACTCTATTCGTGCATTGTAAATACCAATGGACTTTGTAAAAGCAACTTGTATTTATTTGTTATATGAAAAAGTTTTGATGTATTTCATGAGGAAAGACAAAAAAATAATAATAAGTGTAGCAGCTAATGCCCTGTAGACAGTTCCTTTGACAAACTGGATTTATTTATCAGGACTATCCCTTCACAGCTGCTTAAATAGGTGTCAGCCATACACACTGAATGGAGTCACAATGATGTGGACCATACTTTTTATTGGTAACACTTTTTACGAACTCAAACCAAATTATTTCTAAAAATAAACCAGCTGCAAAACTGTAAGATTTTTTTCTGTCTGTGAATGTTGAAACTAAAGTACAGGAAACCTTTAAAGGGACTTGAATATGACAAGTTATTAGTTCCGCTTGTGTAATTTGATGCTGCAAGCAACGTTTTTAGTGTTAATATATCTAATAAATCAGAGACAAATCTTACATTACAATGTGTTTGCTATATATTTAGTGTAAATATTCATATTGCAGTTTAGCTTTGATCCTGATATGGTTGAAATCCAGAATGTGAAAAATAAATGTAATAGGGTGTGAGTTTATTTGCGGGAACAATCTTGCACCTTCTTGCACATTTTGAAGGTGTGAGTTTTTTCCTCAAATCACAAATGTAATAGGGTGTGAATTTGTGGGTGCAAGCTTAACTGGCATGCAAGTTAAACGGCAGGTAAACTTGCACCTTGTAATATGACTTTCATTTCAAGGTGTGAGTTTGACAGTAGCATGCACAGATCAAAGAAAACAGCAAGATCCACGCATGCTTCTATGTGTTAAAGCTAGTAAAATGTTAAACAATTTTAAAAACTTATGTTGGATGCCCTCCCAAAAGAACAACCCGCACCAAGCTGTGAAAATACAATAAATAAAAGATGTAGGGGTATGGTGTATTTTCAAAAACCAGCACAATTCTCTAAGAGATTGTCCAGAACAGAGGGACTAAGGGCCTCATTCAGAGGCGGTCGGAGGATGCAAGCGGTCACTCAGAAACTGGGTGGCCGCTTGCATCCTGACCGCCCACCTCTGTTGCGGTCGTTAGGCTGTGGGTTAACACCCACAGCTCTAACGACTGCTACGGTGATGGTTGTGATGGTCATAGACCATCGCGACCATCGGGGCTTACAACGAGACCCTTGTCGTAACCCCCCGGAGAGCTTCTGGCTCTGTCTGAGCCGGAAGCTCTCCACTGACATCACTAGTGATGTCAGTGGGGCCTCCCCCAAAATGGTAGGCATTCCCATGGGAATGCCTCCGTTTGGGCTGCCACCCCCCCAGCCCGCCTTCCAAATGGGGCGAGCTGCCAATCAACATCGACAGCTCGCCCCCTTTGGATCGAGACCCGCTACGACCGGCGCTGTCGGTCATAGCGGGTCTCACGCATGCGCATGACAGCGCCGTCATGCGCATGCTCTGTGGGGGGCCATCGACTCGGTCCGAGCGCATCGGCGCTAACGACCGGGTCTGAATGACCCCCTAAATGTGCCATGTAGAGGAAAGGATTGTATGAAGTCTTTCATCATAACATTCCACATCTTAACAATATTAGTGCAATATTTGCCATGCTTAGCTGGCATGACTGCACAGGCTCCTACATGATCCTTGCAATCTCCTAAAACATTTGTTTTACCTACTTCATTTCATGTTACTGCAGCTTGCTGCTTTATCTATTCACTTTTAGTAAAGTCCTTGGATGTTTTAAAATACATACCTATATCTGGCTATTAAATACTACACACATCTAGTACCATTTATTTTTTCTTTTCAGCAATGTAGCATCTATTTATCTGAAAAGTGATAATAAGTGGTTCAACCATGGCACATGTCTAGCCTTTAAGCCTTTTAAGGTAGTGACCCCCTTTTGGGATTGGAATGCTGCACACAATGGTACTGTATCTACTCCTAAACTGTCTTCAAAATGTCAGATGTCTCAAATGAAAATTCTCTTGACAAGTACAGTTGTCAAAAATCAAATTTTGGGCATGTGTGGCACAATTGTATCCTATTCCTAGTGTAATTTAACTTATTTTAATTACACATGCAGTTTATTCATTTATTTACCAATAGTTTATTTTATAAAGCGCATCATCAAGTGCTAGTAAATATTGTGCAATCTGTCTTGCCTAAATATTTACAGTACATAACAAGTTTCTTAGGCATATTACATGTTTCTTTTCATGTTCTTTACTTGCTTCTTTATCAACTTACCAACATTTTGTTATCTCAGGTTTAGGTTCAACACAACATGCATCACACTGTCACACAAGGGACCACACCATCTTCCAATCAGTACAATAAACAGCAAAGGTGTTAGTATGCAAGTAGTAAAGCAGTTGAGTAATATTTGGCACATTTACCTTTATAATATAATTTGTCAAGGTTCAGACTTGATTTTCACTGGGACTCAACAAATTATGCACTCTATCACTAAAATGGTCTGCTTCAATTAGGTTACATAAGCCATCCTCGGTTATGAAAGATTCTAAAACAAAACTGTTATTATGAGGGGGTCAACGACAAGGTTAGATAAATCTCCTGCTGTTACAAGGGAAGTCTGGTTAGGATTTGCATAACAATCTGGATCACTCCAAATTATATATTGAGTATATAAATCATGTAATAACTGACTATATAAAATTAATAATTCCTCTGACAATTAGTTGATAAGAATTAAGTATGAATGGACATTTTCTATATTCATTTACAATTCTAGCAACAGGTTACTTTCACAAGCAGAATATCTTTACCATAACTCAGGCTGTCCGGCAATTAACACAGTGCAGGGAGAGAAAAAAATGTGCAGTTTAAAAATGGAAAGTAAGTTTCTTATTAGCTTATCTTTTGATGCTGACACTTGAACTAACAAAGCTATCACAGAGTTCCTCAGAGACATCTGATAGTGAAGAGGATGAAGAGGGGGATGACTGGCCTGATCAACCAGAGGCATCTTTGTCTCCATCTAGGGAATTTACTAATAAACATGCCAGTAAATGGGTACAGGTATCTACCATAAAGAAAAGAAGAAGAAATAGAAATGTGCAAGAATCTTAAGGTGGGTACACACCTGACAGATATATCTGCAGATGATGGTCATTCATACACACTGAATGACCATCATCTGCTGCTGCAGTAGGTCGAGCTGGACTGGGGGCGGGTAGGGAGCATGGCCTAATCGTGGAATGTGTGGCCACGCTCCCTTCGAAAAAAAAAACATTTCCAATGCGGCGCTGCATGCTGGGGAGGGCCCCTCAGCCTGGCGCACAGCCAAAGGGGGGTGTGATTATCATGATCACTCCCCCTTTTGCATAGGAGACTGCTCGGGCTGCTGCTTTAGAGCCTCGGACAGTCTCACAGTGCAGCCCAATATAAAATAATATAAAAAAATATAATAGAGGAGCTGCACAAATTATTCCTGACAAAGATTGACTGAAAAAAGTTGTTCACAACCAAACAAGCTACGTCAGAAGCAGTCAGGGACTATTGTCACAGGGCAATTAATGTAATAAAGCACATCACTGGGATAGAAGACGTTGATATTGATGTTGCATATCAATCTTTTGTTACCAAATTCTAGTGGAAGGACTTAGTGAAGAAATTTAATTTAGGTTACAACCCTAGGTCCCTACCTGGAGAGTTATTGCTACAACTGAAATTACAGAATGAGCAGTTTTACATGAGGCAAACATATAAAAGCAGAAAGAAACACAGATAACAACATTGTTAAATACGCAACTACAGAATCTAGGAATGCAGAATAAACAGAGTGCTGCAGTCAAACCTGGAGTACATTTTAGAATACCACCATACAGAGAGAGGTGGCCCATTAAACAGAACTCTGACCAAATAGTTAGACCAACACCTGATAACACAGTACCAAAGCCACAGCTAACATGTTCTCGGTGTGGCAAACCAGGTCATATAAGCAAATATTAAGGAATACTTTTGAAGGAGCACCTCCTTCCAAGGTCCATGACAATGGGCAAAGGCATTACTGTGGAGACCTACTCCTCAGAATCAACAATAATTCTGGCATGAGGGCCAAGCCTGTGTCTTGAATCAAAATCTAAACCAAACTGATACTGAACCAAAAATTTATATTTCTTTCGTTGGAAAAGGAACATATTTTTTGTGATAGACATGGGCTCCTCTGGGAGTCTTTTGCAGGGAACTGACACACTACCCATATAGTTTGTCACACTTTTTTGGGAGTCACAGTAGTTGCACATGAATACACAATCTCTGATCCTATCACCAACAATAGGTCCCTTAACAGGCAAACATGCTTTCATACTCTTAAGAAGAGACCTTTTAAAGTAATTGAACAATGTTACTTATTGGACACCCAATGGCATATACCTTGATATGCCTTACACATTACTGAAACGACACAATCTGTGCTGGATAGCTTGCAATTGCCTAACCAACTGTGGTTTAGTGCTGAAACATTTGTGGACCATGGATGCACATGAGGTTGGGCTCATGCAACAGGTAACCCCAGTACAGATTACTCTTAAAAATGGAGCACATCTACCAATAATACATCAGGAGTTTTTCCTGTCATCCAAAGATTCCTACAAAAGGGAATTTTGATTAGAATGCCAAGCCCCTGTAATTCACCTGTACGAACCTGTACTCAAGCAGCCTAGTGGGCATGGCTACCACTTAGTGCAGGCCTTATGGGCAGTAATAACAATCCCAGTCCCCTGTTGTACCTAACCTGGTAACCATACCACCAAAAGCAACGCTCTTCAGTTATAGGGGTATATATACTAAAGATCTGGTTTTTAGAAGTGGAGATTTTGCCCTTAGTAACCAATACGATTCTACTTAACATTTATTTACCACCTTTTAGAAGGTAATAACTAGAATCTGATTGGTTGCTGCGAGCAATACCTCCACTTTTAAAAAAAACACTTTAGTAAATATACCCTATAGACTTATGCTCAGCATTTTGCTTCATACCTATTCATCTAGACAGTAATTGTTTGCATTTGGAGTACAATATACCTGGACCAGGCTTCCACAGGGATTTACTGACACTATCAAATATCTTTTCACAAGCACTGAAAACCTGCAAAGTTTTATACCTCCAGAAGGATCTGTATGTAGATGATCTCCTTCTATGTTCAGACTCTTTTAAAAAAGCCTTACTAGAATATTTAGCTCATAAAGGATAACATATGTAAATGTTGGAGAAAACCTAGGATCCAGTGACCATCAGGCAGTATGGTTTAGTATAAAGACAGGATTAGACTCATGCAACACAAAAACAAAGGTGTTAGATTTTAGTAAGACTGATTTTGCAGTGATGGGGAGATGTGTAAGCAATTCACTGGCAGATTGGAGGAGCTTGGAAGAAGTGCAGGAGAGGTGGGAAACATATAAAAGCGCAATACTGAAAGTAACATTTCTTTGTACCAAAAGGGTTAGGAAAGGCACATGGAAAAGGAAGCCAGAATGGTTAACAAAAGAAGTATCATCTAGTTTGAAAGCAAAAAAGAAGGCATTTAGGAAATATAAACAGACTCAGAATAATGAAGACAAAAAGGTGTATCTTGTCAGAAGGAAGAAGGCCAAGAATGTGATCAGATGTACTAAGGCACAAGCTGAAGAGAAAATGGCCCAGTCAATAGATAAAGGGGGCAAAACTTTTTTTAAGTATATAAGTGAAACAAGAAAATCAAATGGTAGAATAATAAAAGTTTAGACAGACAGTAAGAGTCTTGTGGAGGGAGACAAGGCAATAGATGATCATATAAATTATTATTTTTGCTCAGTATTCACTACAGAAGGAAATGGGAAAAGACTACAGTTACATTGCAAGGATATACATAATAATGATGTAGATACAAGTATATTTACAGAGGAAAAGGACCTAACAGAACCAACAAACACAAAGTGATAAATCAATGGGGCCAGATGGTATATATCCAAGGATACTTAAAGAGCTTAAAGAGGTTGTGGTAACACCAAATACTGACTTATTAAACCAGTCAGCAGCTACAGGAGGAATTCCAGAGAACTGAAAAAAAGCAAATGTAGTCACACTTCACTAAAGTGGAAGCAATGAAAAGGCATGTAACTACCAACCAGTGAGCCTTACATCAGTAGTAGGGAAAATAATGGGAAGCCTATTAAAAGAAAGAGTTCTGAAACATCTCAAAGCCAACATATTACAGGATCCCAAACAGTATGGGTTTGCTAGGGAGCGATCATGCCAAACAAATATTATTGACTTTTTTGACTGGGTAACTAAAGTAATAGATCAAGTGGGGGCATAGATGTAGCTTTTTTTTACTTTAGTAAGGATTTTGACGGTCTCACATTGCAGACTGATAAATAAACTCAAAAATTTAGGATTGGATTCTAAGTCAGTTAAATGGATAAGAACTTGAAGAACAGAAAATATAGAGTTGTAGTAAATGGAGTCCAGTCTCAGGAAGAAAAATTTACAGGTGTTGTACCCCAAGGTTCTGTACTTTGACTAGTGAATTTATATATCTTAATTTGTGACATTGCAAATGATATTTAAGGGAAAGTATGCCTGTTTTGCAGATGACACAAAAATATGCAAAAGGGTAGACACACCAGGAGGGGTAAGACAAATGATGGAGGATCTAAGTCAGTGGTCTCCAACCTGTAGCTCATGAGCTACTGGTAGCTCACTGTCTTAACTTTGGTAGTACTGCTGAGTCAACTAGGAAGAAGTGACCTCTGATGTGTGCTCTGCATGGTCTCTATGCCTTGGGTGGAGCTACAGGGAAGCAATGTCAGGTGATTACTCTAGAGGCTATGGCATCACCTGACATGTTTCCCCATAGTTCCACCCATCTATGCTATGGCAGAGAGAGTGACTCCCACCCAGCCCTGCTGGAAAATTGCACATTAAAATTAAATATATTTTGCCCCTCTAATGCACATACTGGCTTGGAGCTGGTAATTAACAGTGAAATGTGCCTGTGCTTAAATTTTATTTACAAACTTCAGCAATATCACTGTAATAATTAAATGCATTTTCATTTTCTATGAATCATTTTTTTTTCATCTTCATTAAATTACCTTCAATTGTACATTTTTTAGCCAGATTTTTTTTTCTACAATTTTAGTAGCTCTTCAGGAGGTTTCATTTTTCTAAAGTAACTCACACCTAAATTAAGGTTGGAGACCACTGATCTAGGTAGACTATAGGAAAGGTCAAGGACATGGCAACTACAGTTTAATGCTAACAAATGCAAAATCATGCACTTGGGTTTTAAGAACCCAAAAGCTAAATATAGTATTAAGGGTACTCTAATTGAAACTACAGAGGAGGAAAATGATCTAGGATCTAGGAGTGACTATTTCAGGTGACTTAAAGGCAGGTAAGCATTGCAACAAAGCAATGAGAAAGGCAAGTCAGATGATTGGTTGAATATGGAGAGGAATCTAAGGCAGAAAGAAAAAAAATAATAATGCCACTGTATAGGTTAATTGGTACAGTTTAATCTGCGAATAAAGTGTCCAGTTCTAGAGGTCACATCTCCAGAAGGATATAAATACATTATCAACTGTACAAAAAAGGGCAACTAAAATGACACATAGCCCACATCACAAAACTTTCTAGGAAAGACAAAACAAGATCTTAACATGTATAGTTTGGAGCAGAGAATGGAAAAGGGGGACATGATGGAAACTTTTAAATATATCATTTGTTTTAACAAGGTGCTGGAGGGAGACTTTCTTCAAAAGAAGAGAATTACTAGAACAAAAGAACATGCGCTGAAACGGGGGAGTTAGGTTCAAAGGAAATTTGAGGAGAAATACTTCACAAAAAGGGTACTGGTTAAGTAGTATAGCCTCCCATCAGAGGTGATAGAGGCTAAGACAGTAGAGCAATTTAAACATGCTTTGGATAGTCATAAGAATATCCAAAGAATATGAATATCCATAAAATATTCATAAGAATATCCTTATAGAAATTACTGAGAATGACATAGGGTTGAGGCTACCAAAAGGTTAAAAAGGGGCAGCCTAGATGGGTCCAGTGGTTCTTATCTGCCCTCAAATTCTATGTTTCCATGTTAAAGTTTCAAAAGACAAATTACAGCTGTGCACCACAAAGGAAACATACCTAGGACACTGTCTTACACAAGGACAACAACACCTGACACCAGAAAGAATAAATGTAATTCTCAAAGATCCTTTACCAAAGAATCAGAAGCAAGTTAGGACCTTTCTTGGGCTATGTGGATATTGCAGACAATGGGTTCCTGGCTTTTTAGTCATTGGAGAACCACTGCAGAAACTCATTTCACAACACCTACCTGATAAAGTTACACATTCCGAGGAAACTGAAGCTGTATTTCACACTCTTAAAACTGCTCTTCCACAAACACCTGCTTTTGGTATAGCAGAATATTCTAAGCCATTAACTCTCTTTTGTAATGAAGCACATACAACTGCCATGGAAGTATTGACAGAATTGCATGGCACACATCACAGACCCATTGGTTATTACAGCTGCATTTTAGATACTGTGGCCATTGCATTGTCTACATGCCTTATAGTGATTGCAGCTGCAGCTGCTCTTATGGAAAAAAGATATTGTCCTCCAACATGACCTCACATTACAGGTACCACATGTAGTGGCCATAATGTTTAATTCAACATAGACCAGAAACCTTTCCACTGCTAGATTCATAAAATGGGAGCTAGCTCTACTATCTCTACCAAACCATACAATTGTCAAATGCTCTATGATGTGCATGAACAGACACACAGGGTGGAGGGAATAGAGCATTATTACCAAGAACAGGATCATGATTGTGAACCAAAATTTGCAACAAAATTTCACAATAAGACCTAAATGACAAAATACTCCATTGCCCAATGCAACAATCACATTGTACACTGATGGTAGCTGCCACATACAAATGGATACAGGTGAATTGTTTACAAGATATGCAGAAGGCTTAGACAAAAAATCATGGAAGTTAACCTACTGGGCCTGCCTCAATCTGCTCAAGGAGCAGAGCTTGTAGCACTCACTAGTTCATGCAGCAGGACAATTTGCTAATATATATATATATATATATATATATATATACAGACTCTAAGTATGTGTATGGAGTTATCAATGATTTTGCTGCAATATGGCAACAAAGAGATTTTCTGAGACCACTGGGACTGCCATATCACATTCATCACAATTAAAACAATTGATGGAATGTATTCAGGTGCCAGCAACGATAACTGTGATTTAATGTCAAGCTGACACTTCTACAGACAACCCAATCTCCCTTGGAAACAAGAGAGCGGATATAGAAGGTAAAGAAATTGCAATGCAACACTGTAAACAGGACTCTGAAACTTCTTTGAATATTTTCACTATGATAGATAAAAAATGTTGACTGATATGCAAGACATTTAAACCACAGAGGAACGAGCCAGCTAGAGGGGGATGGGATGTGTACAAAAGGATGATGATATCTGGAGAGATGGACAAGGCTAATCAGTGGCACCTAAATCATTACCAGCAGTACTAGCTAAAGCAGCACATGCTCTGATTCATGTTGAAAGGAAGGTATGTGTAGAATGATTGGAAACTATTGGTATGCTCTGGGATTCTCCTCCCATGCAGAAAATAGGACAAAAACCTGTCTTACTTGCTTGAGTATGAATCCAGGAAAATCAGTACAGATAGAGTCATAAAGGAACACACTTTACAGAGAAAGTATTTCAAGCAAGGTGCTCATATTTAGGAATAAAAAGCAAGCTTCACATCCCATACAGATCCCAAAGTTCTGTGAAAAAAGAGAGTTCATGGGACCATTAAGAATAAGTTATCAACAGTCCTGACAGAATCAAAATGATTTGGCCAGAAGTGCCTCCCATTGTTTTATATAGCAATAGGGTAATGCTCAAAACACCACCTAACCTGTTACCTTTTCATTTACTCTTTGGACAAATGCCTAACTTGATTTTAACTCCAAACATAGGACAGGAAGTGCTGCATAATTTAGCCACAGACTATTTTATTACATTTTCTCGACATTTGACTCCAACATAAGCAAAGAAAAATGTTTAAAATCTGTCCTTAAGGACAATGCCACAAGATGAAACCTGAAGATTATGTTATGGTCAGGAACTTTTTAAGATTTGTTTGTATCAAATGTTATTGACCTCCACAACTTCCCTGAAAGTGGCTGAAAGAAATATATGGAAACACACCTTAATTGCAAATGGCAGCTGACCCTACAAAGACTTCAGTATGTAAAGCATACAAAGGCATCAATGAAGACTGTACCCTAACTGAGGGCCTGATTCCCTACTGTACACAACTGCAATTCTGCATGCAATTGGCTGATTGTTGCGTTCTGCACATGCATATGCATCGCAGTGTGCGCTAGCTATTGCAATTGGGACTGCAATTGCAGAGGCTACGCAGACCCATTGTAGATTGACTGTGATGATAATCAATTGTACCGATGATTTAGCTATTCTGCTAAGTATTACAGATTTGTGCAATGTAAAGTGGGCATCCTTATGTAGTGCTGAGTTTGTATTGTGATCGCAATGGATTAGCATACTATCGCAGTTGAACTGCATGTGTATGCAATATTGCGATCCATAATGAATCAGCCCTGAGTTGTTTGAGGGTGGTGAAGTACAAAGCACTGACTTACACTTGGCAGAAGAAGAAAAAGCTGTGGTCAGAGAATGAGATTTTCTGGCCTCTACATGTACAGATGTATCCTATTTTATCTTTGCCACTTTTGTGGCAATTTGTGCACTGTATTACTTGAGTCATGTGCCTGCAACTGGGTAATCTCTCTGCGTTTGCACCTGCGATCACTAAGATTTTCATAGTGGGAAATAGTGCACACATATGCCGCACAAGCAGCAAAGATACAAAAGGATTTTTTGCATTCACATTTTCAGATGTACTAACTTTGGTGCATTTATACTGGAAGAAGGATGGAAGACCATCTCGGGTCTTGATAGTAAATTACCTAAATATGCCAGAGGTATACATATATTCCATGACACAAGAACAGGTAACTCATGTTTACCCCTCATCCAGAACTGAAGCAATTAACATAATAAAGGGCACAGAAAAAAATTGTTAGAAATAGAACCATACTTATTCATTCCTTAATACTGTGCAAAAATGTATTGATGCAAAAGACAAAAATATCTAATTGATTAGAAATTTTTACAAATACTTTGTAGACTCTGAGATTTCCATAAAAAAACCCATAAAATATGACACTAGGACAATTTGTGAAAATAGAGTTAGTGGAGAATAATTTAGAGTACTATATAACTTGGGAAAAGGAGACTTGCATGACAACATACTCCAACATCCTTTGCAATAGAAAAAATAGAGGTATTAAATACTCCTACTACCACAATGGAAGAACCCCTCATCCTAATAGAAATTCATATTGGAGAAACTGACACTAGCTTTCAGAGCAGGCTCACTGCATTAGTAGAGAAAACTTAACCAAGAACTGATTAAACAACTGAATTTTATACAGAAATAGATTATACGATTTAGCATTGCTCTAGTTTGGAAACTCACTCAAACTGAAAACCACAGGTATTATAGACCAGATGTAGCTTCAGTTACAAAAGTAAAAGCATCAGTATTAAAAATTAGGAAATAAACATATACTAATACCTGGAGGTCAAGGAAACAAAATGTGACTATAAATAATGAAGGAAAAGACATGCTGGAAAGGGACATAGCTGCTACTGTAACACAGCAAATAATTACCAGAAGAATAGGTAATAAAGGGATAAGGTTTAGATCAGGGAAGTTATTTACTCAGTAAAATGGGACATAATATACTGTACCTGGTACCCACTAATGAAAGCATAACAAAAAGACAAAAAGAGGTAAAAGAGCTAAGGAAGAACCGTAGCATCATTAGAAAGATGTGTGTGTGTCCTGTCTTTTTTACTATTTTTTTACAGTGGGGGCACTAGTGCAGGCTGCCTGCTGGCACTTGTGGAATGACAAGTGCAGGCAGGCACACTGGTACCTGTATGTAGACCCACTGTAAAAAATAATAATAGCCATTAAATATATTCACTATTACCCTTTCACCCACCAGCCAGGGGCACAGGGTAGAGCCCGGGCCTCAGCCCATGCCTGGGGTGCTCAGGAAAGGAGGGACCCCTTTATTGGGGTGCACACCTTCCCTGGGATCTTCTGCCTGGGCTGACTAGTTTGCGGTGTTAATGCTTTGGCCAGGGGACCTGGTAAAAAGGTCACCTGACTGTGGCATTACACTTTGGCTAGGTTTAGCCCAGTGCTGGTTTTAAAAATACAAAGAATCTTACACAAATGTCTTCCCATATTTTTAGAACCAGGACTGGCTCATGGAGAACGGGGCTGGTAATGCTTTTTTTTTCTTATTTTTATACTTTATTTTATTCATTGGAGGCAGTAACATACATGGATCACACTGATCTGTGTATGTTTCTGCAAGACATGCTTCTAAAGAGGGAGTCTATTTAAAACTTCTATTTTTTAACCAAGTTTGTTTAAATTACACCCGTGATTATAATCTCGATTCTTGGTAAATTCCCGTTGTGTTGTGTTCCTGTCTATGGAAAGTACTGCCATGTTTAGATGATGGTGTATTTAATTCTATTTGTGTTTTGCAGAGTTTCATGATTTCTCATCTGACTTTTCCTTTAGTAAATTTGCGAGTGGTAAAATATGCCCAAACACAACTGTGATTACATCTCGACCAGACATAATTCTCAGTAAATTTACAACTAAAAGTACTATATTTTAAAATACAGAATTGTAATAATTATAATGCTTGTGTGGTTTAGACGGCTTAGATTTATGCTTAAGAAATCTAGATAATATTACATTGAAGTTATAAGTGCATTCTAAGAAACATATTAAGAAATAAAGAAATATCTTTGTGTGTGTTTAAACATGAAATGTCTGCCGTGAAGTCATGCTGAGAGGATTGAGAGCTGCGGTGAGGACCTGCCAAACAGATTAAAGGAACTGATAAGTAATCAGTTTAGTTCTAAGAAACTGATCTTGCATGAACATTTCATAAGAAATATAATATTGCTTTTGCTATCTACATTATATATTCAGATACATATGTAAATACTAAATAAATACAATATCTAATGCTAAAGCTAAAGATAAGCTAAGATACCTTTTATGCCATTATGTATTAGGAATAAAGATATTATCTACTTGTCAACAGTAAGGTAATTGTGATTAAGAATGTTATAATATAATAATAGATATTGAGGAATGGGATGACACACACATATATATTATAAGTTAAAATGGCCCCTGGATACTTATGAAGTTATATAAGTTAAATTGGCCACTGAAATTACATTAGCCAGGGGGAATAGAAGCCAAGTGGAATAAATGTTAAAGTCATATAAAGTAAGAATGACACAAGCCAAGTAAGTCAAGGTTATTTAGGATGACATTGGCCAGGGTACGACAAATGCAGAGGCCGACATGTGTCAAGATGACTAAAAGATGGATACACAGATGTAAAGACAGATAATAATGACCATCTGGATAAACCTTGATGACATCATCTGATAGATAAAGATTTATAGTCCCGCTAAAGAATCCCAGAGGATGCAATCCCATAAGTAAGTTTTAGGGTTAGAGGTTGGTTTAGGGTTAGGGGTTAGTGTTAGGCACTAGAGGGATTTATAGGGTAAGGCTGTGAGAAAAGAAGAATTATGGTTAGGCTGCAGGGGAGAGAGGGTTAGGGTTAGTCTATGAGAGGGGAGGGTTAGGTTAAGATTAGGCTGTGAGAAATTTGGGTTAGGTTTAGGGGAAGGGTTAATTACATACCTGCATATGTTGGAGTTTCCATCGTCAGGATCCCAGTGCTGGGATTCTGACTTCCAGCATTGTGTGCACTGGGATTGCATACCCAAACTGCACACAGAAGCTACATGAGAGGCTAGTGTCAGTATCCAGGGTACCTGGGCCTTGTAATTTTATCACATTAGTAATGTGAATAAGATGCAAACTTTGTAAAAAATGTTTCTGGCAGGTCAGTTGGATTGGCTAGTTTACAAGCTCTGTGGTACAGCAAACAGGGCAGTTTGGAGCAACTTAAGGATAGGCAGGGGTGTATCTTTAATGGGTGCAGGGTGTTCAGTGCACTTGGGCCCCTGGGTCCAGGGGGACCCACAACACACACCCTGCACCCATTCTTTTTAATACTTACGTCTCCACAGTCCCACATCCGCTGGAGAGGAGCTATACAAAATACCTGGAAATTCTCCTGGCATTCTGCACATGCGCAGTAGAGAAATCTCATGGGCAGTAGACTACTGAGGCTATCAGTGCACGTCAGCCATTGAAGAGAGAGTAGGGGGTCCCAGACAGGGAGTGAACACAACCCCCCTCCTCTCTTAAAACACCCCTGAGGATAGGTGTATATAGAAACATCTATATGTCATTGAAAATAACACAGAAACTAATTTGAAGCATTATTTTTTCACCTCAACATGACATATACTGTAATTTCTTCCCCTAAGTCACACATTACATCTACAGTATATTTAGGGGCATATTCAATTTGCCTTCATCACCGTTTTTTCTGGGATAAAGTATCAAGTGCATGCCCGCTTAGCCCCGTATGGAATTAGGATCTGGCGAAAACGGGCCCCGGCGGAAAGGTAAGTATCGAAAAGTCCTGTCAGTTTTTGGGGAAATAATGATGTCACCCCACATAAGATGTTCTAACATGGGGGATCACTATGGGTACCTCCGATTTGGCCTGCTGAAGGTAGTCAGGGTTTTTAAGTAGCCGCGGCAGGTGCATAAATGCGCCTTTGAAGAAGTGATGAAGAATAGCATTTTTCTTTTTTTTGGAAGGGGTGAAATAACTAGTCCCATCAAATTTGGGGTACATGAAAATGGGTGCAAGCATATTTTTAAGTCCCTAAAGTCATTTTTTAAATTTTCCACAAAAATGCACATGCCGCGACCAGCTGCATTCTAGAAAACACCTGCCGCATACATGGGGACCCCACCAGGATTGATTTAGCTAGTTTAGAAGTTTGTCCCCCAATATTTTTTTCCAACCCCAAATTAAAGTATCTGTTTTGGGGTGTCCTAAGGAACTTTTATAATTTTTCTGACACAGATTACTTTAAGGGGACATTACAAAGGCTGCAGGCTATTTTTTTTATTCTGCACCCCTAAACCCCAATTCTGCACTTTTTTTCCACCATTTTTTTCACCATTTTTTTACAAAGACTTTTCGCACCTGTGAAAAGTCTTTGTAATTGAATATGGGGATAAGTGAAACAGGCGAAAATTACATCATCGGGGATATCCCGTTTTCGCAGGCTAATTGAATATGGCCCATAGACTGACTGTGCAGCAACTGAGTTTGGACATTTTAAATAATTACATTCATTTTCATTGTTATCATATAGCTTGTTTGCAAGA
The DNA here is from genome assembly GCA_031769625.1 of Taudactylus pleione. Classification (NCBI taxonomy): domain Eukaryota; kingdom Metazoa; phylum Chordata; class Amphibia; order Anura; family Myobatrachidae; genus Taudactylus; species Taudactylus pleione. The sequence continues at coordinate 5,868,980 of JAUIMM010000182.1, forward strand.
AAACAATGATCATATTCGACAATGGGTTACCATACTGTATTTTACAAACTAGAAAAATAATTTTAAGGCCTTAGATCAAAGTTAAGGGTAAAACTGAGACAGATTGGACTGTAAAATAATTAATTAATAAATAATAAAATCGCATATGCTTGCTTCCTGCAGTATCACAGGTATTCAAATGTTTAATTTATGCAATATTTTAAAAAATTTAGATACGACAAAAATATTTTATACAGTATATACCCTGCAGTGACTTACTAACTATTGAATTCATTACATTTGGCTACCAGCATCTGCTATAACAAACACCTCTCTAAAGTGTATTTATTCTCCACTGGTGTCATTTGGGCATTACGTCTGAATATAAAAGCATCTGTTTCACATTTAATTCATGCGCTAGTATAGTTTATCTATATTTTCATATTTAAATTTGTAACATAAGCCATTTATTATTCATTACATACACCTGTTCTAAAGAAAATATGACCAAAACATATTGAACACAAAGGACCTCATATAGAGTTATGAATAAATCCCAAAAGTTGGGTCTATTGTACACCTTGGCAAAACGTGTTTAACTGCAGGAAGGGGGCCAAATTTAAAATGTTAGGACAGTTTTATAATTGGAAGAAGATGCATCCTATGTAAACTTTGTGGGGACCAAATTACGTTGTTGTCAAGTGTTAAAATATACATAGTTGCCAATTATTTGTATGCTACAATGAAATAGCAAATTAGTGGCATCAGTAGAAATATAGGGCTGATGCAAAGTGAGTTAGAGTTTGATCAGAAATTTGGATGCTCCTATATGTGGTTATACTGATTTGCATGATTCTGGTACTTACAGAAGGCTGTACCTGGAGAGGCGGGACAGGAGGGGGAAGGGGCATTGTAAATTAGTACAGGAAAGATGTGTTAGTGAAACTGAGAGCACATGCAGCTCAGGACACAGAGAAAGCTGTATTACTTCCTGGTGGTCAAGATAATATGAAAAAAGTGGATGATGATGTACTGTAGCTTGTGATGTGAATGCACATCTGATGCAATTGGTGCTTTCATAATTTCTCAGGTATATATTATACTTTTGTGCTTGTGTTTAAGCAATTTTTTTCTCTTATGTGAGATGGGGTTATGTCTGATATTAAAGAAGTATTGAAAGTTTTAGTGATGCTGAATAAACAAAAGCATATAATGCATACAAATAAGATAGCAATAAAAATTATTTTATGTTCGTGTGATTTATACCTGGGGTAAACAGGGGTCATAAACTGTTGGTGCTAACCTACAGGAATCTTGCAATAGTTGCAGCTTTGCATACAGTATGCATGCAATGGGGCTTTTTATTTTTGGGGAACATAAATTGCTTCTGAGTAATATACATATACTGCTACACTTTAATGCTGGTACATTATGCATTATGTAATTATTATCTTATGTTTACCCTAAAAAATTTTTCAGGCATGCCGGTGCAAACTAATACCACTTTTACACCAAAATTCCGGGTCTGACCCGGAGGTTGGAACAGGGTTCCAATCCGGATTAGACCCAGAATTTAGCCAACTAGCCAGCACCGACCCAGGATTTTCCCATGCCAGCGCCGTTCACACCGGAGCCAGGTCTGCATAGTATTCCTGGCCTTTCTGGCGTTCAAGTGGATGCTTGGAGATGACGTAAACTCTAAGCGCCACTAAAGTCACCCAATCGCTAGGCATGCCGCATGATCCAGGTCACCATGACCCGGATAGTGCCGTTTACACTGCAGGGTTTCACAGGTTATTCCCGTGTTAAACCCTGCTAGTTACCTGGGTTGGATTGCCGGATTACTCAACCTTGCAATCCAACCCTTTCCCCTTTTACACCAAGGAGCTACCCGGGTTAACCCTGCAATAAGCCGGGTTTTAGCTCTGTTGTAAAAGGGGTATAAGTGTGTAGAGAAAGGATGACGATGACACCAGTATTGCCTAAATAATTAAAATAAGTCAGTGTATTAATATCATTGCTGTGTAAGCATTTCACCTAGAGCAATCTGAATGAAGATGTACTGTAGTATATTAAATGTATCTTTGTGTGAAATTAAATAGCTGGCCTATTAACCTGACGTAAAATACATTCAATTATAAATTTTTTGGGTGGATTTTTGAGTAGCTTTTAAAAAGCAAGAAATCGCATTGTGTCTAAAGAGTACCTATTGCCATCTAGATTCACCTGATCTAAATGTGAAACTTGACTACTTGATAAATAACAGCAACAGGTGTATAAATTGGACTATTTAAAGCAAGTAAGAACCCGATTAAGGTTGTGTATGCAATTTAGAGGCAAAATTGACTTGAAAAAATATTGAAATAACTTTTAAAGCATCATGGTAGCTGGAGATAGATACTCTGGTGGGGATTTAATCGATACATCAAATCTTCCAATATTCTGTATATCAAACATTAACAATTATTTACTGAAATTTCTTTGGGGCACTACAGTACTTAACATTGCTGCTTTATATGTGTGGAGTTTGCATGTTCTTCCCATGTTTTTATGGGTTTCTTCCCAAATTTTTAATGATTGCTGGTAGGAAAATAAATGGTTGCCTACTAAATGTAACCTAATATGTATTTGTGAGGATACTGTATATTTGTGTATAGGGTATTTAGACTGAAATCTTCAAGGGGACATGATGTGAAGGGGTTGGGCATGAAATCCTGGTAGCTGTTCAGCTGCCGGGTGAAATGCCAACACCGGAAACTGGACATACCAGAATCAAGATGGGGCAGGTAAGTATACTAACCCTACTCTTCTCCCCCCCTAACCCTCCCTTGAGGGGTGCCTAACCCTAAAACTCCTGGGGTGGTGTCTAACCCTAAGTCCCCCCAGGGGTGCCTAAACCTAACCCCCCCTTCCTGCACCCTAAACCTAACCCTCCTGGGGGAAGGCATAACCCTAACCTCCCCCTGGTGGTGCCTAACCTAAAACCACCTTCCCTTAGCCTAACCCTCCTTGGGGGGGTGCCTAACCCTAAGTCCCTCCCAGGGGTCTAAACTTAACCCTTTCCACCTCAGGATTCCGTCATCGGGCTAAAGATAGATGTCAGTATTTAGATGCCTATCTTTAGTACTAAGTCGGGATTTCGATGCCGGGATTCCATCAGACAGCTTCCGTGCATCGGTATTCTAACTACATCCCAATGTGAAGAACAGATATTCCCTGTGTAGTTAGTATGTAAAATATAATAAATAAATTGACTAAACTCCTGGAGGATGAAACAACTTTTGAAAAAAAATCAGAGGGACTATATTCAAACAACTTATAAATGTGTACAAATACATGTTGTTTTGAGTGCAAATCAGGGTGCAATTCCCTATTACATAGCTTTACTCACTTTCAAACTGTCCAAATCAGAGGATCCCAAACTAAGTTCTCAAGGCACCCTAACAGTCCAGATTTTAAGGATAAGCATGCTTGACCAAAGGTGACTTAATTAGTGCCTCAGTCAATTTGATTTAGCCACTTGTGCTCAACCATGGATATCTCTAAAGCATGAACTGCTGGGGTGCACTGCGGGTCGCGTTTTGGAACCTTTAGTCCAAAAATTGATTCACAGATCTTGAAAGGGGTGTAGTTTCTCTCAAAAGTGAGTGGATAGGCATGGGATTTTGGTGGGTCAGGGTGTAGTGCAGCGGTTCCCAACCACGGTCCTCCAGGCACACTAATACCTCTTTTACACCAAAAACCCAGGTCTGACCTGGGTTTTTGGACATGGTTCCAACCCAGGTCAGACCCATTTACACTGCACCTTTGATCTGGGTTACTCGCACTTCAGCCCTGTTCACACTGAACCCAGGTTTGCCCTGCTGAACCTGTGAGGTCATAACAAGTGGGAGGTAACTGCTCCACAACCACCAACCAGCTCATTTTAGACATGACCCAGGTCGGATAACCTGGGTCGTGCCATTTACACTGCACAATTACCCGGGTCCATCCAGGGTTCAACCCTGGTAGCTACCTTGGTTGGATTGCCGGGTCAGTTGACCCAGGTTATTTTTCAGGGACCATTTTACTCTGAACTGTGACCTGGGTAGACCCAACAAAAGCCCAGGTTTTTGCTCTGGTATAAAAGGAGTCCAGGTTTTAAGGATAGCCATAGTTAAGCACAGGTGACTTAATTAGAACCGTAGTTATTTTGACCTGCACATGCACAGATATACAACAGTTGGAGTTGTATGCAACTATTGGGCTTGCGTACAACTCTGAATCAGGCCCTTAGTAGTTTAGAAACACCGAGCGCTAAAGCATACAAATGTCCAACCAATAGGAAAGGCCATTTATTTAGAGGATGAAACGACCTTTACTATTGGGCGAGAAATGCATCAGGTGTTTGCTCAGGACCTTAGACCAGGAAGCATCTGATGGGATGCATGCTCTCAGCTGCACACTTCCAGCCATCAACATTACATAGCTCAGCATGGCCCTGTCCATCCAGCTGCCATGACCATATAGCACATCTCGGCTATGTCCTCCCAGCTCAGGACATCGAGCCGCTACACTGCTAAATGCTGCAGGATACAAGGCACACAGACTGCCACCACCACTGACTGGGATGCTGGGAGACAGTGTTTCATGAACAGGTGACATGCTGTCTCTGTGCAGGAGCACCCGTGCACTGTACAACATAACCAGTTCTTATATTATAAGCCGGTGGTTCAGTGGACTTGCACTAACATTGCTCTGACATTACTATTACAGAATTAGTGCTTGGCTTTTCCCTCTTGACTACATTACTAACAGTCTCTATGCTTTGGTCCACCTACCACTACAATACTACTTACTAATCTGGCTGGCTATTGGACTTTTGGAATATATGTGGTGCTTTCAAGCAGACTTTATTAATAATAATAATTGTATACATGCTATCACATTATTGCTTACTAATCCATTGGCTATTGAATGGATTTAATGATGTGGACTGTATGATGTACTTTTGAGCTGACTTTACTAACTTTATATTCCTGGACCTGGACTTTTTGATATTTATATTGGGGTGTATTTTATTAATTATTTTTCATTTATCATGATTGTATATTGTTCCCTTATTATTGTATATTTTATGTGAGTGAATATTAAATATCACACCTTTGCCTAGTGCCCTCAATTTTTTATATTCCTTAGAAGTTTCAATACTATTATGCCCTGTTGATGTATACTGCATGAGCAGCTATATTTATTCAGTAATTTCCCAAAAAGTAAGGTTTCACTATGTCTACATTTTGACAGTGAACATTTTGGTGTTTAAATTATGACTTGAATCCCATTTGTGAAGTTTAACTAAGGAGATCAAATAGTATGTCTTTGCTACTAGTATAACATCTGTAAAAATGTTTGATTTGCATACTATCCCAATCTATATACCTTGAATTGCAGGATTATTTCTGATTGCCACAGTGAGGTCATCCATCACTAGCCCAAATATGACATACTGTACTCCACATCAAATCATCACATCTTGTCTCAGTCAGGTGTGGCTTGAGTAAAGTGATTTAGTATATGTTATATATTCTTCTGAAATGCTCATTGGTTCAGAGCCTTGAATAAAAATGTACACTTTACTGCATCAAATATAACATAAAGAGAGGGTAGGAGTAGAGGAAGTATGTGTTACACAAATGCAGTCAGATGCAAGCCTAAAGATATGTGAATATATGCCTGTCATTGAGTATATCTACTGTGGGTACCTGAGAGCTGTGGCAGATTCTGTATCCATGCTGCTTCTGATGCTGTTGCTGCTGTACTGGTCTTAGTTTAAATGAATAAATAATAGAGAACTCCTTAAAAAAGTGTTGCCAGCATCAGTGCTCATAGCCTATGTTGGTAGTAAACATAAAAGCAGGGTTTTGCCATAATGTCTACAAGTCAAGCTGACTCATCAATTCCTCTCAAGTGAAAAAAGCCCCATGATGAAAACCAGGGCCAGATTAGGGCTGTGGCAGACATGGGACATTTAGCTCAGAAGGCCAGCATGTACTAAAAAAAAAAGAAATTTTATATATATATATATATATATATATATATATATACACACATATACACAGTCAGGTGCATAAATATTGGGACATTGACAGAATTTTCATACTTTGGCATCTATTCACCACCACAATGGTTTTGAAATGAAACAAACAAGATAAGCTTTAACTGCAGACTTTCAGATATAATTTGAGGGTAATTACATCCAAATCAGGTGAACGGTGTAGGAATTACAACGGTTTCTATATGTGCCTCCCACTTTTTAAGGGGCCAAAAGAAATGGGACTATCAACTCAAAAGCTATTTCATGGACAGGTGTGGGCTATTCCCTCATTATTTCATTATCAATTAAGCAGGTAAAAGGTCTGGAGTTGATTCTAGGTGTGACATTTGCATTTGGAATCAGTTGCTGTCGACTCTCAATATGAGATCCAAAGAGCTGTCACTATCAGTGAAGCAAGCCATCATTAGGCTGAAAAATCAAAACAAACCCATCAGAGAGATAGCAAAAACATTAGGTGTGGCTAAGTCAAGTGTTTTGAACATTCTTAAAAAGAAAGAATGCATCGGAGAGCTCAGCAACACCAAAAGACCCGAAAGATCATGGAAAATAACTATGGTTGATGACAGAAGAATTATTTTCCTGGTGAAGAAAAACCCCTTCACAACAGTTGGCCAAATCAAGAACACTCTCCAGGAGGTAGGTGTATATGTGTCAAAGTCAACAATCAAGAGAAGACTTCACAGGAGTGAATATAGAGGGTTTACCACAAGATGTAAACCATTGGTGAGCCTCAAAAACAGGAAGACCAGATTAGAGTTTGCCAAACAACATCTAAAAAACCCTTACAGTTCTGGAACAACATCCTATGGACAGATGAGACACAGTTCAACTTGTACTAGAGTGATGGTAAGAGAAGAGTATGGAGAAGGAAAGGAACTGCTCATTATCCAAAACATACCACCTCATCAGTGAAGCATGGTGGTGGTAGTGTCATGGCGTGGGCATGTATGGCTGCCAATGGAACTGATTCCCTTGTATTTATTGATGATGTGACTGCTGACAAAAGCAGCAGAATGAATTCTGAAGTGGTTTGGGCAATATTATATGCTCATATTCAGTTAAATGCTTCAGAACTCATTGGACGGCACTTCACAGTGCAGATGGACAATGACCTGAAGCATACTGCAAAAGCAACCAAAGAGATTTTAAGGTTAAAAAGAGGAATGTTATGCAATTGCCTAGTCAATCCCCTGACCTGAATCCGATTGAGCATGCATTTCACTTGATGAAGACAAAACTGAAGGGAAAATGCCTCAAGAACAAGCAGGAACTGAAGACATTTGCAGTAGAGGCCTGGCAGAGCATCACCAGGGATGAAACCCAGCATCTGGTGATGTCTATGCATTCCAGACATCAGGCTGTAATTGCCTGCAAAGGATTTGCAACAAAGTATTAAAAAGTGAAAGTTAGATTTAGGATTGTTTAGTTTGTCCCATTACTTTTGGCCCCTTAAAAAGTGGGAGACACATATAGAAACTGTTGTAATTCCATCACCGTTCATCTGATTTGGATGTAATTATAATAAAAGAGAAAAACTGCGCTCTGATATTTATGTTGAGACATAGGAACAACACATCGATATATTAAAAGAATTTAATACTTTAAAATGATAACAAAAAACAAAGACACACATACAAACACAATATATTGAATGTGAAGAAATATTCAGCACTGCTAAATTAGCTCATAGGAAATATAGCAAACAGGAAATTAGCAAGCATGTAAATTTAAGGAGTTGATCAGGCTCCAAATTCTAAAACACACTCTCCTGTAATAATGGCTCCACCATATACCTGTACAGATATGAGCTATATAGTGCTGTAACTAATTAGATTTATTAAGGCAATGGTATAGCCTAAAGCTACTGATTAGCTATCCCCAACAATGTATCAATAATGATATTAGTGGAACCCATTGAAAAAATTGGCAGTTTAGTATCAAAGTCACAAATGGTATGGCCAATCTCAAATGTAAATAGTGAGGCTGACCATGTAATCCAGAAGTGAGCCTGTATATAGCATGTAGAAAAGTACCCTATTGTGCAATAGACAGTCACGCAAAGTTCTGCTGTGTACTTAGATAGTTAAAGCTGCCGATGAATACCTGAAGATAAGAACCATGCTGTCCCTTTACACAAAGGAGATTGGAGCTGGAATTAATTGGTGTAGTTCAGCGGGATGTGCTGAGCATTGGTGTCCTACAGGTCTGCAACCCGCTTGTTCTCTCATGGACGTCGTCAGTGCCCGTCTTGTGCTGACAGCCACCGGGACCTCCGTCAACAGTCACGTGACTCAGATCCATGTCTGGAGTGACACCGGAGGATGCTGCGGGCAGAACAATCTGTCTCAGTCTCAAACATTACTCGGCATGGGACGCCAGAGAATACTGCGACCAAGGAGACCCACCTAATTGGGCAGTGGTCTAACAATAATCCAAATCTCACAGGAAGAGTTGCAGGCTGGTTATCAATGTAGCTGCACCTGGTTTCAAATGGGGAATAGCTTCAGTGGCTTATGTGGAGAGCAGCAACGCGTTTCGGCTACTACTGTAGCCTTTTTCAAGCTGCAATGCTCCCCTTCATGGTTGAATGATTTATATATATATATATATATATATTTATATATATATATATATATATATATATATATATATAGTGTATTAGGATGGAAACCATTGGGTAATTAGATAATTATTTCACTAACCATCCAACTCTCCTTAACCCTTAGTAATCGGTTCCAACAAAGGTGTATCCATATCATTTACCAATATAATCTTATTATTTCTTATAACATCTTAAACACAATACATTCAATAAATATAAAAAATATTATTTAACTAGAGTCAATTATTAATAAACATATAAATATAGGTATATAACTGCGTGTATATAACATGTGTGTGTGCATACATAAGCACACCTACTATAGCCCACATATGTCAACATGTGTGACCATATGTTTAGCTGTCTACCCTAATGTCCCAACAATAAACATGACAGAGTAATATAGACCATCGGAGGATATATACTATAATTAAAACATTAATATTAGTGATTAATCAAAACATCGCCTGTGCAATGTCAGCTACTTAGCGATATCCTGAATAGTCCACTAGAATAGATGGAAAAAAGAGAGACAAGTAGAACTAGCCTATCTACATCGAACAAAAACATATACATGAACCATCGATGATCTCCATTTACCAAACGATAACCTTCTAAGTTCCAGCGTATCTTTAGCATAAAAAAGATGGACATAAACTAAAAAATAATAAATAAAAACACGCACCATAAGAGCGCACATGTATATACACACATACATACATGCACAATGAGCACATACATATACATATATATACATATATATATATACACACATGTATATGTATATGTGCGCACATACATACATATATAAATAATACTAACAATAATATTAAATAGTGTTGATATAATAATCTAATAATAATGGTAATAATAATGATAATAAAAATAACAATAATATTAATTATAATAATATTATTAATAGTGATACTATAATAGTAGATAAAACAATACCAATTAATCAAATATCAATATCAATCCTGATAGAATTGATTGATTAGTAAAAGCACCCTATATTGAACAATGTGGCTAAAATTATGAGAATAGGACTATCTCTATTAAGATCCAACCAATAAATCAGGGAGAGACACTATGAGGAAAAAATTATATCTGGCCATATTCTAATAGCCCAGATCAACTTGGGCATATGGGTGAACGAACAGAGTATGAACAGAGTACAAGATAATGCACATGACCCACTACAAACTAAGGATAAAGGAAAGAGCGAGCCATACATGATACAGTTATATTGATTGACATTATCAGTAAACCAATGAGGGGTAGATGTACATATATATACACATACATTATTCACACACACACATATATATATATATATATATATATATAGAGAGAGAGAGAGAGAGAGATAGAGAGGGGTCCAAAAATCTCTTGAAGGTGGAGGGAGAAAGCAGGGTTTTCCTCCCCTAGTAACCGGTCCACTGACCTCACAGTACATATGGACATGTACCAGCTAATCCCCCATGCCCAACAGAGGAGTTAGTCACAGAACTCCAATGCTTCATTTAAGCCGTCTGGAGACAGTGATTGAAGTCTGAAGATCCATTTAGATTCTGCTTCACAAAGAAGTTTAAATCTATCACCTCCTCTTAGTTTTCTTTATGGTCTCCACCCCCATGACTCTAAGACAGTCGGGTTTATTATGATGTACCTCTGAGAAATGTCGAGAGACACTATGTGTCTCCTTGCCTTTAATGATATTAAGTCTGTGCTCGCGGAACCATTCCATCAAAGTGCGTTTGGTACGACCCACGTACTGCATCGGACAGTTACAGTTTAGTACATAGTTACACAACATAAGTCGACTCACAGCTAATAAAGGAGTTTATTTCAAAATTGGCTCCTGTCTTACCCAATATTACATGTTTACTTTTGTTGGCAATATATTTACATGTTAGGCATCTTGTATGATTGCAAGTGTAGCAACCTTGAGGTTTTTGGGGAATTCAAGTATCGATTTTTCCAGATGTTATCTTATTACTATAATAAGTACTTTTAGCCAAAAAGATTTTCAGATTTCTTTTCTTTTTAAAAATAATACTCGGTTTAGGTGCAATAAAATTAGAAAGTATAGGATCGGAATGTAAGATCTTACAATTCCTACTAATTATTGAGATAATCCGTCTGGATTTGTTATTGAATTGGGAAATAAATAATAGTTAAGTATCTTTTTTTATACCAGTTTTAATATCCCTAGATCCATTAGCCCATTCAGTTGTTTTTTCTTCTTTTAGTATCTCACTAGATTCAATCAGGTTAATCTCTATATCTAGATCTGTATTTTGTATGAATTTATTTTTATGAGCCATTTCGACATTATATTATTATACTGTAAATATGAACAGCAGTCAACGCTTTTAGTGTAGAGAGTCGAGATGATTTTGTCATCAGCAACTGAAAGTGTGATGTCCAAAAAATCAATAGAAACGTGACTGAAGTATGATGTGAATTTCAAATTCATAGTGTTAGTGTTCAAAAAATTAGTGAAGTGCACAACAGAATCATTGCCCCCATCCCAAATGAAGAAAAGGTCATCTATATAATGGCCATAGAACACCAGACTCGCTCCGGCTGGTCCATCCCAAATATAAAGATCTTCAAATTCGCCCATATAAATGTTAGCGAAGCTCGGAGTGAATCTGGTACCCATGGCCGTTCTGTGAATCTGTAAATAGTGGGTGGAGTCAAAAATTAAATTGTTCCGTGTCAAAATAAATCGAATACAGTTCACCAAAAAATCATGCTGTTGCTCAGAGGTATTTATATCATTATCCAGTATCCTTTTTACCGCAGATATCCCTGCTTCATGGGGGATATTAGTATAAAGCGCCTGAACATCTAGCGTCAAAAAGCCATAGCTAGATTGCCATGTGATATTCTTTAGTTTCTCTAACAGATCGGCCGTGCAACTAAAGATTTATGAATTTTAGGTAAATAATAAAACACCGGTGTGACAGGGTGACAAACAAATAAAAAGTGAAATTCATCTTTGTTGATGTCATTCCTATCTTGTGCATTCTCTAACAATGTCCTCAATTCCTTCTGACATAACAATGTTGGATTGCTTCCCAATATCTGATAGAACGATGCATCCTGAAGTTGTCTCAATGCTTCCCTGACGTAATCTTCTTTATTCAGGATGACGACTCCACCGCCCTTATCAGCAGATTAAATAATGATGTAGTCATCATCCTTATGATTTTTAAGAGCCATTCTCTCTCTATAGGACAGATTTCTCTTCCCCAGATCTTTCTTGGGGTTAGCATTACATAATCTCTGAAACTCTTTCAATGTGTTTTTATAGAACAACTGAATATGTGAGCTCTTATGATTAAGGGGGTAAAAGTTAGATTTTCTCTTAAATTTATTCCTATCTGGATGCAAAAGTGTGGGGTTTTGGGTATCATAAATTTTAACCCCTTGTTCACTTATACTGCCCTCCTCTTGCAGTGTCTCTAATATCGAAAGACAATCCAAATCATGCACATCTAGAATAATAGGTTCATCACATTCTTCTAGATCCCCTTTTTTAATTTTAGAAAAGAAATATCTTTGTCTACATAATGACCTCACATAGTGGTTGAGTTCTGAGAAGAGATTAAAAAGATTGCCTACCCAGCTGCTTTTTTGTTAGAGTTCAACATGACAGAGTTCATATGGATTAAGGAGAGGAAAAGTAGAAGAGAGAATTTTGTATTCAGACTGAACCAGGGTTTCCTTGAACTTGAAACCCTGCTGTTGGCTGAAAGTAGACACTGGCTTGACAGTATTTTTTAAACAAATATATTGAGTTAGACAGGATCCCTAAAGGTCTGCAGATAAATAAAAATCTATCTATTAATGATGACCCTGAACTGATGAAAGAATGGGAATCAGCCTTGAAGTGCTGCTCTATCTCTCTGCTAAAAGCACTAGTTGGGTATAGAGAAAGAAAAATAGAAAAAATAAATAAGGAAATAGAGCAGGTTCAAAAGGACCTCTGAAAGGGCTAATGGATCTAGGGATATTAAAACTGGTATAAAAAAAGATACTTCACTATTATTTATTTCCCAATTCAATAACGAATCCAGACGGATAAGCTCAATAAATATTAGGAATTATAAGATCCAATACTTTCTAATTTTATTGCACCTAAACTGAGTATTATTTTTAAAAAGAATAGAAATCTGAAAAACTTTTTGGCTCCAAGTACTTATTATAGTAATAAGATAACATCTGGAAAAATCAATACTTGGATTCCCCAAAAACCTCAAGGTTGCTACACTTGCAATCATATGAGATGCCTAACATGTAAATATATTGCCAACAAAAGTAAACATGTAATATTGGTTAAGACAGGAGCCAATTTTGAAATAAACTCCTTTATTAGCTGTGAGTCGACTTATGTTTTGTATGTACTAAACTGTAACTGACCGATGCAGTACGTGGGTCGTACCAAACGCACTTTGAAGGAATGGTTCCACGAACACAGACTTAATATCATTAAAGGCAAGGAGACACACAGTGTCTCTCGACATTTCTCAGAGGTACATCATAATAAACCCAACTGTCTTAGAGTCATGGGGGTGGAGACCATAAAGAAAACTGTAAGAAGAGGTGATAGATTTAAACTTCTTTGTGAAGCAGAATCTAAATGGATCTTCAGACTTCAATCACTGTCTCCAGATGGCTTAAATGAAGCATTGGAGTTCTGTGACTAATTCCTCTGTTGGGCATGGGGGATTAGCTGGTACATGTCAATATGTACTGTGAGGTCAGTGGACCGGTTACTAGGGGAGGAAAACCCTTCTTTCTCCCTCCACCTTCAAGAGATTTTTGGACCCCTCTCTATATATATATGTATATGTGTATATATATATATATATATATATATATATGTGTGAATGTATGTGTATATATATGTACATCTACCCCTCATTGGTTTACTGATAATGTCAATCAAAATAACTGTATCATGTATGGCTCGCTCTTTCCTCTATCCTTAGTTTGTAGTGGGTCATGTGCATTATCTTGTACTCTGTTCATACTCTGTTCGTTCACCCATATGCCCGAGTTGATCTGGGCTATTACAATATGGCCAGATATAATTTTTTCCTCATAGTGTCTCTCCCTGATTTATTGGTTGGATCTTATTAGAGATAGTCCTATTCTCATAACTTTAGCCACATTGTTCAATATAGGGTGCTTTTACTGATCAATCAATTCTATCAGGATTGATATTGATATTTGATTAATTGGTATTGAGTGTTTTATCTACTATTATAGTATCACTATTAATAATATTGTTATTATTATTATTATTATTATTATTATTATTATTATTATTATAATTAATATTATTGTTATTACTATTATTTTCATTATTACCATTATTATGAGATTATTATATCAACACTATTTAATATTATTGTTAGTATTATTTATATATGTATGTATGTGCGCACATATACATATACATGTGTGTATATATATATATATATATGTATATATATGTATATGTATGTGCTCAATGTGCATGTATGTATGTGTGTATATACATGTGCGCTCTTATGGTGCGTGTTTTTATTTATTATTTTTTAGTTTATGTCCATCTTTTTTATGCTAAAGATATGCTGGAACTTAGAAGGTTATCGTTTGGTAAATGGAGATCATCGATGGTTCATGTATATGTTTTTGTTCGATGTAGATAGGCTAGTTCTCCTTGTCTCTCTTTTTTCCATCTATTCTAGTGGACTATTCAGGATATCGCTAAGTAGCTGACATTGCACAGGCGATGTTTTGATTAATCACTAATATTAATGTTTTAATTATAGTATATATCCTCCGATGGTCTATATTACTCTGTCATGTTTATTGTTGGGATATTAGGGTAGACAGCTAAACATATGGTCACACATGTTGACATATGTGGGCTGTAGTAGGTGTACTTATGTATGCACACACACGTGTTATATACACGCAGTTATATACGTATATTTATATGTTTATTAATAATTGACTCTAGTTAACTAATATTTTTTATAATTTAATGAATGTCTTGTGTTTTTAAGATGTTATTAGAAATAATAAGATTATATTGGTAAATTATATGGATACACCTTTGTTGGAACCGATTACTAAGGGTTAAGGAGAGTTGGAAGGTTAGTGAAATAATTATCTGATTACCCAATGGTTTCAATCCTAATACACTATATATATATATATATATATATATATATATAAATATATATCATTCAACCATGAAGGGGAGCATTACAGCTTGAAAAAGACTACAGTAGTAGCCGAAATGCGTTGCTGCTCTCCACACAAGCCACTGAAGCTATTCCCCATTTGGAACCAGGTGCTGCTACATTGACAACCAGCCTGCAACTCTTCCTGTGAGATTTGGATTATCGTTAGACCACTGCCCAATTAGGTGAGTCTCCTTGGTCGCAGTATTCTCTGGCGTCCCATACCGAGTAGTGTTTGAGACTGAGGTGGATTGTTCTGCCCGCAGCATCCTCCGGTGTCCACTCCAGACACGGATCTGAGTCACGTGACTGTTTACAGAGGTCCCGGCGGCTGTCAGTACAAGACGGGCACTGACAACGACCACGAGAGAACAAGCGGGTTGCAGACCTGTAGGACACCAATGCTCAGCACATCCTGCTGAACTATACCGATTAATTCCAGCTCCAATCTCCTTTGTGTAAAGGGACAGCATGGTTCATATCTACCGGTATTCATCGGCAGCTTTAACTATCTAAGTACCCAGCAGAACTTTGCGTGACTGTCTATTGCACAAAAGGGTACTTTTCTACATGCTATATACATGCTCACTTCTGGATTACATGGTCAGCCTCACTATTTACATTTGAGATTGGCCATACCATTTGTGACTTTGATACTAAACTGGCAATTTTTTCAACGGGTTCCACTAATATCATTATTGATACATTGTTGGGGATAGCTAATCAGTAGCTTTAGGCTATACCATTGCCTTAATAAATCTAATTCGTTACAGCACTATATAGCTCATATCTGTACAGGTATATGGTGGAGCCATTATTACAGGAGAGTGTGTTTTAGAATTTGGAGCCTGATCAACTCCTTAAATTTACATGCTTGCTAATTTCCTGTTTGCTATATTTCCTATGAGCTAATTTAGCAGTGCTGAATATTTCTTCACATTCAATATATTGTGTTTGTATGTGTGTCTTTGTTTTTTGTTATCATTTTAAAAGTATTAAATTCTTTTAATATATCGATGTGTTGTTCCTATGTCTCAACATAAATATCAGAGCGCCGTTTTTCTCTTTTATTGTTTATGCTTGTGAGGTTGGCAATCGCCTCTTTCAATACTTCTGCACTGATATTTGAATTACTGGCTCATTAGCGCTGAGGTGTTTCTTGTGAGTTCATTGGATGTAATTACCCTCAAATTAAATCTGAAAGTCTGCAGTTAAAGCACATCTTGTTTGTTTCATTTCAAAGCCATTGTGGTGGTTAATAGAGGCCAAAATCTGAAAATTCTGTCAATGTCCCAATATTTATGCACCTGCCTGTATATATATATAATATCCACAAATTTAGTCCAGCACTCCTTACAATCAATATTAATTAGTAAAGTGCTGCGGTGCACTCCTTAGGATGACTACACATCCAAAATAAAGAAGCAAAATAAGGTAGCACTCTGCAGACTGTTCAACTGCGTGAAAAAATGAAGCCTTTAATCCAACGTTTCGAGGGACAACCCCTCGTCTTCAGGGATACATACATGATAATAAACTGTGATAGAACACTATATATACATACATAGACATACAAACAATTAACACTGACGATGCTAACCTGTCCGCCCCCACCGTCCCCCTCGCTGCGCCGCTCACTGTGCTTCCAGTGTATCCGGCACGATGACGTCATCAGGCGGGGACATCCATGAGCTCCGTCTCAGAACATGTTTCTCAGTTGCTAAGCAACCGCTATATCTGCCAAAAAAAATAATAAACATGAAATACATACAATCGTTGAAAACATATACACTTAAAAACAAATAAACCAGAGAATACACTAATGTTGCTTTACCGAGAAACATGTTCTGAGACGGAGCTCCTGGATGTCCCCGCCTGATGACGTCATCGCGCTGGATACACTGGAAGCACAGCGAGCGGCGCAGCGAGGGGGACGGTGGGGGCAGACAGGTGAGCACCATCAGTGTTAATTGTTTGTATGTCTGTGCATGTATATATAGTGTTGTATCACAGTATATTATCATGTAGATGATCGGTTGTCCCTCGAAACATTGGATTAAAGGCTTAATTTTTTTCACGCAATTGAACAGTTTGCAGAGTGCCACCTTATTTTGCTTCTTTATATTTGGATGTGTAGTCATCCTAAGGAGTGCACCGCAGCACTTTACAAATTAATATTGATTGTAAGGAGTGCCAGACTAAATTTGTGGAATGTATTGGTCAGTGACTCGCATTTCGCATGTGTGTTAGTGGGACACTGCCCGGTCAGGGCACCCTATTTAAGTATTAATAATACGGATGGACATACTGAATTTTTAACACAGCAGGACCTGTGTCCATGGGTCTGCATGTTTTTTAAGTTTTTGTATGAGAACCTGAGGATACAGGAGTATTTTAAGTTGTTTTTTTTCTACTGCCATTCATGGTTAATAGATGAACATGGATGCAGATCAGACAATGGAGTTTGCTCAAATGGATGCCAGAGACATGTTTAGCTATTCTGATGAAGAAGCTGGTACTATACTATATAAACAAGCATTGGAAGATGACCCTGTAATGAGTACACCTGATGTACTTTACAAGCAATGGTTAAAGCTTAAACAAAAGGAATGTGATTATTTATATCATGGGATAAGTCTTTCAGATTACTATAAAAGCAAACAGATCCCACATCGTTCTAGGGTAAGGAATATGCCCACCATTGGGAAATACAATGTGGCATTTTGTCACAAGTGGATATCAATACTAAATAAGTGTTCTATGGACCTGTTACAGCTGGTCATAGAAGAGTCCACAAGAGAGTTACAGTTAACCAGGGAGAAGATACAAGAATTTGAAAGTATTCATAAAAACAGCTTGTTGGAGGATTCTGACAATAAATGGATGGAGAAGCTCACTTCCCAGATGGCGCAACACAAAAGGGACTTAATCACTTTAAAAGGATAAACTAGCAAAATTCCAACAGGATTATGAACAGCGCCGAGTTTACTCCTGGATCAACAACACGGGTTCCAGAGGATCCAGAGTCAGTAATCCAAAATTCAGATGATATAGAACGAATTTAGGAGCTACACAAGGATCAAGCACCTCAGCTAGCGAGGCGGAAGCACAAATGGATACCCCTATGGATCAAGTTCTCACTTTAGGCCTGCAGACCCGATCCACGTTCTACACCCCCTACATAGGAGGTCGAGGCAGAAGAGGAGGTCGGGACAGAATGAGAGGCAGTGGAAGAAAACCGCCACACCGGCCAAGGACCTAGTTTTCAATTTGTCAGCCTCCCCCTTGACACAGGCTGAATTGTCAGTGCTCTCTAAAGGACTTTTGTTTGTACCTACATCTAAAGTGGACTCTTTTCAATGGAAGATAGACACTTAGAAGTTTAACAGAACTCTCCACCTTAAAGAATTTTTTGGTAAGAATATGGATAATACACAATCCTCATTGATGTCAGCAGTATCATCCCGCTTGAAAAAGATAACTTCAAGATCTAATTTTTATCCTTCCTCGCAGAACGCGTCTCTTAAAACGTTCACGAGGTTGTTGGACAAACAGGGCCTAGATTTACAGCAAGAGTCATTTCATCACCATAATCTTAATAGGGATGAAATGGCGGCTTTGAGGTCTTTGTCTAAAAGGACAGATATTATCATAAGGGGAGCTGATAAGGGTGGTAGTGTAGTTGTGCAAGATCTAGGGGGCGTATCGGAGAGAATGTTTACGGCAGCTTAATGATGATGATACCTATGAACCGTTAACATCAGATCCCACTTTGATGTTCCAATCTGAATTAAACTCTATATTATTTAATGCATTGCAAAATAAGGTAATTTTTCAAGAGTTATGTTTGGCATTACAGGTTGAATTCCCCATTGTCCCTTTGTATTATACAATACCTAAGATCCATAAAAGCATGACTGATCCCCCTGGTAGGCCAATTATCTCAGCTAGGGGATCTTTATTCCAACCAGTGGCGACATATTTGGATACGTTGTTAAACCCGTGCATACAAGGGTTACAGTCGTACTTGAAAGATTCTACTGATTTATTGTTGTGGTTGCAGGATTTGAAATCATTGCCTGAGAATGTAGTATTATGCAGTGCAGATGTTACAAGCTTGTATACATGCATACCTCATAAGGAGGGGATTAAAGCAGTAAATAGGTTAATTACGGATAATCCCAATTATATTGGACCGTCAGTGGATTTTTTTCTGGCATTACTAACATTAATTCTGACCAGAAATTATTTGTACCATGATGGAGGATACTACATTCAGAGGGCAGGCTGTTCCATGGCTTTGGAAGTGGCTCTGGCATATGCCAATGCATATATACATAGTGTGGAACAGCAGCTACTATATCCAGAAGGGGTTTTAAACCCGCATGTTATATTATATTTGAGATTTATTGACGATCTTTTGATATTGTGGAGTGGTCCAGAAGTTGAACTTGTTTCCCTATTAGAGTCACAAAATTGTTCCAGTAGTCCAGTTAAGCTTACATATAAAATGAGCAGGGAGTCTATCCAATATTTGGATGTCAACATATATCGTCAGGGTCACCAACTCAGTACTTCATTGTATAGCAAGGAGACCGATAGAAATACGTTGTTGCGTCATGAAAGTTTCCACCCATTGACCCTGCATATTCACAGTTTTTGAGGGTAAAAATAATTACCTCAGATCCAGCTCTGGTGAACCAAGCACTAGATGATATGTTGGAAAAGTTTGCTGAGAGAGGGTATAAACGTCAACACCTTTTGCGGCTGAAACAAAAAGTAGTTAATATCCCTAGAGAGGAGACTTTCAAGTCCAAAAAAAACAGAGACGCAGTATTAGTTAAACAGAGGATCCCATGGGTCAATAAATTTGGTCCAAATAGTCAGCAAGTTAATCGTATGGCTAAACATTGGTGGCCAATTGTAACCAGTGACCCAGACCTGGTGTGTTTATGGGATGCTGAGCTCCTGCCCAGTCATACCAGGAATTCCAACATTAGGGACCAAGTAGTGAAACTGGACATAACTGGTTTTGAGAAATCCATGAAAACCAATTTTTTGTCCCGTAGAGCAGGATTCTATCGTTGTTTGGAAAGTGTTACATGTAGATCTTTTTTGACAGGAGATACATTTAGTCATCCCCACACAGGCAAGCGTTTCAAAATTAATTTCCCTGTTACCTGCACGACCACACACGTGATCTACATGTTGAGTTGTCCCTGTGGTCTGGCCTATGTGGGAAAGACCCTGAGACAATTCAAGGAGCGAATGGTGCTTCATAGGAGCGCCATTAGGCAAGCATTGGAAACCGGTTCTAGTGAACAGTCGGTGGCTAGACATTGTGCGATGGCGAAACACAATGTGGCCAGTATACGCTCAATTATAATTGATCATGTACCCTTTAATAAAAGAGGGGGTAATAGGGATAAAATCCTTTTACAGAAAGAAAGTAGATGGATATACCATCTCAACACTATAAATCCAAAGGGACTAAATGAAATGTTACCTCTGCAATGTTTTTTGTAAGGGTTATATAGTCGGTTGTAGGAATATACTTTGGATAATTTTGTCTATTTCTGCTTGACATCTATACAGCAGGGGTTAGTAGAATAGCAATTTTTTTTGGTAGTTTGTTATAAATCAGGAATTCAAAATATAAAGCAACATTAGTGTATTCTCAGGTTTATTTGTTTTAAAGTGTATATGTTTTCAACGATTATATGTATTTCATGTTTATTATTTTTTTTTTGCAGATATAGCGGTTGCTTAGCAACCGAGAAACATGTTTTTAGACGGAGCTCCTGGATGTCCCCGCCTGATGACATCATTGTGCCGGATACGCTGGAAGCACAGCGAGCGGCGCGGTGAGGGGGATGGTGGGGGCAGACAGGTGAGCACCATCAGTGTTAATTGTTTATATGTCTGTGTATGTATATATAGTGTTGTATCACAGTATATTATCATGTATGTATTATTTTGCTTCTTTATATATATAAATATATATATATATATATATTAGTACCAGTCAAAAGTTTGTACACATCTTCTCACTCAATGGTTTTTGTTTATTTAAATTATTTTCAACATAGTAGATAGTAGATTAATACTGAAGACATCATCAAAACTATGAAAAAACACACATGGAATTATGTTGTAAACAAAAAAAATGTTAAACAAATCAAAATATGTTTTATATTTTAGATTCCTCAAATTAGCCCCCTTTTGCTTGGATGACAGCTTTGCACATTCTTGGCATTCTCTCAATCAGCTTCATGAGTTAGTCTCCTGGAATGGTTTTGAATTAACAGGTATGCCTTGTCAAGAGTCAATCTGTGGAACTACTTGCCTTCTTAATGTGTTTGAGACCATCAGTTGTGTTGTGCAGAGGTAGGGTTAGTACACAGTGGATACCACTATTTGACGACTGTTGTAATCCATATTATGGCACCAACCACTCAACTCAACTGGGGCGGTACACCTGTCAAACTGTAATGCAGGTTTCCTAAGGCGAGCTCAGGGAGGAAAGAAACATCCCGTGGATCAGAAGGGCAGTCCATCATTAATTTAAGACATGAAGGTCAGTCGAAATGGAAAATTTCAACAACTTTGAATGTATCCTCAAGTGCAGTTGCAAAAACCATCAAATGCTATAATGAAACTGTCTCTCATGAGGACAGCCCCAGGAAAGGAAGACCAAGAGTTACATCTGCTGCAGATGATAAGTTCATTAGAGTTACCAGCCTCAGAAACCGCTACTTAACAGCACCTCAGATTAGAGACCACATAAAGTCTTCACAGAGTTCAAGTAGCAGACAAATCTCAACATCAACTGTTCAGAGGAGACTGCGTGAATCAGGCCTTCAAGGATGTATTGCTGCAAGGAAGCCACTATTGAGGATGAACAACAAGAAGAAGAGAATTGTTTGGGCCAAGAAACACAAGGAATGGACATTAGACCAATGGAAATCTATACTTTGGTCTGATGAGTCCAAATTAGCGATTTTTGGTTCCAACTGCCGGGTCTTTGTGAGACGCAGAGAAGGTGAGCGGATGGTTTCTGCTTGTGTGTTTCCCACTGTGAAGCATGGAGGAGGAGGTGTGCTGGTGTGGGGGTGCTGTCTTCAGTATTAATCTACTATGTTGAAAATAATTTAAATAAACAAAAACCATTGAATGAGAAGGTGTGTAGAAAATTTTGACTGGTACTTTATACACTGAAGGGCGATAGAATTCACTCCATTTTCCCACTTACACATATATTCAGAATGCTCCAAGCTAGACATTTGAATGTCAAACCTCCTATACAATATCCATAAACTTATCTTGTGAGTTATTAGTAATAGTGTGATTTGTAAACACCTTCTCATTTAATTACATTCCTCTATATTAAAATTATACTTCTTAGCATGTACAACTTTTAAACATTGCCCACAGACTCCTTATGGCATGGAGCTATTTGTGCATACATAGGAAACCTGGTAATTGTAATTATATAAAGCTAGTTGTAAAGGTCAGTTTAAACCATTGCAGCTAAGCAGATCTATGTAATATGCAGCCAAACATTAAATGCAGCCAAACACTAAACACAGTACAGCCATACAATACATAGATCTGTTTAGTTGCAATGGTTTTATACTGAGCAATACATATACTTCAAATTCCTATGCAGGAGCCAATAGTCCATGTCTTTGGTGTTTGACTGTAATGTGTATATTTGTGAGTTCAAACCCCAGGTATTACAGAGTGACATAATTAAAGATGCACATATTTCTGTCAATCAACTGAGCCTGTCTGCCCCACCCCCTTTATATCTGCCAAACATCAGCCATCGGTTTTCCATCAGTTAAGTTAATTAAGAAAAAATACATTTAGTTGGTCTGTGGTGAGCATGGGAAGGCATAAGAGAGGGAAGCCTAGCCCATTAGCCCCCCACAACCACAATCTGGCTCTGCGGAACATAGTTGTGGGATAATAAAATGGTCAAAAATTAGTTAATAGGATTTTTTATTGGTCTGGTTAACTTAATGTCCCATCTTGCCATGTTATGTCAAAAGTGTTTGGTTTGGGTATGCTGGTGCTTGTAGAACTACAAGTGCCAGCATACACATTGCTGCCAGAGCATGTTGGCACTTGTAGAACTATGACTTGTAATTTAACATTATAAACATTGGTAAATAAACACAAAGATAGTAGTAAAAATATCCATTATAAAATATAGAACACTCACTCTTGCAACCCCTCTTACAGCCCTTTATTTTTCACCCAGATCCATGAAACAGGAGATACTCTTTAGGCTTCCAGTTCATGGTCTGAAAATAAAATACTATACTTGTAGAAATTTATCAAATGGAATTTTGTTTTGCAGGTTTCTAATTATTGTTCAAACCAGCAGATAGTATTGAGTGGTTTGGAGTGTTAAAACTAGAGATGAGCAGAGTAATCCAAAAGAACAGAATGTTGGGGTACAGAGTCATTGCTTGGTACCTTCCGCCAAATTCAGTTATCAAAACTTCATTTTCCAATATATTTCAGATCTCACATACTGCATTTTGGATTGTAAGTAATTTGCTCCTTCATGATTTCAGGTGCAATTTTATATACTGTAGGAGAGTGCATGGAGAGGGTTGTTGGCTGTGCTGTGGCTGTGCTGAAATAGTGGTCATTTGGGAGAGATGTAGGTAGTTGGAGTTGGTGGAAAGGGTGAAAAAGAAGGCATATTAGTACCTCTTTTGCACCAAAAAGCCTGGTCTGACCTGGGTTTTGAGACATGGGTCCAACCCAGGTCAGACACCATTTACACAGCACCATCGATCTGGGTTATTCTCAGGTCAGCCCCATGCACACTGAACATGGGTCTGCCCTGCTAAACTTGTGAGGTCATAAAAAGTGGGAGGTGACTGATCCACAACCACCAATCAGCTAAATTTAGGCATGACCCAGGTCAGATAACCCGGGTTGTGCTATTTACACTACACCATTACCCAGGTCCATCCTGGCAGCTACCTGGATTGGATTGCTGGGTCACTTACCCCAGGTTATTTTTCTGAGACCTTTTTACACTGAGCTGCGACCCTGGTAGACCCAGCAATAAGCCTGGTTGTTGCTCTGGTGTAAAAGGGGTATTATTCTGTGTGTCTTTTAAGGGTCAGTCTCTGTAGCGAGCAACTCTAGGTTACATTTAAAAAAGAGAAAATCAGACTATTTTTGGGGGGCACAAATTAAAGTAATAATCCTGTATCTATTAAAATATAACTTTTATTTTAAATTGTAAAAATTGTCCCAAATGTACTTGAGCAATAATTATATAAATCTAGATTTGTTCACAGTGATTTTTTTCAGCTGTTACACTTTTAACCGACGTGATTTGACCTGCTATAATATATGAAATAAGACAAACTAATTACTATGTTGCAAGTTTACCAACAGTTTAGAGCAATTCAAAGTGATGTATTGTTCTAGATATTCTGTTGGAATCTTTTTTGCATATATTTTTTCACAGATTTCTCTCTCAATTGAGTATTATTTTTATGAACTATTGCTGCTATATGTGTGAATTTGTGAAACAAATTACTATATTGTAGTTTTATCAACAGATTATAGCAATTTGAAGTGATACATTGTTCTGGATAATTTTGCTAGCATCTCTTTTGCAAATCTTTCACAGATTTTCTATCAATTGGATATTGCTTTTATGAGCTTATTACTGCTATTTGTGTGAATTTGTTTTATGTACATTTTAAATAAACCTATGCTTGGTATTATTAAACAAGCCTCCCTTCTGATAATAGAGAGCATAATGTTTACCAAATTTATTTTTAGTAGCAGCGTAGTAATTATTGTTAATCATCTAATTGTTTTTTTAGATCATTCTGATCTTTTGGTTTTACCAGACCATATCAATTTTCTACAGCAGGTACTTATTAACGGTCTTTTATAAAATAACAACACCAGGAGCTGTAGTGTTTTCACTACATATAGTGTGATTACTTTTCATTCTTTGATTTGTAACATAGCACCATTTTTGACTCTGGGGAGCATCACCAACACTGTAAAAACACCCAGATGAAATGTACATAACCTTATGTTGGAACATGTTATTATTTAGAAAAATATAAATAAAATGACTTAGAGTAGGTCTCAGTGCAGAATCATTTTCTTCTTGCTAAACATTTGTCAAGGCATCTGTGGCATTTTTGGCTAAATTAAGTAGAAGTAAGGACTTTATCCAACAAGTCACCTAGATGGTTAAACATTATTTGCAGTGAGTTCATTCATGTTGTTTATTAAAATCTGAAAAATCATATATAATAACAATATATAATAACAAGCAGTCGAGCATCAGCTACCAGCAGCATATTTAAATAGTGGCACATGCAATCTCCACCACCCACACCTTTATCATCATCAACATTATCCTCATTAGTAATCAGAGGTAGTCCTCCTGCATCCAATTTGCAAAGACAAACTGACTCTTCTATGCAATTCATGATTCCCAGGAAGATTCCTTGTGCCATTGGGCTGCTGCTGCGGGGGATAAATCTTCAACAAAGAAAAGGACCAAAAAGACTAGTAGTTTCATAGAACAATTCTCTGTAAAACAAATTGCAAGAAGAACCAAGTATGGCATTCACCATCGTGTTGCAGTACTAGACAAACTAAAGATAACATGACTATTACAGCCTACTGGGTTGGTGTATAATCTTCAGCAGCAGTCTCTAACACACAATGTCAGGTCATTCATAGGCAAATTAGTGTCTGTATCACTGACTTCACTTTGAAGCATACCGGTGTAAATCTTTATAAAAATAACTCAGGGATGTGATAGCCAAATCGCTTACACCAATACATCTCTCCTTAATAAAAGGATAATGCATTAGATGCTGGCTCTGGCCTTTAATATTTCTGGTCTTTTTTGGGATTTAGCAAATGCAGGTGTAACATTATAGTGGCTTCAAAAAAAGGTAAATTTGCCATGCCACCAACTGAAGTAAGAGGTAGTAAAAAGATGTTATTCCACCCTTTTTATGCTTTAGCAACAAGCTATCAAGATGTACTCATCAAGACATGCGATAAGGAGAATAGGGACATGTTACCTTAATGCAGCACACTGCAGAACATTGAAGCTACTGATACCAATTGAAATTGTAACATATGAAGTCAGTTAAGACACTGCCAGTCATACCCTTAACTAAACTATTAGAAAAGCAACTAGAGAATCTTAAGGAGGAGATAAAACTATGTGATTCTGCTAAGTATGTTGGACTTGTAGATCAAGTTCTTAATTTTATTTGCTCTGACAAAAGGATTTGCAATATTGGATTAGTACATTTTGACAATTATGCTTGATCGTAGGTTTGTCATATGTAATGCCTTTTTTTTCCAAATGACACAGATCTTAAAGGATGCAATTAACTATTTCCAAGCAAGTTGTCAGCTTAAGTGGCACTTTATACTTTAGTTTCTCCTGCAAATGTTACTGACAGGAAAAAACTTACCTTTTCCAAGAGACTCACTGATGATGATATGTCAACATAGCACTTTAGAGTGAAACATTATGACATCTGGTTAGTCTTAAATGAATTGTCTACATATATTAACACCACTACCATGACTTAATCTGATACAGTACACATCAGTAAAATGGTGGAGGATTACTTCAATAATAATACATAAAATAAGTATCTCTCAGTCCCTTAGAATATCTGGAGGAAAATAGGCAAGTTAGAGCTCGTAGCTTTGGTGTACTTAAGCTGCCCATCATCCAGTGTTTACCAGTGTCTACAGCTACTGTAGGAACCTTGTGAGTGATTGGTTTATGAGGCTACTTCAATAAAATGTGAAAAAAATTGATTTCCATCAAAATGAACTACATATTCAATAAGGAATACCCATAATGCCAATTACAAACAGAGACATCTATAATGGTGGATTCCAGTGATGCTCAGCTAATATTGTTTGATGATGATATTAACAACAGTGATGAGAATGATGATGATAAAATCAACTATTGGATTGATTAACACTGTTATCCTTAAGCCCATTAGTAGCTTGGTTTAACCAAACCAACAAAATGTTTTCTTTTATGGGAGCCTAAACAAACCTAGCTCTTCAGTCACAAAGTGGCAGTCTCTGTGGCTGAAGTGCTTGATTTGTTAAACTGTGCATGCCCTTTTAAATATACAACATCATACAATATTTTTCATTATGGGCTTTACCCACCTCACTGTATTTTTGTAAAGACTACCAGCCTATTACTCCATCACCATTTTGCATGCACTGGCCTTGGGCCAATGACTTACTGTTTGGTGTAATGATCCCATTTTCTACTAGTCTTTATTCTGGCAGCAATGACCTGTACTGGCCTGGGACCTGTGATTTACTGTTAGGATTCAGTTTGCATTTGAAAACTTGTATTTGGAAGCTTGGTTTTTAATACTTTGGTCCATGTTTCAGATTAACTTTTCCTTATGGTAATCAGTGCTTTTCCCTCCAATATACACTCCACCTCCAACCCCCTGTAATGGCCTCGGGCCAGTGATTTATTGTTTGGTTATATAGTTTTCTACTAGACTTTACTCTGGCAGCAATAACCTATACTGGCCTGAGGCCTGTGATTTACTGTTTGGATTTAGTTTGTATTTGAAAACTTACACTTTGTTCCATGTTTCAGATTTACTTTCCCTTATGGTAATCAATGCTTTTCCTTCCACTATATACTCCACCTCCAGTCACCTTTACTGGCTTCAGGCCTGTGCTTTTCTGTTTTGAGTAAGTTTAATGGTGATCTAGATTTTTGCTAGACTTTACTACAACATCAAGTACCAGTACTGGCCTGAGGTCTGAGATTTGCTGCTTGAAGAAGTGTGTTTGTATAATTTCCTATTAGACTTTTACTTTTAGGCTGTTAGTTATTGTTTAATGAAAACATTCTATAATGTCATATCATTTATTAATCTGCCATTCTGTCTGCCACTGATGTGCCAATATTTTTCATAGATGTGCTATATTCTTTTAAACTGCCATGTGTTTGTGTCAATGCAACAGAGCTTTGACAGTGAGCTTTCTGCAGCCTATAGCCAATATTGATAAAAATAGTATTGTGAGTTATGAGGTGGTCAGACTTGATTAGAATTGACTAAAATTAATGATGTTAATAATATTGTAGGAAGAAAAACAGGTACAAATTATCAGTTATGCATCCAAATTGAGACATGAAAATGAGGCCCATTATAATTTTTTGAGTCACATTGTTTCAAAGTTTTTTCACTATGTGGATGCACCCTCTGAGACCACTTCAGACACTTATTTTTGCAACAAGTAAATTTTTGAATTCCAAAAACAATGTAACAAATCTGCATCCAGCGTTTGACAGCAGCGGCATGCTTTGGGAGAGATCATACCTGCTAAAAACTAATGATGGGGTAAATAATAAGCCTTATGAAAAATATTTAGGAGCACTTCTTGGTACTGTGCTGATGGCAATAGTTTACAGCAAGTGAGTAAAGGTTTATTTATAATGTTACAAGTAAGTAACAGAAAATTGGGTAACCATTGCCCCATGCCTGACTGGATCCTGGCCTGGTCCATATCCTTCTGTAGAAAGACATACAGTAGTGTGTGGGTATGGTCTTCCAAAGAGTTGTGGGATACCTCAGTGACACATCGAGACTATTTTACCAATCCAGTTCCAAAAACTGGGCAATTGCATAACTTGTGTAATGCTGTGCTTGGTAATATGCCAATGGATATCTCTGAACTACTTGGAAACTCTGACTAGTGTATGGAAAAGTCATTAGTTTTTCAGAAGTGTGAATTACTATGCAAACAATGTCTCGTACACCCTCTTTCCAAAA
Organism: Taudactylus pleione; assembly: GCA_031769625.1. NCBI lineage: Eukaryota > Metazoa > Chordata > Amphibia > Anura > Myobatrachidae > Taudactylus > Taudactylus pleione. The sequence continues at coordinate 5,897,756 of JAUIMM010000182.1, forward strand.
ATTGTGAATGGGAAGGTAGCCTCCCCATGCTGAAAATCTATATTGTCTAAAACTGTCAAAAACATATATGAGCATCAAGATTCATATGATGTCTAAGAATATGCCACAGTTGCCTGTATTCCATAATAATGGATTATCTTCAATATACTTGTCAATATTAGCATCATATCAGTGGAGAAATGTAATTAAATTACCTTCCAGTAAATATTGTTTTTCCATAGATGTAATTGCAGATATATTGCTCTCATGTATCCAGACTCGCATATTTAAATTGGTGAGAATAATCTGCAAGCGATTGCCCATAATTCTGGAAAATATCTTAAACTCAGTATTCAGAAGAATAATTGGTCTGTAAGAATATACCATTAGAAGGACTTTCCATAGCTTTGAAATAAGTGGGGTGAAAGCCCTTGTAAAGGAGGGGGATTCCCTCTGTAAATAGTATTATACAGTTTCAAATGGATAGGGATAAGCTTTTGGTTTAGCATTTTAAATTATACACCAGTGTACCCTTCTGGACCTGGGGCCTTATGAGGCATTAGACTTGAAATGACTGCACTTATTCAGCCTCGATCGCACAGCTACATTCACATTCACCTGCTAGCTGCAAAAATATGCTAATGAATGCACTTGCACGGCAACCGCAGCACTAAACCAAGATGCCCATCACTGTATAAAGCCAACCACTTCCCATGACATGCATTTGCAAGTCAGAAAAAACAATGGTAACATCAAGTAACATCGGAGCCATTCACACAGTTGTGGTTGACCTAACCCTTCCTCACAGACTGCTAAACTTCCTGTCACCATCTAGACCTTTGCCAGCATATAAAATCGCAGGGGCTTAATTATGCATGCCCCTGTAATGGTTTTCAAATGCACAGGCACAACTGTGTTCCACCAGCCACTCCCCTCTCCATCTCTAAGCAGTCACTTCATGTCAATCATTATGCTGTTAGACTGCATGCACACTGTTGCTGATCACAGTGGCCGATGCATGCATGCACACTGCGATCCATATGGTATACAATTGGGAAGTTGGCTGCCGGATTCCCGACAGCCAGCTTCCCGACTGCTTTATACCGGCATTGGATAATTGACCAGCGTCTATATCTAGGCGCCTGTCATTTCCCCAATGCCGGGAGACCGGCGCCCAGCATCCTGATCAAAGGGATGATGGGCGCCGCGAGCGGACAGCCACGGGAGGGATGGTTAGGTTTAGGGCACCCAGGGGGGACTTAGGGGTAGGCACCCCCACAGAAGGATTAGGGTTAGGCATGGGGGAGGGAGGGTTATGGTTAGGCACCGCCGGGGGGGACTTAGGGTTAGGCACCCCCCGGGGGACTTAGGTTTAGGCAGTGGGGAAGGGGGAGTTAGGGTTAGGCACTTAGAGGGGGGATTAGGGTTAGGCACAGGGGGGGAGGTTAAGGTTAGGCACCCCTAAGGAGGGTTAGGGTTAGGGGGGTTAGGTTAGATTAGTTGATACTTACCTTACCATGATCGGGATTTCCAGTGCTGTCAGGCTTCCACTGCTGGGCTCTGCTGTTTTGTCAGGCTACCGCTGCCGGGATTTGATCTCCCAGCCATGCAGTAGCTGGGATATCATACCGATTCCATCCATACGCATGCACAGAGAACATACATCGACAGGCTGTGTGTGAATGCAGCAGTGAAATCCAGGTTAAAAAAGGCTTTTAATTATTGTTCAGTGACCTCACGAGCCAATATGTCTCTTTGGACCTGTGTGAGTGTGGGTACAGCTACCAACAAAACGTCATGTAATATGTCATTTGGTGGAATAGAGCCATATAGATCAGAATAGAATTTCTGAAAATAAGATGAAATGTCCCGAGTATGAACATAGGTTTTGTCCTTGGTCGCATCCTTCAAAGCCAGCTAAAATAATAAAACACTCTTTCCACACTTTAGAAATTGGGGATAACAGTTTCCCAGCCTTATTACTCCACCTATAATAGGAATGTTTGATATAGTCCTGGGATTGTTGCACCTGAGATGTGAGAAAAGCATCAAGCTGTTTCTTGTTGCAAAGATGTATCTAAAGAGGTATCAGAAGGTGATTCCACATAGTGATGAAAACATCAGGACAATAAATCTTGTAAAGAATTGTAATGGGCCTCATAATCACATCTCAATTTGGATACATAACTGAGAATAATGCCCTGCATGACCACTTTTGACATCTCCCAGAACAAAATGGGATTGTCCCACTGCTTAATGTTGTCATATACAAAATTGGATCCTGAATAGGAAAATAACAATTAAAATCTTCTGATTTGAAGAGAAAATCTAAGAAACTGTAAAAGTGGTCCAAAGTCTGCTGAGAGCCACTCTATATATTCATAATAACTGGGGAATGGTCTAAGACAACAATGTCCTCTAAATTAGCTGATTTGACTTGAGAAAGTAAGGAGTTGGGTAAAAGAAAATATAAAATTCGAAATAATGACTTGTGGGCTTTAGACAAATTTGTATATTAATGATTGGTTAGATTCAAGAGTTGCCTGGAGACACTGATCTGCAGAACCTCTCCTATTCTTGTAAGTATTTCCAGCATGAGGAGGAAAGCCTAGATGTGGGAGGGGATTTATAGTACAGGGTCATCTACAGTGTTGAAGTGTCCACCAACTATGAGTGGAAACAAGGTTTGGCTTGCTAAAATCTGCATGAGGTGACACAGGAAGTCTCAAGCAGAGACATTACAGGCATAGAGATTTACTAAATATAATTACTAACCTCCAGTTCCACATCCACTATCATTGTATCGGCTAGCAATATCTAATACTGAATACAATATTGTGTATCTTAAATCCCTATGAAAAAGAATTGCCACACCTATAGATTTCGAGGTATGCTCTGCCAACAAACATTCCCCAATCCATGGAGCCCTAAAAGATGAGCCCTTCTGACACCAAGAGTTTCTCTTGAAAAATGTAAATAGCTGAGTATTGTGTGTGTGAAGGAACCTTTTTTTTTCTTTATTGGGGAGATAAGGCCCCAGCATTCCAGGAGAATAATGAAAAACTGGCCTGGGCAATGTTACAGCAGGAGTCATCATCACCATAACTGTGTGAAACTATAGGATATTGCCACAAAAAGCATATCAGAGGCTGCAATCAGAAGGCCAATTAATATAGGGGAAGTCAACCTGATAAAAAATATGCAACCCCCAGGTCCTGCCTCCTCCCCTTCCCATAATACAGTCAGTGTATGCAAACATCAAGTATTTTTAGAAAAATTATGTTCTATCTCTAGCAATGTGAGTTTTTCTATTAATATTTAGGCATGAATACAAGTAGTGTTTCACCTGACTTGTTGGAGGACCACAACTCTATGAGAGTCGGTGTTCCAAATAGAAAGCCAAATAGAAAGAATAACAGAGAATAACATAGCACAACATGAAAAGGGTCTAGTGTGTAATAGACAATAATGTTGAAATGAAAATCAAACAGGCCTAAAATAAATCTGAGCACATATGTCTAAGTTTGGAGTAACGAAAGAAACAGCATACATTCAAAATGTTACAGTAAAAGAATAGTACAATAGTCATTTTAAAATATATAATTAAAGTGTAACCTCATATGTCCATTAATCCATAGAGCCAGTGTTACAATGGATGGGAGATGGTGGTGGTTCCCTGCTAAAATGGATTTTGGCTTGCTCTGGGTCCATGAATATCAGATGATGACCATTGACCATAACCTGTAATTTATCTGGGTAAATCAAATTATATCAATTAACAATTTGCATACCTCTGAAAAAGTTTTTAGTTTTTGTGATACCAAGACCAAAATGTCTTGGAAAATAAGCATCTTTTGAACCTCCACCCACAAATATTGTCTGGCACTATATACCTGTAGGATTTTTTTATTTTCCCTATAATCCAAAACTTTAGCTATAGTCAACTCTCCTGGTCAGGAGGTATTATTTTTAGGTCAAAAGAAGACACTAATATTTCTATTGATAGGAAGTGGGCACTAATATTAATTTTAATAATTAAGTTTGCCTTAGTATTGCTATTAATTGGGGCAGGGTCACTAATATTAATGTTAAAAATAAACACAACACAGATATGAATATTATTTATAAATCTTCACTAATATTTAAATTGTAATAATAAAGAGGGCACTGATTTAATTTTGATTTCATAAGGGCACTCTATCTGCTATGGAACTACACATTTCAGAATTCCCTTCCACAGTATTAACATGCCCTAACAGCAAAAGGGTGACAGGGCATGTTGGGATTTGTAATTCCACAGATGATGGAGTGATGAACATTTCCAACCCTTGTACTACAACATATTTATAATTAATGAGCTCAGTATTTGCCCACATTAGAATGAATGTACCACTAAATGTTCTTGTTGGTAGACTCAGATATGCTAATAAAAAATACTTGCTTGATAACAATGATGACTGAATCTTAAAGAAGATATTGCATTGTTAAAGCAAATATTAGATTTTTACTATACTATGTATCAGAAATGTGTGCAGACCCCCGTGTATTAGTTTTGGTGTTGGTTCTAAGCCATCATCGTCTTTTGGTTTTGGAAAAACCACACTCAAGTGTTTTGGTTCAGATTTAGTGTTGGTTCATTTTAGATGACACAAAAATACCTCAAAATCCATAAGAAATTGATAAAAATCTATAAAAAAACATAAAACATTTAAAACAATATAATTTGGACCAGGTTATAAGCATGCAATCCCAAACCCGACTTTGGTTATTAAAGCTGAGTTACAAACTAACTGCAGAACAGAAACAGGACTCGGTTCGACTCGGAACCCCAAAGTAATTCCGAACTTTGACTTGATTCAACTAAGAATGCCTAAATTTGGGTGTGCTCGTATTTCTGGAAAACCAAATGTACATGCATGCATTTATTTAATTCATTGTTTACAGGAGCGTATAGTCCATTTTTTTAACTCTAGCAGAAATAGAAGCATATAATAGAAAACAAAATTGTTTAAATAAAAATAATTTTAAAAACAATAAAAAAAATGTGTTTCATACTTCTACTTTAAAAGTTTAACTGGCTAGGCTTAGATTTTGTAGCTTTTAATTAACATATAAAGAAAAATGATCTTACTTACATAATTGAGTGTCTGTATACTGTATCTGTTCAAGAAACTTGAACTTTATATCTATCTAAGTTAGCACATGCTGAGCTTTGCAATACATGTATGGTGCAGTCATATTTTCTGCATTTCCACTCCCAACCACTCTATTAACAGAAAAGAACTGCATGCGTATATTCATTAATTAAAAGTTATCATGGATTTTACTTATGCTAACAAGCTTTTGGTCAGCTTTCCCACATTTTGCTTAGGTGCAAGAACACACAAAAGAATAAAAAATATAGCTGGAGGGAACATAAGAAGATCAAATGAAAAAAAATATTTGATGTGAGGGTAAAATATTATCCTTCCACAATGCTCTTCTGATTCACATTTTTTCATTGTTTCCTTTTTTATGAATGTGTAAGGACTTCAGTAAAATTAGATATATACTTTAAGCATTCCATTCTAAAAAGAGGCATCAGCTGTCATGACAGGGATATTTATGCTATTTATAGCTATTAATTGAAGTATGCAGATTTATGTGCATATTATTGATTTATTGAGTGTGCATTTTTAAGGAAAAAATTGTCTTTAGTTAGATATGAGGCCCAATAAGATATAGAATATAACAGATTAGTTAGTAGTTCATTTATAACTAAGTTTGCCTGTAGACAGCTTTGCTCTTGAAATATATTCCTTGATAACAATGAACTCTGTAAGGTTTGTATGAAAAATAATATTACAGAGCAAAGTTTCAGAGTTGTATTTACTGTGTTTTATTAATTTACCCCCTTTTTCATTTTTCTTTTGTTATCATTTGTATGTTTTATTATTTTTTATAGTTTTCTAAAGTTATGGTTAGAGATGAGTGCCAGATTATTTTTGATGGTTTTGGTTCTAATTAATTGTCCAATTTTGGCTTTGCCAAAATGCCATGACTGGTTTTGGATTTGGATTTTTTCCACAAATTGAAAAAAATACTTTTTTTGTTCCTACAGTATTGTTCACCTTAATAACATTAATTTGCACTCCTTTTCAGTAAATTTTGATCACCTCACAGCTCACAATATTGTTTTAATCCAGTTTAGGCCAAAAGGTTGCATCAAGATAGCTACCTGACTAAGCTAAGTGACAGAAGTGGGCATCACAAACATGAGGCAATTCAGCTGCAAACAAGGCACATCTAGGAAATAGAGTGGCACTGCTGTGGCAGAAAGTCTAGCAGTATAATAAAGTATACGACCCCATAGAAAGAACCCAAGAATGTTTTCATTCATCAACCATATGTAGAACATTGCAGCAACTGTAGCAGTTCACTAACCAACATGGCACTTCTAGGAAAGAAAATTGCACTGCAATGGCAGACTGGATGGCAGTTTAATAAACTATAACAATAATGTTTGTCATCTACACAAATAAAAAGTCAGCAATGCCCCAAACAGTACATAATGCAAAGAAAAAAAGGGGCAGGATGGAATTGTTCTTGGGCCCTTACACCGAAGGGAGTAATGCCTAGGTCACACCTGCCCATTTCGATTCTTGAATGGGTGGAAAAATTATCAATGTGGCAGCATACAAAACAAAAGCCTGAACTGGAAGGGGCAGTGGGATTATTAATTTCTGTTACTAAACATCTCTCATCCTCATGCATCTGGGATTATGTATGAGAGGGCTGGGAGGGGAGGGGGAATAACAACTCCAGATACCATCACAAAATAGCATCTCGATTTGTTGCTTGAGATGCATCTGACTAATCATTTCTATTATGATAATGAAGAGCCAAGCCCATCTGTTGTTACACATTGGAATGAAAGTTTAAGATAAAAGGCAACCAGTTTGGTATCTACAAATCAAGGTTGAAAAAGGCATGAGTGTTTTGCAAGTATATCTATTTGTGATTTTAGTTGAAATAAAAACAGTATGAAACAAAAAAAGTAAGCACAGCAGTTTTAAAAAATACAGGACATCTATGAAATGTTTGCCACACAGCAGTGGCAGACAGGATGGCTATTTAATTCATTATAATATTAAAAATATCAGTCAGCAATACCCCAAATAGTGCAAAATGCAAAGAAAAGAGGTGCAAGATGAAATTGGTTTTGGGCCCTCCCACCCAACCTTCTGTTTAAACAGGACATGTACAGTTTACCCACTGCAGCAACAGGAACTGCCAATTGTGGCTGAAGTGATTGGTTTGTTTGGGCCTCCACATAACAGGCTACCAAAGGGCAGCTGACATTACTAACAATAATCTCTACATACACAAACTGGCTCTACAGAGGCAAGATGTTGTCACCATTATCATCCGATTCTTCACAGTGTGTACATCATCCTAACACAATATTAATTCATCCCTGCTGATATCCACCATTACAGGTACCTCTGTATTTTTTTACATAATTGGCGGTAAAGGTCTTCATCTTGGAATTTCCAGTTCATTTTAATGAACATCATCTTTTCCACATTTTGAGGAAGTAGCCTCCTACGAAGACTGCTGATAAGGATATTGGCTGTGCTGAAAACTCTTTCTGAGCACACAGTGGAAGGTGGCCAGCTTAGGTAATACAAAGCCAGTTTGTATATGGCCCTCCAAATTGACTTTTTGACTTTCCAGTAGTCCAAGGCACTCTGTGACATGCCTATGTGTATGGCATCATGAAAATAGTCCTCCACTATTCTTTGGATGGTGACTCTGTCAGATGGAGTCACAGTGTATCTAATTTCAGCAATTCTTTTAGACCCAACTAGATGACCCCTCTGCATCACCACTGGATCTTTTGGAAAAGCTGAGTTTTCTCCTGGCAGCTGCCAGAGAAACTAAAGGAGATGTTACTGAGTCATGTTTAACTTGAGCTGCCACAATGCTCATCAGGAGGAGAAAGACATGACATATGATTTAAACCAAGAATCAAGCACAGTCACCAAAATGTAGTGATTCAATTTGAAGATATTGGCAACCCTTGGATCCTGGCAAAGCAAACAGACGACTTAATCTAAAGCCTGACATACTTAGCGGAATCACTTTGTTTAATCTCCTCCTTCAATTTCTCTAGCTGATTTTCCAAAAACCTAATTAAGGAATTCACCTGACTTAAACTAGTAGTGTCTGAACTCACTTCACAGGTAGCTACTTCAAAGGGTTTGAGCACATTGCACAGAAAGCATTCTCAACTGCACTGGACTAAGGAACACTGCACCTCCTCTCCCAATGTCATTGCTTGTTGTATAGCTGTGTTTGGCTTTTTGCTGTTTATCCATTTGCTAAAGCATATAAAGGGTGGAATTTCACCTGGTTACCATATTTTGCTTCAGTTGGTGGCAGGGCTAATTCAACTGCTCTTGCAGCTGTTGCAATCTCCTGAATGCTGTGGCTGAATTTTGAAAATGTCCTGACATTTTTCAAGCCACAGACAGCATCTCCTGCATGCTTCTGTCATTTAAAAAAAAAACTGTATCAATAAGTCCAAGTGGGGTAAGCCATATTGCTATGACATACTTTAGTTTTTCTAATAGGTTGCCAGCAGTATGCCTCTTAGTGAAGTTGATGATACACAGAGTAGTCTGCCTCTGACTGAGCTGGCATTGTGTGTAAGATACTGCTGCTGCTAAAGACTAATCACCCACTTAGTTGGCAGTCACAGTTAAGAAATCTTTAATTTGTACACTACCGCTTGTCCACATATCTGTGGTTAGGTTGGCATTGAGTACAAAGACTTTTTTTAGGTCAATAAATAGGTTATTTTAATGTCCTTATACAGCTGGGGAATGGCTTTTTGGGTAAAATGCATCCCCTTGCAAAGGATTGTTTCACAGTCAATTGTTCTGTTAAAATACTAGTCATTTGCTCTCCTTCTGGGATGACAATCCATCCCTAGCAGCAGGCCTAGCGCTCAAAGACTCGTCTAAGGAATCCTGGATAGGGGAGGAGTCACCTAGCCTTAACAAATTGGATGCAGGACTACCTCCAATTATTATTGAGGATATTGAGGATGAAGTTGTTGGTGGTAGAGATTGCAGGTGCTGAGATCTAGTTGAGAGAAGGGAGCTAGCTGATGCTGGACTGTTTGTTATTTTTTAGTACCAGTTTCTGATGTCGTAAGCATTTTTTCAAGAGTTTTCTGCAAATGACGTAACAGGGAGGAAATTTCTAGATGGTTAACGTCCCTACCTCAGCTTACTGTGGTTTTACAAATGCTACAGATGGCTTCACAATTGTCAGGATATAAGATGTGCTTTTGTTGGCCCGATGCCCAGGCATGATAATGGCCTTCCTCTTATCATTACCAAGAGCTGCTTCCACTGGTGCCTGACTTACACTAACAACAATATCCTCATCAATTCCAGCATCAGCTCCACAAATACCCCCCTCATCCTCTTGCACTTCCTCGTTGGCATCCTCAATTTCTATGTCATGAGCTACATTTGTGCTGCTCATCCCCACATTTGTAGAGTGAGCAGAAATTGTGAAAGATGGCTTCTCTGTGAGTACAGCAGTATAAGAAAGGTCAGGCACACATATCGCACTCGTGGATCCACTTAAATTTTCCTCAGGGATTTGTGACATTTCTATTTCCGAACACACAGTTTGTTCTACTGCCTTAGTGGTTTTCCTTTTTTTTTTACACCTCTTCGACACTCTGAGTGATAAGGTCTTGCATCATCATGAGAGGCAGAGGGAGATGCCTCACTGACACTTGCAGAACCACTATGAGTCATAAATAGAGACCAAGACCTCAGTCTTTCTTTGCCTCTGCATGTGGTGAATGGCATTTTGGCAAATTTATGGTTTTCTGCACCACAATTTCCATTTATCAGATGTGTTTTTTTCTTTAGGACTTTAAATTGTTTTTTTCTTTTAGATACCCTAACTTAGACCCTCTATGCCCATGAACATCTGCTTTAGTAGACGATGTTGAAGGACTAGCGTCATCACCATTATTGGTGGCAGAAGCTATAGCAACATTATTTGGTTGCTTATTTTCTCTAAACAGAACATTATTAATTTTTCAATTTGCAGATCACTACGTGGCATATATATGCACATAAACAAAACAAAGTACAAAGTAACAGTAAAATAATTTTTTATGGTGCGCTGTATTCCTGCATGGACTGGAGCCACAGGGCTTATATGTGAATGTGAGCAAAACAAAGTGCAGAAAACTGTACAAACAATACAATTATTTGTTTTTTTGATGACACATTTGTATTACTGCAGGGACTTTAGCCATAAGGCTTATATATGCACATGAGCAAAGCAAAGTGCACCAAAAAGTACAAACAATACAATTATATTTTTTTATGGTGCAGCTGTATTCCTGTGTGCACTGGAGCCACAGGGCTAATATATGCACATGAGCAAAACACAGCACCAAACTACAAATAATGCAATTATTTGTTTTTTTGATGGCACAACTGTATTTCTGCATGGACTGGAGAAACAGCGCTTATATAAGCATGTGAGCAAAACAAAGCACACAAAACCATACAAACAGAAACAATAAAATTAATGAATATTTTAAATTATTTCATGTGTTGCAGGTGCTGCTCTAATCAAAGTATGTGGAGTCACAGGGCACGTAAATGTCTTACTGATGGAGTCTGGACACTGCACAGCCACAGGAACATACAGTCAGGTCCATAAATATTGGGACATTGACAGAATTTTCATATTTTGGCCTCTATTCACCACCACAATGGCTTTGAAATGAAACAAACAAGATGTGATTTAACTGCAGACTTTCAGATTTAATTTGAGGGTAATTACATTCAAATCAGGTGAACGGTGTAGGAATTACAATGGTTTCTATATGTGCCTCCCACTTTTTAAGGGGCCAAAAGTAATGGGACAAACTAAACTATCCTAAATCTAACTTTCACTTTTTAATACTTTGTTGCAAATCCTTTGCAGTCAATTACAACCTGAAGTCTGGAACGCATAGACATCACCAGACGCTGGGTTTCATCCCTGGTGATGCTCTGCCAGGCCTCTACTGCAAATGTCTTCAGTTCCTGCTTGTTCTTGGGGCATTTTCCCTTCAGTTTTGTCTTCATCAAGTGAAATGCATGCTCAATCGGCTTCAGGTCAAGGGATTGACTTGGCCATTGCATAACATTCCACTTTTTAGCCTTAAAAAACTCTTTGGTTGATTTTGCAGTATGCTTTGGGTCATTGTCCATCTGCACTGTGAAGTGCCATCCAATGAGTTCTGAAGCATTTGACTGAATATGAGCATATAATATTGCCTGAAATACTTCAGAATTCATTCTGCTGCTTTTGTCAGCAGTCACATCATCAATAAATACAAGGGAACCAGTTCCATTGGCAGCCATACATGCCCACGCCATGACACTACCACCACCATGCTTCACTGATGAGGTGGTATGTTTTGGATCAGGAGCAATTCCTTTCCTTCTCTTCTCTTCCCATCACTCTGGTACAAGTTGATCTTTGTCACATCTGTCCATAGGATGTTGTTTCAGAACTGTAATGGCTTTTTTAGATGTTGTTTGGCAAACTCTAATCTGGTCTTCCTGTTTTTGTGGCTCACCAATGGTTTGCATCTTGTGGTGAACCCTCTATATTCACCCTTGTGAAGTCTTCTCTTGATTGTTGACTTTGATACATATACACCTACCTCCTGGAGAGTGTTCTTGATTTGGCCAACTGTTGTGAAGGGGTTTTTCTTCACCAGGGAAATAATTCTTCTGTCATCCACCACAGTTGTTTTCCGTGGTCTTCCGGGTCTTTTGGTGTTGCTGAGCTCTCCGGTGCGTTAGGTGGCCACACCTAATGTTTTTGCTATCTCTCTGATGGGTTTGTTTTGATTTTTCAGCCTAATGATGGCTTGCTTCACTGATAGTGACAGCTCTTTGGATCTCATATTGAGAGTTGACAGCAACTGATTCCAAATGCAAATGTCACACCTAGAATCAACTCCAGACCCTTTACCTGCTTAATTGATAATGAAATAACGAGGGAATAGCCCACACCTATCCATGAAATAGCTTTTGAGTTGATAGTCCCATTACTTTTGGCCCCTTAAAAAGTGGGAGGCACATATTGAAACTGTTGTAATTCCTACACTGTTCACCCGATTTGGATGTAATTACCCTTAAATGAAATCTGAAAGTCTGCAGTTAAAGCCCATCTTGTTTGTTTCATTTCAAAACCATTGTGGTGGTGAATAGAGGCCAAAATCTGAAAATTCTGTCAATGTCCCAATATTTATGGACCTGACTGTATATATAATGGGTGCAGGGTGTGCAGTGCACACGGGCCCCTGGGTCCAGAGGGGCCAATACTGCACACTCTGCACCCATATTATCTAATAATTTCCTCTCTGTGGTCGAATGTCAGGTGTCTCATCCATGCACAAAACACCAGAAAATAACCGCCGCAGCTATTTCTTCAGCATTTTGCGCATGCGCAGTGAGGAAATTGCAAGGAAAATGGCAGCCAAGTCTTTTTCCCAGCGACCTGAGCATGTGCAATCAAGGGTCAGATGAGTCGGTCTGCTGCATGACCGCCAGAAAGAGAGGTGGGGGCACCAGATGGGGAATGAATATGGGCCCCATCCTCTCTTAAAATGCCCCTGCACAGCCAATATAGCAGAGTAGAGCACAGCATGCAGCAGCAGGCACCTCCTATACACTTTGACTAAACAGCACAGCCACTTGTGACTTGCGAGTGTGGACATGGGACACAGCCTATACAGCATAGTACAGTACATCATACAGTGGTGTGCATCCCCTATATACTACACCTTGACTAAGCAGCACAGCCACTTGTGACTTGTGAGTCTGGAGTTGGACACAGCCTATAGAGCAGAGTACAGCACAGCATCTGCACCCCCTATATATACATCAACTAAGCAGCACAGTCTATACAGCAGAATACAGCACATCACTATGCATCCCCCTATATATAATTATACACAACAGCAAAGCCTATACAACAGAGTTAAGAATACAGCATACAGCAATGTGCTTAACAAGGAAATGGTGCCAAGTCCCATAAGCAGAACCTTATATTGAATGCAAAGCCTGCAAGAATCCTCTAGGTCGAATGAAGTTTTGCCTCAAGGTGGAATCAGAGTGTACCTCTTTTTTAGATTTTGGTGCTAGAGATTTACAGGAAATGGTGCCAAGTCCCATAAGCAGAACCTTATATTGAATGCAAAGCCTGCAAGAATCCTCTAGGTCGAATGAAGTTTTGCCTCAAGGTGGAATCAGAGTGTACCTCTTTTTTAGATTTTGGTGCTAGAGATTTACAGCAAGTAATTTATATAATTATATGTGCACACAGCAAAACATTGCAAATGATTGATAAGTTTTAACATTATCATCAAATTGTTACAAAGTAACTATATTGAGAAAATGACTGTTATAAAAAAAGTATAATGAGAATTAAATTACTCAAGCCATTGCCAGCAGTTTAAAATATATTTTAAATAAACATATCATTAATTACATATCCCACAGCTATTTCTATTTTTTAAGACACCTTTCTTTATACTGAAGTATTTTACTGTTATATAAAATCAGGTTTTTTTAAATATATAAAACTCATACATCTTAAAAGCCTTCTGTTCAGTACATCTGTTGGAAAGGAGAACATATGTTTTAGTTTCTATATTTTTGCAGATTGTTTTTCTAAAGATGTTATAAGGCAAATGTAGGATGTAGCGATAGATTCATAATGTTATTCATATTTTGTTTTTATTTGTTTATTTTTCCCTAATTTTATTTAGTCTTTTACAAAAGCAAACAAATAAAAAAGAACAATTTTAATATAAAATCTGCAAACATCTTTCTTTTTTGTGTATTTTAATAATCTCCAAATATAGAAAAATTCCTAATACAGACTTAAAACTACAATTTGTAAAGTATTTAAGTCTACTATAGTTGAATATCTAGGAAAACTTTTAGTGTTGATAAATTAACCATTAGCACATAATGGCCAAAACCATTTTAATTTATATTCTACAGCACAAGTAAAATAACCATAAATACACTGAAAATAGAATTGGCAAAAAATGGGCACAGCTTTATATGAAAATAACCGAAAATCAGTGTGGCAAGTAAAATCATGGAAGCTGCAGGCAACAACTAATATTGACTAGTATTCAATAATATGGGACATTATATCAGCATGCCAGTTTACCACTCCCCCTCTTTGATATATTCCAGGACCTTTCCCTCAAAAAGTATAAACCCCACTCCTGGGATGGAAACAAAAAACGCACCCTGGAGTGAAAGGGAAGTTCCCGCATCCATTTTATAACCGAAGATGGCTGCCACCAACCAGTGTGTTCCCACTGACCCAAACCCTGCTCAACAAAAGGCCCCACACCACCCTAACACAAAATGAATACACACTGTTGGGAACCTAACCACCCCAAAACAAATAACAAAAAAAGGGAGAAAGAATGCAGTATCAACCATCACCCACATACTAACACAAAACAGAACCCCTGCAGTTATCAATCTAAACTGCCTCAGATAAAATTTATGGCCACACCCAGTTAAGATGGAGTCAGTGTGACAAGATTGCAGACAGGAATACCACAGCACACATCCAAGTCATAAACTTTGAGAAAGTGTTGCCAACCCAACCAACAGATACCAAACCCCTGGACTGTGCTACATGGCATTGGTTAAAATGCACCTGTGCAATCAAATGTTGCCCAACTTAAATTTCCAAAAGAATGGCTCACCAGTGTGGGCTGCAAATTCCAGAGATGACCTGTCACAAAAGAAGAACATAAAGGCAGCCAAAATAGCAGAGAACAGCAAGCAAGCAACACACAAGTAACAAGACAACAATTTGACTGGGGTAAGAAAGAGCAAAACCAGTGAAGGTGAAGAACTTCAAAAACCTAGTTAAGTTAGCAAATTGTTTGATTTATCTACCCTGGAGAATAAAAATTGGGAAACCCTTCATAGCGCAATTAGTGAGTTGCACATTGTACTCTCCCATCAAACAATCTAAAATAAAAAAATAAATATGCATACTATGCATTTAGTACTTATATGCAACAGCACAAGCAGCAGTGCTGCAAAGTGTGAACATCTTGCCAAACTGTGGATGATAGGATACAGATCTTCAATGTAATGTTGAAAGACATGGCAGAATTGAAACTTGGCAAGAGGAGAACGCTCCTCGTGCACCAACTATCGTGCTTTGGAAACATGACTCATCAGCTAAGTGCAATTAAATTAGTGTCTAAGTGCATATGACTTTTGTGTCAACGTCTCTACCAACTCCTCCCCCACAACTTGACCATCTTAGACACAATTTGTTTGCAAAGAACATGACCTGGAAAATAATGTCCCCCCCCAAAAAGCTAATATGCACTGATCATTGGCATAGCTATCCTTGGAGCAGGGAAACTGATGCCACTAAACTGCAAGGGGGCTCCGAGCCCATGATATACTCTAATAGCCACCCACCAGGAACCCAGAAGAGACCATGAAGACAACTGAGCCTGAACCTATATGTTCACATGGCTTACCCCTGAACATATAGGTAACAGACTCTGGGCCTGATTCAGACCCGATCGTGAGTGCAGAGCACTTGCAAGCAGGTCAATGTTGGCCAAGTGCGCATGCGCACGATAGAGACGGCTCTGTTGTGCGCATGTGCGAGACCCGGATAGTGATGGGCAAGCCGTCACTCCGGGTCTCACTACATAGGGGGCGTGCTGTCGATGTTGAGTGACAGCACACCCCCATGGGAACGTCTACCATCTATGGCAAGCCCCACTGACATCACAAGTGATGTCAGTGGGTGGACTTCTTGCTCTGTAAGAGCAAGAAGTCCACTTGGACTTGCGGCAACGAGACCCTACCACAAGGGTCTCGTCGGAAGTCCGATGGTCGTGATGGTCTTGACCATCGCGACCATCATCCTGGCCACTCGCACTAGCTGTGGGTGGTCACCCACAGCTATGCGAGTGGCCAGGAGGCCGCACTAAAAATACAATAGGCGGGCACTGATTCAGAGCAAGCGCTCTGAAAGAGCGTCTGGCTCTGAATCAGGCCCTCTGTCTCCATATCCCAGTAGACACCACACCAATTCAAGACAATTTCCTTTCTACTGCTTTGCCCACACAGGTGCAACTGAGCTAGTTAGTGAGGAGAACTGTTTAGGATTACTGTCCTTTCCAAGTGAACTAGGGTTGAGGGGTGAGTGATTCAAAATAGAACTGTCAACTTTCCAAAAGTCATGCAAACAACTTGGCCTTGAAGGCACTACTTAAATTGGGTGCCATGAAAAAAGTGTTAGCAGATAGTAAGGAGTACATTTACTAAAGATCATGTCTGTCTGAGTTAAAACGCAATTGGCATTGCTGAGATATTATCATGTTTTACGTAAAACAAACATAGAAATTTAGCAAGTGTTTCAGTGTGCAAATATGTTTTCTGGAGTCATGTTTGTTTCAAACATGGGCAAACATTTGTAAAGACAATCATGTCCTCACTTGCAAAATGGGATGTAGTTAGGATACCAGCAGGTGCTATTCCACCCATCAATATCCCAACAGCCACATCCCGACATGGAACTAAAGATAGGTGTCAAAATCGCAATGCCTGTTATTAGCCCCACTACTAAATCCTGTCATCCGGCTTACCGAACGAAGGTAAGCCGGGTGTCTTAGCATGTAGCTGCATGCGGGGGGGTGAGTCTTATCGTAAGGGACCCCCAGGGGGACTTAGAGTTAGGCAACCCCCTGGGAGGGTTAAAGTTAGAGTAGGGAAAGGGGGGGTTAGGGTTGTGTACCACTAGGGGGGTTAGGGTTAGGCACTACCCCTGGGAGGGTTAGGTTTAGGGTGCAGGGATGGGGGTTAGACTTAGGCACTAATTGGGGGAGTATAGGGTTAGACACTAAGGGGGAGGTTAGGGTTAGGCACCCCTAAGGGAGGGTTAGGGTTAGGGGGGAGAGGGGTGGGTTAGACTACTTACCTGATGCTGTTGGGATGCAGACTCATTGGGGTGCCACTGTCAGTATTTGATCCAGCATCTTAACAGCCACCAACATTACATACCGATTCCTTGCAAAACACCTAGAAAGCATTTTGTATCCTGATTTGATTGGTGCAAGCTGTCACATGCCATTTTGCAATAAGAAAACCATGTAAATACACACCAAACTAGCCAAACCTCATGTGTTTCAATGTAAAGAATGGAGAAAGGGAGATTTATGGCATTTTGATTATTTTTCAGGAGGAGTTGTCTGTCATTTCACGATTGTTGCCTGATGTGTGCAAGAGTCTTGTTTTATTTTCAATTTTCTTTTTGTCTCAATTTTCAGTCTTGAGTGTATCTTTTATTTTGTCCTGTCACTTTTTTTTTGTGTGTGTGTGTGTGTGTGTGTGTGTTCGTATGGTAGTGGAGGTTTGTACTGTTGTCAATATTTTTTAAGTGTACTGTGTTTCTGCAGGGATGGGGATGTCTAAGGCAGATGAAATGTGATCCATATTTTAATATATCTGGAGGCAGCACATCACACACCACAACCCCAGTTACTACATCACCATAATGAACCCCACAACACCAGAGGTAGTTATCAACACCCCTGGGTTGGCAGGGGTAGAGCTAAGTGAAGGCTGTGAATGTTTAGATTAATAAACATTTAGGTCACATGTACATATTCTCAGTTGTGATCAATGTGTTACAACATATTAATACTTTCTTGAATGTTTTACATTTGATAAAATACATTTATATTCAGATAATGTACATTTTCCTTATATGACTAATTTGCTTTTGGCAAAATGTTTATGTGTACTGTTGAAGTAAAAACAAAAGTTGACATAAAAATGTCAAACTACTTTTTGATTAATAACAATAGTATAAGTGGCACACCAAGCTCAGAATCAAATGTATATGGGACAAATCTACAAATACAATAATGAGATAAACACTCCCTATTAAAGGTGGCAGCCGATGGTTCCCAGAGATGGTCTGTTCAGTAAACCAACAGTTAGATAAATAAATAAATAAATAGTGGAAGACAGGCACCTTCAGTGTACCAATCAATAATAGTGTTCAAAGAAGTAGTTCAAGGATGTAAGTCCACAATCTTTAGGTGTATATCTCATAGGTGTATATCTCAGAGAAAAACAAAAATAGAACAAAACATAGTGTAGCTATTAAAAAATATTAATAGTGCTCAATACACTGGAAAATGTGAAAAGATAATTAGTGAATAAGCACTCCACTCGAGCTCAGAGATAGAATTCCAGCACCAAAGATATCAAAGCCTCATACCGACTATACATCTTTACAGCTCAGTGTAAATTAGGTTCTGTTTAATGAGGATGCGGCCATCACACAGGAGACAATCAGAACCTACGTGTCCTTCTCCAGCTCAGTAAACTGCCTGCATTGTGAGGGACCTGCAAATATCTGTGTCTGTGGGTGATTACATAGAGGATCACATACAGTTGGAAGGCAGAGAGAGGGGGTACTAGTTTATATATCTGTCCTTCATCTAGGAGACGATTACACAATATCCCCACATAACACTATACACACTGCTCCCGTCTCTATAACCTTTTGATTAATGGCTGAAATCTTTATGTGGGGTAAATTATGACTAATGAACTCAGCAAAGAAATTTGTAACACCATTTTAGTCAATGTTTTGTCTTCATAATAAAATTTAAAAATGTAGGTACACCAGTAAATTAGATATGTGTGCAGACCCCCGTGTTTTGGATTTTGTATAGGATTTGTATTAATCCTCTCTATAGTTGGAATAGGTCATTCTCCTCATCTGACTCCTCACCCTCATCAGTGTGTACATCATCATCACATTATATTAATTAATCTCTGCTGGAATCCACCATTACAGGTACCTTTGTAATTTTTTTAAGTAATTGGTGACAAATGTCTTCATCTGGAATTTACAGTTTATTTTGAAGAACATAATCTTTTCCACATTTTGAGGAAGTAGCCTCCAACGCTGATCGCTGATAAATTTCACGGCTGTGAAATACACATTGTAGGTTGGGCAGTTTAAGTAAAGCAGAGCTGGTTTGTGCAAGGGCCTCCAAATTGCCTTTTTTTCCTGTTAGTAGTCAAACAAATGATATGAAATGCCTATTTGGATGCTATAATTAAAATAGTCTTAAAATCTTCTTTGAATGGTGACCACATCAGACGGAGTTAGGTATTTTTATAGACCCGACCAGATGTCAAACTGTTGTGTTGACTCACCTGCATCAGCAGTGGGTCTCTTAGGAAAGCTGAGTTTTTCCCTGGCAGCCGCAGTTGAAGGAGAAACTGAAGGAGGAGACATTGCCATGTCACATGTCACATGAGCTATCAATTTGCTCACCAACAGTTCTTTGCATCTGTTCAGATCTTTGACCATTGGAGAGAAAGACATGATGTACAAGTTAAACCTGGGATCAAGCACTGTCACCAAAATGTATTGATCCAATCTTAAGATGCTAACAACCCTTAGTTCTTGGTAAAGCCAATTAATGACTTCATCTGCCAGTCAGACATACTTAGTGGAATCGCTTAGTTTGAGCTCATCCCTTAGGTTCTGGAGATGCTTTTCACTAGTTTAATTAGAGGAATTACCTGACTCAAACTGACAATGTCTGAACTCACTTCACAGGTGACAACTTTGAGGGGTTTCAGCACCTTGCACAACACAGAAAGCATTCTCCACTGCCTTGGAGGAAGGTACATTCTTCCTATGTCATGGCTTATTGTGTAGTTTTGGATGGGTTTTTGCTGTTACTCCATCCGCTGAAGCATATAAAGGGTGGAATTCCACCTTGTTACTACCTCTTGCTTTAGCTGGTGGATAGGCAAATTAAACTTTTCTTTCAAGTGCTGCAATCTTCTACATGCAGATACTGAATGCAAAAAATCTCCAAACATTTTTAAGGCCACAGACAGCAACTCCTGCATGACCCTGTCACTTTAAAAAAAAAAATATGCACTACCAAATTGATTGTGTAAGCTAACCATGGGACATATTCGAAATTACCCAACTGCAATGCTCTCACAATATTTGTGGCATTGTCAGAAATCACAAATCCAGAGGGGAGTCCAAGGAGGATAAGACATTTTGCAATGACTCTGAGTATTTCAAGGAGGTTGACACTAGTATGCCTCTTAGTGAAGATGGTGACACACTGTGTAGCCTGCCTTTCAATGAGCTGGCATTTGTTAGATGATGCTATGGCTGTAGAAGCTGCTGAAGGCAATACAACCACCCAGTACGCTGTTACAGTCATGTGGTCTTTATTTTGACATTATCAGCTTGTCCACAAATATGTGATTAAGGGCCTGATTCAGAGCCGCTCGTAAGCGGCCGCTCGTTCGTTCCGAGTGATGTTTGCGCAACTGCGCATGCGTACGGATTTTAATACGCATGCGCGAACCAGTCAGTGCGGCCAAAAATCGTTTGTTCGCTAAATAGCGAATGTCTGCTATTTTGAGTGACATGAGGAGGCGTATGTGGGTGGTAACAGGGGAAGGTGCTTGAAAACGGGGAGTGGAGATCAGAACGCAGGCGTGCTTAAAGGTCAAAACGGGCATTTTATGGATGTGCATAATTAATACTGCAGCATCATTGACCACGTCACTGGGTTATTTTATAGTCAGAACTGCTCGCAAGATTGCGGTAGGAAAAACCAACAACAAGAATAGCGAGCAGTTCATACGCTGGTCGATGTACTCGATTAATCTAATAAACAGCAGACATGACGTAGGATGCGAGCGGCCAGGGGGCGTAGTTATCCAAAAAACGACCGCAAGTTTCGTTCGCTCGTTCAGACATGGAGGCGTGAACAGACCGCAAAGAGCGAACGGTTCATTTGAATAGCCACCCCCTTTTCCTGAACGACCGTCCGCAAATAGCGTCCGGCTCTGAATCAGGCCCTAAGTGTACAGTGGGTAAAAAAGTTTCAGTTTTTGCTACAAACTCTTCATGAACATACTGCAAATGACATAACAGATAGAATGTTCTTAGATGGTTAAGGTCCCTACCTCTACTTAGTTTGGATTTACAAACACTACAGATGGCTTGACAGTTTTCAGGATTTGGGTAAATAATAATTCCACACACAAGAGGTGGAATTTTTAAAAATCTTATTCCCAGGCATGACAATGGCCTATTTTTTATCATGGGCAAGAACTGCTTCCACTGGTGCCCTACTTACACAAACAACATCCTCATCAACAACATCCTCTTCATCAATATCCTCATTAGTGTCGTCATTAGTTACATAAATATCTCCCTCATCCTGTTGCACTTCCACTGTAGCATCCTATATTTCTATGTCATTCTTGTCAGCATGTTGACTTGTGCTGCTCATATCCACATTTGCAGAGGGTGCAGAATTGGTGGAAGGAGGCTCCTCTTTGACTGCAGATTTGGAAAGGTCAGGCCCACACATTGCACTTGCAGACACATTAAGACTAGGACTTGTGGCAATTCTGAAGAATTTAAATGCACAGTTTTTCCTCTGCCTTAGTGGTTTTAATTTTGTCACACTTCTTCTAGACTCTAAGCGAGAATGGCATACATCATCATGAGAGGCAGAAGAAGATGCCTCCTTGACAGTTGCATAACCACCACTCATAAATAAAGGCCAAGGCCTTGCTACTTTGTGTGGTGAATGGCATGTTGGCAATGTTATGTTTTTTTGCAACAAACTTTCCCTTTAATAGAGGTGTTTTTTTCTTTACCTCTGTAAAATATTGGTTCTTTGATTTTAGATGCACTGACTTAAAACTTCTATGCCCTTTGGCATCAACTTTACTAGATGATGTTGAAGTACTAGTATCATCATGACTGGTGGTAGCAGCTGCAAAGCTAGTAAATGGTTGCTGTTCCAACCATTCTATCAATTGATTGTCATGGTCCATATTGTTGCAGTGCAAAGATATTATGATAGCAGCCCTGACTGGACCCACTAACTTATAGATAAGGTAGCACAGTCTTCATGTGTTGGTTGAACACACACAGTACTTTCTAGTAATAATATATATATATATATATATATATATATATATATTTGTTTGCAGGGATGCAACAGACAACAATGTTGCACTGCAAAACCATTATGACAGTGTTTTTTTACTGGACCCACTGACAATTAGACAAGGTAGCACCTTCTTCCTGTGTTGTCTGGACACACACACACACATGCCGAACTTTCTAATATAAAAAATAAATATTATTTGGGAGGTGCAACAGACTGCACAAATATCACAGCAGTGGCCATTGACTGGACCCACTGACCATTAGATAAGTTAGCACAGCCTTCCTGTGTTGCACACAATTTGCACACAATTAAACACAATGCACACAATTTGGAAAAATAAAACTTTTTTTTTATTTAGTGTCAATGATAGTAATCATGACCAGTAGTGACCACCACAATGGCACAAACATAGCCTTTGTTTTACAGACATTGAGCCCACCACCCTGAACAAACCAGACTCTCTTAATCAACTTCACACAGGCACAATGTCCCTGTCTTCCCTATACAGACTTGAAGCGAGCTATGACTATGCACTGCTGTATTTACAGTGTCACACACAATTAAAAGCTCCCTCCTCAGCATACAGACAGTACCCCACCTATACAGACTTGAACGTACACTGACTGTGCAAAACAGTAGCTGCTGCTAGCTAACTAACTTTCAATAAGAGCATTGCCTACTATTATTATTATTATTATTTTTAATATTATCCTTTATTTATATGGCACCACAAGTGTTCCGCAGCACCTTACATAGTACATAGAACTAATAAGTGAACAAGAAACAAGTAACTTACAGTACATTACAGTGCAGGACAAGGACACGATTTCTATACATGCTGCAATTGCGATTAAAGCTCTCACAATAAGCAGCCAGGAATTGGGAGTCACGTGTTAGGTGCCCTAATTGGGAGTAAAGAGAAGAAGAAAATGTAAAGAGAAGCACATGAGGGAAGAGGTCCCTGCTCATGAGAGCTTACATTCTAAAGATACTATATACTATACACTGCCTACTCCATTGTATCTCACTAGTGAAATGGCACCTGAATATGGGGAGGGATGTTTATAAGTGAGTCAAAACACGCAAGATCCGACAATGTGAAGATTATGTTTTGCCTTGTTTTGAAATATGTCAGGTGGGCAAACCCAAGCTGGACTCGGATGCCCATCAGATCCCCTATGTTCGGATGGGTACAGTCCTCAGAGAACCAGACCTGCTCATCTCTACTTTAAATTGGATGCAGACATAGCCTATATTAATGGTACTGTGTTTAGGTAAGAAACAAAGGTAAACCTATTACAGTACATGTATAATTGTTTACATAAAACACTTATGGTAATAACATACAGATGTTCCCAGCTAGTTTGATGCTCCATACGCCATTTAGCATGTCATGCATCTCATGCCACACACTATACCATGAGTCTCGCCACATAGAATGTTACATAAAGGAACATATCGTAGCACTGGAAAAAAGTCATAATGTGTAATACAACTTTTTGTCCACTAGGTATCACTTTTCTAAACTACACAGCACATGTGTCTGATTTCCAATGCATTTTAAATATCACCGCCTGATGACTGGCTGACAGAAGCAGTGATTCTGTACAGTATACTACAGCGTTTTCCTCATGGTATCAGGGCTGTAGAAGAATATCTAATAAAGTTTTCAATCATTAAGTGTGTAAGTCCTGTACTTTTATATAAAAATATTTCTCACACACACAAAGCCCTGTATTAGACACTGACTGTGAATTTAAAGCTGCACAATTGCATCAATGTCAGTACTGTCCCAGACTAGTGATTTCATGACTTTAGGGACTAGTAGTGGGCTGTTTAAAAGAGTGATCTCTGTATTACAAACTGACTGTGCATTTTAAAATGCACACTTGCGTCAATGTCGGTGCTGTCCCAGACTTGTGATTTCATTACTTAGGGACTAGTAGCGGGCTGTTTAAATGAGCGATCTCTGTATTACAAACTGACTGTGCATTTTAAAACGCACACTTGTGGCACTGTCGGTGCTGTCCCAGACACTATAGTGATTTCATGATTTTAGAAACTAGTAGCAGGCTCTGTTTAAAAGTGAGGTCTCTGTATTACAAACTGTACATTTAAGGTGCACACTTGTTGCACTGTTGGCATGTCAGCACCGTGATAGCTGCCAGATCTGGGGGTTGCAATGTGTGACACAATGGGATCTCTGGCACATTCCATACGCCAGTCTCGCTATGTTGTGGTGTAAGAAGGATCGTAGTACTATGCATGCCCAGTGGGTCGGGAGTCACACACAGTGCATCCCAGACTTAGACACTATAGTGATTACATGATTTTAGAGACTAGTAGCGGGATGTTTGAAAGAGGGATCTCTATTACAAACTGACTGTGCATTTTAAAATACACACTTGCAGCACTGTTGGCACTGTCAGTGCTGTCCCAGACACTTCATTGATTTTAGAAACTAGTAGCGGGCTCTATTTAAAAGTGAGGTATGTGTATTACAAACTGATTGTGCATTTTAAGGTGCACACTTGTAACACTGTTGGCATGTCAGCGCTGTGGTGGCAGCCAGATCTGTTGGTTGCAATGTGCAACACAATGGGAGCTCTGGTACATGCCCAGTGGAGCCGCTCCATATGCCAGTCATGCTATGCTGTGGTGTACAGAGGATCATAGTACTACACATGCCCAGAGGGTCAGGAGTCACACACAGTGCATCCCAGACTTAGACACTTTAGTTATTTCATGAATTTAGGGACTAGTACTGGGCTGTTTGAAACAGGGATCTTTGTATTGCAAACTGACTGTGCATTTTAAAATGTACACTTGTGGCACTGTCGGCGCTGTCCCAGACTCTATAGTGATTTCATGATTTTAGAAACTAGTAGAGGGCTCTGTTTAAAAGAGAGATCTCTGTATTACAAACTATGCATTTTAAGGTGCACAATTGCAGCACTGTCGGCGCTGTCTAAGACACTATAGTGATTACATGACTTTAGGGACTAGCAGCGGGCTGTGGGCCTGATTCAGACCCGCTCGCAAGTGCTGAGCGCTCGCAAGCAGGTCAATGTTGGCCCAGTGCTCATGCGCACGACGGAGCCAGCTCCGTTGTGCGCATGCGTGAGACCTGGATAGCGACAGGCAAACCATCTTTCTGGGTCTTGTACCAAAGGGGGCGTGCTGTCGATGTTGAGTGACAGCACATCCTCTTTGGTGGGTGTGCCGGGGGCATGGCTGTGCAGATGGAGGCGTTCCCATGGGAACGCCTACTATCTGGGGCCGGCCCCACTGACATCACAAGTGATTTCAGTGGGAGTGCTTTCAGCTCTGTTTGAGCTGAAAGCACTCTAGGGCTTGCGGCAATGAGACCCTACCACAAGGGTCTCATCACAAGCCCGATGGTTACGATGGTCTTGACCATCGTGACCATCTTCCTGGCCACTTGATATAGCTGTGGGTGGTCACCCACAGCTATACCAGTGGCCAGGAGGCCACTCTAAAAATCAAGAAGGAAGGCCCTGATTCAGAGCGAGTGCTCTGTCAGAGCATCCGGCTCTGAATCAGGCCCTCTGTTTAAAAGTGAGGTCTCTGTATTACAAACTGTGCATTTTAAGGCACATACTTTTGGCACTGTCGGCATTTCAGCAATGTGGTATCGGCCGGATCTGGGGGTAGCAATGTGCAATACAAAGGGATCTCTGGTGCATGCCCAGTGGAGCTGCTCCATATGCCAGTCATGCTATGCTGTGGTGTACAGAGGATCATAGTACTATGCATGCCCAGTGGGTTGGGAGTCACACACAATGGGATCTCTGGTGCATGCAAAGTGGAGCCACTCCATATTCCAGTTGCGCTATGCCATGGTATACGGAGGATCATAGTACTATGCATGCCCAGTGGGTCAGGATTCACACACAGTGCATCCCAGACTTAGACACTATAGTGATTTCATGACTTTAGGGACTAGCTGTGGGCTATTTGAAGAGGGAACTCTGTATTACAAACTGAATGTGTGTTTTAAAACGCACACTTGTGGCACTGTCGGCACTGTCCCA
Source organism: Taudactylus pleione (assembly GCA_031769625.1). Lineage (NCBI taxonomy): Eukaryota > Metazoa > Chordata > Amphibia > Anura > Myobatrachidae > Taudactylus > Taudactylus pleione. The sequence goes on from JAUIMM010000182.1 coordinate 5,923,907, forward strand.
GACACTATAGTGATTTCATGATTTTAGAAACTAGTAGTGGGCTCTGTTTAAAAGTGAGGTCTCTGTATTACTAACTTTGCATTTTAAGGTGCAGACTTGTTACACTGTTGGCATGTCAGCGCTGTGATAGCTGCCGGATCTGGGCATTGCAATTTGCGACACAATGGGATCTCTGGTGCATGCCCAGTGGAGCCGCTCCATATGTCAGTCTCACTATGCTGTGGTGTAAGGAGGATCATAGTACTATTCATGCCCAGTGGGTCGGGAGTCAGACACAGTGCATCCCAGACTTAGACACTATAGTGATTACATGATTTTAGGGACTAATAGTGGGATGTTTGAAAGAGGGATCTCTATTACAAACAGACTGTGCATTTTAAAACACACACTTGCAACACTGTCAGCACTGTTGGCACTGTCCCAGACACTATAGTGATTTCAAGATTTTAGAAACTAGTACCGGGCTCTATTTAAAAGTGAGGTCTCTGTATTACAAACTGATTGTGCATTTTAAGGCGCACACTTGTAACACTGTTGGCATGTCAGCTCTGTTGTGGCTGCCAGATCTGGGGATTGCAATGTGCGAGCCCTCCATATGACAGTCACGCTATGCTGTGGTGTATAGAGGATCATAGTATTACGCATGCCCAGTTGGTCGGGAGTCACACACAATGGGATCTCTGGTGCATGCCCAGTGGAGCTGCACCATATGCCAGTCATGCTATGATGTTGTTTACGGAGGATCATATTACTACACATGCCCAGAGGGTCAGGAGTCACACACATTTCATCCCAGACTTAGACACTTTAGTGATTTCATGACTTTAGGGACTAGTACCGGTCTGTTTGAACAGGGATATTTGTATTGCAAACTGACTGTGCATTTTAAAATGTACACTTGTGGCACTGTTGGTGCTTTCCCAGACACTATAGTGATTTCATGATTTTAGAAACTAGTAGAGGGCTCTGTTTAAAAGAGATCTCTGTGTTTCAAACTGTGCATTTTAAGGTGCACACTAGCAGCACTGTCGGTGCTGTCTCAGACACTATAATGATTTCATGATTGTAGGGACTAGTAACGGGCTCTGTTTAAAAGTGAGGTCTCTGTATTACAAACTGTGCATTTTAAGACACATACTTGCGGCACTGTTGGTATGTCAGCGATATGGTGTCTGCCAGATCTGGCAGTTGCAATGTGCGATACAATCAGATCTCTGGTGCATGCCCAGTGGAGCAGCTCCATATACCAGTCGTGCTATGGCATACAGAGGATCATAGTACTACGCATGCCCAGTGGATTGGGAGTCACACACAATGGGATCTCTGGTGTATGCCCAGTGGGCCGCTCCATATGTCAGTCGTGCTATGCCATGGTATATGGAGGATCATAGTACTATGCATGCCCAGTGGGTCAAGATTCACACACAGTGCATCCCAGACTTAGACACTATAGTGATTTCATGACTTTAGGGACTAGTTGAGGTCTGCTTGAAGAGGGAACTCTGTATTACAAACTGACTGTGTGTTTAAAACGCACACTTGCGGCACTACCGACACTTTCCCAGACACTATAGTGATTTCATGACTTTAGAAACTAGTAGTATACTCTGTTTTAAATAGGGATCTCTGTTTTACAAACTGACTGCTTTTTAAAATGCAAACTTGCAGCACTGTCGGCATGTCAGCAATGTGGTGGCTGTCAGCTGCGGGGAGATGCAATGGGATCTCTGGTGTATGCCAAGTGGATCCGCTCTATACACAAGTCGCACTATGCCATTGCATATGGAGGATCATAGTACTGTACATACCCAGTGTGTTTAGAGTTACACACAGTGCATCCCAGACTTACAGTAAACACTATAGTAATTTCATGACTTTAGGAACTACTGTACTAGCGGGCTGTATTACAAACTGTGCATTTTAAAACACACACTTGCGGCACTATCAGTACTGTTGGCACTGGCACAGACACTGTAGTGATTTCATGACTTTATAAACTAGTAGTGGGCTCTGTTTAAAAGTGAGGTTTCTGTATTACAAACTGTGCATTTTAAAATGCACACTTGCAGCACTGTCGGCATGTCAGCAATGTTGTGGCTGTCAGCTGTGGGAGGTTGCAATTGGATCTCTGGCACATGTCCAGTGAAGCTGCTCCATACGCCAGTCGCCCTATACCATGGCATATGGAGGATCATAGTACTGCGCATTCCCAGTGCATCGGGAGTCACACACAGTGTATCCCAGAGTTACAGTAAACACTATAGTGATTTCATGACTTTAGGAACTACTGTAGTAGTGGGCTGTTTGAAAGAGGGATCTTTGTATTACAAACTGACCGTGCAGTTGAAGTTGCACACTTGCGGCACTGTCGGCACTGTCAGCAGACTTGGACATTACAGGGTTTTCATGACTTCAGAAACTGATAGTGGGCTCTGTTTGAAAGAGGGTCTCTGTATTACAAACTGACAGTGCATTTTAAGATGCACACTTGCGGCACTGTTGGCACTGTCACAGATTTAGACACTATAGTGATTTAATGACTTTAGAAACTAGTAGTGGGCTCTGTTTGAAAGAGGGAATGCACACTTTTGGCACTGTTGGTGCATCGGTGCTGTGGTAGCTGCCAGCTCTGGGACTTGCACATGGGATCTCCAGTGTATGCCCATTGGAGCCACTCCTTAGCCATGTAGCGCCCTGCTAGTTGTGCTGTGTTGTGGCATAAGGAGGCTCATACAGTAGTACTGCACATGCCCAGTGGGTTGGTAGCCACACACAGTGCATCAGGTCCCTTCCCCCAAAGCAAGAAAGATCCTTTCATTACCATATTAAAGGACACTCTGTTAGCGATTTACTGTACGCTGTCAGATCAAGGTCTTCCCTTGTGGCCTGAAAATACGAGGAATGGTGACCATTGCCAAGGACACCATCCCCCATCTGCTTGGACAACTAATATGCTGCTACGAATGTGTCAGTTCTTATAATCTGAATGTACATTTTAAGACGCACACATGCAGCACTGCCGGCACTGTTCCAGACTTACATTCTTTATTTATTATTTAGTTAAAGCTTAAGAGTGGTGTGAAAATAATCAAACTATGGATGACTTACAGTATTAAAGATATACACTGTAATGTACTGTACTGCTGGATTTCATTAAGTACTGTACAGTTTTTCCTACCAAATTGTTGCTACAGTATCAATAAATTCAGGAAACGTTGTTTACTTTTGCAAAGTAGAGTACTTTATTGAAGGAAAGTTTCATGTTCTGTATGTTTTAAGTAATTTGTTTTCTGTATTTTTATCAGTACTGTAAATTGAGGAACCATGTGTCTGTTTACAGTAATTTTTGCAGTGTACTGTATTGTAATAAAGTTTTATGGCCTACTATGGATTCAAAGCAGACAGCCATGGAGGATATTGTACTGTTTTTATTGTACAGTATCTGTGATTTACAGTATCATTAATATTATCTACTGGCAATAAATACAGTATCCTAAAGAGAACCTGGTCTTGTGTCATAATTCGATTATCAAAATCCTTATCCATTAATACTGTGCAGTACTATTTTGTAATAAAGCACAAATGCCATATTGGTACTGTATGCAACTTTATATATTGGGTCCTCATCCCTCCAAATTTCCTTGCCACCATAGCAATGGTAATATACCTCTTGCAGGGCTGCCCTCATAAATTGTGGTGCTTAGGACTAACAAAATAGAAACCCCTACCCCTGGGGTATTGCTGTGAATAATGTTGGTGGAGCTGTCTACTGTATACAGTCTATCTACTGTATCAACCAGATCCCATAAGAAAATACAAAACATGTTGCACAGCAATTTAAATTTTAATAACACAAAAAAAGTGATGAAAGTATTGACAATAAAAAGTCACAGAATTGATCTGTGACCAAATGTACAGTTTGCCTGTACAGGGCAAAGACCTCCTGTTATTGCTCTATGGGAAGAAAAAAAAGTACACTATTACAACTCTAATCTACAATACAGTGCAGTATATTGTACAATCTTGACAGTCACTACTGTATATACAGTACTTTACCTTATGTCATACATGGCCTGCATGGTGGTGGGCCCTGTTCCTGCCGCTGACCCTCTCAGGTCCCCTGTGGATGACTGTATTGGAAAAAAAATACACTATTCACATTACAATACTGTACTGTATTATTAATCTTTATACAGTAAGGTGTTCTATGGTTTGACTAGCTCCTAACAATTACATAAACAAGCAAAACAATAAAACAGCTACTGTACAATAAAGACATTATTTACCTTCCATTACCTCAAACTCCTCCTCCTCCATGTCCATTAGCTCTTCCTTTAAAAGTAAAAGGAAAAATAAAACACATTTACTGTACATGCAAGATACTTTAAGTGTGAAAGTCTGAAGGGGGAACATGATGGAAACTATCAACTACTGTATACAGCGCTTTATCAATACTTTCAATAAAACACAGTACAGGAGTGAGAGAGACACACTGAAAAGGAACAAGTAAGTACACAGTGGTAGAAAATAATGTGCTGTACACTACAGTACTTGGATTGGGGGAGGGCTGAGGTCTTCTTTTATTAGGCAGTCTGTGTGTCAAAGCAAAAAAAATGTTGTCTAGTCCAAAAATGACAGTAACAACAGTACTGTGTCCCTAACAGTGCTAATCATTACCACTATCTGATGACTGCTGAGGGGAGGGCTAGGGCCTTGAAAGGTGGCTTGGCCCAGCTGCAGGGTCCTGGCAGGGGGGGAGGTTACAGTCCTTTTAATTTGTGCAACTGTGGAAAAAAAAACTTGTCATTTTGCCTCAAAACAATGTGGAAAAAGGTCAATAAATTCAGCCTGACAGTATTACCATTATTACAGAACACATTCTTGAAAGTATCCACTTATTGTACAGTATGGCTCATGGACTCTAGACCAGGCACAAATACAAGTGAGTGGGAGGGGAGGCCATGCTGCATTTGCCAGCATGACATCATTAACAATAATCCCAGACTGGGCTGCAAGTACAGGACACTGGGGATATCGTTGATGACTTGAGTGAGCCAGCACATGCAGGCATCATTGGTGATCTACTGCATACAGACTAGACTATATGAACAATATATCATTGAACCGTATTGTTATTGTTTATGCAAATTGTCTGGTGTGTAAGGGTCTTAAAACAGTTTACCAGAACATACTGTACAGTATTGGGAAAAAAAAGAAAACACAAGTACGGTACAGAAAAAATTAGTGGTTAAGGAGAAGAGGTTGGAGATGGGTCTTTGGAGCACAGGAGGGAAAAAGAGACACTGTGAAAAGGAAAAAAGTGAGAGAGGTAGAAGGCAATGTAGTGTACAGTACATATGGAGCCTTGAAAGGCAGCTTGGCCTGGCTGCAGGGTCCTGGGCAGGGGAGGAGGGCTGAGGCCTGGAAGGGTGGCTATGGTGGTGGTGATCTGTGAAAAAAAAAACATACTGTAATGTAATTTTGACAAAGAAGAATTTAAAAAAATGTCAATACTGTAAATGGAGCCTAAGCATACTATTACACTTTTTTGGCATTATAAGACAAGGTGACCGAAACATACGTGTACTGTACCATACAGTACTGCACTGTACTGGAAAAAAACACAAGTACTGTAAAGTAAAAATTTGTGTGTAAGCAGAAAAGGTTGGAGATGGGTCTTTTGCTGCATACAGTACACAGTAGACTTTTTAGTTGAACAATATTGATATTAACGAAATCTTTATCGTTCACATGGTTTCAGAACATCCAGTGTGTATGCATGATAAACACTACATGATATCACTCATAAAGCATATCATTTAGTGTGTACAGTATGAGCCTTTGGAGTACAGGAGGGAGAAAGACATTAAGAAAAGGGGAAAAAGAGATACAGTAGAAGACAATGTACAGTACAATACTAACGAGGCGTGGTAGGGTGACTAAAGGTGGCTACGGCCTCATGGAACTGCCACCTTTATGTTCCTATGGAAAAATGGAACATTGTAATGTACAGTACTGTACAGTAAAGATTGAGTGTAAACAATTGAACTATACCAAAAATCGTATTGTACAAAAAGTCTCACCTGAATAACAACAAACAAATACAGTATACTGTGGTACAAAAACTAGTCTGTGAAGCTAGCATTGGTCCCAACATGTAGTATGGTAATAAAAATATACATTATAATTACAGAAGGTATGGTATGCTCAAGTGGTGGCACCTCACACAGAGGCACTGTGGGCAGCATTGTCACCACCCCACAAGCTGTGCTTTTGCCTTGCAGGTTGATAGGATTGCCACCCTGGTGCCAGAAGGGACACATTGCTCTGGTCCTGGACTTCCCTGGTGAGAGGCGGGGCTGAAGCACAGTACAAAATTCAAATAGTGGAGCCACACCAACTGCCAAACATCAGTGGCTGGGACTCACTGACACTTGGTGTGACTCAATATCAAAGAGATCCCGCACCAGGCTATCTATAATGCATCTGTTATATAAGTAGGGACAATCTTTCAGCTAGCCATATGGATTTCAATATATAATTAAACCATAGGTGCTTATTGTCATTAGGTGATACCCATTGATTCCAAATTAGGAATACTTATATCAAAAAAAGAAAGAAAAGGAATCAATTTAAGTGCACCCTCAATTAAATTGATTGATTCTATTTTTTTTTTATATAACTTGGTGTGACTCCCCTATTTGAATTTTGGACTGTACATCAGCCCCACCTCTGGAGCTGCCACATATCATAAATTTCCTTGGAAGTCCAGGACCAAAGCATTGTGTCCCTCCTGGAGAGGGTCATGTTGGAAGGTATGATAATGTCATAATGTCAAACTTAAAGGGGGCAGGGCTAGCACAGATAAACAGTGTGTAGGTCGTCATAGATTTGATTGACAGTCATGAGGTTCACTAGGAAAAAAGGTTGACTGTGACTCATGACTACCCACAGTATTTGCCAACATGTCTATAGAGAACAATGGATGAATTTTTGCCAAAATATTTTTGACAAGCTAATACAGTCATTATCACCACACATACAGTATGGTGGGTCAACTTGCCTTTTGTGAAGTTTACTGTACAAACAAGCCATGTCAACCAATTGTGTGTTGCCCATTAGTCCATGTCAATCTAATGACTCTGTCAATCAAATCTCTGTTGTTCATCTGAGTATGAGGTACAGGTTATGTCATAGTAATGCATTGTATTTGGTACTGTACTGTAATTACTGTACTGTAATTGTACATCAATACTGTACTTACTGTGCAGGAGGTGCCTTCTGATACACAGCAATCAAAGGCGCATCTCTCTGGGCAAGGTCCAAACAAGTCCATTGGATGGTCTGGATAGTCCAGTTGCATCCAAATGGGGCCAGGATTTCTCTCCTTCTCCCGGTTGTTGGAGAGTGGTCTGTCTCTCCACTTCACCTGTAGAAGAAGCTCATCTGGGGTGAAGCGGCGGTCTCTGGTAGCCATCTTACCCACTATAAGATGCACAATGCACTCAGGATGCACGATGGTCATTCATCACACATATGAAAAGTGCAGCTCCTGATATGGCAAGCATCTGTGGTGTAGTGGTTAGGCGAGCATAAGGCATTATGGACGTCCCAGGTTCAAAGCCTGGAAGGTTACAATTTTTTTATTATTATGATTTAAAAAAAAACTTCCCTACAGGATTAAAGAGAAATAATTTGGTGGTGTGTGAGCTCTGTCATTTATACATACACAGGCACATAAGTCTCTCCTCAACTCCCCACCGCCTTTCTATGCTATTCCATGCCATCCAGCTGTATTTTACATGAAAGTGCAATGCACTAGATATATTGTACACATTACAGAGACAGTGCCATCAAATGTGCGCTTTAAAATGCACAATCAGATTTTAATATACCAACACATTCATAGCAGCACATTAGTTGTCCTAGCAGATTGGGGATGGAAATCAGTACAGTGTCTAAGTCTGCTATAGTGTAAGTCTGGGACAGTGATGACATTGACGCAAGTGTGCATCTTAAAACGCACATTCAGTTTGTAATACAGAGAACCCTCTTTCAAACAGAGCACACTACCAGTTTCTGAAGTCATGAAAAAACTATAGTGTTTAAGTCTGGGACAGCGCAGAAAGTGCCAGCATTTACACAAGTGTGCATTTTAAAATGCACAATCAATTTGTAATACAGAGACCTCACTTTTAAACAGGGCCCACTACAAGTTTCCAAAGTCATGAAATCACTATTATGTCTATGTGTGGTACAGTGCCGGCAGTACAACAAGTGTGCATCAGGGGTACAGGGAAGAGCCCCAGCTTCAGCCTAAGCCTGGGATTTTGGGAGAGGGGGGGCCCTTCTTGGGGGGGTTTCCATCTGCCCTGAGATCCCGTCTTTGGCTTACCAGCTTGGGATGCTAATGATTTGGCCATGGAGCCCCGGTGATAGGGTCTCCTAGCTGTGGCATTATACCCCAGTTGGTTTGTGTCCAGTGTTGTTTTTAAACATAGGGGGACACCTACACATTTTTCCCCCTATATTTAAAACCAGGACTGGCCCTTCAAAATGATGGTGGAACCCTACATGATTTCCCCACATCATTTTAGGAACCAGGACATTCATAGCAGCATATTAGTTGTACTAGCAGATGAGGGATGGTGTCCTTGGCAATGGTCACCATTCCTCGCCTTTTCAGGCCACAAGGACAGACCTTGAGCTGACTGCTTATATGGCTAACAGAGCATCCTTTAATATGGTAATGAAAGGCTCTTGCTTCCTTTGGGGGAAGGGACCTGATGCACTGTGTGTGACTCCCGACCTACTGGGAATGCATAGTACTATTATCATCCAGACAACACAACATAGTGTGACAGGCATATGGAGTGGCTCCACTGGGCATGCACCAGAGATCCCATTATGTTGCACATTGCAACCCCCAGATTGGGCAGCCACCACAGTGCCAACATGCAAACAGTGCAACAAATGTGCATCTTAAAATGCACATTATGTTTGTAATACAGACACCTCACTTTTAAACAGAGCCCACTACTAGATTCTAAATTCATGAAATCACTATAGTGTCTGGGACAGTGCCGACAGTGCCAACAGTATTGCAAGTGTGTGTTTTAAAATGCACAGTCAGTTTGTAATACAGAGATTGCTCTTTTAAACAGCCCACTACTAGTCCCTAAAGTCATGAAATCATTAGTTTGGGACAGCACCAACATTGACGCAAGTGTACAGTGTCCATGACTGGGACAGTGCCGACTGTGCTGACATTGACTTCAAATACACAGATAGACATTGACCTCACTTTTCAACAGAGCCCACTACTAATTTATAAAGAGTGCATCTTAAAATGCAACATCAGTTTGTAATACAGATTCCCCATTTTCATTGCGTGTGACTCCCAACCCACTGAGCATGTATAGTAAAATGATACTCCATACGCCACAGCCAAGCGTGACTGGCATATGGAGCGGCTCCACTGGGCATGCACTAGAGATCCCATTGCAACCCACGGAGCTAGCAGCCACCACAGTGCCAACGTGCCGACAGTGACGCAAGTTTGTATCTTAAAATGCACTGTCAGTTCATAATACAGAGACCGCACTTTCAAATGGCCTACTACTAGTTTCTAAAGTCCAGAAGTCATTATAGTGTCCAAGTCTGGGACAGCACCGAATGTACTGACATTGACTTCAACAGCACTGTCAGTTTGTAATACAGAGACCTCACATTAAACAGAGCCCACTACTGATTTCTAAAGTCATGAAATACTATAGTGTCCAAGTCTGGGACAGTGCCAACAGTGCCAACAGTGCTGCAAGTGTGCGCCTTAAAATACACTCTCAGTTTGTAATACAGAGACACGTCTTTCTGGGTTGACTTCTAGTTCAGGGATGGTTTTATGCACCACTGTTTCTGTACCACTGTATTCTGCAGTTACGCAGTGGCTGACACATTCATAGCTGCACATTAGTTATCCTAACAGATGGGGGATGGTGTCCCTGGCACTGTTCACCATTCCTCCCCTTTACAGGACACAAGGGTGGAACTTGAGCTGACTGCTTATATGGCTAACAGAGCAATCTTTATTAAGGTTATGAAATGATCTTGCTTGTTTGGAGGAAGGGACCTGATGCTCTGTGTGTAACTCCCAACCTACTGAGCATGCACAGTGCTAAGAGCCTCCATACACAACAGCATAGTGTGACTAGCAGGGTGCTACATGGCTATGGAGCAGCTACACTGGGAATGCATTGTAGAAACCATATGCAAGCCCCAGAGTTTGTAATCCAGGGACCCCTGTAATTTAGACCCCACTACTAGTTTCTAAAACATGTATTCTCTACAGTATATAAGTCTGGGACAGTGCCTCAAGTGTGCGTTTTAAAGTGCACAGTCAGTTTGTAATATACTGACACATTCATAGCGGCACATTAGTTGTCCTAGTAGATGGGGATGGTATCTTTGGCAATGGTCACCATTCCTCATCTTTTCAGGACACAAGGACATACCTTGAGCTGACTGCTTATATGGCTAACAGAGCATCCCTTATTATGGTAATGAAAGGCTCTTGCTTGCTTTGGGGGAAGGGACCTGATGCACTGTGTGTGACTCCTGACCTACTGGTCATGCATATTACTATGATCCTCCGTATCCCACAGCATAGAGCGACTGGTGTATGGAGCGGCTCCACTGGGCATGCACCAGAGATCCCATTCTAACCCCCGGAGCTGGCAGCCACCACAGCACTGAAGTGCCGACAGTGCCACAAGTGTGCATTTTAAAATGCACAATCAGTTTGCAACCTCAATTTTAAACAGCCCACTACTAGTTTCACTATTTAGTCTAAATCTGGGACAGCGCTGACAGTACCAAAAAACAATATTCTTTTCCAGGGCTCGAACCTTGGACATGCACTGTTGCAAAGCGATCACCGAACCTCTAGCCCACACACCAGCTATATCAAGAACCGCACATAGCAGGCTCATCATTGTGCACTACACCCACCCGCTGCTGTTTTTAATAATAGAAACATGTGTCTTTCTTTCAAAATATTATACTAGTACATATATACACAGTACCCCACCATTAGAGAATAATTAATTCCATCTCATTGAAAAATGTGCGTGCATCTCATTAATCTACATTATCGGTTATACTGTCATAACAACATGGCAACTACACTACTGTACAGTTATGTACAGTATGTGTACTTATTTGCATCCCATTCTAAGAGCTTATGTGATATTAAAAAGATTGGTTTTGCAAACATGCAAATACAGTGAATGTGATATCCATCCAATTTAACAGTATGGTATTCAGTACAAATTACAACAGTGGAGCACTCACCACCCAATGGTTAAGTGCTGTATTACATGTCATAGTGTATCTTTTGTTGAAGAATACCATGATACACCAAAAATACCACAATATGCCACCATGTAATATTCCATGGCACGACACAGAGGCCTGAATGGCACACTATGAGCAACAAACTAGCTGGGCCCATCTTTATGTGCAGTAAATTAACTTCATTTTAAGATACACTACTGTATATTTACCATGTAAAAGGTTTGGAAACCTTAGCCACTCATCATACTTACATATGTGCTCTAAATTGACTCCCTTTTAAGTGACAGTATATTTACCATGTAATTTTTTTTAGATGGGTGTATCATTTACACATGTTGACACTCATGTTTCACTTTAAAAATCAATAAAATGTATGCTAACTTTTATTGGCCAAAATTAATTTACAAACTTTGACATAAAAATTCTAAAAAAAATATGTTAGTAAATGTGTGTTGGATTTCCTGAAATACAACATTCTTTGATATTGACATTAAACAATATAATAATAATAATAATAATAATAATAATAATAATAATAATAATAATTGTGTTAAGGGGTTTTAAATTGAGTAGTGGTCTTATAGTAAAACCAGTGCAAACACTGGGAAAGTGGAAGATTGAGGAAATTGAGGTGGTTGCCCCAAGCAACCAATCACCTTGATAAATTATATTTGAAAACAATTTTATCTGATTGCATGTTTTCAAGTGTCAGATTGATATAGATAACTTCAACAGTTAACCAAGACAATTGTTTTTACATTTTAAAATTGTAGGAAACAAAAAAATACATACAAGTGCAATTAAAGGGACAGTTTTATCATGATAACTATACTTACCAGAGAAATGCTGCCTGTCTTGCCTGTCCTGCAACCCACTTTCTGACCTTAGAGTATCATCTCATGCAACATATTCCCCTGCCTGCTCACAGTCTATAGTATATTCAGCTGAGAATGGCTGCAGCAAACACAAATTTTGCAAAAGATAGCAGCTGAGCACAAAATCAGAAATGTTTATAGAAGAATACAACAAAATACCACCATATTTGTCAAGACAATGGAGCCAAGTTTTTATTAGCCCAAAACTTATGTGCTATCACTGCTCTAGTGGATTTATATAATTCATTCTAATTATGCTCAGCAGAAGAATCTATAGAAGATAGTGGTGTCAGGAGCCAGCAGCAACAGCCATAGCCAGAATCACCTGTAAGACAAAAGATAAAATAAAGTAACATATAATAATGTATATAGGAAGAAAGTTAGCCTGTGTACTTACCAAGCAGCCATCCATCTGGTATTTTTATGGCCTCAAATTTGTCTTGGAGGGATGACTGGCTAAGGATAAAGGCATCCTGACATAAGCCAGGATTCCCCACCACAACACTCATTATTTTTAGTTTTACATCACAAACCACCTGCACATTAGTCAAGTGGGCATGATGGCAATTCAAATACGTATGAAGCCTACTCATAGATGTTCTCAGTCCAATGTGTCTGCAGTCAATAGCACCTAGGACATTATGCATGCCTTCAATTATATTGGCTCTCAAAATTTGAGCCTGGTAGAGATCTGGAGCTCACAATTGATCAAAATAATATTGAGCTTTCAGTATACTATAAAATCATAAAAATCATAAAATTTTTCCACATCTCACCTGTGGTGAAATTCAAGGATATTTTTGGCAGCAATAAATATGGCTCCATAATATAAGAATATAAGCATATTTGCAAAAAAAACTTCTAATTTCCCAAATTGTTATAATTTCAATTATTATAATATTATAGGATGCATTTGCATTATAATTGTTAGATAAATATAATTTTATTAGTGATATTTGTAGAAAATTATCATTTTAAAACATTATTGATATATTATATTGTCAGAAAGTCCTCATTTACATGCAATATTATTTGTATTATACTGTATCTATGAATTGGGCTTAATCCTAAAATCTGTTACTTTATTATAAACAGTACACCAGAGATTAATTATTCTAGGCAAATGAGTGGCATCCTAATGTGTATAACTCATTTTGAATTGGAATATAGTGTACAATTATGAAACATGAGAACAAGAATGAATTAGTAGATATAAATATGCATATTTGGTGTGAGTTGTAGAGATAAGATAACTGTCGTGAGATTTATATTAGCATTAACCTTCCTGTCCACAGTGTCAGCAATCTCTGTTGGGCTATCTTGTCAACATGACCATTATGTTGTAAAACGTTTAAGACATCATTTCCTGTCAAATCAAATTATAAATAAAATGAAGGCTCCTCTTAGTCTTACAAAAACAATAGAAATCTAGCAGATTTAATTAAACACAGCAGGGTACATACATACTTAGGAAACAATACAAATAAAAATTATTTTTACTAATCATAAAGCAATGTTTAAAGGAGAACTGAATCAATATTAATGTATATTAACTGACTTTTGATCATATTTTTTATTGAGTTTTGCCCACTAAAATGGAACAGTACTATATTTTAAATAATATAATGAAACATACAGGTTCTGTAAATTACATTGATTGGAATTTTGAATATCAATTAAAGTACAATATATGCAGCTATGAAAGACTTATATTGTTTAATATTGTTATATTAAATAAAAACAAGTACAAAACTGTGGCATACATATTAGAGGAACTGGGCACTTATGACATAAGAATATCTAATGGTATATACAAAACATTTGTGGCCAACTGTTTTATTCAATTTATCCACTCATGAAATAAGGGCCAACATAAGCCATCCATGTCTTGTCTCTACATACTTTGGCTAAAGTAAGGATATTAATTACATAAAGCATGGATGATTTATCCAAAAGTCTGTTCAGAGTCAGTCAAAATATAGCTACTCATGGAGTCTGGATATGTACAAAAAATCCATTGTATACAGTTATATACAGCAAGCCAAAACATTTGAACTACAGTACAGAAGAGCACAAAGTCACCAAAATAACCAAAAGGGATACATAATTTATGTAGGCTTTACAATGTAGACAGGAACTGTACGTTGACAGAGTGCATTTTCACTTGTTCATCATGTCAGCAAACAGTAAACTGTATGATGTCAACTTGTGATATGTCGACATTGCCATGATGTTAATATGTTCACAAAGTTAACATCTAAACCTAACCCTACCACTTTTTGTCCATGTTTTGAAAAAGGTTCTCTTGTAATGAGACAAAAGGTGTTCACATTTACTTCCTGGAAAACCTTTGACTGCTCTGCTACTCAATTCAAGGCATTCACAGTTCATAGCAGAACCTATCATTCATCACGTAATCTGTAGGACACTCTGTGGAGTGGCACACTGTTGCAGACTTCTGCCATGACTTTGCTGACTGCCAGCAAATGGCTTTTTGCACTCAGCGGCCAGTTCGTGTATCGACACCTGGGCATCAGCAGGACTAAATGTAAGTAATAGGGATGGCTATACTTACTGGGAAACCCTCACTAAACTGTATTTCAATTGTTCCCTATTACTAATTCAATCACCATCCACTGTCTAACTGATTATTACAGGACTTTGAGCCAAAGTGAATAGGACAGCTTTACTAACTGGGAAATCCTCCCTAAAGTTACATCTTCCATTCTGAAGTACTAATTCAAGTACCATCCACTGCCTAATTTCTTATTACAAAATGTTGCCTCATTATTCATGGAGTTTGTTTAAATAACTGAGAGAATTTTCCTTGAGAAACTTCATGGTTCCCCAAAACTGCTTTACTAACAGCTGGACCACTCATTTGTTTATTGGTTATTGCTGCTCTACATTATTTGCTGAAACAATTTTAGTGTATCAAGAACTTTAGCAAAATTAATTTATACTAATTCAACTGTGGGCATAATAAAACAGAATTTTCTGAACATCGCAGAAACTGCAAACCTTATTATTTTTATTTTACTTTATTTTATTCTATGTATTGTTTTTATAAGATCATATAGTGGTAAAGAGATAATATTGTATAAATAAGCCTACTTATTTAAATTGATAAGGAAGAGACACATATTATATTATATAGTTTTCTTTGAGTGCAGCGGTATTATACTCTCAGTGTTTTATAGTAGCTTTTTCTTAGTTTTAGGGGCATTAGCAATGTCACTTGACCACTAGCAGCTCACTTTGGTGGTTCACCTATTTTTCTATATTTTTCTATAATTATTTTTATTGACATTTAAAGCTCAATGAGAGGTTTGTGTGGTTTATACACAAATAAATTTTCCAGATGTAAAAACATATTAGATGTTGACATTTTAACTAAGCTGCCATCATAACATTCGAGATTCTGGTATCGATGTTCTGAATCTCAACATAGTAAATGTTGACATAGTGAATGCTTACTATCCAAAAAATAACCAATTCTTCCTTCACACTTAGAGCAATGTATTGAACATCATAAATCTAAAAGGGGCACAGGGGTTTCTGTGCACACTGCATTTTCATCAGAAGTGGCTTATGATTAAACCCGTTAAGCCACATTCACAGGATAGGATACCACTACACCATTACGGTACTTTGATGAGATATTCTGAAATACACTTCACACTTATACATCACCATCATGCAGCACATCCGGATCAGGTGTGAGGTGTGAGCAATCATTCCTGCAGTCTGATCCGACTGACAGGAATGCATATGAGCTATTCTCTCAGCATCCAGAGACATTGTTTAATACAAAGATCCAGTACAGGCAGAATATGGGAGGTTATCCCAAGCCCATCTGTTATAACCATGACACCTTGCAACAGGTGCAAAGGAGCCTACCTGGATACACAGGCACTCACATACAACAGGAGCATCATAAGATTCTGTCCATGCAAAGATCCATCATGGGCATAGTCTGTGAACAACATATGGTCATATACCATACAGTACTTTTTATAGTAATGCTATTGTTCTATGGTGAGCTTCTGATATCTATCTCAGAAACTTAGGCACTGATCCAGAGGTGGCCACAGAAATGTAGCAGCTGGGACTTTATGGTAATGCCATGGTTGATAGAGAAGCCCACCAGCCATGGCTTGAATACGCTGATGTGCATACAAAGACACACTGTCGGTGGATCCATTGGCCACACCACCAGACATTGCACTTGTCTATGGCAGTTTCACAATGTCTGTGGGTCTGTGACTGCCAGTGTCAGTTGAACTGCATTTTTAAATGAAGTCCCTGACAGTGGCATGTGCCTTACACACCTACCACCTTTAGCCATCCCCCCCAGACACTGCCCAGACACACCCATCAAAATTGCATGGATATTGTTATGTGTCCGCAAGCAGTAACCTTTGGGAAGCATACGCAGTGCATCTCGGACACATGCGCAGCAGTAAAAAATTGGACGCTTGTGCACAATGTTCTAATAGTGTCCACCTCTGAATCAGACCCTTAGGGGTCTATTTACTAAGCAGTGTTATAAGCAGTGGCATAACTAGGGAAGAATGAGCAGGGCATGTTCCCTTGGCACCGCAGGACCGGTGGCACAGGGGGGTGCCACCGACCATGGTACCGGCCTGCCCTAGATAGCCAATGTAGCACTGACTGCAGTGAGTGTGGTCAGCACTACACATTTATTTAGGACTGGCACTAGGCTTCTCTGCACCCTGTGCCGGTCTGTGCTGCACACACAGCCGAGCCCCTTCCCTCCCCCTGATCGCTTACCCAATAGCGCCAGGCAAAGGGTGGGAGACGGGCTCTGGCTGGTGTATTTACAACACATCGCTGCCAGCCTGGTGGTGACGTGTGTATTAACCAGCCAGCAGCCAATGAGAGTCATACAGATGCACATTGGCTGCTGCTGCTGCACACACATTGCTGCTGCCCGGCAGCTATGTTTGTGTTAATTAGTAGCCAATAAGAATAAGACAGACTCTCATTGGCTGCTTTTCCCACTACAATATCCAGGCTGGAGCTCACTCATGAGTCCATCTTCCGGCTCCTGCAGTGGGTAATGGGAGAGACGTCATGTTGTCTCTCCCATAATGCAGAGTGCGCCATCCTGGGAGGACAATGGTGGTGCTGATGGCGGTGGGAGCAGGAGCCGGAGTGGGGATTAAGGTAAATGGTATTGTTTTTTTTAAACTCATCTGTTGTCTATTGGGGGCACTGCATTGGGGGGAGGGGATGAGGGACCACTACTAGGGAGGGGGCTACTACAGGGGCACTGCATCGGGTGACACACACCTCTACTGGGACTACTACTGGGGGGACTAAAACTGGGGGCACTGCATTGGGGGAGCACAACTGGGGGTACTACTGGGGAGGGGACTACTATTGGGGTACTGCATCGGGGGACCCACTACTGGGGGCACTACTGGGTAGGGTGCTACTACTGGAGCAGTGCATGGGGGGACTAATAGTGGGCACTGAATAGGGAGGACCACTACAGGGGGTACTGTATAAGGGGCACTGGATAGGGGGATCACTACTGGAGGCATGCATAAGGGGGAACAATACTGGGGACACTGTATAAGTGGAACTGGATAGCGGATATCCCTACTGGGGGCACTGCACAGTGGGGACCACTACATGGGGCACTGCATAGGGCAGACCACTACAGGGGGCACTGCATAAGGGGTATAACTACTTGCATGCATAAGGGAAACCACTACTGGGGGCACTGTATAAGGGGCACTTCTGGGGGCCTGCATAAGGGGGACCACTACTGGGGGCACTGCATAGGGCAGAGCTCTGCAGGGGGCACTGCATAAGGGGGATCACTCCTGGGGGCCTGCATAAGGGAGACCACTACTGGGGGCACAGTATAAGGTGCACTACTGGGGGCCTGCATATGGGGGATCACTACTGGGGTCACTGTATAAGGGGAACTAATAGGGGCCTGCATAAGGGGGACCACTACTGGGGGCACTGCATTAAGGTGCATATGGAGTGGAAACAAATGTTTAGAGTGATGACAGAGGGGTGTATGTCATGTTGACATGCACCATTTTTAAGTGGCTACGGCCCTTGTGACAACGGCCATTTTTGGATACCAGACTTGTCTCGGTTCATAATATAAAACATGAAGATGGACCTAAAAAGAAAATAACACAAAAAACATGTAATATACACAAAACAGTACAATCCAAACTGTGAAATAAATTGTCCATACAGTTCAGGTAATCCTCCACCTCACAATGAAGCCATTATATTAATGAGGAAACTCCTCTAATATCATGTACTCACAAGACCAATTCTTAGTAAAAGGCATGTAGTGGCTTAATTCATCATCTCAGGAGCAATAGTCAATTTGTGATTTATTTATTTATTTTTTATGTCCATATTTATCTATTATATTATGAACTGGGAAATTGTATGACAAGTCTGGTATACGAAAAACAACAGAAAGCAATGTATTATACATTTCCACATATTTGTATTTTTACCACAATGTTACAGATTTTATTTTTATTTTTTACAGTTCAGCACCCTTGGTATCCTAATCCAATTTTTATTGATTGATTTATTTTAGTATACAATTGACAGGTGTTGTACCTTTTTGATTAAATACTCAGGTATTTAAATGTTGTTAATGGGTTAGTTTTGGTAACCTATGAAGAAGGTGTTCACCATGGCACTGAAACAGCTGCCAGGTTCTGTAATATTTGACTGTATCAGATGAGAAGACTTTGCCATGCTACTTCTAAATTTAATATTTATGTTGCATATCTATATGACAGTTTTGGTACCTGCATACACCATTGTACCAATCTTGTATACCACCCTGAAAGTGCATAAATCACTTATCAATCCACCTGGGTGACCAATTATCATGGCCACTAAATCCTTGCATCAACCATTAGCTGTCTACTTAGACTCATTATGCTTGCCATGTATACAGCAGCACCAATATCACCTGCTTGATACTACCACGTTGTTGCAACTACTTGCAATGTGTCGGCTGTGTGATGGGATCCAGGGTGGCCCCATCATATGCCAATATGTATACATTTGAGGTGGAGATATATATTTTTTTCTGACAAGTCCATCAGTGATAATTCTGTATATTATAGACAATATATAGATGACCTGCTTATCTTCTGGCGTAGTAGTGAGGAAACATTCAAACTTCTGATTGATAGACATAATGCCACTAACCACTCTGTTAAATTTAACTGTAACATTAGTACTACAGTTGTAAAACATTTTTAGATGTTCAAATTACATTAGATAATGGTCGTACCAACACATCGATTTATACTAAACCTACAGACCGCAACAACTTATTGCATATGAAAAGTTTCCATCCTTATCCATTGAAGAGATGCCTTTCTACCAGTTATTGCATATCAGGCATATTACATCTGATCCTGTTTTGGCAGAATCTCAGATGGATATGATGATACATACATTTATTGAGATGGGCTATGATTTGAAGATTTTTAATGAAGCTAAGGCCAAAGTGCTCATCTTGATCAGAGATACTCTCCTATCCAAACAAAATAAAATTAACAATTAACAAACCTAATCTTTACCATGGGTAATGCTGTTTAATACCACTAGTGCACAGATTATTCAAACATCTAAGCAGCTATGGCCAATGATTCAATTGGATCCAGAATTGAAGTGTTAAATGATGTCAAGTTGATAGCTAGCTACAAAAGAAGCTGTAATCTTAGAGATTATTTAGTTAAATCCAATATTACTAGGCCAAAGATCTCAAGTAATAGCCAGTTACTTATAGGTAAAAAAGGTTGCATTAAATGCATGTGCATGACATGTAGCTATCTGATTTAAGATGACTAATTTTTCCATCTGCATTTGGGTAAGAGGTGTACTTTTAACTACAAACTTACCTGCAATACTAGGTACACAGTTTATCAAATCATATGTCCATGCAGACTTTCCTACATAGGTAAGACACAGCGTACCTTCAAGGAACGTATGGCCGCACATAGGCCTGCCACACAAGCAACACTACTTAGCAGAGATAGTGACTTACCTGTGGCATGGCACTTCTGCTAAGCCTCACATCCTCTATCAACCTTGCATTATCACATGATTGATCATGTCCCTCAGTCCATCATGGGGGGAAATCATGCACTTAAATTGCTCCAATTAGAGAGCCAATGGATCTTTAGGTTAGGGACCCTTGTTCCCAAGGGACTCAACATCCATCTTGGATTGCACAATTTTTTATGAAATGTGGCTATTTATACCCAGTCTAATTCCACTCTTCTTAAATATGTATATTTAACCTATGACTAAGGTTTATGAAGTAGGTGTTAAATTTAGGTTATGATGTGTTTATCTATAACAGCTAGCCGAGAATAGATGTACACTCCTGCAGGTGCTATAGGTGATATAGATATATTTTATTGTATAGTTTACAAAGTGTAAACCATGATATAATACTCTTCATCCTGACATTGCATCATTCTATTATACAGTATATGATTTATCCAGTTTGATATGTGTGACAACAGATGCTTTTTATATGATATATTAGTGTATATATCTGATAGAGGCCCTTATATATGTATGGAGACGTTACAGTTAGTTCTTCTCCTTTGTAATGTTCTGCTCTTTTGCTGTGCTTGCATTCATGTATATGTTTGTTTTACAGTTACTATGCTGATGTGCACTGAATTGGGGGAGCAATGATGTCACTTGTAATATGCCGCCGGCCTGGGTTAGAAGTCCCGTTTCCATTACATGCGTCCACATGGAGCACGGATGATGGTATTTAAGGTAGGAATGTTTATTTGTATTTTAGCCAGATGACAGTGCTGGTATATCGGAGGCACTGAAACATTGCTGTCTCTTAATTTCTAATGTAATAAAGACTGACTACAAGTACCCTGAGTGCTGCATCTGGATGATAAGTATTTAAAATTGTAAATGCGGGCATCGGGAAAAGATTTATATTACATGGGAGAGGTATAAACTATAATATATATATATTTATATATATATATATATTAACAATACTGGATCAGAACCTCTATACACACCTTCCTATACCTTATAATATCCTGCCTATACCTTCTAAGGATGACGCTAATTTGCGTACGCAGCCATACAGTAAATAAAGACTTAAGACCTGGAATCTGTGGTTTCAAAGCACAAGTATTATTCAAGTAAAAGTACAGTCAGTTACATGCAATTGATCCAGACACAATTTAGGCACAAAGGAATTACACAGACCCAAGTACAGTATACATACGCAGTGCTTCCGGTACCTGGTGTTAGGCATCAGCAAGAAACCCCTCGTCTATCAGCATTCAGCATGAAGACTAAAAACCCAGTGTTGGAGCACACATATTTATACCCCCCAGGGATAGACAAAACAATAGAGAAGTTTGTTGCTGATGCTATTGGTTCCCAAGGGGGATCCATCTGTTATGGAGCATTTAACAGGCTGATTCAAATAGACTCATCCAAGCCTCTAACAACTGGGGGTCTCTGCCCTCCCACCCCATGCAATCATCCTAACAGTTGTTCATATAATATACATTTTGTTGCTTGAAGTCTCTGCGGTCCATAAGTTGAGAATGCATGATGCGATCTCCCCACGATAACACCGGAATACTGTGGAAAGAGTATGCATCAGTACGAAACCAAACACTGCTTATTAAGCATGTATAATACCTTAGTTACCAAATATCTTTATTCCACAGCATTTATACTAACTGAACAAACTTAAATCTTATACCTTAAAGCTAATGGAACCTTGTAAGTGAATATGTAATGTGTGAGTGTACGGGGCTTGATATGAAGATGCTAGTTAACTGGGGACAGATGCATGCGCATTTAGCTACTAAACAGTGTTTTTCTTATGCATTCGCTAATATGCGACTAGTTAACAGCGCTATTATCATTATTATTGTGTATATGAGAAATGATGGAAGATGCAATTGCATGGTGCTAATAGTAATCTCGCCATATGTACTTAATTGTGAGTTTATCTAAAATGGCACTTTGGCGGTCATTCGCAAAATGGCATCTTGCGATCTAATTTCCAAGATGGCGTCTTGCGGCCAGTCACAAGATGGCGTCAACGTGATTCAATTTTAAACTGAACTTGTCTCAGCCAATTACTCAGCTTCGACAATATATATGTATATATATAATTTTTGAAATGTCATCATTCTTCTTGGACCGGACAGTTAGGCCATGGCAGTGTAAAATTATACTTTCATTAACCGGAAGTAAAAGATTATTTAGTAAAAGTAAGTTACACAATTTTCTCATTTGTCTCCAAATGAATAAGGTCACCCAATGAAAATGTGTATGCAAAGTCATGCAGGCAACCTAACACTGGTGCATAAAGCACTCTTGCAAACTATGGTTCTAAGAGTGGCTGCCACAATATCAATACTGAAGACTGCAGGAGAGATAGATTGTGCAATGTTCCAGATATCACATACAGTAGCTTACAATGTATTTATTTATATATAACATCAAAGAAGACATGTTTATGCATTCAGGGAATATTCATTGTTTCTTATATAGTTAAAATCTGTTATTAAAATTTGAAAACTGTAATTTTGCCATGCAAAATCTGGTGTCATTTTATTTAGATACTGTATTAAAGAATATGTGGGGAGTTGTGTAATGAGCATGGATCACAAAGCAGGAGGCATTCCTTATGGATATTTAATTTTCCATTTAAATGCAAATATTTACTATAACCACTGAAACTAATGCTGATAATTTACCATTGATAATAATAGATGTATTGAATAACATTTCACTTTAAATATGTAGGCAATAATTACATTGATGTATATCAAATATAGTTAATAAAATACTATGTCACTTTTTATTAACAGTTGTGATGACATGAAATATTATTAGAGCTTAGAGCTGCATTATTATTAAGCAATAACATAATTGTAAACTTCTATCATTCATCTTTGAAACTCACTTTTTCAAATTTAATAAAATAGTTGCCATTCATTATTCATTTTCCTTACAGAAACATTTCATTTCAAGCATAAACACACCACATGATTGAATAGTTGGTCTTATTTTCACACACATAAATCATTTAAATAAAATCATTTGGTGATCAAACAAACTTGATTTAATTAAATAATTTTTTAAAATAAAAATACATTTTGAATATGGTGACCTACTCAAAAACAATTTCATGATACGACCAGTGTTATATTTAAAAATAAAGTACCTTAAAATTTAGTTTCCCGGGCATTCTTAACTATAAGGAATTTTTACATATATTTGAAAACAATAAATGTAGGATCTACTGTATTTTCAAACATATAAAGGCTTATTTACAGCAAACTGGTAAAAAGATACTAAATCTAAAGTTTAAAAAACATTCTTTTAAAACTAGGTATTTAATCTTAATAAATAGTTCACACTGACAATAATTTAATTTACGCACGTTTATTTAAACCTACTAACTCTGGCGAATGTCATAAATGTCATATTAGCTCTGCTTCCTTTTTGTACAGTATGTGGAAGGGTGAGAAAATTAGGTATTTCTGGAATAAAGTTATTGCCTTCATAAATTACCTTTTTTCCCTCTCTAGATCCGTTATTGTGTTTACGTATGTTTTAATTTCTCTGAATGGGATTTGGAACCTTCTCGAGATGCACTAATCTCAATACTCACTATGTTAATAATAGTCTAAAAAAATCTTGATTCATTGGGTTTCTTGCTCTTCCCCCTCACTTGTAGAAGTTAAAAGGAAAATACTTAAATTCCGATATTTTGATAGAAAATCTGCAAAGTTAAACCCTGAAAAAGGAGTCATAAATTTCTATAAAAAGTTTAGATATTTCAGTTAAGGTGTTTGCAACCCCCTCCACCCTCTTCTTCATCTTTCCCCCTACAGATATTTCTTGGTATAATTTTCTTAGAATGTTTTGTAAATGTTGGTCAATGGTTTTCTTTTTGTCTTTGCAGATTGTACCATTTCACTTACTAATCTATTGTTTGACTATATTTGTATGTATCACATTCAGACTATGGAAGATTTTGCTACGTAACTTATTTGCTATGTTTCTGTTGATAATTTGACAATTCAATAAAACAGTTTTGTAAAAAAATAAATAGGTCAAGCAGCATTCAACAATTTTAAATGCAGCAATAACATTTTAGAACTTGACTATTGGAATAAAACTCACAACTTGTATTTAACATTTATTTAACTTATTTTTGATGCACCTATTAACTTAAGTACTTATTAATTTGTTATAGTGTAAAAAAACAGTGTAAGAGTAAACTAGCCCTGAGTAAAGTAATATAGATCACAAAAATTGGAATTGGTTGTACTGTCACACCAACTTCCTGCTGTAAAGGCATATTAACCAAAATGCAACAATAAAAAGAAATGCAAGGCTTACTTCAGAGCTGTATATTCTGTATAGAAAGCATAAGTAAAACTTTTTTACATATACAAATAGTTGGAATCTTCCAAATAATAACTGAAACAAATGATTACAATTATACATCTCAATATAGCTTATTTCCTGATTACCTATTTCCACCGTTGCCTCCAGGACTCCTTCAGTGTCATTCCCAACCAGTTGAATTCCTCCCATGCCAAATTAGACTTGCCTACAGTCTACCATCCTTCAAACATGTTTTGAAAACTAATTGTTTTTATTGAAAACTACCTACCCCCTTCCTAATCTCCAGCCTCTACACTCTCCAACTCTGTTCCAATCATCCTTTGTTATCCACATGTAGCCCCTTTAGATTTCAAACTCTCAAGTGCAGTTATCTCTCCCCTCTGCACTATATATGTAATTATGTAATCTAACTATAAAAATTATATAATTGTCACAGTTTGAGAATTCTGTAGATCTGGTTTGGGACCCTTGGGTCTAACTGAAGTGCAATTGAGATGAGGAGGTTGTATGTAGCTCTTACTCATGAGCTTGGCACACTACTGACACAGATAGGGACCATGGGCTGGAATTATGCAGGGATATTGACCTGGAACATAAAAGGATCAGCTTAAAGCCTTCTGGGCTGGAAGGCCAGCAGAGCTAAAAACACACTCCAATGACAAAGTTGACAACCCCAGAACTCAGGTCTATATAGTACAAGCAGAGTGGAACTCAGAACTCAGGCCAGGATCCAGTGTCTTATATATGCAGAGCACAGCTTGAGGAAGCAAGTACACTGGAACTGCTCTGACACAAGACCTGGAACTGGAGCCCAGTTAGGAACTCAGGTACTGAAGTACCAGGATAAAAACTACAGATTTGGTGATCACCCAGGTGCTAATACAGTATTCTGCACACTGACCACAGCTCTGGAACCTGCACACCTTACTCAGTGTAAGCTTTAGACAACATCACACAGCAGAGGGATACCAAAACCCGGACAGCACAATTGTGTGACCACTAACCTGAAGTAGACATGTGATGAGCTGAGTGAAACAACACAGTACTGGAAAAAGCATCTTTGGTGATGGCCTGGGACTGATCCAAAATGTGTTTGATGTGCTCTTTTGCTAGAGGACTCTGGTAGGAGATGTATTAAACTATATTTTAGTATTGGTGTTTTTAGGTACATGCTGTCTGAGTATATGTTTTTGTAAGTGCTATTTTGTACACAGTATATTCAATTATTCCTTTATTACAGTGTTGCATTAGATACTGTATATCATTTTTACTTTCCATGTGATCTGGTTATATATTTATGATGAAGTACACCTCATAACAAGACTAATGATGGTTGAATTTGAAAGGCTCACAATTATTAATATAAATTAAGAGTTATTTAATATACACATGTGTGCATTTGGTGTGGCACAGTATCTGGAGATTCATGAAAGAGATTCTTTATTTGTGAAATAATATATCATCCTACAGGAAAAGGATTCTTTTTCTCTACACATTAAGTGTTTATTGTACAAAAGTTATAGCGCTATTTTATATTTTATCACTGTTATATGAGATATTTGAACTATTAAAAAGAAAGCTTATCACTCACTCACAATACTGTAAGAGCAATTTTGGTAGGTATTATATACTGTATATATATATATATATATATATATATATATATATATATATATATAATCACAATCTGTGCCCTGGCACTCCGGACTTCAACAACCGTCAACTTGCTCCTTTAGGTGAACCCTCTCAGTATATACAAGGCAAGAAAGAGGTGGCACTCAGACACTTGTAACAAATGGTGAACCCTACATTTGTTACAAGTCTATGATTTCTGGCTCTTTATTGCCTTTTATATGCAATATATATATATATATATATATATATATATATATATATATATTCATTACACTATCAGGCACACATCTTTATTATTTTTAACCATATATATATATATATATATATAGCAGCAGTGTTTGATACGCTGAAACTGTTTCACTTTTCACATATTACCATTTTACTGTTATCCCATTCTTTTAAATATATTATTCTTATATATATTTATTTATATTATATATACATTTACTACCACTAGCTCCCAAAAAACTTTTTTTAGGACAAGTCTGTTAAAGTGTTGCAGATTGTTGTCAAAAACCATAGACTGTAACTTAATAATAATAATAATAATAATAATAATAATAATAATAATAATAATAACAAAATTAATAATAATAATAATAATAATAATAATAATAATAATAATAATTATTATTATTATTATTATTATTATTATTATTATTATTATTATTTAATATATTTATGTCCAATATTCTGTTAATCTATTTATTGACTAGACATTTTTTTATTGTAAACAGTTATCTAGCAAAAGGTTTGTACCTTTGTGTGGCAGTTTATAATGGTAATATTTGTACTTTGAAAGCAAATGAATTATAGATAGCTAAAGGACAAGTATATTTCTTCTAATTGTGTTATTTTAAGTGAGATATTATTTTGTCTAATTTTTGCATTTGCCAACATATGATTTCAGAATAGTGGATGATATACAGTGAATTGCTCCTTTAAGAAAGTAAGACTAATAACAGCAAAGATAGTATAGTTCTGTTCATGCATTTAACGCAGTATTGTGAAAAGGGTATTTTTTAGGTAATTATTGATAAAAGATTTATAAAATTTATGATATTAATATTATAACAAAACCAATTAAAATACTATTCAATATATGGGGTACATAAAAAGGGACCAAAACATGTGCCATTAATTTATTTGAATAAAAACATAGTTTAAACAATGCTTTTCTAGTCATAAAAAGTTATAGTCATGTAAACAGGTTATTTTTCTTTAAAATATTTAAACTAAGATTATGTTTTACCTTTTACAACAAGCCTTTAAAATTTTGAATGTTAAAAAAAGCATTAAAATTTTATGTTGTTCCAATCATTAGATAGTGGTATTTTATTAATATAGCATTATGCCTAAAATGAACAAATTACATATTCTAGATGAGGTCAACATAGGAATCAAGTGAATCTTTTTGATTTATGCAAAGTCATGTATTATCAAATTGAGAATTAATAGGACAATTCTCTTAAGGTATTAAAGCTTACTAGTCGAACAATTGCTTATATTAAAAAGTAATAATGTATGTGTTGCTTTACAGGCTATATCTTTTAAAAGTACAATTTTTTTACTTCAGATGTTCTCAATATTACCCAGGTTAACAATATAAATGGATGAATATCTTTGTAACATCGAGTAAGTATAAAATTAGCATTTAATATGAACTTTATTTTAAGCCATACAGTGAGAGCTTGCAATTATCATATACAATCATTATTAAATAGGATTATCTTGGCATGCCCTTGTCTAATGTGTGTTATACAGACAGTGTAGAATAAAAAATAAAATGATGTTTATGACAAATAGTTACCTGTTACCAGTTATTCTATTGCAGTCTTTAACCACTTAACTGACAATTTTTTTTTCAAAAACCGCTCCAAAATTGTCAAGTTTTTTTTTATGAGTGAATTAGGTGAGGAACATCCATTTTAACTTATCCAAAATGGTTTAATAAAAAAAAAGTATTTTCTTTTAAGATTTGTAAAAAAAATAGTTTTTTAAAATAACTGAACATCGGAACTACCATATGAACATCGGAAACATCACAACTATTGCAACATTCAATTAGAGACTGGATACAGGAACCTGGTATGTCAGTGGTGTTAGGGGGGAGGTTAAACTTACTTTTCCCCAGTGGCAGCTCTGTTTTGCAGGTGCTGGGTAGGGGGTCCGGCTTTGCTGACCAATCAGCAGTGATTGGCAGCAAAGAAGACAGAGGGAGGGAGGGTGCTGGCAAGCAGAGGGACCGGAAGTTCCCTCTAAGAGCAGCAGCTGTGGGAAGATTCTCTTCCTGCAGCCGCCCTCATGTTTATCTGTCTGGACAAAATTTTATGCCCAATACAGATAAAGAACTGCCTGGTTTGGACAGAAAATTACATCCATGCCAGGCAAGTGGTTAAAGTATATCACCCTTGTGATGCAGAGCAATTGTAAACTAATTAAACTTTTAAACTACTCGTAACAATCACATTTTTATATTTATTATTAAAAACCCTTCATATTGAGGAAACTAACATATTCTATGGCATCTACACTACTGCCCAGACCACTTTTGAAATCTATCACCATCACTCAATCCCTGAACCACTGAACATAAAAAACATAGGTTATATTGTCAGATAATAGACTGAGAGGCTGTGAAAATATGGTAGAAAACCTCCAAGTTAAGTGTAATAATATACGGTCTCTTCCATTAAAAATATATATAATTTTTATGTGTTGTCATATATCATTAAACACTTCTCAGCTCTTACTAAACAATATATTATATATTTTCTTTTTTAGTCATTGACAGTTAGGGAGCAAATAAATATAACACATCACTTTACAGAGAATATGCATTATTCACATCTGTCCCCTATAGAGCTTACAACCTATATTCCCTGTCATACCCACATAAACATGGGGAGTACATACAAATTCCACACACAAATATCCAGGCTGGCTTTGAAGCCATGAACCCAATCATAATAACTGCTGTGACACCATGTTGCTTGCTTTATATTGTTATACAGCTTGGGTACGGGAGGCCAGAGGTTGTGATTTTGGTGGTCAGGATCCTGGTAGTCAGGGCTAGGATACAGACACTTGTTGGACAGTATCCTAACCCTCTCCCTTTCCCTACCACTAACCCTCTCTCCCCACTGCATAAACCCAACCCTGCCCCCTAGTACCTAAACCTACCAACCTGCATTATTGCCTAACCCTAACCCTCCCCCCTTGTTGCCTAACCCTAACCCTAAAAAGCACATGACAGCCTGACTGGAGTTTGCCAAAATGCACCTGAAGGACTGTCAGACCATGATAAACAATATTCTCTGGTCTGATGAGACAAAGATTTAACTCATTGGTGTGAATGCCAGGTGTTATGTTTGGAGGAAACCAGGCACTGCTTATTACCAGGCCAATGCCATCCCTACAGTGAAGCATGGTGGTGGCAGCATCATGCTGTGGGGTTGTTTTTCAGTGGTAGGAACTGGGCGACTAGTCAGGATAGAGGGAAAGATGAATACAGCAATGTACAGAGACATCCTGCATGAAAACCTGCTCCAAAGTGCTCTTGACCTCAGACTGGGGTGACAGTTCATCTTTCAGCAAGACAATGACCCTAAGTACACAGATAAGATATCAAAAGTGTGGGATCAGTATAACTCTGTCCTTGAGTGGCCCAGCCAGAGCCCAAACTTGAATCCAATTGAACATCTCTGGAGAGATCTGAAAATGGCTGTGCACTGATGCTCCCCATCAAACCTGATGGCACTTGAGAGGTGCTGCAAAAAGGAATTGGCAAAACTGCCCAAAGATAGGTGTGCCAAACTTGTGGCATCATATTCAAAAATACTTGAAGCTGTAATTGCTACCAAAGGTGCATCAACAAAGTATTGAGCAAAGGCTGTGAATTTCTTAGTTTTTTTTTATTAAATTTGCAAAAATCTCAAAAAAAACTTTTTACACATTTTCTTTATGGGGTATTGTGTGTAGAATTTTGAGGACAAAAATGAATTTATTCCATTTTGGAATAAGGCTGTAACTTAACAAAATGTAGAAAAAGTGAAGAGCTGTGAATACTGTACTATTAAGAGGAATACATATGAGTTACCACCGGACACAAGTCCAGCGGTTCAAATCTTGAAAGTATCAACAAACCTAACCTAACCCCCTTAACCAGGGCCATCTCTTCCATTGGGCTTGTTGGGCAGTTGCCCAAGGGCCCGAAGCTTGTAGGGGCCCGCCAACCCACCCCCCTGCAGCTGCGGCCAGTTGGTAAATTTGTGATATTTTTATAAGCCGGCTGCCGGTGCACTGTGTTCTGATCTAACCTCCCCCACCCCATCCCCCCCAGTGACGAGTACACACCTCACTTCATCCACCGGCTTCAGACCATTCAGACAGAGTCTCTCTACATGTGTGGGAGGTATGATGGGCATGCAGGAGAGTTTCATTTTATTGACCATTTACAGTTTTTTCCCGTAAATGGGTGGGTAGGGGCCAAAAAGCATTGCTTTGCCCAGGGCCTACACTGCTGTTAAGACAACCCTGCCCTTAACCCTAACCCTCCTTAGGGGTGACTAACTCTAACCTTCCCCCCAGTGCCTAACCCTAATCCACCCTCTAAGTGCCTAAACCTAAGTCCCCCAGGGGGGTGCCTAACCCTAACCCTAAAATAGGTTAAAATGTTGACAATCAAAATAGAGATATGGTCAAAATGTCAACATACAAAATATGAACATGGTCATTATGTTGGCATTCAAAATATAGACATGCCTAAATTATGAATATCTAAATTTTGACCATGTCTATATTTTGATATGGTTAAAATGTTGACAGTCAACATTTCAACATTTCTATAATCTGAATGCAGGTTATGCTAATGTATTGGCAGTTTCCTTTATTTTGAATACACTGTAGCCATTTTGACCATGTTGACATCTAAAATTTAGAGATATAGGTACAATATGTGGACATGATCCTTAGTGACACCTTCTAACTTCAATATTAACTTAATACACTATTTGTCTGTAAGTGGATTTATTTGTGTTTACACACATTTACAATAATAATGAAAGTCACTATATGTTTCATTTTACGTTGCAAAAATTACAAGCATGTATATTTCACAACTAAAATGTAATAATCTGTGAATAGTATAGAACTTAGGTCATATTTAAAAGGCATTTTAAGTCCTATACAGTACTACACTAGTGAATTAATTCTGGACACTTTTAGGAAATGTTTTAAATTTTACGTTTAGTCATTATTTTTACATTATAATCACTTATACATTGATTGGATTATAAATTATATTTCAGTATAATCATTACTATTATTTTAAGTTGTCATTTGTCAAATTTCCAGTGAAAAATTCATTAAAACTACAGTTTTACAGGTATGCTTTTATTATGGAAAAAAATATGCAATTTCAGCAATACACAAAATTTATATTTCGTTGGATATCCTGTTTTAAGAACAGCTTCAATTCATCGAGGCATTGAGTGAATCAGACATCCCAGATCTTCAGGTGAAATCATGTGGTACCAGGCCTGGATTTTGGCTTCGATCAGCTCTCTCTTGTTACTTGGAATTTTTTGTGATACCATCACTTTAAGCCTTGACCAAAGATTTTCTATCAGATTTAAATCCAGACTATTGCCTGACCAAGGCAGGACAGTGATTTGGTGATCACCATACCACTTCATGGAACTGTTGGCAGAGTGGCATGGTGCTCCATCCTGCTGAAAGATACACTTCTGTGGGTCACCATCGAACAAATCCTCAATTGTGGGAAACAGTTTCACCCCCAGCACTGCTTCTTGATACTTTTTGGCATGGACATTGCCATCAACGACAGCCAAATTTCCCACACCATGGCTGGCCATGCTGCCCCACACCATCACACTCACTGGGTGCTTCATAGTTGCCATGGTGCACTTGGGCAAAAGATCTTCCCCAGACCAATTCTGAACAAATTTCACTCCATCACTCCCGAAGATGCTGATTTTGGTCACATCGCTCCAAATAATCTCGTCCCAGTCTTCTTCTGTCCACTCCTTGTGTGCCAGAGCCCAATCTATAAGTTTCTGCCTGTTTCTGGATTAGATATGGCTTCTTTCTCGGGGTCCTAGCTTGCAAATCATTGTCACAAAGTTTTTTTCATATGGTTTGGTCACAAACTTGGACATCAGACGTTTTCATTATGTTGTTGATGGCTTTTGCAGACCTTCGATGGTCCTGCAGGGCCAGGCGACAGATTCTGTGCTCATCTTGTTTTCTACCAGTTCTTGCAGCTGATTTCGTCGATCCACTGCTCGCAACCATTACGCAGAGTTTCCTTACACCTGACTTTGTTGCCCCACTGCCCAACCTCTTTGCAATTTCTTCATAGGTATACACTTCCTCACAAAAATGTCATGGCTTTGCCTCTCTTCCCAGGTGGCCATTCAACACGTTTCGAGGTATTCTGAGCCATTTTAGTCATTATTCACACTTTGACCAGAGCTGCAACTAGCTGTGAGGATTTTACAGTAGATTAATTGTAAAGGCTGCCAGGATGAGTTGAGTGCTGAACAAAGCACATGAGCCTGCATGGATGCTGTGTGGGACCTGCTCCCAGATCCTATCAGCATGCTGCCTGCTGTGACAGCCTGCATCTTCACCACTGACAGTGGATTGTACAGTAAGTGTATTTCAAAACCTTCTCTTTCTCTCTCTTTTCTTTCTCCCACTCTGTCTCTCCATCCCCTTCTCTTTGTTTCCTCTCTCTCTCTCTCTGACAAATCATGCTAAAATATTAAGTAGAAACATCAAAGATTAAAATAAAAACATTAAAGTATTGATTTGGCATAGCAGAATATGAACTTTCTGCGTAAATATCAAATAAAACACTTTTATATTGAAAGTGTCCAGAATTATTTCCACTACTGTATTTACTGATTATTACATTTTAGTCACAAAATAATAAAATATGTATTTTTTGTGACCTAAAAAACAATTAAGTGGCCTTCATTATTATTGGAATTGTCTGTAAACACAAAGAATACCATTAATAGACATGTGTGTTAAGTTAATTTCATGTTAGTATTGAAGTTATAAGGTGCTACTAAGAATTGTTCCTATATGGTTATATTTTATCTGTCGGCATTTTGAGCATGTTAAACTTGCTCAAAAACATTGCTCATGTCAAACATTTTGACATTCAAATGATATGAAATTAAACATATAGTAGTTTAACCTGAAGTCAAAATATAGGCAAGTCAACATTTTGACTGTCGAAATTTTGCAAATATCAAAATATAGTCATGGTGAAAATGTGAAAATGTATAATTTAGGTATGTATTTTGAATAGAGAAAACACAAATAGGGGTGCTCCAGAAATATTGGGTGTAATCAAAAGCAGCTCACCAAGAAGGATAGGCCAATCCTTGGTATATAAATAGAAAAACAAAAAAACAAGGAGCAATGATGAAAACACAGATATGACTGATGGAAAATAACTCTTCAATCCAATCAGATTAGAATAATATAAAAATTTAATAAAACATATTAATAAAATAGTTAACCTTATTAGTCCTACTGGTTATAGTGTACATTCAGTTGAAACAAGTTATCACATATGTGACACATATAATCATATAAAACAATTAATAAATCCTAAGAATAGATAAATAAAAAAATAAATAATAAAGAATGAAAAATAGTCCTTTAGGAGAACATATAATCCCAAAAAAGGAAATAATATTAAATGCCGTAGATGTATGCTGAAATATATTGTGATGAGTATAAATGGCTTTGTGGTTGAAATAATCTGGTTTGTTCATAAAGCCAGTAGATGGGGATTCTTACCCGATAAAAATAGCAGGATGATCAGGTATCACCATGAAAGTGTTCGCTATCTGCTATACAGTCTGTCCCGGCCAGGATTAATATGTGCTCTAATGTTACTGTGGCAGAAATTGCAGGTGTAAGCGGCTGCTAGGGGTGAACAGCTGAGTCCGGCTGGTGATCCCTGTGTTCTGAATGCACGGTGCTTGCGGCTATGAATCGTGCAGAGCAAGTGCTGCACAAGCCGTCCTGTGATTAAATTGTTTCTATCACAGTGGTCACAGGAACGATGCCAGTAATACCATGAGATAATATATTGAGAGTCCTGATTGACGTACAAGCCGTGTTTGTAGGGTGGACGTATATAGCCACAATGTGCACGGGTTGAATGCAGGTATCTCATCAAAGGTTGACGGTCTTGGTGAGAGTCCTCATTTTTATGTTTACTTAATATTTTGTATGTTCCATGTTTTTATCTAAATGAAAACAAAACTTTTTATACACTTTTTTTAATAACTGTGCAGAAGCATAAAGTGAAATACAAATTTATGAATAATAGTTTAGAAGTCTATAGTATATCTACTTTCTGAAAGTCTATGTTCTGGATTGTTGACTGGAATTTATTTTTAAGTATGTAATACATATTATATTGACATATTCTAAAATGTAGATACTGGACTTTTCAGTTAAGTTAAAAAAAACAGCAGATATATGACAGCGATAAGGTTAACATTGAGCAGGATGCACTTTCAATGTAACTTCATATTTTTAACACTTCTGTACAAGTACATATTTTCTACTTTACTGTCCACAAAGTCCATATAATAGTATCCATGATTTGACGTCCTATTCATTGAGCTACTGTAAATGTCCCAATATATAGACAATAGCAGCAGGCTCACCTTGGTGCAGTAGATATCATTGTATATAAAAGGTGGTGTTACCCATCTTATGTAATAGATCTTTGTCTAATTTCCAAAGTGAACTGGAAGAATGTTCAATATAATGCATCTTTTCAGGTCTACAGCTTGTACTCCTTTTTAAATCAGAAAACCGGTAATAGCTGCCATGTTGGAATAAAAATGTGTTGTCACCCTAAATATAAAAGTGGAATTTTACAAAGGCTCTGTGTTCATGTTTTTATCAAGGTCTTTTCAAAACTCTTTTTTGTGTTCCTATGTGAAAATAAATAAATAAAACCACATTGAGTACTACAATAATGAAAACAACACCCTATAGTGTCCAAAGAAAAACTATAGCGAATCCATCAAAAAGTCAAATGTTGGTCAAATTCCAGAGTAAAAGAAAAAATAATCCTATTGCATATATCCTTACTAGAAGCCAGAAAAAAAGGAGTGTAAAAATTAAGTCTTTATAATTCTCTTTCACAAAGTTTCCTCTAAAATATCATACTTATATGAAGAAAATAGGAAGCACTTGCAAAAAAACATTACTATAGCAGGATATACAATGCATTAACACAAACAGATTTACCCTAGCATCCTACCAGAAGATAGACAAATACAGTCATTTCACAAAACAAATCAAGTCCCAGGGGTTCGAGTTATCTTGGCACTTCTGTGCCGATGGTCTCAGCAAATCACTGGGCTAATGTAATGGGCAGTCTGCTTGTAGAACATATTGTTAACAGAACATATAGTTAACAGAATTCCTGCTTGAATTGTTTTGATTCAATGATCTTTCTCTTTTTGTCACCCTAAGTAGTATAACCCACTACCCACATATTCATTATGTGAGATAAGACATTAATCTCCACATGTTATGCACATCATCTTAGGAAAGTACATAATTTTCAATAACTATTTTGATCTCAATACAATAATCATTCCAAGAAAGTCCTATATTGCCATATATTTTGATGTTATCATCATCTAGTTTAGCACTCAATTTCATCAGCAAACAACTAAACAAAAAAGGAAAGGCCAAGATACTGCTGTGTTTGTTAAGTTGAAATCAATGTTTTAAGTAAAGAGGTGAATGGCCTGCTTTACATGATTTCAGAACCAACAGCTCTTCTTAAAGACAACACAGACTGGCAAAACTAGATAAAGAGAGAAAAAGTCAAAAATGGCAATTTTACCAATATTACTGTTAAGTCATAAACAGATACCCACTAAAAGATAAGATTTTGGTTCTCTAAAACTCCCAAGAATGTGACCAAGGGCCTGATTCAGAAGCAATGGCGATGTTTTGCAGTTGGGCAAATATCAGTAATTTGTGCATGCATTTGAGTTGCACTGCACATGAGTCTAGTTTAATTTTTGTTGCTGCTCTAAGTAAAGATTTATTCGCAAAGTGATTGATAGGTAGGGATCATTTGTGGGTGGCAAAGGGGGTGGTGATTATAATCCAGGCATGGCACCATCATGATCCCATATGCAGTAATAATGGCTTAGTTCCCACATCCTTTCTGTGTGACAATAGTGTTACTCAGAAGTCTGATAATCGACTGATCTGTGACTTAACTGCGTCTTTGTAGGCAGTTTCTAGGTTTTGCAATGCCACTAGGGCACCTTAATACAAATCCTAGCAACTGCGATAATTGCATATTTTTGCACAGCTGCTGCATACAAATTTGCAGCTGAGGTAGCACTAGTGTACATCTCGGCATCAAGACCCAATATAGAAGATGCTTTAATTTCAGTGATAATAACAAACTGAATAAAAAAAACATATAAACTTAGAAATTCTAAATGCACTTACATCGATAAGTGACATTGCCTACTGTAGATACTGGAAATGACAATGGATTTAAAAGAATATACATTGAGATTGTATTATTTTGTTATTAACATTGTATGCATTTTACTGGAAATTGCATTATTTTACTGTTGACATTGGGACTGTAATGTATTTGAGTGAACTAGCAATGTTAATGTATGATTTTTACCATTGACATTACTGTGTGGAACTTTGACAGACTTTTATAACTTTTTTATTGTATTTCATATTTTTCTGTTTCATTGCTGTGTAATTTTACTTTCATATGTCTCCATATGTTTTGCTGTCAGAATAAGTTATACATAATATGTATTATAATTAAGATTAAATAAATGGTACATCAATAAGAGTATGACCCATGTTTGTATTGTTGTGTTCAAATGAATATCATAGTGTATCCTGTATACTACAACCTATTCCCTTTACACATATTATAGTAGTATAATAAATACATATATCCCAGTAATAATTTTGCTCAAAATATTTATCTAAATTTAAAAACAATTCCTGCATTTGCAGGCTCTACAGCTAACAGCCGCTCAACTCATCTTTCTCTCCAAATGCTCTACATCTGCCTCCCCTCTCCTACAAGCCCTACACAGGCTTCCCCTCCCCTTCAGAACCCAATTCAAGGTTCTCACACTCGCTTACAAAGCCCTCACACATTCCTCTTCCACTAAAATCTCCGACCTCATCTTGCTTCACTCTCCTGCCCGCTCTCTTCATTCAACAAATGCATGCCGCCTCTCATGCTAACTGATTACTTCCTCCCTCTCCCGCCTTCAAGATTTTGCCCATGCTGCTCCCCACCTTTGGAACTCTCTCACTCATCCCATCAGCTCTTCACCTCTCTACAATCCTTCAAATGGGCTCTCAAGACCCACTACTTCATCAAAGCCTTCCATCTCTCATCCTAACCTGCTACTCCATGCTCCCTCCCCCCTGTCTACCCCATCCGTGTCACGCCTGTTTGTCTGCACCTCCCCTTTAGAATGTAAGCTCTTGTGAGCAGGGCCCTCTACCCTCTTGTGCTTCTCCTTACTTTATTTTCATCTACTTCTTACTCCCCACTAGGGTATCTAACACTTGGTTGCTTATGCTCTGTTGCTTATTTGGGTGTTATGGTCACCAATGTAGCAATGTATATTATACCTGTCCTTGCCCTACATTGTATTTGTATTGTACTGTTAGTCACTTTTTTGGTTATGTTCTTTGTAAGGCGTGGCTGAACACTTGTGGCGCCATATAAATAATAATAATAATAATAATAATAATAATAATAATAATAATTACAGCTATGTATTTACACAATAGTTAAAAAACATACTAATACTAATAGATCAGTTGTTTAATACCAGTGTCACCCAGGTGAGACTGATTTTTCTGCAAAAAGAAAGTGTTCAAAGTAGAACACCATGTTGGAATTGGGATATATCCATTATCCTGGCACAAGGGAAGCCATGCTTAAATACCAGCGCCAGAATCCCAACACCTGTCAGAATCCTGGTGCCGGCATCCTGAATGCTGGAATGGGGTTGGTGGGGGGGTTAGGGTTTATGGTTAGGCACTATGGGAAGGGTTAGGGTTAGGCACTAGGGTGAGATGGTTAGGATTAGGGTGTGGGGAGGGGGGCATTAGGTTTAAGCACTAGGGGGGAAGTTATGTTCAGTCATCGGGGAGGGAAGGTTAGGGTAGGGAGAGGGAGAGGGATAGGATACCTAACGACAGGTGTCAGTATAGTAACCCTCAATTGCCGGCGTTGGAAATTTAACCACCGAGATCCCAAGCGCTGGCTCAGTTGTTCCAGTTGAGAGAGTTGGTTACCTCATTGGACGAGGGAGGCCTCCCTTTGGCTCTCATTGAGAAGGCAGGTTGGAATTTTACTTTGGCTCAATCTCCACTTTCCAGTTGTCCACCTTTGCTTCAACAGGTTCATAAAATTTGGTTGCCTTTGGAAAAAAGTCTTGAGGGACACTGTCATGGACTCCTATTCTCTGCTCTGAAGCAATTTAGCTTTTCCTGAAATCCAAGGGCACAATGGTAGTTCTTTATGGCTGTGTTATGGGGAGGTTTTTATTGGTCAACTGTATCATGAAGGGGTTCTTCCCATATTTGCCTACTAATCCTCAACTTATGGTCTTCCAGCACATCTATTTTATAGATATCTTCAGCTCTGCCATGCTCTGTGTGCACAGTGGAGAAAAACTACTCCTGTTCCTTCTAAAATCCCAGTTTGGCTATTAGCACGTACTCTGTTTAGCTGTAAATCTATTTCTTTAGCCTACTTCTCCCTTCTGTTGTCTCATGGGGCAGCAGGTTTGTGCAGCCTTAGGTCTTTTTGGGATGTAGTGTTTTAACTGATGATGAGTGGTAATCTCTTCTGGGTTCTCCTCAAGTTGCCACGGCTTATGCCAGGTTTCAGCAGATTCAATTATATACTTTGCATAGGAACTACTGGACCTGATTAGACTGTGAATTTGGTGGATCCTCCTTGGACTTATGCCCTAAATGTTCCTCCCCATCTGCTGACTTCTGGCATCTGCTCTGGACCTGTCCTCAAGTGGCATAGTTTTGGTCCGGGGTGGTAACCTGTATACAAAACATAGGTATTCAAATGCCTTTACCAACATCTCATATTTGCATCTTTGGTCTTGACCTGGAAGAGTCACTGTCTCTTTGTGTTTATATGTGACTAATCTTCTGATGTTGGCCCAGGTCTGGATCTTCTGATGGCTTCAGACCCTCCCTCCTTTCCCTCCTGGGTAGCAATAGTTAATGTAACTGTTTCTCATGAAAGGTTTGTGTACAAGAAATAAAAATACTCCTTAAAATTTGACAAGCTTTGGTCCCTTTGGCAATAATCTTGCTACACTATTGTGGAGGCTTCCCAGTGACTTTGCTTGGGGGTCCTATGTTTTATTTTATGTTTGTTTCTTTTATACCTCAGTCAGCCCACACCTTCTATTTTATTTCACTATTAATGCTGTTTTCCTTTGTAATCTCAATTTTTTTTCTGATTTCAGACATTACCTTATTACTTATTCTCAAAAATATTTTCAGATTTCTTGGAACAGAGGGCACTCACCACTTCAAATATTATTTATTCTTCAAAAGGGCATTTTAATCCTGAATAATTGTCAACATTTTGATTCTTGCTTTAAAAACAGATGTCCAATGGCATGCTATACTAGAGGCCAAAATATTAAAGATATTCTGGCTCACAAGGACTGTACTGGGTGTTTGCTCCCACTACATCAGACAGCCAATCTTTTCTTAGATGGTCCCCGGGCTGCTATAAATTACTTAAATGCACCTCTTGCCACAACATGCAGACTGGATCCAACTTTAAACATCAGCACCAAGATAACATTTATGACATTAAGCATGTTTTAATGTGCAGTTAATCATTTGTTATCTACATCATGCCCCTGTGGCTTCTATTATGTGGGCAAAAAAGAGCTTTCCATGAATGTACTGTATATGACATTCTGCAATTAAAAGTGGCCGCATAAATAAAATCAATATTTAGCGAGACATTACCTCCAGCATAACCATTCTATTGATGTGTTGAAATACCAAATTATAGACCATGTTCCAGTGTCCATTGGAGGTGGTGATTGTGGTGGATGTCTCTTAAAATTGGACAATATGTGGATACACAGCCTGAACAGAATTTTTCCACATGGACTTAATGAAAAACTTTCGCTTAATGTTTTCCTAACTAGTTGATGCCTACTCCCTGTACAGGTTATAATAATAGTTACACCTGCCATAATGCACCACTCTATATGTTCTCGCACTCTACAATCTGGTGTTGAGAGGGATTAGGAATGAGTGTAATTATGTTTGTAATCTTTCCTGTTTTCATAGGCAAATGCAGGGGGGGTTTCCGTCTGTCTGGAAACCCCCCTCCCCAGCCCACACCATGACCACAATAAAAAAAAGTAATATAATAGAATGTTACTATCGCTGCATGTTCTTCTCAGTATCACAAATGAAATAATTAGCACCACCTGTGGATCTTTTAACATGTATCAGCCAGTAATAAATCACCTGTGCACCAACTAGGAGATCTGGAAAACATGCACTGTTAGAGATGTACTGCTATAGAGCCCAATATGTACATATATGTCGAGGGCAGTGCTAGGTTCTTCTGCTGCTCCTCCAGGCTCCCGGACTTGCTCCAATGCTCTGGAATGGTGCCTACATCTAAAATAAATACATTCGGCTCAGGCAGGATGGCCCTACTGCTGCATCTAATGGCTTACTGTGATCTCTGGTCCTGTATATGCTGGAATTATTACACACAATACACGTTGTATGACGCTTATTAATGTACTAATTCTGTCCTCTTCATTGACAGGCCACACTCGCTCTAAAATTAAGCATTTGGAAACCCCCCTCTGGAAATTCTGCCTTTGCCACTGGTTTTGGCATACATTTATAGTTTACATGTACTCTCTTCATAGAACATTATCAGCTGCCTTTGAGATATAATTAGTCTGACTTGGTATGTACTTATAGTTAATGTCACTTGAGTTGGGCCATGTTCCTTTGGTTATATGGTCCATATGGATTTATTTGTACATAACATGTAGTTTATAAATAACTTGGATGAGAAAGTAGAGATCAATTAATCTCCTTCTATCCCCCTTTGTCTTATTACGCCTGCATTACTTATTCAGTACCATTTGCCTATGTGAAGTAATTATGCATTGTACATGATTACATGTTATTATTTGTAAACTTGAGTCCCTAGGGGGCCTATTCAGCATTACATAATTTATCACTAGTGATAATAATATTTTAAACTCATTGCGTGTTTAAAAAAATCTTTTGGAGGCATTCATCATGCCTAACTAACAAAAGTATCACTTCGGAAAAGATGTTTTTTTTTGCTGTCAGCTTTTTAGAAAAGTGATACTTTTCACCTGCAGCTGAGGATTAGACTGTGCCAGCCCCCTCTCTCTATTCCCCCCTCTCTTTCAACTGAGACACCACCACCCCCCCACACCATGAGTGCCGGTGTCCATCCAAGGTCTCCCCCTTGCTTGCAGCAGCCAGGACTGGGAGTTGTGACTGTGGTGCAGCAAGCATCCACTGTCTTCCACCGCTGTTGTTGTCCAGTCCGGTTCCCAAACCCCTTGGCTACTCCTTGAATAGTACTGACCTTTAATTTTGACAAAGTAAGGGAAAATGTTAATTTTTAACCCATTTTTGTAAAAATTAAGGGATGATGACCCCTAGATGTGGCTGATCATGGGCCGGGGAGACGCATCAGCAGTGCTGCATGTGGGTAGCTTAGTATCTCTACCCTCTTGTGCTTCTCCTTACTTTACTTTCACCTATTTCTTACCCCCCACCAGAGCACCTAACACTTGGTTGTTTACGCTCTGTTGCATATCT
Organism: Taudactylus pleione; assembly: GCA_031769625.1. Classification (NCBI taxonomy): domain Eukaryota; kingdom Metazoa; phylum Chordata; class Amphibia; order Anura; family Myobatrachidae; genus Taudactylus; species Taudactylus pleione. The sequence goes on from JAUIMM010000182.1 coordinate 5,966,191, forward strand.
AGGTGTTATGGTCACTTATGTATCAATGTATATTATCCATGTCCTTGTCCTATTTTTTACTGTAAGTCAGTTGTCAAATTATTTGTTTATGTACTTTGTAAGGTGCTGCGGAACACTTGTGACGCCATATAAATAAAGGATAATAATAATAATAATATCCCGGCACAGTATGCTCAAATCATCGGACAGGGTCATCCGGGCGGCTGCTCGGCGTGGTGTGTTTCCCGGCCCAGTCTGCCTCAGCTTAGTGAACATCAGGACATACTTAACTTAAGACATTTATGTACATATCTTGTTACCAGCCAGGTAGGCTCTGAAACATCAGCTTTCATAGAAACATGTGCAGCTATTGATATAAGTACCTTTGAAACTTATGTTTGGCAGTGCCACTGTCTTTGGGAATACCATTTATATATATATATATATATATATATATATATATATATAGTAAATAATGTTACAGCACTCACATCCCTTGAATTGTAATCCAGCAGGGTGCTCCACTAGAGAGAAAACTAGATAGGTACTCCATGTATATATCCAAAAAAAATTGCTATCCCAATAGCCAAAATGAGGGCACTCACCGCTTTTTGTATAGACAGACAAGTATCCAGCATGCTAAGTAGAGGCATCTACTCAGCATGCTGGACACTTGTCTGTGGTGATCTGTCTTAAGAATAACCCCCAGGGGTTGAAACGTCGACTACAAAATATAGTGATATGCTATTTTTTTATTAAAACTGATTGATTGCTATTTACAAAAAGCATTGAGTGCCCTCATTTTGGCTATTGGGATAGCCATTTTTTTGTATATATATATATATATATATATATATATATATATAGTATACATTTTTAATATACCAACAGCAAGGATTCCAGCAGTCAGAATGCAGATGCTTGAATCCTGACACTTATTGAATACTGGCACTGGCATGCCGGCTGACAGATTCTCAAAGGTAAATAGTGAGCTTGCGTGAGTGAGTGGGTTAGGGTTAGGGGTTAGGGTTAGGCACTATGGGGGATGGTTAGGGGTTAGTTTAGGATGCTTACCTATAGCTGTCAGGATGGTAACCTAGTCGGGATGCCAGTGTCGGGATTCTGACCTGTACCCAACCCATATATATGCGATAGAGAATAATAATGTTAACCTGTAGCTATTAAGTGTGCCTTTTGATATACATGTTTTTTATATTGTCTGTGTGATGTGTGTGCATTGATGAGACTTTTTACTGAGGATATGGGATAATCCTGATAAAGAAGCACAGCAGTGGTGCTGAGTACTAGAATTGTAAATTGTGCTCTAGCGATTGAAGATGTGCAGTAGTGGTGCTAAGCACCAGAGTTGTAGATTGTGCTCTAGTGATTTAACTTTGACTCTTGCATTCCATTTGCCCATGTGTTCCATGAAACGGGTAGGACGTATGACGTGTATCCGCATCTATCACTTCCGGTTACCACATCTCTAATAGAGGGACCGCTGGTGGTTAGCAGCCACTGTTAAGATGCAGAATGAGAGTTAAATCCCTGATGGGATAAGAGGAGGGGAGATAGACTTTGCTTTAGTTATATAGTGTCCCTATAGTTACTTACCTATATGTAAGGATAGTGCATGAAATAGGATTTGGCCACGATGTCATTCCGGTAGCGTCCCACGTGGGAAGCTATGACATATAGTCCCATGGTATAAATATTACCTATGATGCACACACTTTTAATTTGGTGCTTGCCATGGTTGGTGGGTTATTTTGTCAATCTTGACAAAGGCTTCTTTTGAGCTGAACGTCAACTATACATGTGGAATAAATAAAACATTTTTGAATCTTTTTTGATGAAACTTAAGAAGTCTCTCGAGTGCCCTCCTATACATCTCAAGTATATTTGGGAATTTGGATATACAGGACTCCCTGAGATGTGGCACCCCAGCAGTTAGAGTATTTTGAGGCTCGAAAGTGAGGTTTTCCTGTTGGACTAAATCTGAGGACATGATAAGTATTATCTAAACCAGCACCCGCTAAAATTATTTTGATGGACATACTTTCTTTTTGGAAAAATGTTTTGTTCCAGCTATGGAAAATATTTGACTGAGATGTGGACAATCTGCTATTTAACAAACACATTCTGATTAGAATAATAACACTGATTTAGATTTGCTACAATTTGCTGTTCCTTTTAGTAGGTGTTGGATTCAGGCTGACTATGATTATATATAGGTACTGAGGACCTTTTTCAGAGTTGGTCGCAAGTGCCGACTCGATGGTTAGGCCTGCACATGCCCAGCGGCCGCACTGCGCTTGCGTAAGCCCCGGAGCAAAAGAGAAACTCTGTCGCTCTGGAGCTCGCTACCAAAGGGGTGTCTGTCAATGTTGATCGACAGCTGCCTCCCATTTGGTAGGCAGGCCAGGGGGGTGGTTTCCAAAATGGAGGTGTTCCTTTACGAATGCCTATTGTTTTGTGGGCGGCTGCACTGACATCATCAGTGATGTCAGAGGGAAGCTTCCTGCTCCATCAGAACAGAAATCTCCCTGGGGCTTACGAGTGCCCAGACCCAACCTTAGGGTCTGGTCATAAGCCTTGATGGTCGCGATGGTGATCACCATCGCGACCATCAACCTGGTCGGTCGTTAAGCTGTGGATGGTTACCCACAGCTTAACAATTGACAAGGAAGCGGCCATTCAGGATGCAAGTGGCTGCCCTGATTCAGTTGTGACCACTTGCATCTAACGACCGCCTCTGAATGAGGGCCTGAGTGCCTCTCATTTATGTGTCTAGTTCTTCTCTCCCATTTTCTCAAAAATACTTTGTATGAAGAATGGCTCATGGAATTGCAATTTTTGATGACAACTCATTAAGTAAAACTGAAAACATACAAGTCAGTCTCATTGATTATGAGGTTGACAAAATACTGTTCAATCAATTAGAGTTTGACCGATTACCCTCCCAAACCCCTGTGGAGTATTTCATAAGTTAAACAAATTGAATAAACAAGAAATAGATTTAATTATCATTGGCACTTGGACGGGGTTTCTGGCAGCATGATACATGCTGGTGAGTTATTCTATATATGTCTGTTTGTCCTTTTACAATTTTGATGTCTTGATAAAAGAGGGAGAGCCTCTGAAATGTTGAAAACGGCACTAGATTGGCCTGCTTTATTGTATTTAATCCGGAGTGCCATCCAACGCTGGGAGGATACATATATATATATATATATATATATATATAGTCCAGGGGATCCTGATCGCAGTGCAACATTTTCATTCATTTGTAGTGCGACCTCAATGTAACTGTCACAAAAAATGAGGTTCACTTGTTTACAAAAAAATCTAATTCAGAGGGCACTCACCATCTCAGAAGGTAAACCGTTCTTTTTATTTGTTACATACCACAAGTGACATAATATTCAGACTATGTCCGACATTTCGATCCCATGTGGGACCTTTGTCAAGGTAAATAGGACTCCATAGAATGCTCAAGCCATCAGAAAAGGTGTATTGACATTGTATAGTCAAGAGCATTATTGGTAAGGCATTACTATGGTGATGAGTCCCATCCCACACAGCAACATTATAGGAGTGATTTTGGATAGTCAAAATTAGGGATGTGCAGGCTCGGTTCTACTCGGTTCCGTTCGTTTTTTTTTCCCGAATCTTATTGGGTTTCAGCTGTCACGAGTTTTGGATAGCCAATAAGATTCGGTAAAAAAAAACGAACGGAACCGAGTAGAACCGAGCCTGCACATCCCTAGTCAAAATACACTATAGGAATGACAGCAATATGGCAAGGAGTCCCAGTTAATTAATCAATCAAGCAGCATTGCAGGAGCAGTTCTCTAGGAGTTCTACTCCCCAATAAGCTGAAGTAAAAGGACATATGACAACTACCAGCAGGATGCAATCAGGAAACCAGCTGACGTGATCCTGACAGCCGGCTTCCCGATAGCTATATCTAGATGCCTGTCATTTTCCTGATGCCGGGAGACAGGCGCCCGGCATCCCGATCGACGGGATGGTGGGCACCGCGAGCGGACAGCCTCGGGGGGGAGGGTTAGGTTTAGCGCACCTGGGGGGGACTTAGGGTTAGGCACTTGGGGAGGAGGTTAGGGGTAGGCACCCCAAGGAGGGTTAGGGTTAGGGGGGTTAGGTTAGGTTAGTATATACTTACCTCAGGACAATCAGGATTTCCAACGCTGTCGGGCTGCCGCTGCCGGGATCTGTCCATCCGTCGGGCTGCCACTGCCGGGAATCGAACCGCCGGCCATGCGGTCGGCAGTATTTCATACCAATTCCCTATCAGCTCCTCTATTAATTAATTAATTAGGCAGATTGATTCTAATGCCGCTATTGGTTCATCTTCTTCTTGTGACAGGCAGCCTGATCAAATGACCTGCTCTAAGATATAAATAATAATTTGATTATTAGTCTATGTCTGATATACAAATAGATATAACAATTATCTATTTAATGTTTAACTAAATTAAACTTCCCATTCAGGATTTATTAGTTAATTAAGATATTATTAAGATAATATTTGTTTTGATTCATCTACATCTTTTATACACTATATGGGTATGGAAAACTTGACCCAATTACATTGAGATTGATTGAAAAACATTCAAGTCCTATATAAAACACTTATATAAAGCACCAGGTACTCATTGTTGATGTTGAGGTCTATGTACTAAAACCTTGAGATATATGAAGTGGATAGAGATAAATTACTAACCAATCGGTTCCTAAATGTAATTTTTCAAACAAAACCTCTAAAGTGACAGGAACTGATTGGTTGGTACTTTGGGCCTATTTCAGAGCTGCTCGCTCACGCTGTGCATTCGCAAGTGGCCCAATGTTCTGCATACGCGCATGCGCACACTTCGTTCTGCGCATGCGCGAACTACACACTGCAATCGCATCCCTCTTGCTCACCCAGCAAAAGCAGCCCAGGGTAATGAGTGACAGGAGAGGCCATTTGTGGGTGGTAACACGGGCATGACACTAAAAACGGGGGGTTGGAGATACAAACACAGGCATGCCTGGGTTTTTCAAAGCCGTTTTAGAGGCATGCATAATTAACAGGCAGCATCATAGGACACGTCACTTGCAATTTTTTAACACTGATTTTCTCGCAATGTTTGCAGTAGGGTAAAGCTACCTCAAGCACTGCGTTTAATACACTTCCTGGATATGATGTGTTGCTGGTGGGCGGCTCTGCCTGTGAGATTGGGCGTATGCATACACAAAGTGGGCGCTCGCTAAGACATGGTGGGTGTGCTTATGCCTTGGCGAGCGATCGCTTCCCGTGGCGTCACTTTTACAAATTTGCATACGCATCTAGCAAGTATACACAGATAGCAAATGGGTCTGAATCATGCTTAGTACATTGATCCCAGAATCTGCAGCCAGCATATATATATATATATATAAAAATATATATAAATATATATATATATATATATATATATATATATAGCAGTCAGACAGTCTGACACTCATAATAAACACAAGTAGCTGCAGGGGTGCCCTCATAAAATTCATGTGTACACAGCCCAAGGTGCGGCACTCTCCATAATAAATACACAAGTCAAATATTTCAATCAATGTTTCAGTACATTGGTACTATCTTCTGGATTACAAAAAATAAATATACATTTCTTACATTATATACCTAATCACCTCTGAGTGAAGTCGTGCCAAAAGTCCAGAACCCACTGTCCGTCCGGCGGTGAACATAGATGACGGCATCACGTTGATGATGCAGACATGTGACACAAACCATCACCAAGACAACACATACATCAAAAGACCGGCACTGGAAAACAATGCGATTGGACATAGCTCAGTTGATAATTAATGTAAATAAAACCAAGCATCACAACATCAAACATAGTAATAATGCATATCAATATTAATAGCAATCATAATAATGATAAATAGATACACATATGCGTCAGAATCAGAAACATGACAATGTGGCAGACTCATTTAAACCTCTAGGAGCCAATACATTGAGGCGATGGATCCACATGGCCTCACTTTGCAGCAACAGCCGATTATGATCCCCTCCTCTAATTGGTGGAGGAACATGATCTACCATATGGTATCGCAAGCTAGCAAGACTGTGATTAAATAAAGCATACCCAAAATGGCCACCCTCTAAGACATGCGGCCGCTCGCTAAGACATGGTGGGCGTACTTATGCCTTGGCGAGCGATTGCTTCCCATGGCATCAATTTGACAAATTTGCATACGCATCTAGCAAGCATACACAGATAGCAAACGGGTCTGAATCAGGTTTAGTATATCCCTGTATCTCTGATGAATTTGATAATCCAGCAAAACTGGTTGGAATGATGGTCACAATACAATTGAACAACCTTGGATTTCAGATCACTAGAAGAATAGTGGATTGCTGGAAATTTCGATAAGTTCCAAGAACTGATTCAGTATTATGTGAAATGTTTTAACATCGGTCATTTTATATATGAGTTTTTAATCCTATACCACCAATAGATTAAATATTTTTTCTACACTATGAGGTATTTTTGTGATGCAGTTGGTGTTGGGCTTTTAATTCAACAGAATCTGCAGCCAGTATATATATATATATATATATATATATATATAGAGAGAGAGAGAGAGAGAGAGAGAGAGTAGCATAGGCCCGGCACTCAGAATCCAAACATAACGTAGGTGCCCTCCGCGTAGATATCAAACATACAGTCACAGAAGGAGCAGCGGCACTCATCAGAAGAAACACAATTAAGGCAGGGTTAAATAAACCTCTAATTTCAAAGTGAAATTAGAGGTTTATTTAACCCTGCCTTAATTGTGTTTCTTCTGACGAGTGCCGCTGCTCCTTCTGTGACTGTATATATATATATGTATATATATATATATATATATATGTTTTATTGAGTAATGTCATCCAAATCCATTCAGTGGAATGCCCAGAACAGGCTCCCTTGGTCAAAGTTCTCTCTGGTACACTCCACTGTGAGGCCTGACTGGGACCCCAACCACTCCATTAGTCATCCCGGGCAAATTGCCATGCCTCCTTAATGTTTTCATCCAAATCCATCCATTGGAAGGCCCAGAACAGGCTCCCCAGGTCAAAGTTCTGCCCAATATACAACAACCAGGACCTAGTATGTCTTCTGGGATCCAATGTTACCAGTCTGTGAAGTTGTCACCCAAATTATGTGATGTCATCTAAATCCATCCATTGGAAGGCCCAGAACAGGCTCCCTGAGTCAAAGTTCTGCCCCATCAGATCCCTTGGGGTCACAATCAGCTACCCCAAAACACCTTCCCTTTAGATTCCTTTGCTGCAGTAGCTCAAATCAGCTCCCTTACTCCCTAAAGTAGCTGCCCTGATCAATTCCTTCCGCCTGCACAGCTGCCCTGATGAACTTTTTCCTGCAGCTGAGCCTATCATATCCTACTGCAGCTGCCACTATCATCCCCTGCTCCGATCACCTCCACAGCAGCTGCCCTAATAACCCCTTACTTGCAGCTGCCCATTATACTCATCTGGGTGTTCTTACTGACTGACCCAGAGAGCCTTTAGACACATTCAGCAAGTGAAGTTCTGCATTGAGTGTCCAGCAGGAAGCGTGGCATATACAGTGTCTGTGGCCCCATCCTGAGTGTGGTGTGAGGCAATTGATGCTCAGCAGAGCAGGCCGGGAGCTCTATAGTGTTTAATTCTATGCAAGTGCCCAAGAGACACTCCCCAAGTGTCCCGGTCATCGATGGGGGATGCATATTGGAATTGCAGGGAGATCCATGCAAATTAATTCAGCATTCCTGGGGGGTAAATCCAGAATGTGGAACAGATACAATGTGTTGCCCTGAGCACTTTCTTGTATACTGGCTACGTGATCATTTGTGACTGCTGCAGCTGTCTGAAGAGAGAGAGATGGCTCAGGCATTAGACATACAGGTGCTCACTGCTGTAGGCGTTCTCTCCAGCATGTGACAGCTACGTATTATTTATACTACAGAGGCAGCTACAGTGATCCACTCCCATGCACGATGGTGTGTATGCCGGTCTGAGAGACAAAGTTCAGGAGCTAAAAACAGATATCTGATACCATATATACTCCTGACTATCTCTCTGGATTATTACTACTGCTCGGGATTCATCTTTATCCAGATCACAGGTATGCATAATTTTTTTATATTCATATTTCACCATCAGCTGGGAGTTCTGTAACGGGAGCTATAATCTAATAAATCTATTGACTATATACCACAGATATTAACCAATTGTCCATCTTCGGACAACAACATGGATGTGAACTGAGAGACACTATGGGCCAAATGTGTCAGGGTGAGAGTTTAGAAAATGTGAAAGCTTAGAAGTAAACTCTCACTCTCACCCTATTACATTTGGCCCTATATATTTTTATTCTATTCATATGATTTTTCTGTTAGTATCATCATCTTTTGATTTTTAATATTGCAATTGTATTTTATTTTATCTTTTCTGTATGTGTTATCTCACTGGTTTTGATATATTTAGAATATTTTTTTTTAGCTATACTCATACGGTGGATTGTGCAGCTATTCTTTATGCTTATATTTTGATGGAAGAAATTGACACATTCTTCTAATTTTAGTAGCAGCAACCCACCAATTATACTGTAGGTTACACAATGAGTGCAAAGTCAGCTTGTTTTTCCTGGGTGGTGACTGGTATGTTTGCTAATGGCAACAGCCATGATGAAGGTGTGTTGGTGTCAGGAACTGCGTCGAAAGATGCAGTTACACTAGAATTGGTGGCTATGTTATGATGGACATTCTGCTCAACCATACGGTTACTCTAATGTATGATGTGGCCAATGTCCAATTGATGGTGTGTCTTTTGGCCTGATTCAGCAAGGATCGCAATTGCAAAGCTGCATACAGGCCACTTTGCTACTGCAATCGTTACCATTATGCACATGCAGCAGGAAGTGTATGACACCCCCTGCAACAGTTGTGATCCCAGCACTGCGATGGAGGCTGCAGACTGGGATTATCATCATGACCATCAGTGGTCGATGGTCATGATGGTAGATGGCACCGGGCCTCCGGCCAGTTGAGTAATCCTCAACTTAGAAAAAATGGGATTTGCCCTCCAGCACACTGTAGCAAAATCAACAAAAAATACTTAAATCCTACATGATAATAGAGATTCAGAGGTATTAGTTACATACATTTGCAAATATATGAAGAAGCGCCAGGCCATCGTCAAGGCTCCTCTATACTGGCATCCCTAACATTAAGGGGTTCACGTCAGAGAAGCCTCAACTTACTCAGACTGGCCAGCTTTCCAGTCCAAAACACTGCCTTGATCAGTGCAGATCCTGGGCTGGCCACTCCCAGAAAATGGGGCACACATGCCCCTGTTTCTGGGAACACCGGCCACCCCCACACCGTCCCTTAAATACCTCAGCCTGTCAATCAGGCAGAGGCATTGAAGGGTCTGCATGCGACTACACAGGACCCATTCTGCACACGCTCAGATTCACGATTATCAGGAAGATGAGATCAGCAGTGCCCAGACCTTATTTCAAGCTGTGTATCCTATTGCAATGGCTCAACTAGCAGCTGTCATCCCTACATAAATCATCCTTGCTGCTGGTGTCCCTGATATTGAAGATAAAGAGAACCCCTATTCAAGTTAATATAGATCTTGCATTATGAGTATAAATATTATATTGTGGGGGTGCAGCCTTCAAACAACTAATAGTAATATTCAAAAGAAAACAAGAAAGGAAAAGGAGTTGTCCTATTGTGGCGCACTGTTAATTGGTGTATCATATTAAAAAATTACTTTTATTGGTTTTCAAATAAAACTTAAAACAGCAAAATATTAAAAGCTCATATATATATGGACATAAATTGTGACGACAATACTATTAAACTACATATACATTAAAATAGATATCTCGTCCTGTGGTTCTTCCCCTATTCACGTGATTTAGTATATACTATAAAATATCAGTAGTTATATTCCTGTACCTTTTTTGTAATGTTAAGTGGCTCAACATTTATTAAATTGACTGTACCATGAATAGCATCAATCAATATGAGCCCACAATTAAATATAGGTACTTACGTATACACTCCAATATTATCAACCTATACTGGCTGAAGTGTATACGTTTAACTGCTTATTATGTGATCATGTGGATATATTGCCAGTGTTATTATTAATTCATGATGACATCTTTATATACCCTCATTAATAAATTGAGACATATATTTTTTATTTATTTATAATGCAGTCTAGTAATAGTGATACTGCTATTCTTTTAGTATTTAATCCTGATCTGCTTTACTGTCTCTTTATTGAGTCAACCCACATGGATAATACAATACAATATCTTATGCTGTGTCAGCCTGTATATTCAATATGAGAGGGTTGATACTTTTTAACTTGTTTTATATCAAAAAATGTAACAGTAAATAACAATATGTTACTTATTATTAGTATCAAATCCCTCCTGTTATGTTATATTAAATCCAAGTGGTAGAGTGAGTATAAACACTCTGGAATGGTAAGTATAGCGTTATTACGGGACACATATATATTCAGTTGTCCCATATGAATTATATCCTCTTCAGAGTTAATATTGGGACGCTACTCGGCTATAGATAATGCCAGTTCCATCCCCCGCTTATAATAGAGACAAACAGCAGTAAATATATAGATTATAACCTTTCCAAAGTCAGTGTGGAGTCGCTGCTCGGCTATGAATAATGCCGGTTCCGTCTCCCGCCTTGATAATAATAGGCAGCAAGCTACAACCAACAAGGGTATGATTTGCGGATATGTACCGCTAACGCCAATTGATTCACTGGTACACACGTAATACACATATTTATAAAAATATTGTCATAATTTTCACTGGAGGAAGGAAACCACAGCGAAAAACGCTGACGTGCGTTTCGCTGGGTAAGTGCTTTTTCAAGGCTAACCCGATTGCCTCAGTCCGTGCCTCTTTATTGTGTTCCTCCACCTTTCTGAACTTGCCCTGTAGGTCATGTGATTTGAAGGGCTGTTCATTCATCAAAGCCGTTCCTATGTCTCCCGGCTTTATTCAAACATTTAATTAACCTATTCCAGTACAGATTCACAGAGACATATACCAGAATGTGATTCCCCAATATCAGAATTAAGCTGATACAAGAACTGGTGCAGTGGTTATTTTGATTTTTTCTGGTGTCCCTGCCCTGCACTCCCCTAGCTCCTGTCATTACTGCCCTGCTCCCCCCAGCTTCTGTATCCACTGCCCTGCAACCCTCCTAGCCACTGTCATCCATGCACAGCAACCTCCCAGCTCCTGTCATTACTGTGCTGCACATCTATGTCCTATCGTTACTGCCCTGTATTATCATCCTGTCATTGCCCTGCACCCTATATGCTGTAATTAATGCCATGCAACCTCCCTGTTCCTGTCATCATTGTCCTGCACCCCAGCTCCTTCCATCTCTACAATGCACCCCCCAGTTCATCTCATCACTTCACTGCACTCTCCCAGGTACTGTTCTCATTGTCCTGCACCTGATATTCTGTTGTCAATGCAGTACACAACTCAGCTCTTGTCATCACATCCTTGTACCCCAAATCTGCTATTGTCACTGTCTTGTATCTGACCAGCTTCAGCCATCACTGCTTTCACCCCCAAGCTTCTGTCATCAATGCCCTGCACCTTTCCAGCTACTGTTGTCATTGCCTTTCACCCCTATATTCTGTAGTCACTGCACTACACATCTCTTTCTGCCATCACTTCCTTGCACCTCAAATCTGCTATTGTCACTGTCTTGTATCTGACCAGCTACAGCCATCACTGCTTTCACCCCCAAAGTTCTGTCATCACTGCTATGCACCACTCCAGTGGCTGTTGTCACTGCAATGCTCTCCATGTTGTGCAGCTCCTGTAATCATTGCCCTGCACCCCCCAGCTGCGGTCATCTCTGCCTTGTTCCCATAGGGTTGCTGCTGCCCCTGCCTTGCACTCCCCCATCAGTGCCAAGTACCTCCCCAGCTCTTATCACCACTGCCCTGCACCCCCCATCTCCTGTTGTCACTGTCCTGCAACCTCTTAGCTCCTATAACCTAATTTCTTGTCATCGCAGTCCTGCACCTTCAGCTCCTATCATCATTGCCATGAACCCCATTTTCTGTTGTCACTGCCCTACAACACCATATACTGTCATAACTGCCATAAACTCTCCCAGCTGCAACCCCCAGCTAATCTTAGATGCACTCATTACTGCCCTGCACCCCTTGCTGCTGTCATACCTGCCCTGTACCCCTCAACTGCTGTTGTCCCTGCCCTGCACCTCCCATGTCTAGCCATCACTGCTACCAAGATGACTAAGCTATATGTATTAGACGCTAGCATTACACTTTTTCTATAACTTCTATTACTACAGTATGTTACTCTTTAGCAAACTTCTGGCTTCATGTGACTGATGAGTCAGTTATGGTATAAAAGATAGACAGTAAAAAGGTTGACAATTTTTAGATAGACAACAGATGTTTGAAAGTCAATAGGCCAACAGGGACAATATATTGATACACTAAAGGTTGACATGTTATTCTATCACTTCTATTACTATGTCACTTTATAGCATACAGTACTTCTGACTTCATGTGACTGATGAGACTTATGACATGGTGGTTCTTCTGTTACAGAAGAGCCAGAGGTTTATGTCTTGAGGATAGGCTGCTTGAATGATGGACTGGTCAGCTAATTGGAACATTCTGGATGCAGCATCATCTTGATGATTGCACTATCCATAATCTTCAGGGGCCTCAACCTTACCCTGGGATTCTTGAAGCTTTAACTCAAACTTTGAGATAAGATATGCATAAACTGATTTGACTTCACTGCGCATCACTCCCTCCATCAATACTACTCTGTCCAATGTCCTGTCATCACACACATTATCTTTCATATCTTTCCATTGCTTCCCTGCAATCCTCTTCCACCACCATCTAACCATTTCTGCACCCCTTAGCTCCTGTCAATACTGCCCTGCATCTCACCCACCTCCTGCCATTACTGCACCACTACATCCTGTCATTAATGCCCTTCACACCATGCCCTGTCATTGCTATTCTGCATCCCCCATGTCCAGGATGATCTCCTGCACTCCCCATGTCCAAGTCACTCTTCTACATTCCCCATGTCCAGGTTGCTCTCCTGCACCTTCCTCATCCTTTCATCTTTCTTCTGTGCCTCCCATGTCCTTTCGACCCATTTTGCACCAACATGTCCTGTCATTGCTTTTCTACAGCTTTCATGTCCTGCCATTGCACTTCTGCAGCTCCCACGACCTGTCATCACTCTTCTGCACTCCCTTTGTCCCGTCATCCTGTTCTGTACCCCCATGTCCTGTTGTTCCATTCATCACTTCCATGTCCTGTCATTCATTTCTGCACTACCCATGTTCTGTCATCTCTTTCTTTCCTGACTTTCCATATGCACTCCCAAATCCTGTCAACCTGATCTGAACTCCCATGTCCTGTAATCGCATTCTGTAGCTTATGTCCTGTCATCCTGTTCTACCCCATTTATGTCATGTCTTTCCATTATGCAGCCTCATATCCTGTCAACCTGATCTGCACCCCCATGTCCTGTCATCCCATTCTGCTCCATCTATGTCCTGTTGTCCAATTCTAAACCCCTATGCCCTGTTTTCCTGTTCTTATTCCCTATGTCCTTTTATCCCATTCTGCACCCCTCATGTCCAGTTAACACTCTTATGCACCCTTAATGTCGAGTTCACTCTCTTCTTCTCCCCCAATGCCCAGTTTGTTCTTTTGCATGCACAATTCCCAAGTCACACTTCTGCACCACTAATGCCCATTTTTAGCTCTTCTGCAATCCTAATGTCCAGTGCATTCTTCTGCACCCACAATGACCGTATTTTAAGGGCAAGGTGCAAAAAAATAAGCAGTGCACCGGACATTTGACAAATATGTCACTTATCTCTCCTTTATACAAAACAGGATGCAATACAATGCTCTTTCAGTCAGTTCAGGGTACTGCAGTGCTCACAAAAAATATACATGAAGTTCCACATAATGTGACAATGTATAACACAAAATTTTACAAAAAACTAACAAATAAAGCACACACAACAAAGAAAATAAGTGAGACTTATCTGTCCATCATAGTGTTGTTGCCCTAAACAAACAGGAATCCCTCAGTCCAATTTGTAAAAAGCATGCATATGAGTTCATACACAGATGATTAAAAAGATAAATACCACCATGTTTTAATGCATTTTGACTATATGTAGACTTAGTCCAGGGAAGATGAAAGGGAATACACCTGTTGATTGTGACTCCCAATTGCTATCCTGTAGAATTAAAACTTGCAAAAGAAATCTAATTACTTAATCTTATTAAGTATAGCTCAAATGCTCTATATTCCAATACAGCAAAAAGATTGTGCCATTGGACCATATGAAATGTTTTATGAGCATCCAAACAGGAGCATGGGTTGACAATTACAAATTTAGAAATACATGACTACTAAAGAGATATATAGTAGCTGTGCATACGCCCTTCACTGAGTCAAAGGAAAGTTTATATGAATTCCTGCACAGAACTTAAACATTAGTCCTAAACCCCCTATTGATATATTTTCGTTGATGTTACCTCAATGATACGATCTATGTATTGTTTATCTCATATTAAGATGTGGGGGAAGTGGTGCCACCTTGCTCACTAAATAGGTATGATATATAATCAAAGGAAGGGGAACAATGTGAGACTATTAAGGTGCCCTTCACTGAGTGTCAGCTCTTGAAAATCAAGTTTATGTTTAGTAAACTAGTCAGGCAGTATAGATTGCAATTTTGAATCCATGATTTTGGCTAGGAGTTCAACATCAGTATTGAACAGAAGTATGAGTCTGAGCTTAATTGTTGTAATCCATGGTTGGGATTTGGAAGCAAATGGAATCATAGAAAATTGGAAAATGAGGTGTGTGTCTACATATGATTTGGAACAATTCTTCTAGGGTGTGACTATACATATTTGCAATGAATACTTAATTAAATATTTTACTACTTTCCTATATCATTTTAAATATCTATTAATAAATGTGCATAATATATTTTTCAACATAGTTAGAAATATTAAAATAACCCAACATTTTACTGCAAACTGGAGAAATTGTTTTCTTTAAAAAAATTGGAAGTAATGCAGTTCTGCTTTTTACTTTTTGTTTCTATTAAAGTAAATGATATACAGTACATGATTATTATGATTTTATATGTATCTTACAAATAAGGTTATTTGGATGAAATCTTTAATAGAATCACAATTTCTCTTGTTAAAATTGCTGGAAGAAGAAGTTGTATTACATAATAATTAATTTAAAATGTTGCTAATATTTCTAAAAGTTTTTTGAGAATATTGGCATTTTGTCTATTCTATTTGCATAACATTTTGTTCTAAAAGCATTTATATTTTATTATTTATGCCTTGGCATTGATTCAGTGACATGCTGCACAGTAAATAATTTAAAATAAAAATAGCCATATTTTATGTCATTAACACACTTTCAAGAGTTTATTGGGATAACCTTCCTTTTCATGGATTCGCTCCAACTAAATTGAATTCCCAAACAATAAACACTCTGTATATCAAAATTGATTCTCTATAGTTTGCATGTAGAATACATTACTTTAAAGAGCCAAATCTGCAATCAATTTATTATACAGGGTACACATTCACACATTGTAAGCAGATATACATATTCACTATACTTACCAAATAGTGAGTTGCTTCCCGATTTGTACTAAGGATATTTTATTTGGCTCATTAAGTGTGAGCCCTAAAAATGTTTTCTGATATTTGTAAACAGTGGTGCAATTTTGTTGAGTAGTTAGATGTAAAGTGGCAATAAATTTTCAGTTGAGATGTGTGCCAACCCCTGTGTTTTGGTTTTGGTTCTAATCAGTCATCAGATTTTGGTTTGTTACTGGCAAAACCATCTAAAATGTTTTAGTTTTGGATCTGTATTTTTATTTAAAATTGATAAAAACAGCTAGAATCTCTAGGAATAGAGTGGCACAGCAGTGGTAGATAGGATGGCAGTTTAATATACTATATGACTCCATAGAAACCAAGAATAGTTTCATCAATCAAGAACTAAAACAGAGGCCCAAGGGAGGTGAAGTATGTATGCAGTGGAAGGCAAGGAGAGCAAAGGAGGATTGATTTGTAAGTTAGTTTAATTTTTTTTATTTCAAGGCAAACTTATATGGTAGGAGGGAGAGCATTACAAGTTTTAACTATAAATAAGCAGATAAGAGAAGTGGAAAGCATTGTTAAAAGACAATCATCCAAAATCCTGATGAAATTGATTGATTGATTGAATAATTAAGGCATAGTCATATAGAATAATTAATTATATGAATTGGTGATACTAGTCTGTATCTGCTCAGAAGCTACAGAATATTAGGCCTATATGCCTAGATGACAAGCTGGTAATGGATGGCATTGCAAGATACAAAAGATCATGAATGCCCCAGTAAATTGCAATAATATACAGTACACTACCTTTCAAACACCTACAATCTTGGCAAAGCCCATAATGAGACATGGTACAAGATGGAATTGTCCTTGGGCATGTCCACCCAACCATATGTTGTTTAATAAAAAGGATATGCACAGTTTAACAAACCAAACACTTCAGTGACAGGTACTTCTACATGGCTGAAGTGATTAGTTTGTTTGGGCCCCTACAAAACAAGCTACCAATGGGCAGCTAACAGTGTTGATAATGTTGGGATTAAGGCAGCTAACAGAGTTTTTGTTAATGATGCTCTTAAAGCAGCTAAGTTAACAGTGTTGTCAATAATCTTTATAGTGGCAAGATGTCATTGTCATTATCATCCTCATCATTACCCTAATCAGTGTTTACATCGTCTTCACAAAATATCAACTCATCCCTGCTAGAATCCACCATTACAGTAGTCGATGTACTCTGACGTAATTGCTGGTAAAGGTATTCCTCATTGAATTTATAGTTAATCTTGTTAAATATCATGTTTTCCAATTTTTGAGGAAGTAGCATCCTATGATGATCGCTGGCAAGGTTCCAAGCTGTGCTAAAAAATCTTTCCAAGTACACACTGGATGATGCTTAACTTAAGTAAAGCAAAGCTAGTTTGTACAAGGGCCTCCAATCGCCTTTTTTTCCTCCCAGTAGTCAAATGGAAGTATTTTTGTTCACTGTAATTAAAATAATCATCTACTTTTCTATGGATGGTGACCATATCAGATTGCATTATGGTAGAAGTAGCATTAATTTGGGCAACTCTTTTAGACCAGACCAGATGTGAAAATGTTGTGTTGACTCATTCTCATCACCAGTGGGTCTCTTGAGAAATCTCAGTTTTTTCCTGGAAGCCACAGTTTATGGAGAAACTAAAGGAGGAGACATTGCCGTGTCTTGTGCCACTTGATCTGACAACTTGCTCACTAAAAGCTCTTTGTATCACTTCAGATCTGTGTCCATTTGAAAGAAAGACACAACGTATGACATAAACCTAGAATCAAGCATGGTCACCAAAGTATATTGATACGATTTTAAGATGCTGACATCCCTTGAATCCTGGCAAAGTAAATAAAAAACATGATCTACAAGTCCAACATACTTAGCAGAATCCGCAATCAGTTTCTCAAGCTACTTCACAGGTGATGTCTTTGTGTCATGTGCCACTTGAGCTCATAACTTGCCCACCACTTTAGCACTTTGCATCTCTTAAGATTTGTGTTAGTTGGAAGTAAGAGAACCTTAGGATCAAGCACGGTTGACAAAATGTAGTAATAATATTTCAAGATGCTGACAACCCTTCTATCCTGGCAAAGTAAAAAAGGACTTCATCTACAAATCCAACATTGCTCCATTTCATCTCCTTCAGTTTCTCAAGCTGCTTTACCAAAATTATAATTAGGGGAATCACGTTACTCAAGCTGGCAGAACTAACTTCACATGTGAGAAATTTGTATGGTTTCAGCACATAGCACAACACATAAGTATTCTCCACTTCCCTGGACTGGTACATTCTCTCTATATCATGACTTGTTGTGTAGGTTTTGATGGTATTTTGCTCTTCCTACACTCACTGAAGCATATAACAGATATAATTCCACCTTATTACTGCCACTTGCTTCAGATGGTGTTATTGCTAACTGCTCTTTTCTTATAGCCATTACAATCTTCTACAATGCATTTGCTGAATGGCGAAAATACCACAACAGTTATCAGGCCACACACAGCATCTCCTGCATACACCTGTCATATTTCTTTAATTCTGCATCACCAAATTGATTGTGTGAGCAAACCATGGGACATGTTTGAATTTGCCCAGCTGTAATGCTCTCACAATATTTGTGGCATTATTAGAAATCATGAATCTCAAGGAGAGTTCAAGCAGGGTAATTAATTTTGACAATGACATCCTTTAGTATTTCTAAGAGGATGACAATGGTTATTGAAGACGTGATACAGAATATACAGTTGCCTGCCTGTAAATAAGCTGCAGTTGTGTGATACTGTACCTATTGCTGCTACTAAAAGTGATAAACCCATCTAGTGGGCTGTACCAGTCATGTAATCTTTCATTTGCCCAGTAGTACTTGTCCACATATCTGTGGTTAAGTGGACAGTGGGTATAGTACCATTTTGTATTCCAATAATTGATTTTTTTAACATCCTAGTATAAGTAAGGAATTGCTTTTGTAGTAAAATGTAATCTAGACTAATTTGGTAGTGAAGATACAGGACTTCAATTAACTGTCTAAAACCCAGTGCATTAACGGTAGATATTTTACACAGATCTAAAACCAGCATAGTTGTCATGGCATTAGTGATCTGCTATGTGACTGATTGACAGCTGTCATACTGGATTCCTCTTGCAAAGGATTATTTAGCAACCAATTATTTTTTTATACTAATAATAGTATTTAAGGTCCCCTTCTAGGATAAAGATCCACACCCAGCAGCAGCAGTCCTAGCACTCAATGATTCTTCTGAGGAATTCTGATTAGGGGATGACTCAGTTAGCCTTAATAAAATTGGATGCAGCACTAGCTCTACTCATTAGTGAGGTTATTGATGAAGAAAGTGTTGGTCGTGGAGATTGCAGGTGCAGGGATCTAGCTGAGAGAAGTAAGCTATGTGATGCTAGACTACTTGTTACTTTTTTAGCATAAGTTTTATGATTTTTCCAAAAACTTTTCATGAACATGCATCAGTTAACATAAGGTTCCTAGTTGGTTTGAGTGCCTACCTCTACTTATTTTGGCTTCACAAATGGCAGAGATGGCTTAAAAATTGTTGTTAGGATTTAGGTAAAAAGATTTCACACATAAGAGTTGGACCTTTTGGTCTTATGCACAGGCATGACAATGGCCTTCTTCCTATCATGGGAAAGAACTGCTTCACTGGAGTCTGACTTACATACACAACATCCTTATCATCAACATCCTCATTAATAGCATCAGCTACACACAAATCCCACTCACCCTGTTGCTCTTCTATGGAAGCATCCTCAATTTCAATGTTAGCATCTTTACTTGGCCTGCTATTTCCCACATTTGCAGAGTTTGCAGAAATTGTGGAAGGGGGTTTCTCAATGAGTACAGTATCAGAAAATTAAGGCTCACAAATAGCACTCATGGACACACTTTGTAATGTTTCAGAAGAACACATAGTTTGTTCTTCTGCCTTAAGATTTTTTTTAGCACTGATTTTCCAGTTTTCATTTTTTTAACACCTCTACTAGCATCTGAGTGAGAGATTCTAGCATTGTCATGTGAGACAGAAAAAGATGCATAACTGAAAGCAGTGACAGAACCAGCACTCAGAAATGAAGGCCAAGGCCTAAGCCTTTATTTACCACTGCATGCGGTGAGTGGCATATTGACAATTTCATGTTTTTCAGCAATCACCTTTACCTTTATTAGTAGTGTTTTCTTTTTCTTTAGCAATGTTAAATATTGTTTTGATTTCAGATGCCCTGACTTAATCTTTCTTCTTCCTTAAGAACCGGCTTTAGTAGATGTGTAAGGATTAGTATTGTCCTCATGACTGGTGGCATCAACTGCAGCACTAGTATTTGGTTACTGCTCCTGCTGTTCTTTCTATTGATCTTCCTGATCCATATCGACACACTGCACAGATATTATTAACATGGTGACCCTGAAGCTACTGTGCATTAGTCTTGTATCATGGTCCTGCCTGGTATTTACTATTCTGAAAAATCCCAAATTATTTTAAACACAAAAAATTTATTTTTTATTTTTTATAACTCCACACAAACTGTCTGTGACACTTTGCACAGATATTATTTACATTGTGACTCAGAAGTTACTGTGCCTTGTGTGTCTAATATCATGGACCTGCCTGGTGTTTACTAGTCTGAAAAACACAAATTATTTTAAACAATATTTTTTTTTAATCTTTTATAACTCTGCACAAACTGTCTGCCATACATTGCACAGATATTATTAATATAGTGAACCTAAAGCTACTGTTAAATTGTATCATAAGGTTCACTAGTCTAGAAAAAAACACAAATTTAACATAAAAATAAAAAGTATTTTTTCTAGTTTTTTTTAAACTAGATACCACAACAAACAATAAATGGATTTTTTTCTATAATACCTGATGCCAGCATCCGGACAGTGTTGGAATCACAATATTTTTGATGGTTAGTATCCTATCCCTCCCCCTGTCCTTACCCTAACCCTCCCCCCTTAGTGCCTAACATTAAACCCTCCCCCTAGGGCTTAAACCTAAGGTAGGAGGATGTTTCCATTTGTGGGAGCAAAATATGCTACATCTGTACATTATATATAAATATACTATATATATATATAGATATATGTGTATGTGTGTGTGTGTGTGTGTGTGCTTCATCATCAATATCTTAATAGAAAACAGAAGGTCTTTTGATTGCAGTAAAATGTAAAAAACATTAAAGTCCTATAAAATACTTTCACAAAAAATTTGCTGTATGTATACAGGCATTATTTTCTTTTCACGTATTTACTTCGCAGATCATAAGATAAATTACCAAAGCTCATTATGGAGTATAATCATAGTATTAGTAGTTTTAATATATTTATTTTTTCAGATTTGTTAAAAGCTCTATAGTATACTATATGCATATTGCATATTTTTCTGCAGACTTAATCGAGGCTCCTAATGTTATTTTAATGGTGTTGCTGTTTCTTGAACAAAGAATAAACTTGGTGCTGAAAGATGTGAACAATGCTCATTTATCTTTTGTTAGTTTCTAGTTTTAAAACAAATAAACAAAATCAATTTATTATTAAACTGTGGAAGTATTTTTAGTTGAAAATGTTGCATTTTAATCTAATAATCTTTGCACATTTTTCCTACACTTCCAACACTAACCTCATGTTCTATTAATTTTAAATTTGTACAGGTTTTTAATCTGTATTAATTTTGTGTTTTGGTTTTAGCAAAACTGCCCTCAAGGGTTTTGGTTTTGGATCTGTATTTTTTTTTAAAATAATAAAAACTGCTAAAATTTGCGCCCGTTTTGTTCCTGCAGTATTATTAACCTCAATAATATTTCCAGTCATTTCCAGTCAATGTTGACCACATCACAGCTCATACAATTCTTTTAATTCAGATTAGGCCAAAACCTTGCACTGAGCAAGGTAGCTGACTAAGCTAAGCAACAAAAATGTAAATAAATAAAATCTAAAATGTACTTTAATTTTTGTATTCCAAAGCATATTTAAAGGGAGGAGAGGTGTAGTATGGCCAATGGGTGAGCCTCCTAAATAATTTGATATATAATCTATTTCATTTTATTTGTGTAAAATAGACTTATTTGGAGTTTCCAGCTCGGTAGTGCAACAGTTAATTTTCCTCACTTCTTGTCAACCCATTGTAAATAAACCTTGGCTATAATTTAAAAAAAAATTCTGGTTAAAAAATGGGTGGCACAAACACGTGGAAGTTCAACTTCCAACATGGCATGTCTATGAATGAGAATGGCACTGCCGTGGCAGACAGGATGGAAGTTTTATAAACTATATGACCCAATAATTAAAACCCAATAATATTTTCTTTAAACATGAACTAGATCAGAGGCTGAGTGAGATGGAGTATGTTTGTTGATGAAGGCAGGGAAAGGAAGGAAGGTTTGATTGATAGTAAACTTTATTTCATTTTTGGATTTAGAAGCAAATTTAAAGAGAGGAGGAGGGGTAGTATGGCCAGACGGTCTGCCTCCAAAGTTATTTTATATATAATCTATTTTAATCTATACTCTATATTATGTCATTTGTTCATGTAAGATACTGATGTGGACTGCTACATCTTTGCCAATCATGCAACAAACTGAATCAGTATGTTATACTGACGGCCGCATGGAAGCCCAGCAGGGGTGAAGATCTTGACAGCGGATTAAGGTAAAAGTAATCCTAATCCTACCCGCCTAACCCTTCCTTAGGGGTGCCTAACTATAACCTCCCCCCTAGTGCCTAAATCTAAATCCCTCTTTCCCTAGCCTAAACCTAACTCTACTGGGGGGGGGGTCTAACCCTAAGTCCCCCCGGGAGCCCTAAAACCTAACCCTCCCCCCTGTTGCTGTTTGCACATGGTGCCTGGTTTACCCTCATTCGGTTTGCCGGGTGTTGGGCTCCCAGTGTAGGTATAATTACAGGTTTCAGGATTTTGACACCTGTCATTGGTACCCAGCCAGGATTTGACAGTCGGGAAGCCGGTGGTTAGCATTTTGACCATTGGCTTCCTGACTGCATCCCCAACAAATGTGCATGCATCATGCCATGTGATTACCCTTAGCAGCATATGCTATGCTACACTATGGTATGCACTGCAATCACATTTGTTGGCACGGGTGCCAATGAAATGTGAATATCCACTCATGGGCACAAGCCTCATTCCATGCATGGCATGAGTTGCTGCATATGCAGCAAATATGTAGCAGGACACATCTGTAGGCTGATTTGGAGTTTACAGCTCTGCATTGCAACAATTAATTTTCTTGACTTCTTGTCAACCCTTCTATAGATTATTTGGCTATTAATAATGTTTTCTTTTCTGGTCAAAGAGTGGGTGGCACAAACACACGGCAGTTCAACATCCAACAAGGCAAATCTAGGATAGACAATGGCAGACAGGATGGCAGTTAGTAAAATATATGACCCCATAGATAGAACCCAAGAATGTTTTGATTAATTAAGAACTACATAAGAGGCCAGAGGGAGATGTAGTATCTATGTAGTTGAAGGCAGGGAAAGGAAGGAAGGATTTCTTGGCATTAAATTTAATTACATTTTTGGATTATGAAGCACATTTATGATGGAGGAGGGGAGGCATTTACAGAGAAAATTTTCTCATTATCATCAATCCCTGCCTCAGTGGAGCTCTTTGGTGGTTCTTAAACAATTAAAGGGGCATTCAGGAGATGCTGTCTGAGGGCAAAATAATTTCCTGGACATTTTCTGCATCCACCAAACAATGTTGAAGATTTCAGTGGTTGTGGCAGTTTAACTTCTAACATAGCACATCTAGGAAGAGAATAGCCCTGCAATAGCAGACAGGATGGCAGTTTAATAAACTATATATCCACATAGAAAGAAACAAATAATATTTTTTATTAATCAATAACTAGATCATATGCCGAAGGTAGATAGAGTATGTATGTAGTTAAAGGCAAAGAAAGGAAAGAAAGATTGATTGACAGAAAATTTTATTAATTTTTTGAATTCCAAAGAACATTTTTGTGGGAGGAGAGAGCAGTTATAATTATTAGAAAAATCATATCAGAAAAGTGTAAAGGATTGGTAAAAAGCAAGCATCCAAATCCTAATGACTGTTGATTGATTGATTATTTTTTACAACTGGGTGAACATGTCCCATGTTTTGCCCACAAGATAAACTTGGTGGTTTTAAAAAAAAAAATGGATATGCAGGAGATGCTGTCTGTGGGCAGAAAAAAATCGGAATATTTTCTAAATTCATCAACTGCATGTAGAGTATTTCAGCGGCTATGTGCCATAATGGAAGTTCAACTTCCATTATGGCACATTAGGAAACAGAATGGCACTGCAGCGGCTGAAGGGATGGCAGTTTACTAAACTATATAAATGTTTGTCGTCTATGCAAAGACAGTCAGCAATGCCCCAAACAGTGCATAGTGCAAAGAAAAGAGGTGCAGAATGGAATTGTCCTTGGGCCCCCAACCCACCCTTATTTTGTATATTAAATAGGACATGCACAGTTTAACAAACCAATCAACACACAATTGCCACTTGTTGCTAAAGTGATTGGTTTGTTTGGGCCCCCACAAAACAAGCTACCAATAGGCAGCTAGCAATGATCTCTATGTACAACCTGGCTCTACAGAGGCAAGATGTCATTGCCATTATCATCCTTACCTTCATCATCAGTGTGTACATCATCTTCTTCATACATTAATAATTCATTCCCAATTGAATCCATTATTACAGGTTCCTCTTGACTTTTGACGCAATTACTGATAAAGGTCTTACTTGTGGAATTTTAGTTAATTTTGATGAACATAATCTAAACCACATTTTGAGGAAGTAGCCTTTTACACTAATCAATGGCAAGGTTCCTGGCTGTGATGAAAACTCTGAGTACAGACTGGAGCATGGGCAGCTTAAGTAAAGCAAAGCCAGTTTATGTAAGAGCCTCCAAATTGCCTTTTTTCCTGCCAGTAGACAAAAAGACTATCTAACATGCCTATTTGGATGCTGTCATTAAACAAATCTTCAACCATACATTAAATGGTGACCATATCAGATAGACTAGCAGTAGAGGATACCCTTTCATAAATTTTAAGCCATTATTTTAGATGTGACCAAATGTCTAAATGTTCTGTTGACCCATCTGCATCACCAGTGGGTCTCTTAATAAAGCTGAATTTTTTGCTGCCAGCTGCAGTTGCAGTAGAAACTGAAGGATGAAACGTCATCGTGTCTTGTGCTGCTTGAGCTGACAACTTGCTCGCCAACAGTTCCTTGCATCTCTTCACATCTGTGTCCTTTGGAAAGAAATAAATGACATAAGACTTAAATCTGGGATCAAGCACAATTACCAAAATGTATTGATCCAATTTTAGGATGATGACAACCCTTGGATCCTGGCAAGGCGAGTAAAGAACTTCATCTACAAGCCTAACATACTTAGCAATATTGCTTTATTTCAGCTCCTCTATCAGTTTCTCGATCTGCTTTTCCAACAGTCTAATTAGGGTGATCACATGACTCAAGCTGGCAATTTCTGAACTCACTTCCCAGGTGACTACTTTGAAGGGTTTAAGAACCTTGCACAACACAAAAGTATGTACTGTATTCTCCACTGCACTGGAGTAAGGTACATTCTCCCTATGTCATGGCTAGTTGTGTATCTTTGGATTGCTTCTTGCTGTTCCTCTGTTTGGACCACATATACCATCTCTTCTGTGGCACTGTCATTTTTTAAAAAATCTGCACCACCAAATAAATTGTGTGAGCAAAACATGGGACATGTTTGAAATCACTGAGCTGCAATGCTCTCACAATATTTGTGGCATTGTCAGAAAACACAAATCCTGAGGAGGGTCCAAGCAGGTAAGCCATTTTGCAATGACTATCCTGAGATTTTCTAAGAGGTTGATACTGGTACTGTATGTTTCTTAGTACATCCAGTGATACAGAGAGTAGCCTGACTCTGAATGAGCTGGCATTTGTTAAATGCTGCATCTGTTGTTGGTGCTGCTAAAGGCAATATACTCTCCCAGTGGGCTGTCACTGTCATATAATGTTTAGTTTGCCCTATTCTGTTTTTCCACATATCTGTGGTTAGTTAAGTGGACAGTGGGTACAATGGTATTTTGGAGTCCACTAATGACATTTTTTTACCATCTATGTACAGGCTGGGATTTGTTCTTCCAGTAAAGTGGAATCTAGATTAGTTTTGGTAGCGGACCTCAAAAAACTGTCTAAAACCCACTGCATTAATAGTGGATATTGGAAGAAGATCTAATACCAGCATAGCTGTTATGTCATTAGTGATCCACTGTACAACTGAGTGACATCTATCATTTCTGCTTCCTCTATCATAGGATTATTTTACTGTCAATTGTTTTTTTTAAACTACTACTAGTAGTATTCTTTTTGGTTCCCTTCTGGAATGAAGATCCACCCCCAGCAGCATTAGCCTGACTAATGCTCAAGGATTCTTCTAAAGAATACTGGATAGGTGAGGACTAGGTTAGTCTCATCAAATTGGATGCAGGACTAGTTATGATCATGGTTGAGAATTTTGATGTTGAAGATGTTGGTGGTGGAGATGGCAGGTGCTTTAATCTAGCAGAGAGAAGAGAGCTAGCTGACACTGGACTGCATGTTATTACTTTTTTAGCATAAGTTTCTGATTTTGACAAAAACTATTCATGAATGTGCTACAAATGATTTAACAGGGAGGAGGTTCCTAAATTGATTAAGTCCCTACCTCTGCTTACTGTGGCTTTACAAATGCTACGGATGGCTAGACAATTGTTCTCCAGCTTTAGGTAAAATTCTTCCACATATAAGAGGTAGATTTTTTCGTCTTATGCCCAGGCACGAAAATTACCTTCTTCTTATCATGGACTAGTACTGCTACCACTGGTGCCTCACTTACACAGAGAACATCCTCATCATCAGCATCATCATCAACAACATCCTCATTAGCGCCTGCATCAGCTACACAAATATCCCATTCAGAAAGGTCAGGCTTACGCATAGC
Source organism: Taudactylus pleione (assembly GCA_031769625.1). Taxonomy (NCBI): domain Eukaryota; kingdom Metazoa; phylum Chordata; class Amphibia; order Anura; family Myobatrachidae; genus Taudactylus; species Taudactylus pleione. The sequence continues at coordinate 5,993,013 of JAUIMM010000182.1, forward strand.
ACTCATGGACACACTTAGGGCTTTATTCAGAGGCGGCCATATGGTTTACGACCGCACGGCCACCTCGATGTTTGTCTAGTGCGCATGCACACGAGGGAGCCGGCTCCATCATGCGCATGCGTGAGACCCGCTACGACTGACAGTGCCGGTCATAGCGGGTCTCTTTCCAAAGGGGGCGAGCTGTCGATGTTGATTGACAGCTCGCCCCATTTGGAAGGCGGGCCGAGGGGGTGGCAGACCAAATGTAGGCATTCCCATGGGAATGCCTGCTATTTGGGGGAGGCCCCACTGACATCACTAGTGATGTCAGTGGAGAGCTTCTGGTTCTGACAGACAAGTGAGACCCTACCCTAGGGTCTCGTCGTAAGCCCCGATGGTCGTGATGGTCAATGACCATCGCAACCATCACCCTAGCAGTTGTTAGAGCTGTGGGTGTTAACCCACAGCCTAACGACTGAAACAGAGGCGGCCGGTCAGGATGCAAGTGGCCGCCCAGTTTCTGAGCGACCGCTTGCATCCTCCGACTGCCTCTGAATGAGGTCCTTAGACTCTCCTCAGGGATTTATGACATTTCGGAACACACAGATTGTTCTACTGGCTTAGTGAGCTTACTTTTTTGCACTGTTTTCAGTTTTAATTTTTTTTACACCTCTTCTACTGCACACTCTGTGTGAGAAAGGCTGGCATCATCATGAGAGATAAAAAAGAATGCCTCACTGACAGCAGTTGTAGAAATACCTCTCATAAATAAAGGGCAAGGCCTGAGCCTTTCCTTGCCACAGTGGGCTGCTTGTTGGCATGATGCCAAATTTATATTTTTAAGCAATAAAAATTCTCTTTATTAGAGATGCTTTTTTACCACTGTACCATCATTTTTCTTTATTTCAGATGCCCTGAAGCTTTGGTAGATGATGTTGAAGGACTAGTATTGGATTTGAAATAATGACTGGTGGCAGCAGCTGCAGCACTAGTATTTAGTTGCTGCATTTGCTCTTCTCTCAAATGATCATTATGCATATTGCATTATCAAAGAAAACACTGACATAGAACAAACAACAATGGAATTATTATTTTTTCAACTATTTTAAATTTGCAGCTCAGCTGACACTGAGGGCCTGATTCAGTGCCGGATGCTCTGACTCAGGGCCCTCCTACATGAAAATGGAGCATCCTCCTGGATGCTCGCATAGCTGTTGGTGACAACCCACAGCTTATGCGGGCATCCATGATGATGGTCGCAATGGTCAAGACCATCGTGACCATCGGGCTTGCGACGGAGACCCTGCAGTAGGTTCTTGCTGCTGCAAGCCCTGGAGTGATTTTGTCTCTATCAGAGCCAAAATCACTCCCACTGACATCACTACTGATGTCAGTGGGGCCGGCTTCAGACGGTAGGTTTTCCCATGGGAACACCTCCATCTGGCAGCCACGTCCCCAGCACGCCTACCAAAGGGGGCATGCTGTCAATCAACATCAACAGCATGCCCCCTTTGGTGTGAGACCTGGAGCGACGGCTACCCCGTTGCTAGCCGGGTCTCATGCATGCGCATGACGGAGCTCCCTCCATTGCGCGCATGCGCATTGGGGTAACATCGACCCACTTGCGAGCGTCCTGCACTCGCGAGCGTGTCTGAATGACCCCCTGAGATCAGTCACAGCACTTATATGTCCATGAATAAAAATGCACTAAGGGACAGTGCACAGACACAGTACAAACAACAAAATATATTTTTTTACTTTATTTCACAGCTCAGCTCACACTGCGTGGAAAGACACAGAGCTTTTATATGCAGGTGAACAAATGCACTGGGGACAGGGCACAAAAGTTGTATAAACACTTTTTTTTTACTTATTATTATTTTTAGCTTTTTTCTGAAAATGACAACTGCAGAGTCACACTGCTTATATAGCAGTGGGGTATGGAGTCACAGTGTAGCACCACTGTGTGACATTTAGACTAGTAATAATTTTATAATAATTCCTGCACTATAAAAGATAATAAAAAATGATTTGCTATCTGCCTGTACTATAAATCTAGTTTGACAAATATTAACAGTGCTTAACATGAAGGAGAATGGAGTGGACACAGCACAGCAGCCATTGGAGGTGGAGAGGATGGACACAGCACAACAGCCACTGGACACAGGGACTGTAGTGGACACAGCATAGCCCCTAGAGGTGGAGAGGATGTGCACAGTGCAGCAGCAGCAGGCTCTGGACACAGAGGCTGTAATGGACACAACACACCAGCAGCCACAGGAGGTGGAGAGGATGGACACTGCAGCACACCAGCCACTGGGCAAAGTGAGTGGATGGACACAACAGCAGCCACTGGACACAAGGAATAGAGTGGACACAGCACAGCAGCAACCACTGGAGGTGGAGATGATATAAACAGCACAGCAGCCACTGGATACAATAGCATAGACTGGAGTCAATGTAAAATGGTGCCCGAATCAACATGGGAGGGAATTATATAGAATACAAATCCTGCGGGATTTCAACTCTGGGATGATGACTTTTTGCCATAATTTGGAATCCGAGCTAGGCGGGAACACCTGAGCTGCTACTTAAATGCACTCGCATCCTGGATGTTTGCGTGGGCTCGATTTTCAGAAAATTTAAGTCTGCACATCTCTAAATTAAATGTTTCCAGTTTACTCCTAAAATAGCAATTGATTTAGCCTTATTCATTAATGATATTAATCATAAAGTGAAAGGATATTAGAACTGCCTATATTACATTTGATAAGTTTTTGTTTTTAATTTGTTTTGGGCTAGGCATCCAAATATATTTGTGCATAAAATTAAAAATCAACAATTTAAAAAAATTCACAGTAATGGTAAGGGGACAAATAGGTATTTTGTAAACTCACATTTGATGATTTTGAAACTATAACCTCAAGGGCTGGCCCCAGGTCTACTAGCACCCCATGAAAGAATTTTTGTACCCCGCCAACTACTACAAGTTTGAATACTGAATAAACAAATATTTTTTGTTAATGTGGGAATAGGTGACTACAAAGAATTAAACTGTCACCATGATCAGGCACTAATGATAAATAGTTACCATCAGTGCTACTTTGCTGTACTGTACATAACAGCTGACCAAAACAGACAGGAACAAATTGAACAGTTTACAACTCCAAAACTAGAGCCTGCAACTTTTTACAACATTGGTTGGCAGCTCCAAATGGAAATACATGTCCCAGCAAACACTGCTAGTTTTTCACAGCATGACACATTGCTCTAGGGCAGAGGTAGTCTGCCTCATAGTCTTCAGCTGTGGAAGAGTACTAACTGACAGGCCCACCGAGAGTCATGGTGAGCCCAAGTAAAGGGAGTGTGGCCTAATCACAGGAGGTGTGGCCCTGCCCCCTTCGAGAAAAAAAACAAAAACAAACCACAAGCAGTGCTGCACGCTGACGAGGGGGGTGCGCTGAGCACCCTCAGCCAGGTGCATAACCAGTGGGGGATATGATCAGCTTGATTGCTCCCATCACATGCATAGGAGACTGCTGTGGCTGCTTCATTGCAGCTGTGAGCAGTTTCCTAGTGCAGCCCAGCACACAGCAGCATGTGCTGGGCTGCTGTGATGAAAGAGGGGTGGAGCGGTACTGGACTGGGGCCTCCACCGGGCCCCTCCAGCAAGCCCAGGCCTGGGCAATTTGTACCAGCTCCCCTCCCCCTCTCGGCACCCCTGCTGACAGATCCTGCCATCCATCAGCTTGCCAGACACTCTGAGACATGTACTGTAACTCCAGAGAATCTAGATTGCAACTGCTTGTCTCCAAATACTGTACTTTAGAGCAATGTAAAATTTTCTTAGTGTAAAGATATTTACTCCTTGTATCATGATAGAGGAATGTATATACATATTGTGTGTATATATTCCTCACACATGAAATGACACTGTCATTTATCAGATAAGTTTAAACTGAGCATCAATAACATGTGGGAGGCCAGAATTGTGAAAAGCACCAAATGTATGTGATATGTACAAGGCTCCAGCACTGGATATCAGACATACACAGCACAGCCAGTGCTGAGATTTCACTGAGCCTTCTCTGTACTGCCACTGCTGCTTACCTCTACCCTGTGACTAGTCATTCTGAGGGGGAGATATATGAAAGTGCATTAGGGGTATTAGTGGTATCAGCGCATGTTAAATGCTGCTAATATCTTATCCACAAAGGATTAAAGAGGAGATGTGTGGTAAATGACAGGGACACTATGTGCCCCTTTCATTATTAGCCCTGCCATCTACAATATAGCATTCTGATATGCTAGGCAATGTATGAAGGATCAGTGGTACTGATCGTTCTGATAGCTGCAGCTATCGATTTCAACAGCTGCAGCTGTCATTGCCCTACCACTACAGCACAGATGCCACTGTCCCTGGCAGGGGCAGCTGCCAGGTTGCACATGAGATCTGGTGATGCTTGCAAGATCTCATGCATGCCCTGTGGAGCAGGCCAGGTGGTGAGACAAAGTGCATCAGCACTAGGATGATGTGCTGTGGGCTTTTTCAGGAATCACCAGAGGTGGGAGTTTTCACTCCCGCACTCTGGCAGATGAGATGTTCATGCATCTTGTCAGTAGTGCTTCCTGCTTTGCCTTAGTAAACAATCTGTGCCACTATAATACATCTACCCCTGTGTCTCCATATTCCATAATGACTATAAAGTTGAGGAGGAGCAGCATACACAGGAGGGATGGCATCTTTTGGCCTGATGGGCATACAAAAGAAAGAGGTCCAAGCTATTTTTCTAATGCACCAGCAACTGATATATGGGCCTTGATGAAATCTGTGTGGGTGTAGTTTGTCTAACGTGTGGGTTTGCTTATTTGTAGCTAATATATAATATATGAAAAATTACCACAGAGCTACTGTATAATCAACTACAAAATCTACATAGAGCATATCTGACAGTACTAAGAGCATGAATGCCACACAATACAAAGAGAATCCTTGTGACTGGCACACAATACAGAGCACATAATTCTGACAACCATTGAGAAAAGATGCACATAATTTTGACTGCCAGAGAATACAGAATACATAACTGATAGCCACAGAATAGAATAAAACATTTCAGTGTAATGGGTTTCGACACCCTGCACATAGCTGCCCAATGGAGCCCCTAATCCTAAATGGATGTCACCACATCCAAAATCAACAGAATAATAAAAGAAAAGCAGAAAAGGGGACACACAGATATGTGCTCATGAAATAAATATACTTATGTGATATAATCAGTCATATACATCCCTTGAATCAGAAGATTTTTAAAAAGTCCTCCTTTGTGTATCATGGACATGATTAATTGACCACTTTCCTCATCATGAAGTGTATGACATTCAAAAACAAATATAAAAAGTATAAATAAAATGAGATCACACTGTAATTAATTCAGAATGGAAGAGACATGTTCCACTCATAAAATGTAGCCCACACCAATACAGGAGCATACCCCACTCACAGAGGAACAGTGTTTGTTCCTATAAAGGTACCTTTAGAGTGGTCCCCAACCAAATGTGTTTTGTTGGAATGGGAAAAAGGTACTGCGTACCATGACTCAAGGAATGTATATGCCTGATTATATTCATAAGTGTATTTGTTTCTTGAGCGCCTATCTGTGTATCCCCTTTTCCACTTTTCTTTTATTAGCCGCAGAATAGAGATTATGTTCCTTAACCATATCATGCCCTCCATAGTCACATCACATAATGCCCTCTACAGCCTCATCACCCACCTGCAGGTACATCATGCCACCCGTGTCACATCATGCCCACCCCCAGCTACAATAGACGTGTCCCAGAAACCCTTACCTTGAAATAACATTATATTCCCACAGGGTGTAAATAATTAAATTAATATAATTTTGATGCCATTTTTTTTAATGTCAAAATATAATGAACTAATTTTGATAAGAAGACAAATAATTGAGCCGATTATCAATGCTGCTGACTGTAATAAAAAAAAGTTAGCAGCCATGGGCTCTGTAAACTGCTCCAACCACTTCCCTCTTTTAGGCTGTACTAAGGCATGTGAGGCTGTGTAGAGCTGCAGGGGAGGTGTGGCAAGGCAGGCTGAAGAGGGCAGAGAGGCTGTGTTGTTATTTCTGGACACTTCCCATCAGGTTGGCAACCTTTGAGGCAGCTGCACTGAGTCTACCTATGGGTTGACACCCCTGTGTGGCTAATCTGCTTGAATGGCTCTTAACCCAGCCTGATAAACTCACTTAAAGCAGAAAATACAGATATCACTGTGCTGTCACCACTTATCTAATTTAAGTAATCCCCTTCAAAATGTAATCTTGTTTTTAGTACTTTAATGAAAACATAATGAGGACTACCCTTAATCATCATATAGCAACGAAGATCAATTGATGATTATGAACTGATGAAGTTAATTACAGTCCATTTAAGGAACATTTCTTGTAAGTTTTCTGTGCTTACTCTGGACCCAAGCAAAACCTCTATGGGCGATGCATAGTTGTACATGAATTGAACACATCTCCACTTGGGACAGAAGGGGTGTAATTACATTGTAGTGGGTTGTCCTCAAATAGGATAAGTTCAGCAATGACATGTAAATGAAAATGCACATTATGCACAGTTGCATGTCCTTAAATACACCTGTTTTCAGATGGATCTGTGACACCTAGCATAGGACTACCGTAAGGGCACACTGCTACTTATGGTGTGTATTATGACAATAATACAGATAGGGCTGGTTAAGGAGCAGTGATATGTACAACTGTGTACATTGAGTGAATACAACCATGCAAGTCTGTGCATGCAATGCAGAAGCAATTATAAATAAATCTGTATCAGCATCAATGTCTGCACCACCAGAAATACTGTGATCCATATGTTTTCCTGTAAATCCAAGAACACTTGGGAAATAAGCATTTGTGAGCTGGATTCCACTGTTGAAGTGTATTCACATGCTATTCAAAGCCATAATTACAGTTTCTGACCCTTTGCCATCTTTGCCTCTTCCTCTCCTACCATCCTTTTTTAGAAATTATTCCTGCTAGAACCAGGGATGACACATATATAACTGGATTGCTAAGCAGCAGATGGGCTTTGTGATTGCTTTTATGAATTGGAAATAAATGCTTGGTTGTGCCCACCATCAACATTTGTAAAGGCATTTAATACATTCTAATACAATGTTTTAAACATATAATATTAATACTATTGTATAATCACATATTCATTGTAAATACATGGTGTGTTCTTACATTTTTTGACATATAAAAATGTAATCAAATTACTTGTATTAACCACTTGCCTGGCATGGACGTAATTTTCTGTACACACCAGGCAGTTCTTTATCTGTACTGGACATAAAATTTTGTCCAGTGTGATAAACATGAGGGCGGCTGCAGGAAGAGAATCTTCCTACAGCTGCTGCTCTCAGAGGGACCTTCTGGTCCTTTTGCTTGCCAGCAACCTGTCCCCCGTCTGTCTGCTGTGCTGCCGATCAATGCTGATCGGTCAGCAAAGCAGGACCCCCTACCCAGCGCCTGCAGACCTGAGCAGCTGCTAGGTAAAAGTAAGTTAACCTCCCCTCTCACGCCCCTGACATACCTGGTTCCTGTATCCAGTCTCAAATTGTATGTTGCAGTGTTTCCGATGTTCCAATGGTGGTTTCAATGTCCAGTAATTTAAAAAATTATTTTCTTTTTTACCAAATCTTAATATATATATATATATTAAGATTTCGTTAAAAAAATAAGTTAAATGAAGTGAATGTTCCTCACCTATTTAATTTATAAAAAACAGACAATTTTGGAGTGTTTTTTTGAAAAGCATGACCATAAAGTTGCAGGATATGTTTTAGCCTTTTCAATGTATTTTGTGAGGTACACCTTACAGTAAATATCTGCCTAGAGTTTTTGGCACTGTATAGTTGTTTATTATTTTTTGCAGCCAGACCTCAAAGCAATGTTAAGGGTCCTATAAGCTATGCACAATTATCTTTTGCTGGATATAGTGAGATTACAGTGCACAAAGTCCCTATTGCACTTTGTGCATGGTATCAAAGGGGGCTTTTCAGGACCCCTGAAAGTTCACCACAACAGGTATCAATTAGGCATTCAGCATACAGATAGCATTCAAGAGTGAAGAGTGAAGAGTGAAGAGTGTTAAGCCGGGTACACACATAAAGATTTACTGTACAACCATCCAACTAGTTAATTGGTTGGAATAAAAATCTGGTAACGTACGGTAGTATATGATGATCAGCAATTTGATCCTAAATGCCAGAAAACAGATGAAAATGGTCATACAGACAAGTTTGTTAAATGTTTGATCTAAACAATTTGTTCAAACAAAAGTTTTTGTCCAATTTTCTGGCATTTGGGTGCAAATTGCTGATTGTCATTTGCTTTCATACCTTATCAGATTTTAATTCCAACCAATCAACTAGTTGGATGTTTGGACAGAAAATCTTTAAGTGTGTACCCAGCTTTACTGACATGAAACTGCAGCTTGTGTAAAGTTGAGAATACTCTGAAGTTTATTTGAAACTTACTCTAACTATATAGCAGACTGGTTTACATATCATATAAGGTGTTTCCTCATTAATGCGTACTACTAACTGCAATTCTATTGGCTAAGCTAATTATTCTGTCTTAAGCCATTATCTTCCTAGTCACAACTTCTATGCTTATCTATACCTATGCTTTGAGCAGTACTGAAACTTGCAAAACTTACTACATTTCCTAAAGCATGCTGAAACTTCATAAAAATTATCTCACCACAAGATTATGTTGAGCTGTCACTGTGTGGGCATATATCTACATTATTCTGTACTCCCCCATAACTACTGTACTTGCTAAGTCTGTTCAGAAAATTTGACCAAATATAAAATGGAGTCCATGATCTATCAGGGCTCTGACTTTATTAATGGTAAACTACTTATTACACTTGCAGTGTATTCAACTGTTTACTTTAGCTGCAAAATTGTCTCCCAAGATAGAAAATTATGTTTTGACTGATCAAATTGTTTTATGCAGTCTTGTTCTCAATCATTGGACTTCACAGTCTAAAACAATTTTAAATCTGAATTTGTTTTAATAAAAAATATTTTTATTTAATAATCTGGATTTTCTTTGATTGGTTTGTCAACGGCACATTTCATTCAGTACCTTATTATTGTTGGATATTTTGATCTTACTTTTGATCTCACTAATTACAAATCTGTGTGTTGACAATATGGAATCAAAAGAAGTGATTTTAATATTACTGAAAATGTGTTTAATAATACCACTCAAATTCAAAGGAATTGTACATTTTAGACCTCTAATTAACATTTTATAAACTAGAGAGCATCCTGATCACAGAATAAAAAAAATCTCCCTCCAGAAATACTGGCAGGTCAAAAAAGTCCCTAGGGGAATCAAAATACTTTTAATGTAGAATTGATTAACAATACTCCTTTGATTTTATGTGATTGCTTATTACTTACAAAAAGAAAATGGTATAAAACTCTTCTTTTTTTAATGAGTATTTGAATAATATCAACATTTTCAGATATGAACTCATGACAGCATATAGTAGAAGAAGGCTGATGTAATATATGTGAAGCATAGAAAAATTATCAGGAATATAAAGGGCTTTATAGGTTTTATAGAGAAAGACCCCCTTCTCAACCAAATACTGTAGTGGGCATTCTTACCAACACAAATCTTAAGAATAAATCTTCATTTAATATGACCTATATTAAGTCATTTCATTGTCTGGTATAAGAAGACCTTAAATAAATAGGGATACATCTTAGAAAAAAAATGAAAATGATTAGACACTATAATAGTTAACAACTCAGAGATAATCATCAAACCTGCTGTTAAAGAATTGAGGGGGCATGGTCATTTTTGGCAAATGAAAATTTTATAATAAAGTTAATACATGTCTAATGGATAAAGACACTTACAGACCTTTAGATCATTATATCATGATTTCTAATAAATGCTAATTATTTGTAATCCCCCCAAACATCTTTGGTTTCAGTTATTCTAAACAAACAGCAATTTATTATTGTAGCAAAATTATACATTCATGCAACCTATATTTTTTTACTGTATATCCAAACTTTGCATTAAACCAGCGGCAGTTCTAGAGGCAGGCAAGCTGGGCTATCACCCAGGGTGATGTTGCCTGAGGACATGGCCGCAGTCACCCTACTATCACCATTTCGTTGAAGCCACATTTACCAATCAGGTCATGCCCCCTTAGCTCGGGGCACCAAACAAAAATTTTGCCCTGAGCAATGCAAATCCTAGAACTGTCTCTTCATTAACCCATTAGGTAGAGTCAGAACTTCTCCACATCAAAACTCTTCAAATATGCTGATACTTTTCTTGTGAAATCTTGTACACATCTACTTCCGATTTTAAAAAAATCCACATAAATTATAAATATCCTAAAACAACTTAGTTGGGAAAATAGTTTTATTTTTGCACAGTTGATGTCTTTTTAAATCTATAAGAGATAAAATGCCCATTTTTTTTAAAGAGAGAGTGATATAGATGATCTTCATATTAACTTAACATTTTAAAGTAAAGCTTATATTTTGAAGTATAACTATTATCAATTATTTTTTTTTAAAAGACAGTCACGGGGACCAGGGTTTCTACCAGTTGTCCCATTTGGTTTTTGGATCTGGGAGCTTAATTTAAATGTTATAAAATAGTTTTTTTTTGTGAGAACCTGGTCCTATATAAATTCTATAATTATTTAGGAAAATGGTTACCATTTCATTCATGGAAATACAAATTTGAAATTTTACATAATGAACATGAGAATATCCTTTTTTACATCTGGAAATGTATTTAATTGGCTTCAAAATACCACTTACTTCAATGCAGAAAATTGCAATAAATATTAGATGCCCACCAGTTGCCATGATCCAATATGAATACAAAATTATACCCATGCTTCAATTATGGTACCCATTGGCCTTGATACCAAAATATTAAGTATCAGGCCATATTTTTTATAAAAATCAGTCCATATGTTGACCAAATCAGTCTATGGAAAGAGGTTATCACCTCATGTTATTAGACAATAAAGCTCTTATCTAAGACAAGATGAACATGTAAACTTCCCCTTATGAACTCTTTCATTGTATTTTATGTACCCAAATGCACATAAAGACAATCTTCAACAAATAGCCTAAACAAACATAAAACACTAATACCTCATCCTCAAATCTATTATATGATCAAATTACAAATGAAACTTCTTTTTTAATATAAAAAGCATCCTTGTACTTGTTGTTCCAAACCAAATAAACAAAAAATGACTATCATCAATTCCAATGCTTTTTTCTATGTATCAAAGGAAAATCCTGTAAGTTAATATTTAAGACTGATCAATTTAAGTCAAACATGTATAAAAATAAATACAAAATATTTCACAATAACACTTGTAATTATGACTGTATATTCTACAAGAATATATCTGTAGGTTACAATATGTGGTGAAAACTTTGATGCCATATTTGTAATGATTTCAAAAACACATAAGGGGCAATTCAATTGTGGTTTTAGAGAAATAACCCCTGTATAAAGTGGCTGGGAGCTAAATCAATTGTTTTGGATTACTTACCTAAAGGCTGCATTTATGGTGGATTTTAGCTAATCCCTCCAGAGCAGAAATCCCCCTAAATGAAAAATTTGGGCTGGTAACAAGTGCTGGACACACATTACCTGCAATTACCTGCAGAGCACCCGGCACTTAGCACGGGAGAAGCTGCTTAACATGACTAATCCCGTGCATAAATCTCATGAATATGACCATTGTGACCAGCGTGAGGTTGCTAATGCAAACAATGTAATTAGCTTACTGCCACTTTAGATGGAAATTAAATTTCTCAAACAAATTAATCACCCCGAATGTGTTTTGCCATTTTTCTGAAAAACATAACAGCAATAACCTAAGGATCTTAGAAGAGAAGACAAACTAAATAGGTTGTTCCAAAAAACCCTACTAGATTTACTAACTAAAAACTTTATCAACTAGCAGATTAAATATAAATATAAATTTAGCTCTTTTAATGAAGTGATATGCTTGTATGCATATTTCCCTTTTATATCTTGATACATATATATTTATTGTTTTAAATCTTTTCTATTACATCATATGTAACTGTTAATCTTAAAATTCAATAGTTTATTCTATGTGACTTCACTTTGCAAGCTAAAAGTTATCCTTAATATCACTTGTATATTGTTTTACATTTCACCTATTTTATTTTATTTATTTCTTCACTTGTTATCCTAGGATAAGTTTGTCAATTTTGTAATTGACTACTATAGGAAACTTCTAAGAGAAATACAATCCAGAGTGTTTATTCAAAATGAACTAATGCTAATTTTATCCCAATATCGTCCCATAGATTCCCTTTATTCAATTATTTATGTACTAATTTGTGCTTTTGCAGACAATATGTTGTATGTGTTACATTTAAAGCTATTTTCACTTCATGTGTTCTCATTATCTGGTATGTCTTTCAAATACATTTATTTTTACTATTCACCCACAGTGTTCTACATTCATTCATTATTTAATACTAACATCTCTGTACCTATTATATCATCTTAATTGCCAATTACATCAATCTACAGACCTAAGATTTCAGCCTATGAATAACTGTGTAATGCACGCTCTTGAGGTCTTGAGAGACTATGAATTTGCCAGCTCATCCCTGATAGAGTATGTTATGGATAATGCAAAGTGGTATGCAAGTGCCATATAAATAAATGTATATATATATATATATATATATATATATATATATATATATATATGCAGGTGGCACTTGAGGCATCTTTAATAAAAAGTAGATAGACCTGTTCTGGTTATATCAATGTTTCAGAACTTTTACTTAATGCACTTTCGTCAGGATATGGAGTAAAAATAATAAGGGGCAATTAGAGACACCCAAACTTCAAATAGCGATCGAGAGTTTGCCATCCCAGACTGAGATGACTCTACTAGAAGAACAGCAATCTATTTGGGGTAGCCAGTGGATGCAGCAAAAGTGCCATTACAAAGGAGCCACCCATAGGGAGGGCCACAACCAAAGGAACAAGAGGGAGCATCAACAAAAAGAAAACCTGGTGTATAATTTGTCATCCAAAACCCTGAGTCCTATATAACATCAAGTATTAAACAAGGGAATCACTTTTGAACCCACTCAAAGACAAAGACACAAAGACTAGAAGTGCAAAGTGGACCTACACCTACAAGAACACTTTCAAGACACAACCACAGATATAATCATCACTCCTACTGACATATATTGCATTTTGAAATCCAATTTAACTTTTGATCCCCAGTCCACCAATTCATCTATTAAAACATTCACAAGAATGCTAGATGACTCTTTGATGCATTACATCAAACCCCCAGAGAATGCATTATAATGTAATAGCTGAGAAGGCAGCTCTCAATAAATTCGGTAATCGCAGGGACATGTTTACATGTCTGGCAGACAAGGAAGGTGAAATAGTTGTCCAGGATTTCAAGGATTGCAAAACTAGACTAGAAAAACAGCTGGTAGAAAAAACTATATATCAAATGTTGCCAAGTGATCCTACGGGCAGTTACAAACATGACATATTAATATCTGCCAGAAAGCAAGGACTAATTACAGCAACATTTTCAAAGTCCTCATACAGGGATATCCTGTGTGACAAAACATCAGCACAGTAGCTAAAATACATAAAAATCTCAGGAACCCACCTGACAGTCCAATCATTTCTGCCAGGGGGTCCCTGTACCAGCCAATATCCCAATTACTAGATATTGTACCATTTTGCAACCACAAATAATGAAACAAGCTATGCTTCTAAAAGACACTACCAGTTTACTGTTTCAATTAGCAGACATACAAGAAGTCTCTCAAGGTACCCTCTTATGTGTAATACAGTTTGTATACATCGATACCCCATGATACTGGACTACACAAGACATGCATCACTTCTTGCATGAAAATTTTTTATAAAGATTTTTCTATGCACCTATTGGAACTAATGTTCAAGAGGAATTATTTCTTATATAATGGTTACTTCTACTTACAAAAGGCAGATTGTGAAATGGGGTCCAATGTGGCCCCATTGTAAGCTAATGTCTATATGTTTCTCCAAGAAAGGAAAATGTTCTCATAACAATGAAGTTTCATGACATATATTGATGTACAAACTCTGTTAATTATCTATTTATGCTTTGGACAGGGGGAGATAAAGCATTTGTGGATTTGATAGAAAATATTAACTCTTCAGGCTTTGATATAAAGTTCACATATTTAAGCAGTTTATGGAAATGAATTACCTTGATGTAACCATTATCATAAAAAATGGAACTTTGGAAACAAAATGTACACCAAGCAAACAGATTACAACACTGTGCTGGCAGCATCCAGCCAACACTGTGCTGGCAGCATCCAGCCATCTACTAGGACATTTAAAAATGGCCTGTCCTTTTTGCAAATGCTACGGATGGCTCATCTCACAAGTGACAGAACATAATTGGTTTAAGAATTAAGATGGCCATAAACCTAAAGATTATCTTTTCAACCATCTAACTAATTGGCTGGTTGGAATGAAAATCTTGTAATATATGGGAGCAAATAACAATCGACCATTTACTCCCAAACACTGAAAAATGGATGAAAACAATCATTCAGTCAAATTGGCTAATTCAAATGGATTTAACCAGTTTGTCTGAATGACCATTTTTGGCATTTTCCAGTGTTTGGGGGACAATGGTTCATTGTCATATGCTCCCATACTCCCATACATTACCAGATTTTCTTTCCAATCAAGAAACTAGTTGAATGGTTTGAAAAATAATATTTAGCTGTATGGCCAGCTATAGGGGTGAGGAGTAATGATAAGTGTTAAGCTTATGCTATCACACCACATCTTGGTTCGGGTGCTTGGAACACACTGCACATGCAATACTTTAATCCTTCATTTACTTTATACTTACCTTGTCTCGCTGTCCAGAAGTAAAGCAAAGGGTACATTTTAACAATTTTAAATAATAAATAGGCATGCAAATTATATATATGTATATATATATATTCAAATCATGCAGAAGTAGGCAGAACCTGTTCACCTACTTCCCTGTGTCTGTGACATCACAAGTTGTAGAGAAGTTGGCAGGTGTGCTGAAAAAGTTGCCTGGTTTGATGAAAAGAAGGTTAGGTGTGTGGGACTCCATTTTAGTTGAACAGGCAAGTTGGATAGTTGGTCAGTTGTATGGTTGGAGGAAAGTTGGTCTGATGTATGGCCATCATAACACTTAGTGCATGAACCAAGATGTGGTATGATAGCAAAAGTTATAACACTGCTTCTAGCTCTTATCAGACCCCATAATCCGGCAAGAGCAGAATGGTAAATTCAAGTGAATATATTAATTAATGTTCAAGGGGGGTGATTGCAAGTGATTGGTGTGTGTGTGATCACTATACAGGGTTCCATATATACATTCACACTATACAAGGGTCCATTATATACACATCTACACTATTCAGGGGTCCATTGTATACATAGACAAACAAACTATGGTGTTTAAATACACAGAAAACCCCTGCCCAATAATGACATTTGCCATTGTAGAGGGTCATTCTACATTCACCAGTAAATCCTCCACCTACATTTTGCTAGAAAGGTACAGCCCAAATACTACTACATACTGTCACTATAAATAAAAGGTGGTAAACACTGCAAGCCATCTCCAACTGAAATCACTGTCACATGTGCTTCTGTATTGTATTATGCTGCTGATAACTGGAATGGAGATGTAATATAAATAATGTGTGTGTTCCTCAGCTACAATGTTTCTTCTTTCTTGAGAACTGCTGTCAGTCTCTACTGCTGTTCACTTTGTTGCTATTATACAGTCAAACCATGAAGTCATCTTCTGCAATTCACTGAGGTCAATTCAATTGACTTTCCGAGATCTCACTCTGGGGTATATTTAGGAAGGTGTGGGTTTTAGAAATGGAAATGTTGCCCACAGCAACCAATCATATTCTACTTAAATGTATCTAGCACCTTCTAGAAGATAATAGCTAGATGTGATTGGTTGCTATGGGCAATATCTCCACTTCTAAAAACCCACACTTTAGTAAATATACCCATGTGAATACAAACATGATATTTCTGTGCTGTCGTTCTATACTTCCTCATCAATGTGGGGTAAAATTCAGCTACAGGTCTGACATGATACATGTTCTGACAAAAACTTTGTCTTATTGCATTGACTAATAATGTGAATTGTCATTTTAAATTACAAAAGTGGTGTAAACATCCCTGCCCAGTGTCTGTCCCAGTGTTTATATATGTATCATCAATTCAAACAATTGCCTCTCATATATTACCTATTGTCTCCTCATGTTATGACAATTATATAGTATGTTTCAAATCCCCACATATATTAGTATGGTCATTGGCAACACTTTTTCAAAATGCCTCTGGGCACTTTATTAAATTTAGGTCTCATGTTTCACATCTGTTGGTACTAAGCTGAGGTACAGCTATAGTTGTTAGGTCCCTTGGCTTTTCATTCATGTCTCTGTCAGATAACCACTCATCATAAACACATAATTCTAATGAGGAGCTGTTATTGCCGCTGGCTTGATAAAACATATCACGTTTATCCACTGATCATTCTGTATTTGTGGGCTGTAAATTAGGTGCTTGCAATCTATCAGATTATCCCTCAGTCAGTGGGCACGTTGATCTCCAATTTTGATTACATTTTCCAGATGTAAATGTCTTTGCTTATCTTCAGCTAAAACACTTTGTTACATCACTAAACTGTTCTATTATACCGAATCAGTTTGAACAAATATGTCTAAATAATCATCTCATTAAAGGTATGATTTCATCCTTGATTGTTTTTCTATTGCAAAATATATAAACCTCCATCCCCAAACATGAGTTATAATGGAAGAAAGATCTATCTCCCCTCTCCCCCCCAGAAGAGGACTCTTGGTCCATAATTAGAGAAAGGATTTCCAAATTTTCTATATCTACTCTAGTTAAGTAAAATGCCTATAAAATGTATTTCCATTGGTATATAGTATGCAAATAGTATCCACAAGCAGCTTCTGCTGATTAAAATGATATGTGGCACGCTAATATTCTGTGTATGACTGTGGTTAAATATGCATGCAAACAGTTACGTTAGAGTGTCACATTTGCTGACACTGTATTGTAGCATTTCAAATGCAAATATTACTGCAGTCACACACAGAATATAAGTATACCGCATATCATGTTAATCAGCAGAAGCTGCTTGTGGATACTATTTGCATCACTTTGTGAATAAGATGTATTTGAAGGGAAAAATAGCACAAAAATGCATTTGGCACTACCAAGTCGCACAGCGCTCACTCGTTATATGTAATATGACTTGTAGCACACGGAGGATAGATGTATGTCACATCAAAATCCAAAAACACATCAGCATACAATGTAATTGATCTAAAACATCAAATACACACACTGAAGATATCAGCACATTACAACATTTAACAGATAAAAAGTATTCTAAAACATTTTCTCCTTACTTAAATGTGTAGTATATAGAAAATAAAAATTATTACATGATAACAGGTTTTACAGTGCAATAGAAAAGTAATAAAACAATGATCATTTAGTTAACAAGTTTTTCTGTCAACACCTGCATATAATGGTGTTACTAGCTTTTTTGAAAATTGTGTTGTAAACAAATAACTTATGCCACAATAAGGGCACAAACAAAAATATACAGAACTTTTTTTCAGCGTACAAATATAGAAAAAAAGTTTTTTTTTCTGCATAGAAATATACAGATATGTCCTTATTTTCAGCATACAAATACAACTGTAAAACATATATTTTACGATTATTGTGAACATCTCCTTTAAGGTGGCTGACTAGGGAAGGGTGATGAGCAGCTTGGACGTGCAGTACAAACTCAGGTGCAGGCCGTACACCTAGGTGGTGTTGGTGCAGGTGAAGGTTTTAAACTGCTACTGGTACTACTTGTTGCCTAAGGGAAGTGACTCATAATTTGGGCACTAAATAATATCATGTTTTTTAATTCATGTCCCTAAGAACATTGGTTTGATTTTGGTACATGAATAAAAAACTTTTATTAAAACTAAAGTTAGCATTAGTTTGTGCCTCTAGTATTCTTGTCATCATTTCAATATTCCAAGTTAAATTGTTATTATGCTTACTTACATTCTCATTTAGGCTTTAAAAAAATTGCATTAATGGCTAGTTGCCTGCTGTCACGCTTATGCAAATGCCTGGAGATTTGTGACAAGTGTCTCATTTGTGTGTCCATTAGTGCCACATGACGGTCATGGAATGCTGCCATGGAGGATAGGAAGGAAGAGGCAGCATCTGCACCCATATTTGTTGCCGGCTCTTGTAAGTCTGGGCTGGGTGGGCTTGGTGTTTGTGGCCATTGTGATGTGACTGGAAACATTTGTCATGTGAAAATTCCATCTTCTTGTGTTTCCTCAGGATGACCAAGTGGCTGTAAAGTTGGGGACTGAGGATCTTGAGTGTGTAAATCTAAAGGTATACATTAGGTAAGTATGAGTGAATAGATTAGGACTCTGGACCAAAAATTTTTTTTTACAAATCAGACAGTCCTCCCCTAAACAACAGAAATTGCTTTGCCATTCCAGTATACAGATGTTTGACTTAGTGCTTGAAAGGTAAACAGGTTGATGTATGAAACTTTTTACAAAGTCTAAAATATGATCATTTGTGAAGTACAACATAGCAAAGATGTATAGTAAATGAACACAAGCATTTCTCATGAAGAGTTTGTTAATTTTACAGTACATGCAGAAATGTTCATGTCAAACTTCTCCACTGTCACTTTTTACATCAATTCAAGACATAAAACCCTAAGTTTGAAGAAGATATTTGCCTAAAATTCAAAATGATAATTCTTTGCATTTTCATTACAGATACTCACCAATGTTTCTGCACATGGAGGTGTTTGTGGAATTTTGGACTGTTGTTTCTCCCCCCTAGAAGGTGGTGGTGGCTATCTGGCAAATTGGCATGCTGCAGATGGACCTAAATAAATGAAGCATGTGTAAATTGCAAGCCAGCAATGTATTTTGTCAGTTACCCAAGCACAATCCATAAAATATATTTACCTGGCTTCTCATCATCCTGCCTTAAGGGTGGGTGGCCTGATTTTTTCTTCCCAATAAAAATTTTGCTTGTAATGTTATTTTGTGATAATAAATCAATATACATTGAGGGAAAAAAACTTGTTTTAATAAAAAAAAATGCTAACATATGCAAGGACATTTGTATCAAACAATGAAATGAATCCATTGTACATTGTCCAAAACATTAGCAAAGCAGACAAGCAACTGTACTTAGTATAGGACTAATGTTTAACCTATTGCATGTGTAGACACAGTTGTAATGCATTTTTTTAATGGAACAAATAAATAAACCTGCATTTTTCTTTGTCACTACTAAAGTTTGTTTTGAGTTTTTTTCAAAACCATATACAACATGGGCAACAAAAAGATAATGGTTGTGTGTACATATTAATTTGCTATTCACATATCCAGATATGCACAAAACAATGGACATTGTTTGCAAAGTACTATGGTGATTGAGATCAAATTTAATTGAAAAAACCCACCGTAAAAATATTTAAATAACATTACTAAGGTAATCATTAGGTAATGACTCACTCTGTTTGGGCAGGGCATCTGTGTCGTGGTCATGCAGAGCCCAAGCCACCTCTAGAGGGATGATGAAGCACAATGGCTCTTCATTTTTCAGCCACTCCTGCCTGAAGGGGAAGCCACCACCAGTCTGCCTCTGGCACTGGACCTCTGTGGCCATTTTGTTTTTGACCTGCTACTTGAACTTGCTGAGTCACTTCTTGCAGACATCCACACTGCACTTAAGTTTCCCTGAGTAGTTGACCACCTCCAAAATCTTGTTACATGAGAGATTTCTTGAAACCACTTGTCCTTAAGGCATACAAATGATCATAATACCTCATCACTCCTGTGATGAGGGACGTATTTTCCTCAAACTAAAACCACACTCTTGGTTGTTTCCACTAACCACTGAGTCATCAACATCATCCTCCTCCAACTCTGACTCCAGCAAAGGCTGATAACAGAAATCTCCTCCACATCAGACTCCAACTCCACAGTCCTCCTGCTACCACTCTTCTCCATAATAACACAAGACACTGAACACTGATAAATAAAAGAAAAAATAAACCCTACAACTACACAAAAATAAAAATGACACAGGACAAAAAACAGACTTTAAAACCTAACAAGACTGCAAAAAAAAACAAGACAACTTAAACAACCAACCAAGTAACAATTGATTAGGATCTGTATAAACTCTCCTCTCCATACACTGTGCAAACAAAATGGCACCAATGCACGTGTTCTTGGTGGTTTGGGGGTGTTTTTATAAAAACATGTTGACGCCACTGGAGCATGTGCAAATTCTGACCAATTCACATGTGACTTTTGGTGACGTGAGATCCGTCAGATCCCCAGTTGCATTTTCTGTTGCAATATCAGTTGCAAAATACACCCAATTTGACTGATCTCGCACATGCCATAACACGACTAGTTACACCATTGAATGACAAAATGAAAGCAAACACGAATATTTGTAAATTTGAGATTTGTGTTGCTAAATGTTCCAGCTAGAGGGTGGGATAATGGTTTGCCATAAACGATTGTTAATTTATCTCCCTCTTAAGGTGGGTATCCACTTCCCAATTAAAATTAACTATTGAACTATAACAATATTGTTATCGCTCAATTGCTCATTAATTGTGCACAAATCGGGTATGAAAATGTTGGAAATGACCAGCGATGTGCGCTCCCGCTGGTCATTTCCGTCATCAATCATCGCCTGAACATGTTGGTCAATCTACTGATAATGACAGATTGACCATGTTCAGGGATGAGGGAGGGTGTCTACACTGAAAGACATATCGTTTAGTGTAGGCAATGCAGGGAAAGGGGGACAACTGTACGATTACAAAGTTGTAATCATACTGTCATTCCACTATCTGCTTGTGAATATGCAGCTTTACACAACACTTTTGAAGATTTTTTAAACATTTATTGTACTCATTCCTTCACAATCCTGTCCCAGTGATAGCTAATCCAACTCATACAAACTTTGGGATGCTGTCCTTTAAATGGTGCTTCATTCTGTTACAAAATATACAGTACTGTAGAGTGTTTGTTCCATCTTAGTTGCATACATATTACAATGTGCAACCTAACATTAATATACAAGTTTGATAGAAAACTTATCCATTAAGAAATGCAACATTCCAGAAATCCCCACAAGCCACAGCAAGGTACATGTTTTAATACAAATTACAAAACAACTTTAGGTTTGTAAGGTCAAAAAAACAGTAAACAGAAAACCAATTAAATAGTATATGAAATATAATTCTCATAGTTATTTTGGTTGTTCTTTTATGAGTGAAATTGGGATATTATAGCCTGTGGTTATATATAACCTGTAAAGGCAAACTAAAATAGATAAACAGATGGAAGAGTTAATATTGGATGTTAATAGCAACAGACAACTTTGTTAAAGCCTAAAGCAAAAAATCCAAACTGGAAATACAAATTGTTGATGTACATTCTAGTCAGCTGTTAAACATATTTTTACAGAGATTTTATATTAACTGTCTTTGCAACAAAATAAACATAATATGTAACAAACTATCGACAAGACAAGAAGGTACTGATAGTGTAGTAAATCAAAACCTGTTTGGTTTTAAGGCAAGTATTGTGCGTACATTTAGTAAAAATACTCAAGCTTACCTCAATTCCACTTCAACTGGTGGTGTGATGACTCAAGACCCAAACTTCTTAATCTCTGTTTGTGACTGCATCGCCAGATGGATCAGGGCCATTCCTCTTCTAGACTCCTCCAACCATGGCAAAGTGAAAGGGGACCCACCCCAGAACCAGACCAATATAAAGAAATTGGGAGTTAATTACTCTGGATCACTTCTCCACTATTACAATTTTGTCCAGGTGCCAGCACTTGTCTTTGCAGCATGCACACTCTCTCCTCACCCTTGGGCTGCAGCAGCTTTAATAGAACGTTTATTTATATTGGTCTGGTTCTGGGCTGGGTCCCTTGTCACTCTGCTGTGGTTGGAGGAGTCTGGAGGAGCAAAAGCCCTGATCCATCAAGCAATACAGTCACAAGCAGACTTTAAGAAGTTTGGGTCTTGTTTCATCGCACCACCGGTTGAAGTGGAATTGAGATAAGCTTAAGTATTTTTACTAAATGTATGCACAGTACTTACCTTAAAACCAAATGGGTTTGATTTACTACACTATAAGTGCCTTCTTGTCTTGTCAATTGTATCTCCATTCTAGATCCATTGGCTGGCAAGAATCGCACAAAAGGAGCAGTGTTATACAATTTTGGTTGTCAACTATTTATATTTGTATGCTCAATAGCACACTGAGAGTTTGCTTTTATATATATATATATATATATATATATATATATATATAACAACAAGAAGAGAAGGGATGCTCACATAAACAAATTAAGTATGAATATACTGTAGAACCAAAATGTGATACAGTCAGTGTTAGCAGCAATCTAGGTGCTCCAATAATCAGTCCCAGATGGAGAGGTAGATTGTGAATTTTCTTTCCTTCTCAGGGATATAATGATACTGAGTTCTTGTTGATCTTTGAATTTTAATGGATAGTGAAAACACCATTTTCAGGATATGCGATAGTTCTTTGTGGTTTTGCTGAAAGATACCCTTACACCAAAAATACACCCATTTTTATATTCTTGAGGAAGTGTTTTTATTATTAATGATAGTGGCCAATTGGCCCTCTTTGTTTGGGTGTATTTTTGGTGTAAGGGTATCTTTCAGCAAAACCACAAAGAACTATCGTATATCCTGAAAATGGTGTTTTCACTATCCATTATAATTCAAAGATCAACAAGAACTCAGTATCATTATATCCCTGGAAAGGAAAGAAAATCCACTATCTATCTCTTCTTCTGGGACTGATTATTGGAAAACCTAGATTGCTGCTAACACAGATTGTATCACATTTTGGTTCTACAGTTTATTCATATTTCATTTGTTTATGTGAGCGCTCCTTATCTTTTTGTTGTTTAGTTACTATCTATTGTGTATCTGTTTAACAGAGATATAAAGAGAAAGGTGCAGCCGTCCATTGTATGTTCTGTAATATTTTAGATTCCCATTGTCATTTCTAAAGGAATAGCGCAAAACAAGGGCATTTGTTTGTATATATATGTATATATATATATATATATATATATATATATATTTGTGTGTGTGTGTGTGTGTGTTTTAATGAGAAAAAAGGAGGGGGCGCCCTATAGTGCAGAAATGCTATTTATTGGTAAAAACAATAGTGCACATAGCAGGAGTGTTATGTGTACCCAGTAGTATATGCAGCAGCATCTGTTGTAGTAACCGTTGGAATTTGTTTTAAAACCATGTGGTATTCAGCACACACAGTTTTGTTTTAGGTACGGGAACTATCTGAATGTGTTCACTATTGTTTTTACCAATAAATAACATTTATGCACTATGGGATGCCCACATTTATTTTTGGATAAACAGTTGTATGAGTTGATTTCTGTCCAGGGAAAGCACCTTCGCTTTTGTTTTAAATAATTCTGGTCATGGATAACCCCTAGCTGTAAATGTATCTATCATCTCATTTAACTGTCAATCAAATCAGAGGTGTAACTAGAACTTTGTGGGCCCCATAGCAAATTTTTTAAGGGGCCCCCTAATGCAGATCTCCAACAGAGTGGGTAACTCTAATGCCACACTAGAGGTGTGGTTAGTGTTGCCTATCACTTCAAAGCATTAACATTCTCGCTCTATCATCTTCATATCTACTCATTATCTTCCATCATTGTCATTAACCAATATTATCATATCCAGCAACCTTTTTCAGTGTCATTATCCACTAAACTATATCTGTATTACATACACATATATATGTGTGTCTGAATATATATGTATATATATATATATATATATATATATAGTAAAAAAGGAGCGAGGGTGGTCAAATACACTTGCCAAAGCCGTCATGGTGCATGGGAACATGAACTCAGTTAGCCATCCAACAGCTCTTTCGGCGCATCCAGCGCCTTCATCTAGGACATCATAACTGACATATGGTGGCCGCACTTCCAGATTGTTTGGAGAAGGCTGCGGGTGCGCGCCTCTCCGCAGGTGAGTGAGATTGTCATATATGAGGTTGGGTATACATGCTGCCACCATATGTCAGTTATGATGTCCTTGATGAAGGTGCTGGATGCGCCGAAACAGCTGTTGGATGGCTAACTGAGTTCATGTTCCCATGTACCAGGACGGCTAACTGAGTTCATGTTCCCATGTACCAGGACGGCTTTGGCAAGTGTATTTGACCACCCTGGCTTCTTTTGTTTGGTACCTGACCGTCTATATGTACATGTGCTATTATGGTGAAATTTATCATGTTTTTTACTGCTATTTAACATTAATACATTTTGTTGCATTTAAATGGATGTGCTGGCTCCTTTTTTACTTTCACTACCAATGCTTATGTGCCAAGCACTCCAGCCTGTGGAGTTTGTTTATGAAGTGTGACCAGGACTTGTCTCTATGTAACATATAATATGCTAGTCGGCACCCACGTTTTACAAAAAGTTTTTAAAAAAATGTTTTCTGTTTTTTTTGAGTATTACCATCACATATTCGTGGTAGCACGGATGTGGCTACAAAACATGTGGATGATTTGACTGATTTCAAGAAATTTGATAACCAGGACATTTCAAGAATTTTGTTTTCTGCTACCACTAGCTTTTGACGTGGACAGCCCTTCTGAAGTGTATTTTGATTTATTGAAATTGAAAAAAAGAAAGGTGGAATTAAATCTCCACAGGCTTACATTATCTCAATACTACAAAGAAAAAGTTATACCCAGGGGCTTCCGCATCAAGAATCAACCCACTATAGGCAGAAATAATGTGGGCTTCTGTAAGCAATGGTGCCAAATTCTGAATGAATGCTCCTTCCAGTTAATGATACTAGTTATTGAACAAGTTAATACAGATTTGTTGTTGTTGGATAAAGAAATTCTTGCTTGTGAGAACGCTGGAATAGATATTCTTAAATCTGATACTGCAGTGGATTGGTTGTCCAAACTTGAGAGTGCTGTGAATTTATTTCATACAGAATTGCTTGCTTTTAAAAAAGGAAAATATAAGAGGGTTAAAGACGATTATAAGGAATCATGTGTCTATGGTTGGCTGCAGGGAAGTGATTCAAGACCGAATTGGAGAGGGGGTAATAGGTTTAGGAGAAGTAGAGTGGGTAGGTATTTTTCTGACATCAATACATCAGCTAGTGACTCAGATCAGTCTCAACCTAAGTCTTTTTTAGGAGGCTCGGTGACGAGGAGCAGACATCAAGACCTAAAAGGCCAATCAGAAGGGGCGGTGGGGGAGGTTCCCAAAAATGTAAAAACAGGGACAAGGAGCAAAAAGAAACAGTAATATTTAATTTATCTACATACCCATTGTCCGCTGCTGAGATGGCCGTTTTATCTAAAGGCCTTTCTTTTGTCAAGACTTACAAACAACAAGTATTTGAATTTGAGGTGGAGCTTTATCACTTAAATCGCTCCCTCAAACTCAGAGACTATTACAACAGACATACGAGTACAGCTATTGAGAAAAAGGGTTTTAAGCCTAAAGTCTTTTTGACCCTCCTGGTACTAATTCTTCTATTGAGACATTCATTAATTTGGTAAAAAGAGATACACTGCCATTTATCAGTAAACAGAAGATGTCGTATTCTAATTTAACAAGTATTGAGAATCAGGCATTGATGTCTTTGAATAATAATCTTGATATAATTATTCGTTCTTCGGATAAAGGTGGATCAATAGTTGTTCTTAATAGAACAGATTACATAGGAGAGATCAAGAGACAATTATTGGATGCTTCATGCTATAGGGAACTTAGCTACGATCCAACCTATGTGTATAAGAAAGAGATTGATGGGATCATCAATCTCGGTCTGTTAAATGGTTGGATTGATGAGTCTACAGGGCAATTTCTTATACAGTCTCACCCGAGAATACTATTGATATATGTCTTGCCTAAAATTCACAAGACTTTGGTAAAGCCGCCCGGTAGACCCATCAAATCCTCCATTGGTTCATTATGTCAACCTCTTTCTCAGGATATTGATTTATGGCTGCAGCCAGTTGTTCAAAATACTGAATATTACCTTAAGGATACAACTGATTTCCTCAAAAAATTGGATAGGTTAGGCCCTATACCTAAGGGCATCTTATTGGTTACTCTTGATATGACCAGTTTATATACTAACATTGATCATGTTGATGGTATTGAGTCTGTCAGGAGTTTAATTTCCAAAAGTCCACACTACAAAGGTCCTTGCGTAGTGTTTGTAGTACTGTTAATGGATATAGTTTTATGTAAAAATTATCTTTTATTTGAAAATTCTTTTTACTTACAACTCAGAGGAACTGCAATGGGGTCTAATATGGCCCCATCATATGTAAATCTATATATGTATATGTATGAAAATCAACACATCATGTCGAATCCTATTTTTTCAGAATTCATTATCTTTTATGTACACAATATAGATGACCATTTTGTAGTGTGGACTGGAGGGACTGAATTCCTGACTCAATTCATAGACACTCTCAATCGTTTGGACACCAATATTAGGTTTACATTGGCTTTTAGCAACATTACCATAAATTATCTTGATGTTTGTGTGTCCAATTGTGATGGTACATTGTCTACTAAAATTTATTGTAAGGAGACTGATAAAAACACTCTCCTTATGGCTGATAGTTTCCATCCAGCACCATTGAAGAAAGGGCTTCCTTTCTCGCAGTTGTTGCGAGTAGTACGCATTACCTCTGATACCGATGATTTATCCACAGCATTGTGGGAGATGGGACAGAGATTCATCGACAGAGGTTACCCAGATGTGGAAATTGATGATGCTATTTCAAGATGTTTGAATATTAGTCATGAGGACACATTGGTTACCAAACAATCTAAGTCTGATAAGGATTGGATGATATTTTCATCAACATATTCTATTGCCTCCAGACACATTCAGGACACGATCTTACGTCATTGGCATATTTTGCAGTCTGATGAAACTATTGGTCAAAATTGTATTAATAAACCTCTCTTTTGTTATAAGAGCAGTGAGAACTTTAAAGGCGTGCTTGCCAAGTCGGATATAGGGCCCATAAGGAATAAAAATTGGTTTCTCACTAAAAATTGAGCCTTTAAATGCCATGGGTGTGTCAATTGCCAATTTTTAATTTTGAGTGATCATTTTTTTGACCCCAAGTCTGGTACCAAATATGAAATCCAACATCATCTTGACTGTAATAGTCGATTTGTGGTATACCTGATCAGATGTCCCTGCAACTCTTTCTATGTGGTAAAGACCATTCGCGCACTTAAGGAGAGGATCGCTATACATCGGTCCTCTATTAAAAAAGCAGTTGTCTCGGTGGATCTCAATGCACCACCGGTGGCGAGACATTTTGCCACACTTGGACACACACTGAGAGAATTTAAATGCATGCCAATTGACCGTATCCCCCCCTCTGCGATGTGGGGGTGATAGGAATAGGGCATTGTTACAGAAGGAATGCTATTGGATTGACTGCTTAAACACTGTTGTACCCAACAGGCTTAATGAGGGACAATACTTGAATTGCTTTCTTTAAAATAACCTATGCAGTGATATATGGTTCTAGATTTTTCCCAGGTTGTTTAATCATTATTTGTATATGTGCACATTTGTTATGCTACATTCATGTTCTATGTTGTCTATGTGATTGTTTGTTTGTCTATATTACAATGTGTTTATCATGGCATCATCTATATCCCACTCATTGACTAACTCACTGAAGAGCGTTGTTTGTTATAATATATTCAATAGTTAATATTTATGCGGCTGTGCTTTTTGTTGCAGCATATTATCTGATGCATTGTTTGCTTAAACAATGCTGGTTGTTATTGTATTTGGTTGTCATGACACCCGTGATGTCACTTCCTGATATGCCATCTGGTGTTTCGGTTGTTTACACACGGAATATTGCACGTGTACTAAGCCGCACTTCCGGATTGTTTGGAGAAGGCTGCGGGTGCGCGCCTCTCCACAGGTGAGTGAGATTGTCATATATGAGGTTGGGTATATATTCTGCCACCATATGTCAGTTATGATGTCCTTGATGAAGGCGCTGGATGCGCCAAAACAGCTGTTGGACTGCTAACTGAGTTCATGTTCCCATGTACCAGGACGGCTAACTGAATTCATGTTCCCATGCTCCATGACGGCTTTGGCAAGTGTATTTGACCACCCTGGCTTCTTTTGTTTGGTACCTGACAGTCTATATGTACATGTGCTATTATGGTGAACTTCATCATGTTTTTTTACTGCTATTGAACATTAATACATTTTGTTGCATTTAAGTGGATGTGCTGGCTCCTTTTTTACTATCACTACCAATGCTTATGTGCCAAGCACTCCAGCCTGTGGAGTTTGTTTATGGAGTGCGACCAGGACTTGTCTCTATCTCTCTCTCTCTCTCTATATATATATATATATATATATATATAAAACACTTCAACATGGATGGCACTCCAACAACAGTCCTACAATGGCTCCAGTGCCTCCCGATAAGCGATCCCCAAGAGGACCCCGAAATGTATACAACAGTAGCGGTGGCACTCGGATCAATAATCAGCACACAGCAGCAGGTAAGTATAAAACTCCAACATTTCGGAGCGTACTTAATGCTCCATCTTCAGGGTATAGTACATATAAACAGATAAAGTCACTGACATTATAACACCACCACCACACCACATGCATCGCGGCTCAAGGACTCCGGAAGTGTCAGAGGTCAGGCGCTCAAGTGTGGCGTCATCGCCCCACATCTGTAGTCATGGAAACCACTAAACATAAACAAAATACCGTGGATCATTACACGGAGCTGAAGGATAAACTGTATTATAACACTACAAAGAGGGATCCAAAATGAATCCTCCACACAAAATAAACCACAACATACTGCAACATAACAGACTCAAAAATAACCTACATTATTACAGTAGTATAATGCCAATAGAACACTCCCCATTATCACCATATATATAGCTAATAAGGTGCTATGCAAAACAGTGTAATCCTAAATTTTCATTAATGCCCTTTGGGGCCATGGTCCCTAACCGATAGATCCACTGTGTTTCACATTGTAGGAGTTTAAGTGACCTATCCCCGCCCCGTATCGGTTTTGGGATATAGTCAATAATAATATACTTCATGGTAGCCACATTATGTCCTGCCTGAGCGAAATGTCGAGCCACCGGTTGGTCCCTATCACCCGTGGAAATAGCTGCAGCTGTATGTACTATACCCTGAAGATGGAGCATTAAAGTACGCTTCGAAACATTGGAGTTTTATACTTACCTGCTGCTGTGTGCTGATTATTGATCCGAGTGCCACCGCTACCGTTGTATATATATATATATATATATATAAATGCAGAAAGGTGCCACACTCTTGGCAATAATAACATGAGACTCAAGTCATGGCCATATTGGCAGGTCAACGTTTCAGTTTATAGAAGAACTTTTGTCAAGATAAACAAACATCACCGTTACATACATTATATACAACAGACTGTACCCATTTTGAAGCCATCAACCCTGAATCCAGGACTGCACTCCTGCCCGGCGCCTCAATGGGATAATGTCATCACACTTTCAGCATGTGCTAGGCGCATCCCAATGTGTCACCATTACCAAGGCTACAATGTGTAAACAAATAGCGGCACAAAGAAACAAAGTCATTTCAATCACTATACAGTACATGATTAATGTAATTACACTGGCTGAATAGGCTTTAACCTACTTAATTCATAGAACCTCTAGCAGAAAACCAGGAAATATGACAGTTATATATATCTAAACCATTATCTTAATGTCTTAAAGAATATTAAGGGATATTTAAAGAAAGTCATGAAGTCTTGAGGGAATCGGTATGATTTACCGCCAGACCCATGCCCAGCTATTCAAATCCCAACAGCATCACCCGACAAAGATGAAAATCCTGATCATCCCCAGGTAAGTATTCACTAACCTATTCTACCCCCTAACCCTAACCCTCTCTTAGGTGTGCCTAACCCTAACCTTCCCCCCAGTGCCTAACCCTAATCCCCCCTCTAAGTGCCTAAACCTAATGCCCCCTTCCCCGCCGCCTAAACCTAAATCCCCTGGGGGGTGCCTAAACCTAGGTCACCTCAGGGGGTGCCTAACCCTATCTCTCCCTCCCCCTAGACTAACCCTAACCTCCTGGGGTGGCACCTAAACCTAAGTCCTCCCCGGGAACCCTAAACCTAACCCTCCCATCCCCTGTGGCTATCCACGCTTGGTGCCAGGCATCCCTTCAATCGGGATGCTGGGCACTGGTCTCCCACTGTCGGTAAAATGACAGGCATCTAGATTTAGATGCCTGTCATTTAACCCTCACCAGGATTAAGCAGTCAGGAAGCTGGCTGTTGGGATTAGGTCCGCCAGCTTGCCGACTGCATACCGTCTTGAGAGCCCATGTGAAAATATGTAGAGAGGTGGAGTGTCTGATGGGGAGAGGGAAAGAGTTCCAGAGGCAGGGAGCAGCCTGGGCAAAATCTTGGAGGCAGGAGTAGGAGCTAGTACTCAGTTGGCAGGAGAGGTGATTTGCAATTTTTAGGCAAAGAGTGTGGATAGGAAAGTGAAGGGAGATGAGGTAGGATATGTAAATGGGAGAGGAATGGGTGAGGGCTTTAAAAGTGAGTGTAAGAACCTTGAATTGGGTTCTGAAGGGGAACCAGTGGAGGGCTTTTAGGAGAGGGGAGGCAGATGTAGAACATTTGGAGAAGAAGTTGAGCCAAGCAGCAGCATTGAGGACAGATTGGAGTAGAAATATATTGGAGTGAGGGAAACCACATAGGAGGAGTTTACAGTACAGTAGTTGAATCTGGAGATAACCAGTGATTGGATGAGGGTATTAGTAGCATTCTGGGTGAGAAAGGGTCTGAACTTGTAAATATTTCTGAGATGGAAATGGCAGGACTATGAGAGATACAGAATGCATGGCTTAAAGTACATGGAGGAGTCCAGGATATTTCCAAGACAGCGCATATGTCATCAATTGATAAAGCAATTGTGGGAAGTGAGGTTACTCAGGAGGGTTGGAAGATGATCATCTCAGTCTTAGACACATATTAAGTTTAAGAAAGTTCTGAGACATCCAGGAAGAGATAGTAGAGATAGTTGGAGATACAAGTTAGGAGAAAGGGGGAGAGGTCAGGGGAGGAAAGGTAGATCTGAGTATCATCAGCTTAGAGATAATTTTTGGAGCCAAAATAGTGGATGAGTTCACCTAGAGCTGATGTATAGAGGGAGAACACGAGAGTTCCACTCTCCATAGAGGGAGAACACTATAAGTGGAAGTGGGGAGGAAGACAATTCATGAGAAGAGAAAGAGAAGGAATTATTAGAGAGGTATGAGGACAGCCAGGGGAGGGCAGTGAGATATAGATCAAGGGAGTGAAGGATGTGCAGGAGTTGTGGGTGGTGCACAGTGTCTAAAGCAGAGAGTAATGGAAATTTAGCATGAAGGAGGTTATTGCTGACTTTCATTAAGACTGTTTCAGTGGATTGGAGAGAATGGAAGCCAGACTGAAATGGGTCAAGGAGGGAGTACGAGGTAAGAAAGTCAGTCTGTCAGTTGTAAACAATACACTCGATGAGTTTGAAGAGAAAAGGGAGGAGATAGATGAGTGGGTAGTTGGAGAGAGTGTTTAGATCGAGGGTAGGTTTTTTAAAAATGGGAGAGACATTGGCAAGTTTGAATGCAGAAGGGACAGTGCCAGATGAGAGGGAGAAATTGAGGAGGTAGGCAAGATGGGAAAAGGCAGAAGAAGAGAGGTAGTGGAGGAGACCGGAAGTGATAGAGTCAAGGTAAGGAACCAGATGAGGGCCATGACTTCCTCTCCAGAAACATGGGAGAAGGCTGTCAGAGCTAGTAGGCTGGGTCCAGAAAAGCTTGCCTCAAATGATGAGTTTTCAGCAAATATTTGAAGGTTTGGACACTAATACAAAGTCTTATTGTGCATGGGTGAGCATTTCACAGACTAGGTGCTGCCCCCCAAAAAAGTACTATAACTGTGAATGGGAGTAAGTAATGTGTGTGGATGACAGGCACAAGTCCCAGCAATGTTAAATATTTGCTTATTTGAAAAAAAAGGCCAAACACTGACTTTAACCAATGTGTTTCATTGACAGTTACCCCTAAGGAAGTCTGAGGGATGAGACACAGTTCCATCTCGATCAAACATGTTGGGTAATGTCGCTATTTGGAATTTTCAGATAATTATTTCTCTTTTATACTGTATATATTTAGAATATTTTATGTATCTTTTTTGTAAACTTTGATTACATTGTGCATCTTTTATGTCTTTTATGTCATTTAAAGTCTCCTTAAAATATATGAACACTAACTTTGCTGGGACTTCATGTGGAATTATTTTAAAGCATACAGATAAGCCAGTATTTATTCTAATGTTGGTACTGGTACATGTGAGAGTCTATAATAATTTATAGTGTTTATTTAAAACATACTGTATGATTCATCAGAAAAAGCCATTTTCCTTTACACAAATATCATGAGATGGAAGCACATTACGGTATACATTACGGCAGTTACAAGACAACAGCAGCTGAAGGATCCCAGAATAGGATACTAAGTCTGGACACTGTGAAAAAACGACAAACTGAAGATGCGTTGACACATACTATGTACTTGCAAAAATCAATCATATGTATTCTGTCAAACCATTTTTGGAAAATGTTTGTGACAGCAGTTTTCTGAACTTATAAAAGTCGGCTCAAAGAGGATGTACCTCTGAGAGCTAAGTGCAATTCACCACAGTGTGTGTTGAGTTTCCTTATCTTCCCAGCCGGCTGTAAGGAGAATTGGTAGAGCACAGGAGTAATGTTTTGCATACCGTGATCCAGGTGTAGGAAGCCTCGTCACCCTAACATACACTCATAGTTTATTACACTTATTGGTGGTGTTTTTCACATTATTGCACTAAGAGACACCCTTGCGTTTTGTTTTATTTCAGATTTTAAGGAGTTGGTATACACTTGGAAAAGGAGTATGGCCATCCCACACATATGGATTTTGTCTATACATGAAAATTGTTAAATTAAGCTTTATATTAGATTCACTATTTGTATACACATTTATAGCACCTGATTTGTAAAGCAAAGTCAAACATTATTAACCCTTTCTGATGAGAATGCTTGTTGAAGACCTGACTCCCAATTGGAAGGTAAAACAAAGGATACAAAATTGACTACAACAATCATGCTTTTTGATGTATATTAAAAAATTGCAGACAAGGGTAACACCCACAGTTTGTCTTAGCATTTTGTATGCTCCTTGTGTGTGATCCTATGCAAATTCAATTATACTAGCACTGGATACAGTAATAAACACAATTCAAATCAATTCCACACCAAAAGCACATCATCATTCATTGTATGTATGTTACTGCTGCTTGTGGTGGAGCCTTCATTATAAAAACTCATAACAACATATACTACACTTGATACTAGACAAAATGAGAAGTACTATGATCTACTACAAATGCAATCAATACTAAGTGATAATGATGACCAGAACATTTGCTTAAATGAAATTCAATCATGACAAGAAGCACCACAGGTGGTAGAAATCTACCAAACTCTCAGTGCTCATAAACTATAATTAATAACAACCAATGACAATTATCAGCAAGTGTTGGGAGTTTAGTGCAAACTCTAATATGAAATACTCAAGTGGTCTTGAAAAAGTTTCTGTGATTCAGAGATGAAACACGTTGACATCACCAGCTGCTATATCCTCCCATTGTAGCCTAAGACCTGAGACCTGTTTGCCCATAGAAAATACAAGAGTGAGCCGACTGTTGAAATACAGACAGCAGAGCTCCATCCTATGGATCTAAGTATATCAGCCGTTATAGCGACAATACTCTCTCCAAATATATCTACAACTAGGAAAGAGTGAGATTACCACTTGAACTGCTACAAGCAGCATCTGTGTCAGTGAAAGCATTCACTCATGGTGATACCCAAAAACCTGCTCAGAGGTCCTGCTATTAAGCTTAGTGCGGTCGACGGAGCATGTTATCTGTATTGAGACGCCATCACAGACAATAGGATTTATCTTCAATACAGGTATTAACAAAAAGACGGCTACATTTAACTTCTCTCCTAATATGGATTTATAGAGTATACTATCTACAAGCACACTTGGCACCTTATATCGAGAATTGAATACATTCAGCTAAATTGATTCTAAATAGCAACATTGTATTCACATTTTATGCAAGAACTTAATCCATTTATCTATGTTTTATTTTAAATAGTAATATTGTATTTGTATTTATATTGTTCAGTATATGTCACAATTGTGAGTATTTGACTGTTTTTTATGTACAAATTTATTTGTTTATGTTTATTCTTAGGTATATATTCTTAAGTAAATTATTTATGCATCAAACTAGCAGTATATTGACATAATTTTTTGCACACTGATATTGGTTAGCCATGACCACAGCGCAGTGTTTACGTTGGTTCCTTGAGTCAATCATAACAAATCCAAATTATATAATCATCTTATTCAGTTCTTATTATTCATTGTCATTACTTTAAAAATAAAAGGTTTAAGGATAACACCATCAGTCTGTCTTAGCTCATTGTATGTGAATTTTATCATCTGTTGTTTAACTTCATCAGCCTGGACCGCAGTAGGTGTTCATTACAGGATTAAAAGTATCCGAACTCTGATTTTACATATGCTGATATATGGTGACAATCTATATTTTGGCCAGGAGCTGCATCACCTACAAGCTTGTTAAATGCAGACACTTTAAATAAATTAATATTGGAGAGTGGAGAAAGGAATGGAGAAATACTGTTCAGCCAAAAAATAGGACGGTTGTTGCTGGCACCAACTGCCCTGGTGCCTGGACCACCATTTTAATCTTCTTTTTGTCATCAATGATTATTTTTTAAAATGTATTAATTAAGATTTATTGTATTTTGCAAATATTGTTTTGGTTATTCAAATTAGTTCCTGCCCTAGAAGAAAAAAATCACACTTTGCATACAGCTAAAAATTAGGAAGACTGCTGCTTACAGCAGCCTGGACTACTAATGGGTGCTCTTTAAAGGATTTAAAGTGTACTAACTCAGATTCCAGCCCATTGTGGCTGGGAGGTGCCAAGAAACTGGCAGTGGGACAAGTGTTAATTCACCTCGCTGCACACTGGCAACCCAAGTAAGCCACATTTGTCAGGGTCTAACAGTAGTAAATATTCTACATTCATCAATTGCCACTGCTTTCATTATTTATTTGTAATCATTTTATATTTTTTATACTGTTCCACTGAATTAAACAACAACCACAGTCATTAACAGGGGGCAAGAAGTTCCTCACTCAGGGTCTCTCTCAAAATTGAATCTAATATTTTTAATCAAATCTAATCCTTGTTTTCATGAATTAAAAAATGGGCTGAAACTCTATTTTCATCTCCATGTTTTAAATATCCATGTACTGTATTATATGGCTTCTACATATTTTATTTCTATTCTTAATACTTATTTCTTCTTTTCTACTATTCATTAATACAAAATCAATTCTTCTTACTCTAAACTATTTTACAGTACTATTACATTTAGAGGTTAATGTTTCAAGCAGTGAAATGAGTGGAAAAGTGGATCATTAAAGAAGTTGCCCATAGAAACCAATCAGGTACTTGATAATGCTACCTCAAGGAGTGTATTAGATCAAGCTATGGGTGATTACATTGCACATTGTCCTCATGTTGAGGATGCAGCACTATTCACACTGCCACATTGTTGCCACACACCGCTGAGGCCTCTATCTATTCTTAATGCAGACTTTTCAACATCACCAGTATCTACTTTAAAATGCAACTACCTCTAAATCTTCAACATTTAATATCTGCGTTTTGCACAAAAGGACTTTTCTTCCACTTATTGCTATTGTATTCTATAGATGTTGTAACTATTATTAAATTGCTGTGTGTGCTGCTGCTCTATCACTGAGTTTACACAGCCAGCTCCCGTTGGACAATATTGATGAGAAATAAAACTGCTGAAAGATATGAGGATTTATTTATAAAATTTACTGTAAAGTAAACCCCATAATGATATTAATAGTAATGTAGGAACTAAAAAAATACAAATTAAATAATTTGACCTAGTTTTAAATGAAGTCCAAACCAAAACACATAAGGGGCAAAATATACTAAGCAGAGGTTCTAAATCTCAGCGATTTGGTGGTGGTTTGGCTATCCACCTATTTACTAAAGCCAATGCTAATGCAAAACCACCATGAATAGAAACAAGATGAGCGGGACTGGTTCTCCAAGAACCGGACCCACCCAAACTTTGTTTTTTTCAGCTCCAGTTTTCCCACCTGACTCGAATCTGAAAATGAGGCAAAATGCGTCCTCCTCCCACTGTCAGATTCTCGCGGGTTTTGGATTATATAATGGTTCCTGCGATTGGAGCCATTTTCACTCTGGCTGTGGAAAGAGAAGCTAGCAGGTGTAATTAGTCACTGTCTTGGCCTGAAGGCTGCTGCTGCCTTGTACATAAAGGGGCTTAGGCTGCAGTATATAAAGGGGGACTTCCTTCAGTGGGTGCTGCAACTGCTGTTTCACTTGACCTGTCAATTAACTGTGGCTACTGCTATGTTGTTGTCCTGTCCATCAGGCTAGGGCTGCAGTCCATAAAGGGGTGCTGTATTGTCCAGGGCGGTTGTTCTGTTAATTATCGGTGCTCTTCCACAGTGTGAAAAAAGTAAAAGTAGTTTTTTTCTTTCTTTTTTTGTGTGTGCATTAGCAACTTATCAGCACTATAATTGTTCAGTGACATTGCCACAGTTTATTGTCCACAAATTTGTGACTCTGCAGGTGGTCTGTCCGCACTCAGCAGGGGTGCTTTGTTGTCCATGAAAAAGGGGTGCTGTCTGTGTTGTTCATCAAGGGACTGCTGCCTCATTCAGGGGTGCTCTTCCCCAGTGTCCAAAAAACTAAAAGTGCTTTTGTGTGTGTGTGTGTGTGTGTGTGTTTTAGCAACTTTGTTGTGCTATTATTGTTTGGTGATACAGCTGGTCAGACTGCAGTTTATTGTCCACATATTGTGACACTATAAGTCATAATGCAGAGTGTTATTCTTATTCATAAAAATCTTGTGACACTGTAAGTGGTAGCACAGTCTAATATTCAACTTTTCACTTCTTTCCTCAATCGTGAATAAATGATTAGTCTACATGCCGACTACAAGACCACAACAAAGTGCTAAATAATATGTGTTATATAAAACATAATGACATCATTGTAAGTGGCAGCGCAGTGTGTTACTATTTTCTTATTCATAAAAATCTTGTGACACTGTAAGTGGTATTGCAGTGTGTTATTCTTATTCATGAATAATCTTGTGAAACTAAGTGGCAGCGTAGTGTGTTATTATTTTCTTGTTCATTAAAAAATCTTGTGACACTGTAAGTGGTATTGCAGTGTGTTATTCTTATTCATAAATAAACTTGTGACACTAAGTGGCAGCGCAGTGCATTATTATTTTCTTATTCATAAAATATCTTGTGACACTGTAGGTAATTGATACCGTTGTGTAATATTTAAAATTGGTACAAATTGATGTGTGTGCTGTACCCCACTACATTCATGTCTGTTGATTTGGAGAATGATCAGTTGAGAGGAGAGCAGGGACCACAAATTAGTGCTGTAGCTGCTGCCAGTGCCACCAGTCATGACGATACTAATCCATCTACATCATCTACTAAATACAATGCCCATGGTCATGCAGGGATTAAGTCAGGGCATCTAAAATCAAGACCCAATATTTTACAGTGGAAAAGAAAAAACATCAAAGGGAAAGTTAGCTGCAGAAAGTCATAAAATTGTCAATATGCCTTTCACCACATTAAGTGGCAAGGAAAAGCTTTGGCCGTGGCCTTTATTTATGACTGTTGGTTCTGCCTCTTATGATGATGTAAGCACAAGTGAACATGCTAACATACAAATGAGGATGCTTCTGGCCAAGTGCACCAGGATGAGCAGGATATTTGTGTAGCTGATGCTAATAAGGATGTTTTTGATAAGGATGTTGTTTGTGTAAATCAGGCACCAGTGGAAGAAACAGTTATTGCCCATGTTAAGGAAAAGCCCATTTTCATGCCTAGGCACAAGACAAAAAAATCCACTTCTTATGTGTGGAATTATTTTTACCCAAATCTGGACAACAATTGTCAAGTCATCTGTACCCTTTGTAAAGCCAGAGTAAGTAGATAGGAAACTTAACCATCTAGGAATCTTCTCCCTTTTACGTCATCTGCAGTGCATCCATCAAAAAGTTTTGTTTTTTTGTGTTGACTCATATGCATCACCAGTGGGTCTTTTGGTAAAGTTTAGTTTTTTTCTCGGCAGATGCACTTGCTGGAGAAACTGAATCAGAAACCATCACTGCATCATGTGCCATTTGAGTTGACAATTTGCTTATCAACAGCTCTTTGCATCTCTGCTGATCTGTGTCTGTTGGGAAGAAGACCACAATGTATGACCTAAAACTTACATCTTAAATCTAACATTTGCTCTGTTCACCTTGTCCACATATCAGTGGTTAAGTGTACAGTGGGTACAACAGCATTTTGGAGGCCACTAATTATTTTTTTTTAATGTCCCTGTAGAGGTTGGGAATTGCTTTTCTAGAGAAATGGAATCTTGATGGGATTTGGTAGTGGGCATACAGGACCGCAATTAAATGTCTAAAACCCACTGAATTATTGGCAGATATTGGATGCACATCTAATACCAGCATAGATGTTATGGCTTCACTGATCCGCTATACAACTGGGTGACTGCTGTCATACTTGCTCTCCCTTGCAAAGGATTGTTTAACAGTCAATTGTTTTTTAAAGTACTACTAGTAGTCTTCCTGTTCCTCTTCTGGGATGAAAATCAACTCACAGAAGCAGCAGGCATAGCTCTCAAGGATTCTTCTGGGGCAAGGACTGATGTGAATGAGTAAAATATTTTTTGTAAATGCCTCCATTCCTCCCTCCTATATTTGCTTAATAATAAAAAAATGAAGTTAAATTTACTACTAATCAAATCTTCCTTTCCCTGCCTTCAATTACACAACCGTTCAAAAGTTTGGGGTCACCCAGACAATTTTGTTTTTTCATGAAAAACTGTCTTTTATTCATCAAAAGAGTTGCAAAATGAATAGAACATATAGTCAAGATATTGGCAAAGTTAGAAATAATGATTTTTATTTGAAATATTACTTTTGTCCTTCAAAATTTGCTTTCGTCAAATAATGCTCCTTTTGTAGCAATTACACCACTGCAGACCTTTGGCATTCTAGCTGTTAATTTGTTGAGGTAATCTGAAGAAATTTTACCCTACGCTTCCCGAAGCACCTTCTACAAGTTGGATTGGCATGATGGGCATTTCTTGCATACCATTTGGTCAAGCTGCTCGCACAACAGCTCAATGGGGTTGAGATCTGGTGATTGCACTGGCCACTCCATTACAGACAGAATACCAGCTGCCTGCTTCTTCCCTAAATAGTTCTTGCATAATTTGGAGGTGTGCTTTTGGTCATTGTCCTGTTGGAGGGGGACATTGGCTCCAATCAAGCGCTGTCCATAGAGTATGGCATGGCATTGCAAAATTGAGTGATATCTTTCCTAATTCAAAATCCCTTTTACCTTGTTCAAATCTCCCACTTTACCAGCACCAAAGCAGCCCCAGACCATCACATTACCTCCACAATGCTTGACAGATGGCATCAGGCACTCTTCCAGCATCTTTTCACTTGTTCTGCATCTCACAAATGTTCTTCTGTGTGATCCAAACACCTCAAACTTCAATTTGTCTGTAAATAACACTTTTTTCCAATCTTCCTCTGTCCAATGTCTGTGTTCTTTTGCCCATATTAATCTTTTTTCTTTTATTGGCAGTCTCAGATATGGCTTTTACTTTGCCACTCTGGCTAGAAGGCCAGCATCCCGGAGTCGCCTCTTCACTGTAGACATTGATATTGGCATTTTGCGGGTACCATTTAATGAGGCTGCCATTTGAGGACTTGTGAGGTGTCTATTTCTCAAAATAGAGACTCTAATGTACTTGTCTTCTTGCACAGTTGTCTACCGGGGCCTCCCACTTCTGTTTCTACTCTGGTTAGAGCCTGTTTGTGCTGCTCTCTGAAGAAAGTAGTACACATGTTTGTAGGAAATGTTCAGTTTCTTGGCAATTTCTCGCATGGAATAGCCTTAATTTCTAAGAACAAGAATAGACTGTCGAGTTTCACATGAAAGTTCTCTTTTTCTGGCCATTTGGAGAGTATAATCCACCAATGTGATGCTCCAGATTCTCAACTAGCTCAAAGGAAGGCCAGCTTTATAGCTTCTCTAACAAGCAAACCAGTTTTCAGCTGTGCTAACATAATTGCACAAGGGTTTTCAAGGGTTTTCTAATCATCCATTAGTCTTCTAATGTGCTTAGCAAACACAATGTACCATTAGAACCCTGGAGTGATGGTTGCTGGAAATGGGCCTCTATATACCTATATAGATATTTCTTTAAAAACCAGACATTTGCAGCTAGTATAGTCATTTACCAAATTAGAGTCTATTTCTGATTAATTTGATGTTATCTTCATTAAAAAAAACAGTGCTTTTCTTTAAAAAAAAAGGAAATTTTACCCCAAACTTTTGAACGGTAGTGTCGTG
Organism: Taudactylus pleione; assembly: GCA_031769625.1. NCBI lineage: Eukaryota > Metazoa > Chordata > Amphibia > Anura > Myobatrachidae > Taudactylus > Taudactylus pleione. The sequence continues at coordinate 6,034,050 of JAUIMM010000182.1, forward strand.
TACATACCTACTCCAACTCCTTCAGACCTTTTTGAATAATAAAAACATTTGTTTCCTGATGTGCCATGTTGGAAGTTGAACTGCCACTGCTGCTGCAACCTGTGGCATGCGGTTGCTGAATGCCAAACATGTTCAGAAATGTTTATAGCCATAGACAGCATCTCCTGCATGCCCCTTTAATTTAAAAAACATTTTCTCAACCACCAAGTTTATTTTGTGGCAAAACATGGGACATATTGTTCACACATGCTCTCCCCTTCTCTCTCATAAATTTTCTTTGGTATTACATTTTAGTTCATTTTTTGATTCCAATCAACCTGTCCTGTCCCTGCCTTTAACGACATACATACTCCAACTCCCTCAGGCCTCTTTGATTAATGAAAAAATATGTTTCCTTATGTGCCATGTTGGAAGTTGAACTGCCACATGTTTGTGCCACATACTGCTGCTGCTTAGCTTAATCAGTCAGCTAGCTTGGTTAAAATTTTGGGCCTAAACTGGATGAAAACAAAATTGTGAGGTGGTCAAAATTGAATGGAAATGATTAATGTTATTGAGGTTAATAATAATACAGGTACTAACAAACATTATGTGATTTTAGCATTTTTTAGTACATTTTTAAAAAAAAATACATATCCAAAATCAAAACTAAAAAACACAATGGGTGGTTTTGGCAAAAACAATCCAGATCCAAAACCCAAGGAGACAAAGATCGAAAACCAAAACAATGGGGTCAGCACACATCTCTTGAATAAAATAGAACATAATTGACTATCAAATGACCATCCATGTTTTATACCATAGAAATAATAGAATATAAACCCCAGATTTATTAAGCAGGGGTTTTGAAAACCTCTGTAAAACTAGCCAAGCCAACCCAAACAATTGTCCTACCTGTGGCAGGTAAGTGTGGGAGAAGCACTGCAGAGATAACTATGTTCTGTGCAGGCTTTGTTCTCTTTAACCATTTAACTGGCTAATATTATTTGCAAAAAATTTCCCCAAAATTGTTGTGCACTTATTGGTTGATTGAAGCCCAAGCATGATAAAAAGCACCCAGATCCCATGCACACCACCTCTCTGAGAAAGCTTATACTCCAGCAAAGCTGGTCTGATGGTGATGGTCAACTTCTTCCAATATATATATATATATATATATATATATATATATATATATAATTTTGTAAGATCCATCATGTAGGTGCGGCACATGCTTTTCTGAAGACAGTGCCAAATAAAGTAGCACTAGGTGCAGTAGAATTCATTAGCTGTGGTGCCAATTTGAAACTCTTGGAAATCAATATCGCTGGTTTAGCAACCAAAACAAAGCAGAGTGGCTCCATAGCATATATAAAGGCCTTTAATAAGAGAAAAGCTATAGAAAAATCTATGTTTCAGTCCTCACTGAGACTTTTGTCAAGATTGAATAGTATAGCAGCCAAAAACCCCTAAAATACATCTGTGAATAATCAATTAATTTGAAACAAAAACTCCCCAACAAAGTACAAACAACCCCCCAATAGCATGTTAAAAACATAATGTCTTAGTTAGTGACACAGGAGAGCCTATTAAAAGACAATGGAAACTCTCAATAGTCATGGTTACCTGGAAATCAAGGAATTACAAAATGACAAGCCTAATGTGGCCATTAGTAATGAGACATAAACGATCCCAAAGGCACAATCACAGGGGGGCATACGTTTAGCAATGTACGTTGATGTAAGAGGATTTATTTATTATTATTTTAATGCATTAATAAAAATAGTTTCCTCTTCTTGTTTTAATTTGTTATTCTATTTATTTTTGTACTTTATTTCTATTCTTTTGAAATTTTCTATAAAAAAGTATGCTTATGGATGGATATATATTAAAAAAAAAGTATGCTTATGGATGGATATATATATATATATATTTTTTTTTTTTTCATTTCACTTTTCTTAGAGACTTTTAAATTCTGTAATTCTGTAATTTCAGGCTCTCTGACCAGCCTCCTGTGAAATAGAGCATGGATTAACAAAATCATGCATGAAAGCAATGTAGGTGTTATGGCTTTTTTCCATGTGTGAATATGTGTGTCCCACAGTGCAAGCTAGTCATTTAAGTCAACGGGATATAAATATTATGAAAAAAGTGCTGTTCACATTGTTTCATTTTATTATTTATCAATGTTTAATGACATACAATAACAGACAGTGCAACTGGGGGAGGATTAATTTTGTCTACATGAATGTGATTATATGCACAATGCATCTAATGCTCTACACCAGGGGTAGGAAACCTGTGGCACTTTAGCTACTGTGGAAATATACATCCCAGCATGCCCTTGCACAGTTCTTACATGCCCTTACAGCAATAATGTGTCAGGGGATGCAGGGATGTGCAGCTGGACTGCCACAGGTTGCCTACCCCTGTTCTACACCATGATTATGGAAGCACTTGCTATACATTTTGTCACAATATATGATATATTAGTCAGAAACAGAAGTCATATTGATGACAAAAATAAATATTGACAGGTGGCATATTCATTCTCCCTTTAATTACATATATTAATTATAAATATAATGTATATTGTGTTATGTTAGTCTTCTACAACCTGCCCTTTGTTTTGTTCATGTTATTTTGTACATTTATGTGAATTCTATGTATCATCTCGGGGAAAAAATTACTGTTACAATAAATGTAACTACAATTTCCTATAAGTAATAATATATTAAATTTTAATATTATTACTAATAAAAATAATAATTTACTACATTATTGTGAATGCATATGTAATTAATTCTATTGAGTTGAATAATAAAGGTAATTTAAAATTATGATACATATTTAGGCCACCCTATAAGAAAATAGCGATGTGTGGGTTTGGTTCCCTGAGGATCCGAGGCAGATACGAGTCGGCTTGGGTTTTCCTGCCTGACTCGGATCTGAAAATGAGGCAAAACGTCATCATCCCGCTGTCGAATTCTCATGGGTTTTGTATTCTATAAAAGTCCCACGATTCACCACCATTTTTCATTCTGGCTGTTGAGAGTGAAGAGGGAGGGAGCTGGGAGCTATGCTGTGCTGTTGTGTTGTGTTACTGTTCATTGCACGCTGATGCTGTGCAAAGGGGCTGGGTACTGTTGTCCATAAGGATTGGCTGACTGATGTCTTCTATAGAGGGGCTGGCTGGCTGGCTGTTGTCATGTCCATAGGGGCTGTCTGGCTGTCATTGTCCTGTCCATAGGGGCAGGTTGTTGTACTTGTCCTGTCCATAGGGGCTAGTAGGCTGTAGTACTGTGTTGTCCAGGGGGTGCTTTGTCCTTCAGTGGTGCTCTTCTCCCACCCCCAGTGTGAAAAAAATAGTGTTAGCCACACTTGTCATCAGTGCAGGGGTGCTGTGATGCTGTATGTTAAGGGGCTGCTGCCTCTTTTCAAGGGTTCACCCCAATGTTAAAAAAATATAAAATAAACATATTTTTTGTGTGGTGTGTTAGCCACACCTGTCATAGGCGTAGGTGCGCAGGGGTGCTGTGTTGCTGTCTGTTGAGGGGCTGCTGGTGAAAAAAACAAAACATTTTTTGTGTGTGTGTCATGGTGTCAGCCACACCTAGCTGTCACTGTCATCAATGTAGCTGCACAGGGGTGCTGTGCTCCTGTCTGTTGAGGGGCTGCTGCCCAAAGTTATAAAAATAAAGCCAAAAAAATTTTTTGTATGTGTAGTGAGTATGGAGGACAGTCACATCCGGAGAGCAGGATCCACATACCAGTCTTGTAGCTGCTGGCAGCAGTCATGATGATGATGCAAGGCCGTCGACATCATCTATGAAGGCCGATGTACCAGGGCTTAAATCAGGCCAAAAAGTCAGGCTAAAAAAATAAACTTTTACCCTGTTAAAGCAAAAAAAAGTAAAGCTAAGTCAGCTTTAGAGAAACAAAAAATTGGCAATATGCCATTCACTACACGAAGTGGCATGGAAAGGATAAGGCATTGGCATATGACTGATGGTTCAAGTGATAATTTAAGCCCCTCTGCTTTTAGGAGAGGTACAAAAAAAATTACAATTGTTAAGATGAGTAAGACACCGGAACCAACTGTGTGCTTGGAAAAATCAGAAATCCCAGAGGAGTGTCCAAGTGTGTCTGCAGTTGCCATGTGTGAGCCTGACCTTACTAATACTGTACTTGAAAAGGATGCTCCTTCCACCATTTGAGTGCCTTCTGACATAGAAATCGATGATGCTTCTGTGGAATTGCACGAGGAGGATGAGGAGGTTATTTATGTAGTTGGTGATAACAACAAGGATTATGAGGATGTTGATGATGATGAGGATGTTGATGGTGAGGATGTTTATGTAAAAACTGTATATCAGGCAACAGTTGTTGCCCATGTTGGGAAAAATCTCATTGTTGCCATGCCTTGGTAAAGGACCAAAAATCCTCTTCTCATGTGTGGAATTATTACCACCCAAATCCGGACAACCTTTGCCAAGCCATTTGTAACCGTTGCCAAGTAACAGTGAGTAGAGGACTATATCTATCTTGGCACCTCCTCCCTGTTATGTCACTTGAAGCTCAGGGAAATCATTGCAAAATGTCTTACCCCACTTGGACTCTCCTCGGGATTTGTGATTTCTGATAATGCCAGTAATATTGTGTGAGCATTACATGTGGGTGAATTAAATCTCATCCCATGTGTTGCTCACACAATTAATCTGGTGGTGCAACATTTTTTTAAAAAAAGACAGGGGCATGCAGGAGAAGCTCTCAGTGGCACAAAAGATTTCTGGACATTTTTGACTTTCAGCAACTGCGTGTCAAAGATTTCAGCACCAGCAAGAACTGTTGAATTTGCCCTGCCATCAGCTGAAGCAAGAGGTAGTAACTAAGTGGAATTCTGACATCTGTATGCTTCAGGGGATGGAGGAGCAGAAAAAGGCCATCCAATGCTACACTATGGCCTGTGACATAGGGAGAGTAGCAGGAATGCACCTTATTCAAGTGCAGTGGAGAATAATTTCCATGTTGTGCAAGGTTCTCAAACCCTTTTAACTTGCCACACGTGAAGTTAGTTCAGACACTGCCAGCTTGAGTCAAGTCATTCCCCTGATCAGACTTTTGCAAAAGGTGCTGGAGAAACTGAAGGAGGAGCTCAAACGGAGTGATTCCACTAAGTATGTGGGACTTGTAGATCAATCCCTTCATTTCCTTCGACAGGATCCAATGGTCATCAATATCTTGAAATCAGATCACTATATTTTGGTGACCATACTTGATACTAGGTTTAAGTCATACCTTGTGTCTTTCTTTCTGATGGATATAAATCTGAAAAGATGCAAAGAGCTGGATGTGAAAAAAGTGTCAGTTCAAATTGAATGTGACATGGCAGCATCTCCTCTTTCAGAATCTACAGCTGCTAGGAAAAAGCTACATTTTCCTAAGAGACCCACTGCTGGTGGTGATGCAGATCAGTCAGAAAAATCTAATGACATCTGGTTGGGTCTGAAAGAACTGCCTGCAATGAGTGACATGTCTACCGTGACTTTGTCTGATATGGTCACTATTCAGAGAATGGTGGATGACTATTTTAGGGATAGCATAAAAATAGACATGTCAGACAGTCCTTATTGGCACCTGATCCTGTTTGAACTTCCTGGACTGCCGCCGCCCTGTCGGCTATAGAGTTTTCATGTGGAACTTTTGGTTATGCAAGCTGCTCTCTGTGCATCCAGACTTCCAGCTATATTTTCTACATGCCGTGTGTATTCTGCTCACCAGCTTTTAAGTGACCCAAGTACCCTGTGTCCAAGCAACACTGTCTCCAGTGCCCTCCAGGCCATACAGCTATCCTGCTTCTATACCATGTTTCAAGTAACACTGTCTGAAGGCCCCTCCAGGCCATACAGCTATCCTGCTTCTATACCACGGTTCAAGCATCGCTGTCTACATAGCCTCCAGGCAATACAGCTATCCTGCTTCTATACCACGGTTCAAGCATTGCTGTCTACAGAACCTCCAAGCCATACAGCTATCCTGCTTCTATACCACGGTTCAAGCATCGCTGTCTACTGAGCCCTCCAGGCCATACAGCTATCCTGCTTCTGTACCATGGTTCAAGCTTCACTGTGTACAGAGCCTCCAGGCCATACAGCTATCCTGCTTCTGTACCACGGTTCAAGCATCGCTGTCTACTGAGCCCTCCAGGCCATACAGCTATCCTGCTTCTATACCACGGTTCAAGCATCGCTGTCTACAGAGCCTCCAGGCCATACAGCTATCCTGCTTCTGTACCACGGCTCAAGCATCGCTGTCTACAGAGCCTCCAGGCCATACAGCTATTCTGCTTCTATACCACGGTTCAAGCATCGCTGTCTGCTGAACCCTCCAGGCCATACAGCTATCCTGCTTCTAAACCACGTTTCTAGCTATGCTGTCTACTAGGCCCTTCAGGCCATACAGCAATCCTACTTCAACACCACATTTCAAGCACCGCTGTCTTCTAGGCCTTTCTGGCCAAACAGCAATCCTGCTTCAACACCATGTTTCAAGCACCGCTGTCTACTAGGCCCTCTAGGCCATACAGCAATCCTGCTTCAACACCATGTTTCAAGCACCACTGTCTACTAGGCCCTCCTGCCCATACAGCAATCCAGCTTCTACACCAGGTTTCAAGCATCACTGTCTACTAGGCCCTCCAGGCCATACAGCAATTCTGCTTCTTCACCACGTTTCAAGCTTTGCTGTCTACTAGGCCTCCTTGCCATTTAACAACTTTAGTTTGGACTGTAAACCTACAGTATATTCTATTGACTGTCCTATGGTTTCAGCTCCTTATTGCACCATTGACATGTTGTGTTTCACTGGTCCATCATATCATTTATTTAGTAAACTGCCATGATTTAACTATACTTCTTGTGTTTGTTCTTCAATGTGCCATGTATCTCCAACACCTCCATCTCAGTCCTAGCAATTGCTAGAGGATCGTAACATTATAGCCGACCAAATCTTTGGACTACGATGGAGCATACGCAGAACCCAGCACAAATTCTGGCAGCTCAAATTCAGACTCTTACTCAAAAAGTTAATGAACTTTCACTTAAAGTTGAAGATGTCTGTACCTCCTCATTACAAGCTGCACTTAAGGAGCCCAAAATGAACTTGCCTGATCGTTTCGCTGGGGACAGAAACTTGTTTGTGAATTTCCTTGAGAGTTGTAAACTTTATTTCTGCATGCATCCAGTCTCTTCTGGTTCTGAGACACAAAGAGTTGGACTTATTATTTCCCTTCTTCAGGGTGATCCGCAAAAATCGGCATTTGGAGTGCCTTCCTCGCATGTTGCCCTTCAGACTGTGGATGCCTTTTTCCTTCAGCTGGGCCTGTTGTTTGAAGATCCAGATAAGGTATCACTTGCAGAATCCAAGCTTCGCTCTCTTTTACAGGGACAAAAAGCTGCAGAGGATTATTGTTCTGAATTTCGTAGATGGGCAGTGGAATCAGGCTGGAATGATTTGGCTTTGCGTAACCAGTTTCGGATTGGTCTTTCTGAAGAAATAAAGGACATTCTTGTGCAACATTCCCCAGCAAAGACTCTGGATGACTTCATGCAGACAGTTATACGTATTGACCGTTGTTTACATGAAAGACGGAGAGAGCAGCAGTTGCCTACTATGTCCCCCCGATCTTCTTTGTTGCCTCCTTCACTGGATCGCGAGGGGCCTATGCGAATTGGAGCTTCTCGTCTTTCTCCGGGAGAAAGGTGTAGAAGACGTTCGCAAAGTCTCTGTTTGTACTGTGGAGACAAGGCTCATTCCATAAAAGACTGTCCTTTGATATTCGTAAAAAGGCAGGGTCTAAGTGTACAGTAAGGATTACACTTAGGTTTAGCCTCAATTTCCTCCAAGAATTCAGTACTTGTTCCTGTAACCATTCATTCAGCTAATAAAGAGTTCAAGACACAGGCTTTTTTGGATAGTGGAGCAGCAGTTAATTTTATGGACTATGTGTTCTTTCAGAAGTTAAAGATTCCTGCAGTTACATTAGAGCAAGAAGTTTCCATTTGTGGCTTGGATGGAGGCTTAATCCCTAAAGGAACTCTTAAGGTTAAGACACCTCTTATTCGGCTTACCGTAGGTGTTTCACATTTTGAACTCATTTCATTTTTCTTCTGTATAGTCCTTTGATTCCAATTGTATTGGTCCTTCCGTGGCTAAGATTACACAATCCTTCCATTGACTGGTCCCCTGGGGAGATTATTAAGTGGAGTCCTGAATGTCAGTCCTCATGCCTTTCACTCACTGTGCAGGTGCTACAATGTCCCAAAGTTTCATCCGCTTCTAGCATTCCTCCTTAATATTTGGATTTTGCTGATGTGTTTTCTAAACAGAAAGCTAATGCATTGCCTCCACATCAACCATATGATTGCGCCATCAATCTTATTCCTGGTTCTAAAGATGTTAAAGCTGACACTCCAGAAGTTTCTTCTCTGACCAACAAGTCTCTGTTTCTGAAGAACCCATCATTCCTAAAGATTGCATTCATTTTGCCTTAACCCGGACTCTAGCTGAGACACTCCAGAGATGCCAATCTGAAGCTCCATTGAATGTTCCATCTCATCTTCTTTTTTGTTCCTGAGAGACTTAGGAAAACTGTCCTTTTGGATTTTCATTCTAAAAAAGCCTTTGGTCATCCAGGCATTTCTAAGAATATGGACATTCTCTCCCGTTCCGTCTGGTGGCCATCCTTAGCCAAAGATGTCCGTGAGTTTGTGTTAGCATGTGAAGTTTGTGCCCATAATAAGACTCCTCAAACAGCTCCTCCTGGTCTTCTTCTTCTGATGTCTACACCTAAGAGTATTGCTGACAGGCATCGAAGACCATGTTTTTTGAAAAAGGGAGATTTGGTTTGGCTTTCTACTAAGAATATCAAGCTGCTCCAATCTACTCATAAATTGGGACCTAGATTCATCAGGCCTTTTCGCATCATTGCTCAAGTGAATCCCATCACTTTCAAGTTGCAACTACCCAATTCTTTACGTATTAAGAACACTTATCATTGCTCTCTCCTCAAACCGTTTTGTTCTTCCACGAGATTTGGAAGTAAGTCTAGTGCCAAACCTGGTCCAGTGACTGTCCATGGTCAACAGGAATTTATTGTTGAAAGAATTCTGGACTCCAAGTTCTCCAGAGGTAAATTACAGTTTTTGGTTCATTGGAGGGGTTATGGGCCAGAGGAATGTTCTTTGGTTTCGGAAGATGCACTCCATGATCCCAGACTGAAAAGACTTTTCTTTCAGAAGTTTCCTGATAATCCTGGATCTGGGGGTTCTTCAACCCTGCATCAAGGGGGGGGTACTGTTACAAGTCCAGTCCAGGACTTGTCTCCTGCCAGTATTCCTCCTGCTCCTGACCATTCTTCTAGGTTGCCAGTTGCTAGGAGACTCAGACGTCAGAGGATTTCACATGTTTCCTCCTAGTGTTGCCTGATTGGCACCTGATCCTAGTTGAACTTCCTGGACTGTCACCGTCCTGTCGGCTATAGAGTTTTCATGTGGAACTTTTGGTTATGCAGGCTGCTATCTGTGCATCCAGACTTCCATCAATATTTTCTGCATGCTGTGTGTATTCTGCTCACTGGCTTTTAAGTGACCCAAGTACCCTGGGTCCAAGCAACGCTGTCTCCAGGGCTCTCCAGGCCGTACAGCTATCCTACTTCTATACCATGTTTCCAGTAACACTGTCTGCAGGCCCCTCCAGGCCATACAGCTATCCTGCTTCTATACCACGATTCAAGCATCGCTGTCTACAGAGCTGCCAGGCCATACAGCTATCCTGCTTCTATACCACGGTTCAAGCATCGCTGTCTACTGAGCCCTCCAGGCCATACAACTATCCTGCTTCTATACCATGGTTCAAGCATCACTGTCTACAAAGCCCTCCAGTCCATACAGCTATCCTGCTTCTGTACCATGGTTCAAGCATCACTGTCTACAGAGCCTCCAGGTCATACAGCTTTCCTGCTTCTATACCACGATTCAAGAATCGCTGTCTACTAAGCCCTCCAGGCCATACAGCTATCCTGCCTCTATACCACGGTTCAAGCATAGCTGTCTACAGAGCCCTGCAGGCTACACAGCTATCCTTCTGCTATACCACGGTTCAAGCATCGCTGTCTACAGAGCCTCCAGGCAATACAGCTATTCTGCTTCTATACCATGGTTCAAGCATCGCTGTCTGCTGAGCCCTCCAGGCCATACAGCTATCCTGCTTCTAAACCACGCTTCTAAACCACGCTTCTAGCTACGCTGTCTACTAGGTCCTTCAGGCCATACAGCAATCCTGCTTCAACACCACGTTTCAAGCACCGCTGTCTACTAGGCCTTTCAGGCCAAACAGCAATCCTGCTTCAACACCACGTTTCAAGCACCGCTGTCTACTAGGCCCTCCAGGCCATACAGCAATCCTGCTTCAACATCACATTTCAAGCACCATTGTCTACTAGGCCCTCCTGGCCATACAGCAATCCTGCTTCTTCACCACGTTTCAAGCATTGCTGTCTACTTGGCCTCCTGGCCATTTAACAACTTTAGTTTGGACTGTAAACCTACAGTATATTCTATTGACTGTCCTATGGTTTCAGCTCCTTATTGCACTATTGTGTTTCACTGGTCCATCCTATTATTTATTTAGTAAACTGCCATGATTTAACAATTTTTCTTGTGTTTGTTCTTCGATGTGCCACCTATCTCCAACACCTCCAACTCGGTTCTAGCAATTGCTAGAGGATCGTAACAGCAAGTTGTGTGTAATGTGTAATGTATATAATTTGGCAATATAGAGATAACCTGTGTTTCTGAGGTGCAGTGAGTGGCATACCCACTGCTGCTGCACAGTTAGCTGGGACTGCCTGCAGCATGTGACAGTGTACAGTAGCTGTGCATTCAGCTGAGTCCCATGCAGTCTGTCTGACCTTTGTATGCTGGCTACATGTCACACAGTTTGCTGGAGCCTATACTGGCTGCAGGTTTCAAAACGTGGTAACCGGCAAAAATTATGTTTTAAAAAAGGTACTGAACAGCCTAGTGCTATTGGGACCAGTAGTTTACCAGTAGTTTACCTGTAAATAACAATATTATTTTGAAGATAACATTACCTACATACCCACCATAAGCTTAGAGGTGGTGGGATCCTACTCTATTTTTTAAATAATTTTTAGTTCTTTTTAAAAAAAAATATTAAAATTATATTTTACTGGTAAATATTAACTGTTAAGAAAAATGAAGGAAAGTGATCAAATGTTAAAAAATAGCTTTGTCATTTTGTGTCTATTTATTAACACAAAATTAATTTAAAATGATCTAAGTGTTTTACAATTATAATTACAAGTGTTGGTATTCTAACTAGGGGTGTGCACCGGCCACTTTTCGTGTTTTGTGTTTTGGTTTTGGATCTGGATCTTTCTTCGTGTTTTGTATCTGGATTGGTTTTGCCAAAACCACCCTTCCGTGTTTTGGGTTCTGGGTTTTGTGTTTTGGATCTGTATTTTTTTTGAAAAAAAGCATAAAAACAGCTAAAATCACATAATTTGTAGGTTTTTCTGCTCCTATGCTATTATTAACCTCAATAACCTTAAATTCCACTCATTTCCAGTCTATTCTGAACACCTCACACCTCACAATAGTGTTTTTATGTCCAAAAGGTTGCACCGAGGTAGCTGGATGACTATGCTAAGCGACACGAGTGGGCGGCACAAACACGTGACCCATCTAGGCGTGAAACTGCAGTGGCAGACAGGATGGCAGTTTGAAAAACTAGGCCCCAAACTGTACATAATGCAAAGAAAAAAAAGAGGTGCAAGATTTAATTGTCCTTGGGCCCTCCCACCCACCCTTATGTTGTATAAACAGGACTTGCACTCTTTAATAAACCAATCATTTCAGCGCCAGGGTCTGCCACACAACTGTGGCTGAAATGATTGGTTCGTTTGGGCCCCCACAAAACAAGCTGGCAATTAATCTGTCCCTGCACAACTGGCTCTACGGAGGCAAGATGTTATCCTCATCCTCCTCATCCACCAATTCCTCACCCTCTTCAGTGTGTACATCCTCATCCTCACAGAGTATTAATTCGTCCCTGCTGGAACCACAGGTCCCTCTGTATGTTCTGGAGGCTGGTCTCCCTGGAAGAGTTGATAATTCATTTTATGAACATCATCTTCTCCACATTTTGTGGAAGCAACCTCCTACGCCTTTCACTGACAAGGTTCCCGGCTGCACTAAACACTGTTTCGGAGTACACACTGGAGGGGGGGCAGCTCAGGTAAAATAGAGCCAGTTTGTACAGGGACCTCCAAATTGCTTCTTTTTCCTGCCAGTACAGGTACGGACTGTCTGACATGCCTACTTGGATGCTGTCTCCGATGTAATCCTTTAACAGACAGACGCACGCTTGTCGCTGCTGCTTTGAGGATGCAAGTGCGGCTACAGCCCACACAATTCACAAAGACAGAAAAAAAAAAGAATATTTTTATTGTTTGTGGAGCGCACTTTGAGGGTTACACCACCCTTTAACAGACAGACGCACGCTTGTCGCTGCTGCTTTGAAGATGCAGGTGCGGCTACAGCCCGCACATTTCACAAAGACCGAAAAAAGAACAATATTTTAATTGTTTGTGTAGCACACTTTGAGGGTGTCACCACCCTTTAACAGACAGAAGCACGCTTGTCGCTGCTGCTTTAAGGATGCAGGTGCGGCTACAGCCCACACAATTCACAAAGACAGAAAAAAGAAGAATATTTTTATTGTTTGTGTAGCACACTTTGAGGGTGTCACCACCCTTTAACAGACAGACGCACGCTTGTCGCTGCTGCTTTGAGGATGCAAGTGCGGCTACATCGCACACAAGTCACAAACACATTAAAATTTTTTTTTTATTTTTTGGAGCACTTTAGAGAGTTACAACCCTTTAACAGACAGACAAACGCTTGTCGCTGCTGCTTTGAGGATGCAAGTGCGGCTACAGCCCACACAATTCACAAAGACAGAAAAAAAAGAACAATATTTTAATTGTTTGTGTAGCACACTTTGAGGGTGTCACCACCCTTTAACAGACAGACGCACACTTGTCGCTGCTGCTTTAAGGATGCAGGTGCGGCTACAGCCCACACATTTCTCAAAGACAGAAAAAAAAAGAACAATATTTTAATTGTTTGTGTAGCACACTTTGAGGGTGTCACCACCCTTTAACAGACAGACGCACGCTTGTCGCTGCTGCTTTGAGGATGCAGGTGGAATCTAGATGGGATTTGGAACCGAGGACACACTACCTCCATCAATTGTCTAAATCCCACTGCACTAATGGCGGATACCGGACGCACGTCTAACACCAGCATAGCAGTCAAGGCCTCAGTTATACGTTTTGCTTCAGGATGACTGCTGTCGTACTTCATCCTCATCGCTAGGGACTGTTGGAGGGTCAATTGTTTAGTAAAAGTAGTGATGTTCCTACTTCCTCTCTGGGATGATGAACAACTCCCAACAGCAGCAACAGCACTAGGAGGAAGTGGTTCTTGATCTTTCCCTATTTTATTTTTATCGGAGAAAGTTTGGTCCTCCATTTATGTTATATTGATATATACGAGCGGCTAAAGCGCACACAAACACAGAAAATATTTATTTATTTTTGCTGGAGAGTAGTGCACGTTGTGGGTTACACCACCCTTAAAGAAATGAGCCAGCCGGCTCTTTACTTATGGGACACAGGCGCACGCTTGGCGCTGCTCCTTTGTTGATGCACGTGCAGCCATAGTGCACACAAGTCACAAACACAGAAAATATATATTTTTTTGTTTTGGAGTGTACTTTGGGGGTTACAGAACCCTTTAACGGTCAAGCCAGCCGGCCCTTTACTTATGACACAGGCGCACGCTTGGCACTTCTTTGTTGATGCACGTGCGGCTACTGCGCACACAATTCACAAACACAGAAAATAATTTTATTTTTGGTTTGGACTGGAGTGTACATTCGGGGGTTACAGCACCCTTAACGGTCAAGCCAGCCGGCCTTTACTTATGACACAGGTGCACGCTTGGCACTACTTTGTTGATGCACGTGCGGCTACTGCGCACACAATTCACAAACACAGAAAATATTTTTTTTTTTGGTTTGGACTGGAGTGTAATTTTGGGGGTTACAGCACCCTTAACGGTCAAGCCAGCCGGCCCTTTACTTATGACACTGGCGCACGCTTGGCACTACTTTGTTGATGCACGTGCGGCTACTGTGCACACAATTCACAAACACAGAAAATAATTTTTTTTTTGGTTTGGACTGGAGTGTACTTTTGGGGGTTACAGCACCGTTTAACGGTCAAGCCAGCCGGCCCTTTACTTATGACACAGGCGCACGCTTGGCACTACTTTGTTGATGCACGTGCGGCTACTGCGCACACAATTCATAAACACAGAAAATAATTTTTTTTTTGGTTTGGACTGGAGTGTACTGTTGGGGGTTACAGCACCCTTAACGGTCAAGCCAGCCGGCCCTTTACTTATGACACAGGTGCATGCTTGGCACTACTTTGTTGATGCACGTGCAGCTACTGCGCACACAATTCACAAACACAGAAAATATTTTTTTTTTGGTTTGGACTGGAGTGTACTTTCGGGGGTTACAGCACCCTTAACAGTCAAGCCAGCCGGCCCTTTACTTATGACACAGGCGCACGCTTGGCACTACTTTGTTGATGCACGTTCGGCTACTGCGCACACAATTCACAAACACAGAAAATAATTTTTTTTTTGGTTTGGACTGGAGTGTACTTTCGGGGGTTACAGCACCCTTTAACGGTCAAGCCAGCCGGCCCTTTACTTATGACACAGGCGCACGCTTGGCACTACTTTGTTGATGCACGTGCGGCTACTGCGCACACAATTCACAAACACAGAAAATATATTATTTTTTTAGCACTTGGGGGGAGCACCCCTGATGGACAAAGCACTCCCTGGAAAACACTACAGCACCCCTTTAGGACTGGGACACTGCACAGGACTTTGGAGTGGACACAGCCCCTATGGAGAACTGACTGCACAACACAGTCCAGCCAGCCCCTATGGACTTTGAAGTAGTGGACACAGCCCCTATTAACAACAGCATCACAGCACAACACAGCCAGCCCCTATGGACTTTGAAGTAGTGGACAACAGCAGCACTACACTACACCACACTACACAGCCCTAACTCCCACCCTCCCTCTTCACTGTCCACAGCCGAGTGAGAAAATGGCGCCGACGCGGGTACCTTATATAGGATCCAAAACCCGCGAGACTCGGAAGGCGGGATGATGACGTTTTGCCTCGATTTCAGATCCGAGTCAGGCGGGAAAAGTCGAGCCTGACTCGGATCGGACTCGGATCGGGGGGGCTCGGGGGGATTCGGATTTCAGAAATCCGAACCCGCTCTCCCCTAATTCTAACCCTGTCGTGATGCCAGCATTGGGATTCTGACCACTGGAATCCGGAGCACCATCATTCCGTACCCAAGCCTAGGCTGAAAAGGCTAATGCCACCTCTACTCTACTCTACCTATGTGGGATTCTTTTGTGATAAAAAACAGGGGATCACAGCAAATATCTCCAATATCCCACAAATATTTTTTGATAAAACTGCTCCTATGTGATTAAATGTGGGATAAACTATGTGATAATATCATGTATTTACATCCTTGTAAAATGCTACCCTGTTCATCACAAATTTCAATAAAGTGAAGCAATCAAAGTGCTACTATTTTAGATTGTTCAACCACATGAAAATTTCCAATGCAATATTTTTTGCCACTAGTTGACCTGTTTGCATTATTGAAATATACAAATTAAATTAAATCATAGACACAGTATATATACACCTGAAGTGTCAAAAGTCATGGGATAGGAGTATTTAAAGGTAATGGCAGGTGCCATCACTGTACTGTGACATCTTGGAAATGCCCAGACCTGCAGCATTTGAAATTTGACATCTTGTGAGTCAGTTTGAACACTGGCTAGGCTGCTCTGCTCATGGCAAGGTGACGGGAAATTATCAGAGTACAAAGAGCACATGACAGTGGGTGCTTAACGAGTGGAGCATTCCATTTCCGAATTTGTGCAGACATTCAACATTCCTCGATCTACGGTGTCACATGTGTACCAGAATACCTCATGGAAGGCAGTGCAGTGGCCAACCATGGGTGCTTAGTGATCATGACCAGTGTTGTCTTGCCAGAATTGTCCATTGTAACAGACAAGCAACAGTGGCTTAAATCACATCCACAATTAATGCCTGAGGTGCAGCATTCTTTAGCTTCCATGGGATATAGTAACAGAAGACTCACCAGAGTGCCACTTTTAACACTACTACACTTTTAACACTACAACACTAGACATAGTGCCTCAATTGGGCTTGTGATGTCACTAATTGGACCCTGGAGGACTGACAACATGCGACGTGATCCAATGAGTCATGGTTCCAGTTGTTTAATGCTGATAGTAGGGCTCAGGTGTGGTGCAGGCCCCATAAGGCCATGGACCCTAGTTGTCAACAAGGCACCATGCAGGCTGGTGGTGGTTCCATAATGGTGTGGGGTGTGTTCACATGGCATGTGTTGTGTCAGCTGATCTGCAAAAACACATCATTGACTGGTTACTGCTACATTGCATTGCATACAAATATCTCCACAATAATGGAATATTATGTTAATGTTATTATGTTATCAGTTCTATCCTCTAAACTTCATCAAAACTTCGAAGAAAGTTCATATCTCTCATAACTTGCTTTGTCTGATTACTTCTTAATGTATTGGAAAATCTTATTGAAGCATTTCACAAATATTTAGAAAATCAACAACATTATCATGATAAAAAAAATATTAACCTTCCCTATGTGTGCATAATATTGCTTAACCAATTTCAAACCCATGCGAACCATGTACTGGGGTTCAACCAATTAATTAAATTTAACCTTTCTTTTATTATATAATGCAGTATCAGGAAAAATGTGTGATGTATATATAACACTTTAACCCATATACTATTTGTAATGTGACACAATATCCTGAAGTTTCAGCTGTAAGGTAGTGTGTGCTGCATTTACTTCAGTGTTTTATTGCTTGAAACTCTCTTAAAACAATGTTTGTGATATTGTTTATTAATTCTCCTAATTCCTGTATCATTCTTTGATTTGCAGTTATCCCTATGTATTGTACAAAATGTTATTATGCTACCAAATCCCTAAACAATCTTGTAACCTTGGGAGAGTGTAAAGAGGTGCTTGTACTTTTCATATACAATTTGTATCTTTATTTTTTTAATATGTTTCTTTTAGATTTTTCTATTTTGTTACCTTTGCATTAAGTAGCAATATTCTTATTAGACCCATTCCAAAAGAATTTATCCTTAATCATGTAAAAGCCCTATGCCCACACATTTAATATAATATGTGTCCATGGTTTATTAGACAATGTGTGCAGAAAAAAACATCATAAGGAACATTACAATGGGCACTCTTATCATCCACGCTTTCTTCTTGCTTGTCACATTCTGCAATGCAATGACCTGTATGTTTTATTATATGTTTTCTGTTATTACACAGTTTATTAATGCACTCATGCATTCTTCATTATTAGGTTTTGTGTATTTAATCATTTCTAAAAGATCCCCAAACAAGTTTAATTCTATAAGATTGTATTACAAACATTGGTTCCCAAATAAGTACCTTCAGCTGTACCGTTTAGTTAATACACATGATGTTGTCCTGAATATACCTTGGATACCTTGTTAATTTTAAATGTAGGGAACCTGTGACATTATAAGGTTCAAGTGTGTGAGTTTCACATAGTGAGTAAAGTATAAACATTAACACAACATTCCCTGAATGACATGGTGACTGCATACCCAACAATCAACCTTAATTTTCTTCCTATGAGCTCATTATAAGTGTCCAGGAAAGAAGTGTCAGTTTATATAGAGGTGCTGTCTTTGCATAATTGTATATACCGCTTCTCTGATTTAAACTACAATATTCACATATACACCTTAGAATTCTGAGGCAAACCTCCACACCTTTTCCTTACTGTAATGGCTCTTCTTTTACCAATACTTCACCAGATACATATTATACCCAGTACCAGTATGAGTCCTTATTTACCTGTATTTTGTTACATTATATATTTCTTTTTCAAACCTTCTAATTAATTTTATATACTGTATGGGTTATTTAGAATTTTTCATCTTGGTCTTCTGACCATCCTCTGATCCGTACCTATACCTGGGAGTATCAGTAGTAAAATGAGTGTGTGCATCTTTTATAGCTCTTATTGTGGTTAATACCCTATCCCTCATAATTATGGGTTTCAAAATAGGAGTGGAGTCCACCATTATGACCCCGGCAATACCCCTAGGATAACTCTCCACACCGTCCAAGTCAGCCACCAGTCCTTGACAGCCCTCATTCACTATAAAAAATAAAAATATGCAACAAAAATAACTGCTTCAATCAATGGGTACACAGAGACTTGATCATCTACTGTATAGCCATCTTTCTTTTTCTTTGTCCACAACACACAGAAACATCACTAAGGATATTTTTTCGATTCTGTTAACCTCATCTTGGTCTGAACTGTGACTTTGATCAGGCCCATCATCAAATAAGTTTGTTAAATTTAAATCACAGTCAATGTATTTATCTGTGTCTTCTTTTGCTTTTACTGACCTCACCACCGGGTCGGAAACCTTCTTGCAGTGAGATGTGTTAATCCAATTGTCCTTTTCAGCCACTCTTAAGGATGTCAAGGTTGTTAGAAGAACCTGGAATGGGCCTAGACATCGATCTATGAGACAACCAGAACGTAAGAAATGTCTTACCATCACATAGTCTCCAGGCTGGACTCCATGACAAGGTCCCTCTGAGTCTCTTCATAAGCTATCCTTGTAAAGTCTTTAGATCCTGTAAGAATTGTATAACATAGTCCGTAGTTAAATCATATAACAGTGACAAGTCTGTTGCTGGACTTACAATAAGGATAGGCAGTTTTCCAAAAAGTAGCTCATAAGCCACAGGTTAAGTGGCTGCTTTGGAGTGGTGTGAATGCTATACAAACCCAGAGGTAAAGTCACCAGCCAACTTATGGCAGTCCCCACACACACCTTAGCTAACTTGAACTTAATGTTAGTGTTTACACATTTAATTTTGCTTTGTTTTTTAATACCCATATATTGACACATTGCTTGGAATACCTTCCGTGTAAAATGTGTACCTCTGTCACCTTCAACAACACATGGGATACTATATCTGGACACAAAATCCTGCACTGCAAATGCTGCACATGATATTTCTGTAACAACATTTGGGTCACTTCATCTGGAACTGTGAAGTACTCACAAACAATAAATAGTTAGATAAATGCAAGGTATCCAGGATATATTGAACCTGCTTATGATTGTAATATTTGTTGCAGGAAGGACACACATATCAGTAATACATAACAATTTAATCAGCTGAATCAGATCTAACAGTTCACTTCTGGGGAATGGTCATAAACAAATTGTTGATTAGAATAGGCAGGCATAGCTATAACAGTAAGCTTAGACTTTAAATCAGCATCTTCAGAGACAGCAGTCTCTGATTTTCAAATCTGGAATAAAAGAGAATAAAGAGACAAAACAGGGAGATGAAAGGTTAGGGGGATTGGGGAAGGAGGGCAGGGGGAGGAAGAAGGAGAGAGGTGTGAAGGCAGGGGGTGCTGTTGGCTGACTGCCATACCACACTGTAGGTGTCATTGTGTAGCTTCTTATTGCTACACTATAAAAAAAAATATAATTGTTTGATAAAATAAATTTGCCCAATTTGGATAAAATAATTGTTGCTTTAAAAGCTTAAACAAACAGATTCAATGTGCCAGACTTTGGTAATGGTTCTGGTGACCATTTGTAAACAAATTTTACACTCTCATCATCATACAAGTCTTTCATAATTGCATACATACTTGTCATTCCTAATCACTTATGCATTTTTTTATTATCTTCCCTAGATCCTGCATTATGCTAACCTCATTCTGCATACTCTGCTGCAAAAGCTCTAAACATTTTTATTTTATTTTTTTTAAATGACTACCCTCTTAACTCTTGGCAATGCACTCAACGCCATACAAAATAAATGTCTTTCTCTTTTTTTTTCTTTCTGCTGCAAAAATAAAACTCAGGTTTTTTTCCTCAAATAGCCAATCTAATGACCTTGAAATGGGAACACTCTTTCTTCCAGCGTCTCTAATAAGCTTTACACTTGCAATGAGAAACCTTAATTATTTCTAAGCATAAGTTTTGTTAGTGGAATACCATACAATTTGTAGTAAACTACCCTGGTTTAATTAACCGTTTCACCAAACCAATTCCATCTTACCTTCATTCAAACAACCATTACCATCCAGGTGCTTCACATGCTTTCCCCCCATATTCTGTAGCTTTATTGCTGGCTACAATCAACCTCTGCACATTTAAATCATTTGATCCTACCCTCTATATCACTTACATGAACTCTCTTCATTCCCATACAAGTGCTTAGACAATGTTGACCTTTAAAAAACAAATGAGATTAACTTTTTTTCTCTTTCAAAATTGTGACACGAAAAAAACAAATAAACCTACCCCGTGCTACCTATCCTTTTGTTATCAGATCAGCACACCTGTTACACCACCTGTAACTACATGTCCACCTTGTGCCCCCTGTCTTTGTTATCAGAGTTTATCACCTCCATATCAATATTATCTAATTTTTAAATATCTGCAGAACTATGTTACACTATCTAGCCATGGCCGTGGACCTCTCTTCTTTGTTTATAATATTACTCATGCAATTCCCACATAAACAGATTCATGTCTCAATACACACCTTTCACAAAAGACAATGAAGAAAAAAACACCTATCTTACCAATGCCTTTTACCTCAACCCCTAAATAATTACTTAAAACAACAAGAAACCTAAACATGTATCTGACACAAAACAAACCTTAAACAATATTTCAAATTCAGGAATACACACGTATATACAATATATCATAACATTAGCAGAAACTGATCTATGTTAATCAAACTGTCTACTAAAGCTAACACCGCAAAATACAAACAATTAAAACACATCTACCTTAACCACCCAATTAAGGTTTTTTTTCATCTTAGAGTGAGCAGAAAAATAAATAGAAGATATCAATGTGATTCCTTGATACTTACAAATTCAAGACATTCTATTCTCAAGAAATTATTATAGCATAAAAAATCTGTCAAATATCTGAGAGATACTACAATCACTTAAAAACAGCAATCCAGTAATAATTTCAGAAATCAATATATCAACCAAAAAGAATAATGCAAAGACAATCACTTAATTAACAAATTTAAAGAATATAATTATTTTAACCTTTAAACATTTTTCAGTGCACGGAAGGAAAAAAAACACAGTAGAACTTTAACTTTTCGTATCTACTGGCACACTGCCCAGACTGCGAAGGAGAAACAATCTTCTGAGAGGGAAGAGGAAAGAAAAAAAAACACACGCCATTTTTTCTGACAGGCTACAAAATTACACTTTTTATAATCAAAAACAAGTGGAAAAACTTATTAAACTTCTAACAAGAATGAATAAAATACAGCACAGTTTAACTTACCGCCGCCATCAGAGACCAAGGGAGGAAGAGGAGAGGAAAAAACAATTAAATAAATTTATGAGCAACACAACTTACTGCCCATGCCTTCTCTCTCTCCTTACCTCAATCACCAACCTATAGTGCTTATTTATTGGTGTATCTTGCTGGTGGGGCTCCATAATTGATAACGCAATGTGTTCTAGATTACTTAGAAATCTTACCCATCACAAAGAGAAATGAAATAATTCACACAAATACAGATTCTAAAATAAATGACAATGCTTTTACTTAAAGACAGTGTAAATATACATGTATTTTGCCAGTGCAGACTTACAACAAAAACATAACACATAGGTTATACTAGCAGCAGTAGGGAATACTTGTAAAATAAATTTGTGACTCCCTGTGCAGAAATACCAGTCAGACAATTTCATACATACATACAGCAACGGCACCCAACAGACCCTCGTTGTGTGCTCTCTCCTCCTTCCTCCAAGTGCTCCCCGACTGCTCCCCCCTCCCTCTTTCTCTCATGAACTTTATACTATAATTCTGGCTATAATCCAATGGAGAATATTAATTTATTTAATATTCGTACATGCTTGGCCTTAATTGCTTATGGGTGTCTTAACCATAATATTGACACTATTCGGTGCTATCTTTCTATTCCCATGTAGCCTTCAGCTACTGCTTCTTGCAGACCAAGGCTATCTTAATTTAACTCTCTTTATTTATAAAATCTGAGACTTGCTGTCTACTAGTCTGTACATGCTAAATACTGACATTTATAACCAACAATTCTTATTGCTAAACCACTAAACAAGATGGTTACTACATCAGACACAGGATTTGCCTACTTTAAAGAGGAAAGGGTATGCCTTATCTGCTCTAGGTCTTAGGCCATTCGACAAATATGGTCTTCTGCAACTCACACAACTAATTTAAGTATTCTCAACTATTTCTATATACTCTTATTTGCAATAAAAGAAATAGTGAAATACATAAGCATGCATATATTCATGAATTGCTGACGGGATGTGTACAGTCTACATATTCCTGTGTTATTACCATGTTGTCCATGTTGTCCATAAGCTATTCAGATGGCATGGTTCAATATATTTCCTAGAGGGTGACCTACACTATCAAGGCATCTATCCCATAACTTTTGGCACTTTCGGTTATATTTATATATATATATATATATATATATATATATATATATGGGTTGACACTCTGGGATTAGAAAAGCAAACATCAGGGTTTACAAATGCACAATTCCTCACTGTGTGGTGTGGGTTTCTCACTGGAAGAGACGGTGGAACACCACAGATTTGATTCAAACTTATATTGAAAATAACTAATTAATGACTGACATTTCAAGGTCATGGGTCAAGGTGTTGTATATATATGGCACCTTGAATAAATGAGATTTACTGATTCAAAGTAAATATGTTGTATGTACAAGGTTTTTAAATTCTAACATTTAAAAACCTTATACAAAATATTCACTTGCTGCATACTGCTTGGATCTATTTATTGTAATGTTGCCAACATAAAAGTGTCCATCTGTAATACAATAATTGTTTTATGTTAACCTAAATGAACAGTCAAGTACAAATGTGAGTGATGCAGTTGAAGTCTAAAATGTAACATTTTCTTTATATTCTCAAAAATCCTATTTTTCTTCACTCTGTGTTGGTTTAAACATGAGTTTGAAATAAAAACAAACTTGATTGATGGTACTGACATTGGTGAATTCAATTAAAGTTCCATGGGAATTTGAACTTAGAGTCCAAAATGAGAAACAGTCATCATAGCAATTGTATTTCAATGGCATCAGTGTGAAATTAGAATAAAATGCATACAGAGTTCAAAATAAAATGAAATACAAAAATACAAAATCAATGCCATCACAAATATTTTATTCATGAATGCACAATTGGTAGATCTAACACTATTCCAGTTCATAGCAACCAAATATAGCCAAAGCTTCTGGGAGTAGTAATGTTTTGCATAACACTATAAAGGAGGACATCAATGATTTGCAACATACACATATTCCTTGCTGAAAATTCAAAGATCTGCTTATGTAGAGCTAATATTTTATTTGTAACTGAAGGCATGTAAACATACAGGTTTTCATGGAATATTATGGTTGCTAGAGAGAAAAAATGTTAGTGGTGGTGTGTTGAGATTTGCAGTAATGCTTAGGGAATTATGTGCTATACATTTGTGAAGGGGGAGAAATTTAAGGGTCTTCATAAGTGCAGATCCAAGAACTGTCAGTTTATTTTCCAGTTATATGCTCTTAGTTAAGTATCTCCATAAGTTGCATTGTATTTTTTTAATTGTTGTTATTATTTTCTTACCTTTTTGAGCTATTTTATTCTTTACTGTCATTTTTATTTTTACTCCTCTCCTCTCTGTTTCTTTTTGCTCTTTTATCTTAATTTATCCCTGCTCTTGTCTATTTTACCATCCCTTCAATTCCCCTGCAATAATTCCCCATCCCAAGAGATTTGTCATGCTTCCTGCATGCCAGTTGGCAGAGGCTACCTGGCTTCTTATAGCTCAAATTCTTCACATGACAATGGCAGATGCAGCAGTTGGTCTGCTCTAGTCCATGCAGTCATGCCTAGGGTAGGAAAAAGGAGCAAGGCCATAAAACATTTGCCAGTCCTGTCAGTGTCTGCCAGTCATGTCTGTCTGGATGTTTGATGGTACTCAGGTTGGGATTTTACACCTGGTCTTTACCACAACTTTAGGGTCAGGTCCCTCTTCCAGCTGCCCCTTTTGTCTCAGCCCTGCCCCCTAATTGTTATTCTCAGTGTTTGTAGCAGGCAGTTTACCCTCCATATTCCACTCTGCCAATGGTGTTCACAACTCTGTCTAACATAAAAAAATCCTATTTTCTTACCCTGCATACTGCATACTTTCTCATATATAATATTGTGGTGTTAGTGGGGACTGCATATACCAACTTGTCCCTTGTACACCTACAGTATACCCTACTTCTTTCTATGATAGTTTGCAGTGCAGCAAAAATGCACTGTATTTTCAACCCTACCGATCAGCTTTGTCTCATATATTGCACCTGCATCACCCAACATTGTGGCTCCATCCCTCCCATTAAGTTGAGTACCAATTTATCCAGTAATACTTTTGGCAGCCACTTGAATTATTGTCTAGCCACTAGCCATATCTCCATGCTTGACTCATGTTTCCCACTAGTGGATGCTGCTCTAAACTTCCAGTCCTGTCTGGCTTT
This sequence comes from Taudactylus pleione, assembly GCA_031769625.1. NCBI lineage: Eukaryota > Metazoa > Chordata > Amphibia > Anura > Myobatrachidae > Taudactylus > Taudactylus pleione. The sequence goes on from JAUIMM010000182.1 coordinate 6,058,964, forward strand.
ACCCATCCCCAAAGATATTTGAGGCCAGTGTCAACCATTTCCCACTTATTATTTTCCAGCAGTTGTTCACTCTGATTGATATTTGGGGGTTATCTATTTGTGAATTTCAGGTCCAGGCTGTCTCCAGGTAAAAAAATAAGTACAAGGACTATGAGGATGCAACTGTTATGACAGGTTCTTTCCATTTCAGTGAGTTTGAATTAACTGGTAAGCACACCATGGTTTCTGTCTTGGATTTAGCTCATGCAGTGGATCTTTTGATTGAGTGGGGAGACTGTAAAAATTTGTGATGCTTGTCACAGCATCTTGAATTGAAGTGTAGGATGTCATAAGTGGAGAATTAGTAGAGAAGATTTATGGAACTGATACAGAATTTTTTAGAGGTGTGTAGCAAAGTTAAGGATAGAATTAGATATTTCACTTATATGCACAATATGTCTGCTGTTAATAATAAAAGGAAACCACACAGATTCTCCCAGCACATGGCAAATAGGCCAAAAAACATCCTACATGACAAAACATTTTAAATCCTACATGATAATAGTAATGCAGAGATCTCAGGTGCATACATATGCAAATATTTGGTAAACCACCAGCCATAGTAAGATGTATCTATTCTAATGGTCCCTATGCTACATAATAGCACCATTATTGTGTCATATATTCATATATTTATAAATTGTAAGCTAACCTACTTAATGGCAACCCAAAATCTTCCACATTGGCACTCCATGGATCAGCATACCCTCCAGCCATTGATCCCATACATGCCTCACAGACTAACTCATCCCTTTCATGCACCTATGGTGGACTTATAAATTGACTTGACTTGAGAACTTCCATTATGTGTTACCAATAATTCCAACAATGCATTGGATTGTTGAAAGGCAACTAGAAGTATGGTTAGGAGGCATACATAAGTTATATGAATTGCCAATTGGGGACATAGTATTTATATTCATCGCAGCTACTAGGATTCAAGGATGTGCAATACCTCTATTTACAGAAATACATGCACATTATTTAAGGTTGTACATCAAGGCTAAATGAAATATTTGGCAGCAGAATGATGAGGAAGTTAGGAGGAAGCAGGAGGGCCAGAGGTTCATTAGTTTTGACTTCAAGCATGCTGAAGTCTTGTTGAAAGTGACCCTACAGAGGAGGCCTCAAACAAGACAAAAGTCTGGACAGTCAAGATAGACCAGGAAGTGTTACTCATTTAACAATGTGACAAAGTATTATAGGAAAAGGGATTGTTATTGTCATACCAGCATGCTTTGTAGGGGGCAGTCACCTGGCCAGAGCCTGTACTCTGGGCAGTCAGTGGGATGAACAACAGCAGGAGTGGTGTTGAGTAAAGATTTTTCATCACTTTTTACCCATTTTAAGATTGGTATCATACAAAGCTTTAACATGGGAGCCTTGTTGGCCAAAGTCAACACTTGGTTGACTCTTCTTCCATTAAAAAATCATTCTTTCTGATGAATGCCAGCACATGGGGAGTGTAGTTTCCTGTATGTCTTTGTTGAGTGGTACGGTTATATACAATGGTGTAGCCAGAAATTCATTTGGCATGGAGGATTTGACCGCTACCTGTATAATTTTTTCTAATTGTAGGCCCAATTGATAATGGTGTGTGTAAGGAAGTCATCTATTCAGCACAGGTGCTTTTGGTAACCTGTGTGTTCAGAAGGCCAAGGACAAGCCTGAGGGGTCAACCTCCTGTTTGTCTTATTTAGGGCATGAGGTGGATGCATCAAATGGGTAGTGCTATTTGCCCACTGAGGATGTTCAATGACATTGTGCTCTGTTCTTGATTCAGTTGAGTTAGAAATAGTTTTACTTAACCACTTAACTGACAATTTTTTTCCACAAACCACTCTGAAATTGTTGTTTTTTTATGATTGAATTAGGTCAAGAACTGCTTTTAAAAACTTATCCAACACAATTTTGTACAAAAAAATAATATTTTTTTAAATGCTGTATACCATAAAAATAGCAATTTTTATGGTATTTAGTAGTGATGGCCATCGATAGAAACCAATGATGGAAACATTGATTGAGACCACAGCTGCCGATGTTTCCTTAATGTTGTTTGGGGGCTGCCATCTACATACATGGTGAAAATCACAGCGCAAACGTGCCCGCGAATCGTGCTATTCGCCAAGCTACACTATGGCGAGTCCCCGATCATGGGAGTATGTCTCCATAGGATTTAATGGAAACACTATTGTGCATCCCTGTCATCTCACACCAATGCATATATATATATATATATATATATATATACAGTATATACAAACATACACACACATATATGTATATAAGTATATATATATATATATATAAATCCAACTGTATCCGGCACTCCGGTCGATACAAACAAATGCTCCGGTGCCCTCCTAGGACTGAAGACCCATCCACATGATACCAATATAGGCGGCACTCTGGTGACTGTAGTTATGATATATATAAAAGTCCTTTAATATGCAGATGTTTTGGGAATCACCCCGTCATCAGGGACAAGATGATGATTCCCGAAACGTCGGCATATTAAAGGACTTTTATATATATCATAACTACAGTCTCCAGAGTGCCGCCTATATTGGTATTATATATATATATATAGTTATATACACACATACACATATCTATTCCATAGACAAAAAACCTTACAGTATGTCCCATTAAGGCTGCTTAGACATTTTCTGAAAATTCACAAAACCTTTTAATTTTTTGCCGCTCAAACTCCAAAAAGCAATGAAATTACAATCATTAAGGCTGACGCCTTAATGGACATGTTCCTTGCACAATACAGATATGGTATGCCATCACACCCTTTGGTCAACTGCAGATTCAGCACTCTCATAGAATGAGATTGCTGTCACTCACAAAATGGTGGAGCTTCGAATTCACAGAATTGTGTGCTCATTGGAATACACACATGCTGTCTATGCAACTGAGGTCTGAGCAGAAGATAGAGCTTTGCAGATGGGATAAAGGTGGTATGGATGGGGAGAGGAGACAGAGCAGAATGGATAGTTGAGTCAAAAAGGTGTGTAGAGGAGGGAAGGTTAAGCAGTAAAGAGGGGGGTAGCCAGGGTGATGCAGATTGGGGAAAAACAATGGTGCGGATGGGGGGGAAACAGAGTGGCATGGTAGGAAGACAGAGTAGTGCAGGTGAGGGAAGGAGACAGAGTTGCATAGTTGGGGGGACAGAGTGGTGCAGATGGAGGAAGAAAGAGTGCCACAGAAGAAAGGAAGACAGAGCAGCATGGCTTAGGGGAAGGCAGTAGTGAAGAAGGAAACAGAGTAACATGGATTCAGGGCAGTGCAGATGGAGAAAGACAGAATACAGACTAGAAAAATTTGGAGACCACACAGCAGTAGGGATTGGGGAAGACAGATTGGTGTGGATGGAGAAAGACAGAGTGAAGCGGGTGGTGGGGGGAGACAGAGTTGCATGGTTGGGGGAACAGAGTAGTGCAGATCGAGGAAGAAAGAGTGCCACAGGTGAGAGAAAGACAGCAACATGACTGTGGAGAAGGCACGGATGCACGGCGGTGCGGTTGGAGAAAAACAGATTTGAGCGGATGGGGGAACACAGACAACACAGTTGGGAGACCACACAGCAGTAGGGATTGGGGAATATATAGCAGCACGGAGGCATATAGGGGAAGAAAGTGTACATGCATAGACAGAGTATGATAGTTTTAAAAATAAGGTAGCTGAAGATGTATTCTAAATGAGATATGTATGGAGTGAGAAGGATGTTGGAAGCCAGTGGGATTGTTGTGGTATTGTGGTGGGAGCCACATAACTACTCAAACCTCAGTTGCATAAACTGCATGTGTGTATTCCAATGAGAACACAATTCTGTGAATTAGAAGCTCCATCATTTTATGAATGACAGCAATCTCATTCTGTAAGAGTGCTGAATCTGCAGTTAACCATAGGATGTGATGGTATACCATATCTGTATTGCGCAAGGAACATGTCCATTAAGGTGTCAGCCTTAATGATCATAATTTCATTGCTTTTTGGAGTTTGAATGGCAGAAATTCCATATATTTTGTGAAATTTAAGATCATGTCTAAGCAGCCTTAATGGGGCATGTGAAACCGTAAGGTTGTTTGTCTATAGAATTTAATTGCTTTTTATAATTTATTAACCATCAGGGTTTTAACAAGCAAACTGGGCCACCTACAGGGGAGAAGGACAACAAATAGGTACACTAACACATGTGGAGGAACAAACAACACACAGGAAGTGTTTTAAGGGTGCAGAGGGAGAGTCGGCTATGGGGGCAGGCAGCAAGTGTGTGGGGAAGTGGCAGCAGTGGAGGTGCAGAGCAGTGGCAGCAACAGGGCCATGCAAAGAAGCATCAGCGGGCGACAGAGGGATTCATTGGTGCTGAGTATGCAACTGAGAAAATCAAATCAATAAGACACAGATGCATGGACGTATCAGTGAGAACTGTCCATGTATTGTTTTAAAAAATGAATGTGTAATATATATATTAAAAAATTCTGTGCCTCCACAGCACAACCAGTGCTGGTTATGCTAAACACAGGGGTAGGGGTTCCCTGTATTAAACACAACCAGCACCAGGGAAATCAGAGCCAGTCTTGATTGTCAAAATACAGGGGCCTAGCGACGTAGGGGTCCTCTCGAAAAAATGGAAATTTCACATAGATAAATCTTAAGGGGGCATGGTATTTAAGGGGCTACACCTCAAAAGCTATTGGAGGTATGGTGCTGAAATTTGGCATGGTCTAGTAGAACTGTCGTTTGGTGCTGCATGCCAAATTTCAGGATAAAAACATAAAAAATTAGGACTTGAGAGTAATTTAAATTTCCAACTGTCAGTATTTTCTGCCACTCAATTAGGACCATGTTTCTGCTGTTCTCTATGGGTTTTTTTTGGGAAGGCATAACTCAGGTTAGGGGTCAAATTTCTACTTTGGGTTTTGTTTTATTAGGTAGCTATTGTTCCAGGGTAGGTGCTTTTGGGGTTTAGGTAATTGAGAAAGTTATAGTTTTTAAACTATTATCTCACAAATCCACCATTATAGAGATAGGAAGTTTCAACTTGATATGCAGCCTCAGTAGGAGCCACCATCAGGTGTACTTACTATTGCTTCACTTGTGTACACCAAGATGGCAGGGCAGTGTGGGTGGTAGTGGCAGTGGTCTCGGGGGAAGGAAGCAGCCATAAGCTGTGGCCGGACCTGGGGGATAGCAGGCATTAGCTGCAGCTTGTACCCATGTGTGTTAGCAGTGGCAGGACCCAAGGGAGGTAGCAGCACACAGATGCAGGTTCGAATCTGAACAATCCATGATACCTGTATTTAAATAAACACAGAATCAGGGACGGGTCAGTGAGACCCATCTGTGTTTCTGTTTAATTACAAAAACAAACTGTGTAAAAAAAATGGTGTGGCCCCCTCCCCAAAAACAACAGCCAGCACCGTGCTTTGGAAATCCAGTACTGGGTGTGCTAAATGCAGGGAGAAAATGACTTAGGGGTCCCTGCATGAAGCACAACCAGCACCAGGCTTTTGAGTACCAGTCCTGGTTGCCAAAATATGGGGGACAAATGACGTAGGGGTCCCACGTATTCAGTGCAACCAGAACTGGCCTCTGAGTTGGTCCTGGTTCTAGAAATACAGGGGGAAACATGTGTAGGGTCCCCCTGTGTTTACCAGATCCAGCACTGGACTATTTCTAGCAGGGGAGTGATGCCACAGCCAGGGAGCCCTTTCACCAGGCCCTCCAGCCGAAGCATCACCCCTGATCGCTAGTCAGCCCAGGCTGGGGACCCCCGGGGAGCTGGGGAACCCCCCAATAAAGGGGTCCCCCTCTCCAGTGCACCCCGGGCCCAGGCTCATAGCCCGGGGCTATCCCCAGCACCCATTGGCAGTGGGTGCTGGGTTGATTATGTAGTGTGGTGCATATGAAAATAAAGATATTGTCTTTTGCAGTAGTACTAGAGTTCCCTGCAGGAATCTCTGCATACAGGTTCTTGAAGAACCACAAGTACCAGCAGCCAGGGCATTAAGGGCCTGCTGGTACCTATAGTACTCCTGCAAAAGAAATATTAAAATAAAACAAACAGACACTTATTTTATTTTATTTTATTTAGCAGCACCTTCACCTGGGGGAGCGGCAGCCTTTAAGCTCTTTTCCATGGCTGCTGCTTCCCCTAGGACTTCTATGGCACCTTCACCTGGAGGTTCAGTGGCCATTAATCACTTTTGCACAGCTGCCACCCATCCAGGCCTTCTGCGGCATGTTCCATCTTCAGCAGCTTTTCTCTGATGCCTCCCAGCTGACAGACTGTATTTAAGCCAGCCGAGATGGGCAGGGCAATGATGTCGAGAGCTGTGTTTGGATCACTGCAGCCATCTTTGAATTTCAAAAATGGTGCTAAGGTACAATTTTTGAAAAGGGCACGCTTGGTTCTCATCACTGAAGTCAATGGTGAGAACAGCTCTTTGGCTGAGAGGCGGAAGGATCGCCTCTCTCAGCCAATGAGCACTCCACACTGGGATTTCTGAACTGAAATGGCAGGTGGAGCTGTCATTCGGGTAGTATTGTTCTCTAAGAGCACCACTAAAGGTACGTGGGTCTGGGTATTTTGCATTTTTTTGTCAAGTCCCTGGATTGCTTTGAAGAGGACAGATCCATGCATAGGAGGAGGTGAGTATGGAATTTTTATTACAGGTACTCTATTTGGATTGTCTACTGGAAAAGAAGACAGATTGGTTTCAGGGATACATACTGTGAGTACATGAGATAGTTTGTGCATGTGTGAGTACATGTGTGTGTGTGTGCATGTATGTTCTAATAAAATGTTACTTTTCTACAGTGTATGTGTTGTGTGATTTTTTAGTAGTGCTTTTGCTGTGGCAGTATAGGTACCAGTAGGGCCGTAATGCCCCACATGCTGGTACTTGTGGTGCTCCAAGTACCAACATTCGGGAGAGGCTTGCTGGGAACTGTAATTGCACAGCAAAAGACAATATTTGAATACTTTCATATGCACCACACTGTAAATAATCAACCTGGCATCCACCGCCTCAGGGTGCCAGGGATAGCCCTGCACTATCAGCCTGGGCCTGGGTACTCTGGAGAGGGGTGTCCCTTTATTGGGGGGTCCCCCGGCCTGGGATGACTAGCAGTCAGGGGTGATGCTTTGGCTGTGGGGCCCAGTGAGAGGGCTCCCTTGGCTGTGGCATCACTCCCCAGCTAGGAATGGTCCAGTGCTGGTTCTGGTAAATACAAGGGGACCCTATGCATTTTTTCCCCCTGTACTTCCAGAATCAGGACTGGCTCAGAGCCCAGTGCTGGTAGTGCTGTATATGGTGGACCCCTACATCATTTGTCCCCCATATTCTGACAACCAGTACTGGGTCTCCAAAGCCAGGTGCTGGTTGTTTTTTGGGGGGTGGGGCCATGCCATTTTTTTACAAAGGTTTTTATTTTTTTAAACACAGGTTGCCATGTCCTGTTTGTGCTTAAATACAGGGGACAAATAACATAGAAGTCCCCCTGTATTTAAGCACAATAAGCACCGGGCTAATCAGAACCAGCCCTGGTTGCCAAAATACGGGGGACAAATGATGTAGAGGTCCCCCGTCAGTTGCACAATCAGCACTCGGCTATGATCTGGTCCTGGTTCTGGAAATACAGGTGAAAAAAATGAGTAGGGTTCCCCTGTATTTTCCAGAACCAACACCAGATTATTTCTTATGGGTGGCTGATGTCACAGCCAGGAGAGTACTTTCACTGGGCCCCCCAGCTGCAGCATCAACCCTGAAAGCTAGTCAGACCAGGCCAGGGATCCCTGGGGAGCTTGGGACCCCCCACTAAATGGGTCCCCATCTCCAGGGCACCCCAGGTCTAGGCCAAAAGCCAGGGGCTATCCCCAGCACCCCTGGGCAGTGGGTGCAAGGTTGAGTATGTGATTTGGTGCATTTTAAGGAATATTTTCTTTTGCAGGTAAACTTAAGGTCCCAGCCCACCTCCCTGCATGCTGGTAATTGAAAAACCACAAGTACCAGCAAGTGGGGAATTTTGGGCCCACTGAAACCTGTAGTGCACCTGTAAAAGAAATATTAAAATGAACAGACAACATTTTTTTAAAATAAAATTTATTTTTTCTGCACCCTCCCCTATTGGTTTAAAGCATGGAGTCTGGTATTGTATATGCACACTAGTATTAGGCACAATTTTAGGTAAGTCCTACAAGGTTGCAAAAAAAAATGGTAGTTGCTCAGATCAGCTTAATTGCTAACACAGGTGCTTGTAAAGGGCGGGGTTTACACTGAACATAGAAAAAAAAGAGATTTGCCCTCCAGCACACTGCAGCAAAAACAATACTTAAATCCTACATGATAATAGCGATACAGAGGTATTAGTTACACACATTTGCAAATATATGAATAAGCACCAGGCCAATCATCAAGGCTCCTCTATACTGGCGTCCCTAAAATTAAGGGGCTCACGTCCGAGAAGCAAGGCACCCCAAAAAAATTCCAGCCAAGGGCCATCCCCAGGGCATCACATGAAAAAGGGATAAAAGGTGATAGAGAAGTATAAAGAAAAGATGTGTAAAGATAAATCAATAAGTGTTAATGAAATGAAAAATAATTTACATTTATACTTCACTATCACCTTTTTTCCCTTTTTTGTGTGATGCCCTGGGGATGACCCTTGGCTGGAATTTTTTTGGGGTGCCTTGCTTCTTGACGATTGGCCTGGCGCTTATTCATATATTTGCAAATGTGTGTAACTAATACCTCTGAATCGCTATTATCATGTAGGATTTAAGTATTGTTTTTGCTGCAGTGTGCTGGAGGGCAAATCTCTTTTTTTTCTGTGTTCAGTGTAAACCCTGCCCTTTACAAGCACCTGTGTTATGCAATTAAGCTGATCTGAGCAACTACCATTTTTTTTGCAAGTTTGGAGAGGCATGAAGGCAGTCAGCATTAGGAGGAGGTGCTGATGCTTATAGTGCCATGTGGAGGTGTTTTGGGGTACCTCCAAGGTAAGTTAGCTCTCACCTTATATATGTACTGTTATCATGCAGTACATCAATTGTAATTATATGACCCAGAGTGGGTGCTACCATTATGTAGCAATAATTATTTTGGGGTGAGCGTTTGGGAGTGGGGCCCCCGGGGGGGTTCTGACTGGGCCTTTCTCATGGCATCACCACTTAATTCACATAGAATACTTTTATCACTTCTCTATTTGTTTGTACATTATTTATGTCATTTTAATTCTTTTTCATTCCATTAACACTTATTGATTTATCTGTACACATCTTTTCTTTATACTTCACTATCACCTTTTTTCCCTTTTTCGTGTGACGCCCTGGGGATGGCCCTTGGCTGGAATTTTTTTGGGGTGCCTTGCTTCTCGGACGTGAGCCCCTTAATTTTAGGGATGCCAGTATAGAGGAGCCTTGACGATTGGCCTGGCGCTTATTCATATATTTGCAAATGTGTAACTAATACCTCTGAATCGCTGTTATCATGTAGGATTTAAGTATTGTTTTTGTTGCAGTGTGCTGGAGGGCAAATCTCTTTTTTTTCTAAGTCCTACAAGGTATTTACTGTAGTGCAACTTTGGGTTGATTTTTGTGGCGTGGGTCCCCTGGCTTGCTTTGGTTGGTCTGCTTTAGGGCATCGCATTATAACACATTCTTTCTTTTTAGCACAATTTTAACACTTTACTGTTTGTTTTTATTATATTTGTATTTTCACCTTTGTATGCAGCCACAGATGCTCTTACCTATCTTTATTCTTATTTCACACTTCACTTTTCTCATTATAGTGATGCTCCGGGGTGACTCGGCTGCACCGATTTAGGGGTGTCCTGCGCTCTGGATTTGAACCCTAGTATGTTAGGGATCTACCCTACAGAGGTTACCTGGATATGGTGGGTAGGCCCATAACCTTGGCCATGATTATGCTAAAAACCTCTATTGATTGCAAAAGTTTATTGCATAATGTATTTATATATAATTAGTAATTTGGACTTGTGCACTTGTGATTTGTCTGCTTTGGTGTCTGCAATAAAGTCTCAACAGGTAGCACCTCTGAATAATATATATTCAGGGTGTGCAGTCCAGGAATCTTTCCTATACACACAGGGATTATTGAAAAGTGTGGAGGGACTGGGAGGTCCCTCCTTGATATGCAGCTGCTAGAAGATCATCTTCCAGCAGCCGCCCACTAAGCTTTTCTGACTGGTCATATCAGATATGACCATGTCAGGGAAAGCCCAGTCTGGTACGGTTATATTTGATATGACCATGCCAGGCAAGTGGTTAATTGGATGCAGTCCTTGTTGGAACTCCTCAGTTTTACAGGATGCATCATTCCTATGGGTCTGGTTTATTGCATGACCCTTGTGAGTGTGGCTGTAGTAATCAGTATGCCAAATAATCTAGTGAAATTAAGGAAATTATGATTCTTAAAGGATTATATAATTGTTGGAATTTCGTCTCTGCTTTCTATTTTTAACCCATGGCTGAAACTGTTTATCAATGTAGCTTGGCCATCAGGTCTTGGGGTATATATGGTGAGTGGTGTATGTAACCTTGGCTTCAGGTTTTGTGAACTGTGAGTCTGACCACTAACCTGTTAATCTTGGAGCTTCATAAAAGATCAGCTGTGGGCTTTCAAACCACACAAAAGGAGCACAGTTTTCAAAGTGCAGTAACATAGGAGTGGTTCACACCAATAATAATTAGGTAGATTCTTCCTCCCACATGCTTTGGTTCTTGTGGTGGCTAGTGCTGTGGTGCCTATTAGCAAATATTGACTTTTGTGCCATGCTTATTACAGGAGTAAACAAAAAGCATTGCAAATGTTTTGGGACAGATTTAGGGCACTGCCAGCCAATTATGCTGTATTGTGTAAACTTATGGTTAAAAAAAGGTGATTTCTACATGATTAGCAGATATCATGTTAGAGACCCAGTGAAAAAGTTATCACCTTGCTGAAAACATACTTGTAACCAGGGGTGTATTTATAATGGGTACAGGGTTTGCAGGGCACATGGGCCACTGGGTCCAGGGAGGTCCGCACCGCAAACCCTGCACCCAAGAAAATGAACCTCTCCATAGTCCCATGTCAGCTCCAGTGCCTGGGCCAGTAAAAATGGCAAAAAAATTGCCACCGTGGCCATGTTCCCATCATTTGCACATGCGCAGTACAGGGAAAATGGCAGTCACGGCCAATTTCCCGGTGACCTGTGCATGCACTATAGACTCTGGGCACACTCTATTGCCCAGAGTCTATAAGTGCGGCACTGGCTGTGCACTGCTCAGTGCGTAGCCGGTCACCGGATGGAGAGGAGGGGGCCCATGTCGGAGACTGCACAAGGGTCCCCTCCTCTCCAGAAATGCCCCTGCTTGTAATAATGCATATATCTTCTAACTGGCCAACTCCACTGACTTTTGCAGGTCAAAAAATATATTAATTGAGGGGCTCAACTAGTATATAGATGATGATGGTGTGCTACTAACATGTTCTTACGTATCTGTGTCTAGCACTAGATGAAAACATAATGTAAAAATGGTATTGGCTAGTTCTTGATGTGCTTATGACTAACAAAAAGTTGGCAGCTATCCATTGTCTCATCAGAATTCAACTGAGATGTGAGACTATAAAGGTATTATGCTACAATGATTAGTACTGCATTGACCGGCAATCAATTTTCTGAGTGCCACCATCTTAGCAACAGATTCCTTTCAAATTGATTGATGACATGAAGATTTATGGAGGATATACTGTTAATGAAGTTTGAAACTCTGAAGCTATTTAATTACTTTTAATTGCATGTGTGTTTTGTATATCATTATTACTTACCAGTACCACAATAAATTGTCTCTTCAGTAATATAAGAAAATCCTTAGTACTAGTGTTTATTTACTGTCTGACACAGAACCATTTGAGTGACACTTTAATTAATGTGAAGTGTACATCACAGTTCCTCATATCCTTCTTACAGATGTGTGCTCATACACATATCATCTTCATGCCATGTAGCTTGGCAGGGAAGTCAAGTGTTATACACCACACCTGGATGCATCCTGGTGTAGTCAATCACATCATAATGTACTGATACATGGAAAGGTGTAATACCACTTTTTGACCACCATACAGTAAGTTTCCTTTTCTAAACTACAAGTCACATGTGTCAAATAACCAATGTAGTGAAATGACTCTTAGAGGTATATTTACTAAGATTCATGTTGGTCCCAATTTGTCCCATTTTTAAATTCGGATAGGAACGATCAAAAACGGACATTGTTTTCACTTAAAAAATCAGGAATTTACCATGCTCCCGGTTTTGACAGGATCGTTTTCATGGTGTATTTGGTCGATCCTGTCCATGTTCAAGCCCTAAATTCCTTGCCCAACTTTCTCACCCAAACTGGCAGCCTGCACATATCAGTGAAATATGTGGCAGGCTGATTTTTTTATTTTTTTATTTTAAGGGTTAATTTTATATAAAAAATTTATGTGGGGTCCCCCCCAAAAAAGGCTAACCAGCCCTGGACTGGTCAGCCAGTCCTGGTTCCTAAAATTATGGGGAACAAAACAAGTAGGGTTTCACTGTAATTTAGGAACCAGCACCTTACTGCAGGGCCAGTGTGGGTTTTAAATATAGGGGGGGAAACTTACATAGGAGTCCCCCTATATTTAAAACAAGCACCAGACCCAAACCGACCAGGGTGTAATGCTACAGTCAGGAGACCCTATTACTGGGTCTCTAGGGCCAAAGTATTTGCACCCCAAGCCAGTCAGGCCAAGCTTGGGATCTCAGGAGAGGTGAGGAAACCCCCCCAAAAAGGGGTCCCCCATCTCCCGAACCCCAGGCTTGGTCTGATGCCCCGGGTTCTTCCCTGCACCTCTAGGGCGGTGGGTACGGGGGTAATAAAGTGTTAAATTGTACTTTACAGTGGAATTACAGGTGTCAGCAAGCCTGCTATTTGGCACTTGTTGAACAAAAAGTGCCAGCAGTTGGCCGGCACCCATTACCCCACTGTAAAATAAATAGTTAAATAAAGACACAACACTCACACCATATATAGTACAAGTTTAAAGCATACACCTATCCCATTCTTGCATACTTACCTGCTTCCAGATGTTTTTGTCCACTTCTCGAAGTAGAAATCCATAAGGACATACCTGCAACAAAGATCCTATACTCACCTGATCCTCGCGCTGGTCTATGTAGGATCCAGGGGGGTCTTTTGCAAAACAATAACATGATTACCCAAAAACAGACTGACAAGTATTGGTTTGTGTGTTGTCACACATACAATACTACATGAACACCAGCTGATAGGATGTCACAGAAATTCCAGTGTCCCGCCAGCCAAACAGAGGCCGCTTCACATATGGTGGATGCTCATTGGATGGAATCCACGTGGGTTCCAGTCAATGAGCTTCCACTAGATGTGAAGTGGCCTCTGATTGGCTGGCGGGCTGTGGGAAATCCTGTGATGTCCTTTCAGCTGGCATTCGCATAATATTAGTATGTGTGACAACACACATACCAATACTTATCTGTTTGGTTTCTGGTAATCAGTTTATTGTTTTGCAAAGACCCTCCTGGGTCCTATGGAGACCAGCGTGAGGATCAGGTGAGTATAGTATCTTTGTCACAGGTACTCCCATTGGATTCAACGGGGACAAGGGGACAGAAACATCTGGCAGCAGGTAAGTATGTGTGAATGGGATAGGTGTATGTATTAAACTTGTACTATACAGTATATGGTGTGTGTTGTGTCTTTATTTAACTATTTATTTTACAGTGGGGGTACAGGTGCTGGCCACCTGCTGGCATTGTAGTTCCACAAGTTCCAAAGGGCAGGCATGCTGGCACCAGTATTTCCACTGTAAAGTACAATAGTTTAATACTTTTTAACACTTTATTTTCCCTGTAATTACTGCTCTAGGGGTGCGGGGAAGAGCCCATGGCTTCAGACCAAGCCTGGGGTTTGGGAGAGGGGCGACCCCATTTTTGGGAGGTCCCCATCTTCCCTTAGATGCACAGCTTGGTCTGATTGGCTTGGGGAGAGAATACTTTGGCCCTTAAGACCCGGTAATAGGGTCTCCGGGCTGTGGCATTACATCCCGGTCGGTTTGGGTCTGGTGCTGGTTTTAAATATAGGGGGACCCCTATGCATAATTCCCCCGCACATTTAAAACCAAGACTGGTCCTGCAGCCTGGTGCTGGTTCTTAAATTATGTTGCAACCCTACTCATTTTGTTCCCTATATTTTAGGAACCAGGACTGGCTGACCAGTCCAGGATTGGTTAGCCTTTTGGGGAGGGGGACCCCACATCAATTTATTCAGAAAAAGTAACTCTAAAAACACATGTATCATTAGTAAACATACACAAATCACACTGATTTTTGTATGTTGGATTGCAACTTGCAGCTCAGGAGGTGGTGCTATAGACTCCCCGATTTGGCTGTAAAACTACTGAATTTTGCAAATTGAATAATGGTAAATTCCTGATTTAGGCAGAAATGAATGAAAAGTACTTACGATTTGAGCTGATGGTGAATTATTTCCATTGAAAAAAATGGCCAAATTTGTGGCATTATATCACCTGTTTTCAACCCCAAAAGATAAAAGAATCTCCCGACATTAATGACAATAAATTTCCGATTTGCAAAAAAGTTATATTTTCACCCAAGATACCAAACTCGGATCAACATGAATCTTAGTAAATTTACCCCTTACTATGTTTTAAAACTGTACACAGCTTTTTGTTTAATTCTCCAAAGTTGTGCAATAAATTACATAAATACACTACTGTAGTCTTGGTTGAGCTTAATTCATTTACTATTTTTTTTATTATTGTTATTATTACTTATACTATTATTAGCAGTAATGTATCTTTATTGTCTTACACAGTAAACGGTCAATTGTACTGAATGTGCAACAATGTTTCAGTGATGGAAAACTTGTGGATACTCTCTATAGGAATGAGTGGGAACCTGCAGCAATTTCTGAAGCAGATTGAAAAAATTACTGACTAATAGTTGAACTATTTATGGACACTCTTTATAGGAATGAATGGGGATCTGTGACAATTTCTGAATCATTGTGCAACAATTGTAATGGGGTACTCCCTATGGACACTGGGCCTGATTCAGAGCTGGATGCTCTTTCAGAGTGCTCGCTCTGAATCAGTGCCCTCCCTCTCTTTTATTAGAGCGGCCTCCTGGCCACTTGATTAGTTGTGGGTGACCACCCACAGCTATAGCGAGCGGCCAAAAAGATTGTCGTGATGGTCAAGACCATCACGACCATTGGGCTTGCAATTCGACCCTTTTGGTAGGGTCTCATCTGCCACAAGCCCTGGAGTGCTTTTGGCTCTATCAGAGCCAAAAAGCACTCCCACTGACATCACTTGTGATGTCAGTGGGGCCAGCCCCAGATGGTAGGCGTTTCCATGGGATCACCTCCATCTGGGCAGCCATGCCCCCGGCATGCCCACCAAAGGGTACGTGCTGTCACTCACCATTGACAGCACACCCCCTTTGTAGCGAGACCCGTAGCGACGGCTTGGCCATCGCTATCCGGGTCTCGCGCATGCGCAAGACTGAGCCAGGTCCGTCCTGCACATGCGCACTGGCCCAACATCGACCCACTTGCGAGTGCTCAGCGCTCGCGAGTTGGTCTGAATCAGGCCCACTATCCATAGATGTGAATGGAGTTCTGCAACAAATCACAAAGCAATGTGTGACAATGTCTAAGGTAGTATGCAACAATTTCTGAGTGATGTAGTACTCCATATTGACATGCTCCATAAGAATAAATAGGATCTGACCTTTTGGCCCAATGCTTTGTAAAAAAAAATATTTTTTCACAGAAACTACTTTTTTATTCTTAAATAGTAAATACTAAAAACAAAAACAATTAAAAATAACTAAACTATTATAATGAGGTACCACCTCCTCCAGCTGACGTTCCAGGTGCAGACACCAGTGTTCCCATGCACGGAATATGACATCCAGCTGCCGTATCTCATTTCTGCTCAACAATGAAAAGTAAATAAGAGAATGATTATTAGGGTTAGTTTTTATTACACTCCTTCAAAATAAAGTATAGTAAGTGCACTAATAACATGTCAAATGGTGTGCTAACACCTGTCTCACATACTGTAGGTTAAAAGAAATACCATAATGCTGCTGAATCATGCATACTGTTCAGTACAAAAGCATAAAATACTGTGCTATAAAGCAACAAAGAAAGCAACAATTGCCTTCAGCGGTGCATTCACAAACAGGAAATTATTTTACAAGCTGTTGCCTAGTTGGGAGGCAGAAAATGTCACCCACTCCTGTGTCAAAGGAAAATACTGTATTGTAGATTCACCCACATTGCCAAAAACAGAAGTACAGTACACTGTACAGTAATTAAAGTAATGTACTTATTTTGGTGGCTTGCTGCTTCCTGCTCCTTGCCTGCACCTAGTGCTGCTTGGTCAGAGATTTTTTAGTTTGTATGTACTATAAATGATGAAAGAGCAATGCTAACCACTGTTCCACCTTTTTTCAAAATAAAGACTTGGTTGTGTAAAGGCTGAGTGAGCAATACTAACCAGTTGGGAGGATGTAAATACACTGCATTACCAACTCCTGTGTTAATGCTGTACTGTATTCCCTAGCATGAATCCTAAAGCATCTGAGACGGGGACAACTGCAGAATTACTGTAATGGTGTAAAAATCTAGCATCCATATTATACACCTACTGTATTGTTAAACAATGTGACCTACATTTGCAATCTAACTGTCAGATCAAAGCTAAATTAAAGGTTTTAATTCTGTACATGTGTAGAACTGGTTCTATATACTTCAATTGGCTAGTTTACTCACCATAATACCACTTAAGAATCCAAGGACAAAACACATTATTTTAAAGTATTAGGTACTCATCCACAACATCCACATCCATTCCCTTCTTTTGTGGCAGTCAGATAACTCCGATAGCTTATGACATCATAACAATTTGAACTATCTGGTTTGAAGTATAATGACAAAACTACTTTCCATCAAAAGCAAAATGTGATAAACTCCATTGACCTGTTTCTCAAATAAAATCTTGCAACAAAGCTCATTGCTCTACTAGGAACCTTAAAATAAAATGTTAACTAATTTTGGGATCTTCTCTCATATCATTTATTCTTTTTCATTTATCAGTAAAGCAAGTTAAGTAGCATTGATCTTAAAATGCAATATTCTTTCAAAACACTATATATATTCCAATTTTTTTTACTGAAAATTTGAATATTTCAAAAGTGCTCCACCTATAATAAAGTTGTCACCATTAATGATCAACACAAATTCAGACTGCTTCCTGAGGATCTTCTGGACAACTTCAATATCTAGTGGATTTGAAGTCAATGGAGTGATGTCATGGAGGAGTATTAAATCTTAAAATGTTAATGACTGGTATACTTTTTACATCTACTTCACAATATCAAAGATTTACCTTTCATACTCTTCTTTTTTATATTGTGTTATATTTTGTGGACAATACAGTATAATGAAATGTCAAATCATTTATTTATAATTAAGTTTACTTTTATGAAAATATTGGAGCTTGTGGCTGAAGATGCCTGGTGTGAGAGAGCCGCATGGTCCTGTGCACCTATGCTAGCATCAGGCATTTTTTTCATGTCTTTCTTGCCAATACTTGTCTCTTAGTGGCAATACAATGTACTAGGACACAGCAGGAAACTGTGCTGATTAATTTGATATGTGAAGCTTGTGTAAGTATGTGCAACTGAGTCTGTATGTAAAGCACAATGGAGCTTGGAGTGGAATATAGCCACAGACACTGCATTCTAGCATTTCGTATACAGATTTAGAGGTAAATTTACTAAGAATTGAGCTTGGGTGATATTGCAATCTCACGTGAGTTTAGGCATGTATTTCAACTCACAAATTTACTAAAGACAAACTGGAGTGAGTTTGGAAGATAGTTCTCTCTTTTCACTGTTAAAACTCGTGTGAGATAGCAAACTTGAAAAAACTCACCATCAGCCAAACTAGGAAGTACTTTTCATGAAAAAGATGCAACTCGAGTTTGCCTGAAACATACACAGCTCTGTGTGATTTTTGTATGTTTCTGCCTCTATATCTAATGTAAAGGGTTTTTTTATTTAAAAAAATGACATAGCACCCCCCCTCAAAAGCCATTACCAGCCCTGGACTTGTCAGCCAGTCTGGTTCCAAAAATTATGGAGAACAAAACGAGTAGAGTTCCACCATAGTTTAGGAACCAGCACCTGGCTGCAGGGCCAGTCCTGGTTTTAAATGTAGGGGGGGGATTGCATAGGTATCCTCCTATATTCAAAACCAGCACCGGACCCAAACCAACTGGGGTGTAATGCCATAGTCAGGAGACCCCCTGGCTTCTACGGAGTCCAGCACAAGGATGGAGATGAGTATAGGAACTTTTTTTTAGGTACTTCAAATGGGATCTACGGGGACAAGGGGACGTGAACATCTGGCAGCAGGTAAGTATGTGTGAGTGAGGTATGTGTGTAATAAACTTTTACTTATACAGTGTGTGTGTACTGTTTTTATTTAACTATTTATTTTACAGTGGAAGTACAGGCGCTGGCCACCTGCTGGTACTTGTAGTTCCACAAGTGGCAAAGGGCAGGCATGCTGGCACCTGTAGTTTCACTGTAAAATACAATAGTTTACTTTGATTTTACACTTTATTACCCCCATACCCACAGCCCAGGGGTGCAGGGTTAAGCCCCGGGCTTCAGACCAAGCCTGGGGTTTGGGAGAGGGGGACCCCTTTTTTCAGAGGTTCCCACCTCCCCTGAGATCCCTGGCTTGCCTGACTGGGTTGGGATGAGAATTCTTTCACACTGGAGATCTGGTAATATGGTCTCCTGGATTTGGCATTACACCCCAGTTGGTTTGAGTCCGATGCTGGTTTTAAATATAGGGAGACAACTACGCAATATTTTCCGCCCTATATTTAAAACCAAGACTGGCCCTGCAGCCTGGTGTTGGTTCCTTAGTTACAGTGGAACCCTACTCAATTTATTCCCCATAATTTAAGGAACCAGGACTGGATGACAAGTCCGGGGCTGTTTATGGATTTTTGGGGGGACCCTACATCTTTTTATTATATTTTAACTAGGGATGTGCAGGCTCGGTTTTACTCGGATTTACTCGGATCTCAAAACGGCATTTTATTGGCTATCGCCTATCATGTGTTTTGGATAGCCAATATAATAAATCCGAATTTGCGGTAAAGTGGCGATAAGAACCGAGTAAATCCGAGTAAATCCGAGCCTGCATATCCCTAATTTTAACCAATTTTTTACAGTTACAACAACACAAGCAGCCTTCACATATCTCACTGATATGTGCAGGCTGCTTGTTCGGGTGAGTTTGGCAGAGAGAAAACAATGCAATCTCAGGTGAGTAATCTCATCTAAATTCGCAACTAGGGGAAGAAATCTGGATTTACTTCACCATCGGAAAACTCACTTTTGGCTAAACTCACTTTTTAGTAAATTTGCGAGTTGAAAAATGGAAAACTCACCTGAGTTTTGGCAAAGTAAAGAGTGTTAAAAAAAAACTTGACCAAACTCGATTCTTAGTAAATTTACATCTTAGACTCAATCACACATAGATATACAGGTGTTGCATATCAAATCAATCAGCACAGTCTCCTGGTACTGTACATCTTGGTTGCATCACAATGCGAGTTAGATGCATTTTTCAGCAAAAGCAAAAGATGTGAAAAAGACACCCAGTGCTAACAGAGTTGCACGAGACCTGGCTTGCCAAGAGAGGCTTTCTGGCATGAATGCAGCAGAGATGTATGAGAGTACATCTGTACTATAAATCTGGATATGTAGAAACATAGATTTGATGTTGAGAAAGGGCATTCTTCATTATTCACATGACTTTATATATAACCATCACCATCCAAAGAACAACAATGCTGTATGTTGAAATGGGCTGGGTATGGGAGACCAGCAGTTGGGATGCCAGCTGTCAAAAGACCAATAGTGGCATCCTGATGCTCAGAATCCTGACAGGGGATAGGTAAGTATCCTAACCGTCCCCCTTCAACATCTAACCCTAAACCTCCCTTCCCTCATCCTAATCCTCCTGGTTAGTACTTCAACATCTAACCCTAAACCTCCCTTCCTGCATCCTAATCCTAATCCTCCTGGTTAGTGCCTAGACCTAACCCCCTCCTTAGTGCCTAACCCTAACCCCCCTCGGTGGTGCCTAACCATAACCCATCCCTGGGTGTGCCTAACCCTATGCTCCCATCCCCACAGCCTAACACTAACCCCCGTGGTGCATAAGTGTAACCCTCCCCCCACAGCTAACAGCTAACTCAGGCCTCTATGCTTACAATTGGGATGTAGGCTGTGGGGATTCTGTTGTTGACATCTCACCTGATGTCGGGATACCAGCATCGGTGTTGTGGTTGTTGGTCAGGATTCTGTTGCCGGAATTTCACCCACCGATATCCCGATCATAGGTAAACTGATTACATCCCATTGAAACGATAAGCACACTTTCACTGTTTGAACATCAACCAGTATGTTCATGTCTTTGTATTATCTTCCAAAGGAGAGTATAATGACTTTCCATATGTTAGATAAGGATGTTAAACTTTGTGACTTGGTGACCTTAACTGAGCACTAGGCCACTGACCCATTTATCTCTCAAGAAATGTGGCTGACTGTTTAGAAAACTTGTAATAAAAAATATCAGTGTTCAGATACTGTACATTGTTGCCAGCATTTACTTTTGTAGATAGATCTGCATTGTGTGCAGCTGTCAAAGATTTTCCAACCATTCATTTTTTTATAAATAAGTTGATGTACTAACATCATTTTTATTTTTTTATTACCACAGTATGATGTATTATTGTTTATTTGTACTACAGTATATTAAAAGAAAAAAGGAAGCCCAGTGCTGATATGTAAATGTAATTATAATAATATCAATTAAACTGTCAGACTCAGCAGCAAAGAGAAAAAAAATTGCTTGTAGTTGCATAAAAATAACCTTATAAACAGGTATAACACAAATGTTGAAATAGACCTCTGCGCTTGATAATATATATATAGAGCAGAGCGGCATGAAATGATTCATACACTTCACAAATTGTCTATAAACAGTTTTAATAACTAATAAAATAAATTATAATTCATTGACCGGTCAAATAAATTACAATACATACACAAATATATAGAGAAAGCAACATTGCAAATTTTATACTAATAAAAACATTTAGCTTAAACAGCAGCACTATATTTAAATAGGATTGGTTCAGAGAGGTGGATCATAAAGCATCCAAAAAGATTTTTCAAAGTCCAAAAATTTAAAAAAAAAGGGGGGATAGTTTCAAATCATCCACATCTGCAGTAGTTGTGATAATAAGCAATATCCAGGTGTATCCAAGTTACAGCTCACAGTCACACTTTTACTTAATAAAGATTGTAACAAGCTCCATAGAACTCCATACTAGCACTTGAATGTTACTGATTCCTTGCAGAATCCCCCACAAAGAATCCACGGTGGGGCTATGTAGCTGAGATGGAGTGGTGGAGGGGGGAGAGACACAACCTCCTTAGGATATAGTGTATGGTGGCTAACCTTACATGGGTATAATTCCTTCCAGTCGTATCTCAATCCCAGTCTCAACCCCTGCACCGCAAATGTCCAGATAATGTCCTTCTCATGTCTCTCAAGTTTTCCAAATACTACAGGTAGGTGTAAGAAGTATCCCAAGTGGGTCCAATGTTGTCCTCTATCCGGTTTTGCTCCACACCATGGGGGCTTTATCAAAGAGTTATATGGAGCTTGTTACAATCTTTATTAAGTAAAAGTGTGACTGTGAGCTGTTACTTGGATACAATTGGATATTACTTATTATCACAACTGCTGCAGATGTGGATGATTTGAAACTATCCCCTCTTTTTTTGTTTCTTACATTTGTTGGACTTTGAAAAATCTTTTTGGATGGTTTATGACCCACCTCCTTGAACCAATCCTATTTAAATATAGTGCTGCTATTTAAGCTAAATGTTTTTATCAATGTAAAATTTGCAACATTGCTTTCTCTATATATTTGTGTATGTATTATAGGTTGTTAGTGTGATTTTACTTGACCGGTCAATGAATTATAATGTATTTTATAAGCTATTAAAACTGTAAATAGCCAACTTGTGAAGTGTATGAATCATTTCAGTCTCTCTCTCTCTCTCTCTCTCTCTCTCTCTCTCTCTCTCTCTCTCTCTCTCCCTCTCCCTCTCCCTCTCCCTCTCTCTCCCTCTCTCCCTCTCTCCCTCTCTCCCTCTCTCTCTCTCTCTCTCTCTCTCTCTCCCTCTCTCCCTCTCTCCCTCTCTCCCTCTCTCCCTCTCTCTCCCTCTCTCCCTCTCTCCCTCTCTCCCTCACTCCCTAACTCCCTCACCAATTTATGAAATTCTGCTCAGAGAATATTTGGCATTCACATCTGTCCCTGCCCTATTGGAGCTTACAGTGTAAATGCTTTAACTGCTAACCACTATGCCAACTTGCTGCTTTTAAATAGCAATATTAGTTTACATGAGCATAATTTTCCAATATCTTGCTTCAATACTCAATGGAAAATAATTATCATTTAATTTTCACCTTCAACACTATCTCACATATTGGTCCTAATTCGGGATGTAGTCAGGATCCCGATCATCAGAATGCATATGGTCACAATACAGACAGTGGCATCCTGACAGCCACAATCCCGAAAGATTCCAATGGTAAGTATTAGATTTAGGGTTATATTTAGGGTTAGGCATTAATGGGAGGGTTAGAGTCAGGCTGTGGGAGGGCAGGGTTAGGGTTTGGCTGTGGGATGAAATGGTTAGGATTAGGCACATGAGGGGTAGGTTAGGGATAAAGTAATAGTAAATATTTGTGTTAAAATACCAAAAGCAATCAGATTTTGACCATAAGGGTGCCGCTGTTAGTATTCTGATAATCAGCATTCCGACGGTTGGGATCCTTTACCCAACCACCTGCTTAAAACTTGTATGTAGACCCAATGCTTTATGTAGAAGTCTGATTGTTAGAGATCTGCACATACACAGGATCTGCACTGTGCATGCACAGGTCGTTTTTTGTGAGTATGCTCACAGTGCTCCTAAGCCGTACTATGATTGACATGTTGTGGCCATTTTGGGATGGGCAATGGGTGAGGCAGGCCAGCTTGTTATCCCTATTTCCTGGTAGTGGCAAGACTAGGGTCTGCAACTTCTGATGTAGATTTCCCAGCCCCAGTTGAGCAGTTCATGTGGTTATTCTGAGTAAGCACAGGCTTACGGCTGCATTGTGTTTCAATGCTGAGTCTTTGGATATAGCACTCAGATCTGCGATGATGTCTGGGGCGTCTTCTGTTTTCAAGCACCTCCTACTGCATTAGAATATTTTCACATCATTGCCATGTCCAAAGATGCAGCAACAATGAGAATAGCATACAACTCTGAAGCAGGCCCATTGTCCTTAATATACACAATAGTGTAAATAATTAAAATTAAGCTCTGTGTCACAATTTCAGAAGTATTATTATCATGTTAATTGCCTACATAATAGAACCAGTGTAAACTTAATGTGTTCGATAGAAAATTAGAAAATAATTTTTAAACTTTTTGGCTCATTTTCATTTCTACCCATACAGCAACAGACAGTCAATACACTTGATTAATATTACAATATCTATATTAATATTATAAGAATGTTGCACCTGTTTATTTGTTCCAAGTTGTTGCAATAACTACTGCACCACGTTTAATGAAAATTGCATCATTTTGTAGTGGTAAAACCTAGATAAAACTAGGGATGTGCACCAACCCCCGTGTTTTGGTTTTGGTTTTGGATCTGTATCTCCTTTGAGGTATAGGATCTCGATTTGGTTTTGCAAAACCACCCTTGAGTGTTTTTGTTTTGGATCTGTATTTTCTTTAAAAAATTTATAAAAACTGCTAAAATCACATAATTTGAGCTTTTTTTGTTCCTACAGTATTATTAACCTCAATAACATTAATTTCCACTCATTTCCAGACAATTTTGACCACCTCACAGCTCACAATATTCTACTCATCCAGTTTAGGCCCAAAAGTTGCACCAAGCTAGCTGGCTGACTAAGCTAAGTAGCAGCAGTGGGCGGCGCAAACATGTGGCAGTTCAACCCCCGACATGGCACATAAGCAAACATATGTTTTTGTTAATCAAGAGGCCTGAGGGAGATGGAGTATGTATGTATGTTAGTTAAAGGCAGATAAAGGAAGGGTTGATTCATAGTATTTATTTTTTTTTATTCCAAAGCAAATTTATGAGTGAGGAAGGGAGAACATGGGTGAACAATATGTCCCATTTTTTCCAACAAAATCAACTTGGTGGTTCAGAATATTTTTTAAAATGAAAGGGGCATGCGGGAAATGCTGTCTGTGGCCATAAACATTTCTGGAGATTTTTGGCATTCAGCAACTGCATGTTAAAGATAGCAGCAGCTGTGGCAGTTCAACTTCCAACATGGCACACTATGAAACAAATGTATTTATTATTCAAGAGGCCTGAGGGAGTTGGAGTATGTATGTAGTTGAAGGCAGGGAAAGGAAGGGTTGATTAGTAGTAAAATTAATTTCATGTTTTTATTCCGAAGCAAATTTATGAGGGAGAAGGGGAGGCATTTACAAAAAATATTTTATTCATTTACATCAGTCCTTGTCCCAGTGGAGCTTCTTGGTGGTTCTGATTTTTTCAATCAAAGTGGCATGCAGTAGATTATGTCTTTGTCAGCACACAAAATGAAAGCTCTGAACAGGAAGGGTGCAGAGGGATTTTAAAGTCTGGTACTAAACATCTCATATCATTGTGCTTCTGGGATTATGTATGGGAAGGCTGGGAGGGGAGGAGGGAAAACATCTCCAGATACCATCAGAAAATAGCCTCTCCATTTGGTGTTTGAGTTGCATCTGACCAAACATGGCTGTTATGATCAAGAAAAGTTAAGCCCACAAGGTTAGTATCTAAAAATCAAGGTTGAAAAACTACATAGGAGTACTTTGCAAGTATGTGTATTTGTGACTTTAGTTGAAATAAATACAGTGTGAAACAAAAAAAAGGAAGCATCAGAGCAGCGACACAAAAGCACGGCAGTTTAAAAAATATAGGACATCTGTTAAATATTTTCCACACAGCAGTGGCAGACAGAATGGCAGTTTAATAAACTATACAATTAAAAATATCAGACAACAATGCCCTAAACACCACATAATAAAAAGAAAAGAGTTGCAAGATGGAATTTTCAGTAGGCCCATCCACCCACCTTTATGTTGTATATAGTAAACAGGACATGCATAGTTTAACAGACTAATTACTTCAGTGATTCCAGTTTAAAAGGCCAGTCACTTCAGGGACTCCCAATTGTGGCTGTAATGATTGGTTTGGTTGGGTCCCCACAAAACGAGCTACCAATGGGCAGCTGACATTGCTGGCAATGATCTCTCTGTGCCCAAACTGATTTTACAGAGGCAAGATGTTGTCACCATTATCATCCAATTCCTCACTCTCATCATTGTGTATATCATCTTTACATAATATTAATTTGCCCCCCTGGAATCCACCATTACAGCCTTAGCTGCCGCTATAATTTTTGAAAGTAATTGGCAGTATAGGTCCTCCTCATGAAATTTGTAGTTCATTTTGTTGAACATCATCTTTTCCACATTTTAAGGCAGTAGCCTCCTATGCTAATTGCTGACAAGGTTCCCAACTGTGCTGAAAACTCTTTCTGAGTACACACTGGCTGGTGTGCAGTTCAATTCAAGCAAAGCCAGTTTGTGCAAGGGCCTCCAAATAGTCTTTTTTTCAAGCCAGTAGTGAAACAGACTGTCTGACATGCCTATTTTGAGGCTATCATTAAAATAGTCCTCAAACATTCTTTGAATGGTGTCCATATCAGTTGGAGCCATAGTAGAGGTCTCTGTGTAGTCAATTCATTTAGACTCAAACAGATGTCAAAATTTGGTAGTGTTGACTCTGCATCACCAGTGGGTCTTTATTTGGGAAAGTTTCATTTTTGACAATTGTTGTCCGGATTTGGGTAGAAACCATTCCACACATAGAAGTGGATTTTTTTGTTTTATGCCCAAGCATGACAACGGGCTTTTCCTTACCATTGGCAACAACTATTTGCACTGGGGCTTGATTTACACAAACAACATCCTCATCAACAAAATTTTCATCATCAGCATCCTCATCATGAACATCTTTATTAGCATTAGTTACACAAATATCTTCCTCATCCTGGTGAACTTCCACAGAAGCATCCTCAATTTCTATGTCAGCATGTTGACTCATGCTGCTCATCCACATATTTGCAGAAGATTCAAAAATGGCAGAAGGAGGCTCCTCTTCAAGTACAGTATTGGAAAGATCACTCTCACACATGGAACCCGCTGACACACTTAGACTCTCCTCAGGGATTTGTGACATTTCTAAGAGCACAGTTGTTTCCTGTGCCTTAACAATTTTCATTTGTTTTAAACATCTATAGAGAGAAGAGCTTACATCATCATAAGAGCGAGAACCACCAGTCTTAAATAAAGACCATGACATTAGCCTTTCCTTGCCACTTCATATGGTGAAAGGCATAATGCCAATTTTCTGTCTTTCTGCAGCTAACTTTACCTTTTTTTTTTTACTACTGTAAAAAATTGGTTCTTTGATTTTAGATGCCCTGACTTAAGCCCTGTATGCCCTTGGGCATCGGCTTTAGTAGATGATGTAGATGGACTAGTGTCATCTATGACTGGTGGCACTGGCAGCAGCTCCAGCAGTAGTATGTGCTTCCTGCTTTCCTCTCAACTGATCATTCTCCATGTCAACAAATACAAATTAAGTGGGGTAAAGCACACACATCAATTTGTACAAATTTTAAATATTACACTGTGGTATCAATGACCTACAGTGTCACAATATTTTTATGAATAAGTAAAGAATAACACACTGTGCTACCACTTACAGTGCCACAAGATTTTTTAAGCATAAAACACTGTGCTACCACTTACAGTGTCACAATATTTTTTATGAATAAGAAAAGATTAACACACTGTGTCACAAAAAGTTTTATGAGTAGAACACTGCGCTACCACTTACATTGTCATAATATGTGTATATTACCCTGTGGTTACACTTACAGTGTCACAATATTTTTTATGGATACACTGCACTACCACTTACAGTGACTCTCAATATATGTTGAATATTACTCTGCTTTTCCACTTACAGTGTTTTAATAATTTTTATGAATACACTGTACTATCCATTTACAGTGTCACACAATACATGTTGATTATTGCACTGCATTTCCACTTAGTGTCACAATATGTGTATATTAAACTGCTGTTACAATTACAGTGTAACTATAACTTGTATGCATATTACACTGCGCTATGACTTATAGTGTCACAATACGTAAATGAATATTACACTGTGGTCTGACCGGCAGTGGCACAGTAAAACAAAACAATAATAATATAGTACACTCGGGTACAGCACCAAAAATATATTATTTAGCTTTCATTAGCTTTTTTTTACACTGGGCACCCTTGGATGGACAGAGCACCCTGGATGGACATAGCCACCCCTGGATAGACACAGAGGCCCCTGCTGTGGATGGACACAGCAGCCCTGGAAGGGCACAGAAACCACTGTCCCTGGATGGACACAGCAGCCCTTGTCCTTGATGGACACAGCAGCCCCTGATTGGACACAGCAGCACTGCCCCTGGACAGACACGGCATCCCTGGTCAGACACAGCACCCATGGACAAACAGAGCACTCCTGGATAGACACAGCACCACTGGACATACAAAGCACGTCTGTTCACTTCACTCTCCACAGCCGGAGTGAAATGGCGCTGATAACCAGGTACCTTTATAGTATCCAAAACCCGTGAGAATACGACATCAAGATGATGATGTTTTTGGGATCTGAGTATGGTGGGAAAACCTGAGCTGGACTCAGATTTCGGCCTTGATCGCAAAGTTCGGGTGGGTTCAGTTCTCTGAGAACCGGACCCTCTCCTCTCTAGAAATAACCTGCACTTTGTATGATCTTGATCCATCAATTAAAGCTGAGCAATAACAAAAACATAATGTATTGACATCATAAATGCAAGAGATAGACGTGGCACCGTGTGGTGGCCAGTAATGGGTGAGGGGAGAGGTACTTTTTGCACACATTCTCTTGAGTAGGAGAGGCTACATAGCAGTCTGTGACATTGGTGTGAGTGGTAGGGGAAGGCCCTAATGCCATCAGTCTGTATAGTGATTCTGATCACATAGGCAACTCCAAAGACAGAGACTCTAAGCAAAGCAATACAACTAGAACAGCTTAAATAGTAAAGATGTTGGCAGAAGCAATGTCATCATGGGCAAAGCCATGGGCAACAGCCAGTTTATTTATATTTGTACATCTAGATATGTAAATGTATTATGATAAGTACAACAGTGAATGTTCTGATTGAATAAATCTTATAAACTGTATTTAGGATTTATTTTAACTTTAAGACAGTTGGACTAATTTCATATTTACATTTCTGTCAATAATTATGTATATGTCTTTTTCTTTTCTTCCTTTTCTATTAAATTATAATAAATTGGTATAAATCATAATGGAAAAAAAATAAATTCATGGGTTAACAGCATATTTCAGGAAACTACATTAAAAAATGAAGCTAGAGAATAGTTTTCCAAGTTAAAAATCTGTTTGTTTCAGACATTTAATGATGCTTCTCGCATAAAGTACATGACTTACATCTGTAATAATTGTCAAAATTATTATTTGCAAGGAACGGGATTTAACTACAAACAACCTTTTGGGGATTGTTTCTTTTCCTCTTTCCCATCTTAATTGGACAATTTTATGAGAGCTAATATTTGCGGTCTAATAATGCTTTCAGGGGAGCCAATTATGTGTTTTTTTACCATCAATATTGCTACATTATGTACTTTTCTAAGGCCTTTTGTACCTTGTTTGCTGTAAATATTGAGTTAGGGGATGCTCTTTGGGATTTAGTATCTATAGCCTGACCATAATATTGGCTGTTATTGCTGCTTCTAGAAGGAGATTGGTATTTGTAAAAACATATTTTAAAGAAGATTACATTTCCTTTACAATAATAAAAGTACATTTCAATTTTAATATTGATATATAAAAATGTACATACATATAAATGGTGATAATGTATCTTTTTGTTTTGCTCATAATGGCTGACAAAGATGTTAATATGTCTAAATAAAAAAGAACATGATTATATTGGTTTCTGCATTGTATTTTAAGCTTTAAAATTGGACAGCAATTTAGAAATAAATGGAAAATAGATATTTAACAACTTGACTACTAGGTACTAGGGACTATAGCATGTGTGTGTGTGTGTTTGATAACATAACTATTACTAGTTTGGTGGCAAGCATAAACAGAGTACTTCACACTCCTAGGGGTATATTTACTAAAGTGAAAGTTTTTAGAAGTAGAGATGTTGCCCATAGCAACCAATCAGATTCTACTTAACATTTAACTAGCAACTTCTAGAAGATAATAGCTATAATCTGATTGGTTGTTATGGGCAACATATCCACTTCTAAAAATTTTCACTTTAGTAAATATACTCCCTACAGTACATTGATGCTATGCAATCTAGCAGTGGCCTCCCACATAGCAAACAGTGCATACAGTACAACAGTTTCCATCTGCAGTCTCTTCTCATTCCTAATGGATTACCCCACCTGGAAGAGTGGTGTCAATGACCCCAGTTATGGACTATGTCAGCTGATGCCCTTTTGAGAAAGAGAGTATATCATAGCTAGAATTAGAGATGTGTCCCAGACTATTTTTGCTGGGTTTGGCTCTGAATTGTCGTCTGGTTTTGGATTTGGGTTTGCCAAACCACCATGACTGGTTTTGCATATGGATTTTTTACAAAAATTTACAAAAAAATCTAAAATCACATAATTTGGGCTAATTTTTGTTCCTAGAGTATTATTAACCTCAATAACATTAATTTCCAGTAATTTACAGTCAATTTAGACCACCTCACAGCTCGCAATATTGTTTTCACCATTATTGGTCAAAGGCTGCAGTGAGCTGGTTGGTTACTAAGCTACAAAGCAGCGACATAAATACTGCATATTAAAGCACATCTATGAAATATTGCCACACAGCAGTGACAAAAATTAAAGGTAGTGCAAAATGGAATTGTCCTTGAGCCGGCCCTCCTACCCACCCTTATGTTGGATATTAAATAGGACTTGCACACTTTAACAGACCAAGCACAACTGCAACAGGGACTAACACTTTTGTGTTTAAACTGCTTGGTTTGTTTCGGCACCCATGAAACAAGTTACCAATCGGCTAAAGAAAAGAGCTCTACAGTGGCAAGTTGTCATTGTCATTGCAATCCTCACCATCATCAATGTGTACATCATACTCACACAATACTAATTCATCCCTGCTGCAATCCACCATTACAGAAGTCTCTGTACTGTGACGTAATTGCCAGGAAAGGTCTTCCTCATGTAATATCCAGTTCATTTTGATAAACATCATCTTTTCCACATTTTGAGGAAGTAGCCTCTGATGCCATTCACTCACAAGGTTCCAGTCTGTAACTCTCTCCACGCACACAATGGAGGGTGGGCAGCTTAAGTAATGCAAATCCAGTTTCTACAAGGGCCTCCAAAATGCCTCTTTTTTCCTTCCAGTACTTGAAGAAACTTTGTTACAAGTATATTTGTATGGTATCATGAAAATAATCCTCTTTGGATGGTGACCATATCACATGGAGTTATGGTAGAGGTGTCACTAATGTTGGCCATATCTTCTAGACCCGACCAGATGTCAAAATGTTGGTTTGACTTACCTGCAACACCACTGGGTCTTTTGGAAAGCTGAATTTTTTTGGCTGCTGCTGAAGAAACTGAATGAGGAGACATCATAATGACATGTGTCACTTGAGTGGCCAAAAGAGCAAGGAGCTCTTTGCATCTTTTAAGATCTGGGTCAGTTGGAAAGAAAGACACAGAATATGACTAAAACCTAGGATCAAGCATGGTTGCTAAAATGCAGTGAAAAAATTGGCCACCTTTGGATCCTGGTGAAGGAACTAAAGTACTTGATCTACAAGTCAGGCATACTTTACGGATTCACTTTGTTTAATCTCCCCCTTCAATTTCTCCAGCTGATTTTCCAAAACCCTAAATAGGGGAAACACCTTACTCAAGCTAGCAGTGTCAGCATTACTTCACATGTGGCTAATTGAAATGGTTTTAGCACCTTGCACAAGTCAGAAAGTACTCTCCACTGTGTTGTGCTAGGGTACATTCCCCCTCCTCTCCCAATGTCATGGCTTGTTGTATAGCTATGGATAGCTTTTTGCTGTTCATCCATCTGCTGAAGCATATAAAGGGTGGAGTTCCACCTTGTTACTACATCTTGCTTCAATTGATGGCAGGGCAAATTAAACTGTTTTTGCAGGTGCTGCAATATCCCGCACACTGTTGCTGAATGCCAAAAATGTCCAGAAATTTTTCGGGCCACATACAGCATCTCCTGCATGCCCCTGTCATTTAAAAAACAAACCTGTGCCACTTAGTTGATCATGTGATCAAAACAGGGGTTGTGTTGAAATTCACCAAGCTGTAATGCTTTCACAATATTTGTGGTGTTATCAGAAATCACAAATCCTGAGGAGAGTCCAAGTGGGCTAAGCGATGTTTCTATGATATCTCTTAGTTTTTACTAAGAGGTTATCAGTGGTATGCCTCTAATTGAATATGGTAATACACAGAGTAGCCTGCCTATGAATGAGCTGGCATTGTTTGTTAGTTACTGCTTCTGCTGCTGCTGAAGGCAATTCACTCATCAAGTGGGCTGTCACAGTCATGTATTCTTTAGTTTGCCCACTACCGCTTATCCATATATCTGTGGTTAAGTGGCAGTGGGTACAATGACATTTTGTAGGCCAATAATTTGTTTCTTTTTATGTCCTAGTACAGCTGAGAAATGGCTTTTTGGGCAAAATGAAACTGAGATGGAATTTGGTACTGGGGACACAGGACCTCTTTTAACTGTGTAAAACCCAATGCATTTATTTTGAATATTAGAAACAGATCTAATACTAGCATAGCTATTATGGTGTCAGTGATCCGCTGTGCGACTGAGTGAAAGCTGTTATACTTGATTCCCCTTGCAAAGGATTGTAACAGTCAATTGTTTTGTTAAACTACTACTAGTAGTCTTCCTGGTCCACTTCTGGGATGAAGATCCACCCCCAGCAGCAGCAGGCCTTGCACTCAAGGATTCTTCTGAGGAGTCCTGGAAAGGAGAGGAGTCACCTAGCAATAAGAAATTGAATGCCGGACTACCTCTAATAATTATTGAGGATCTTGAGGATGAAGGTGTTGGTGGTGGAGATTGCAGGTGCTAGGATCTAGTAGAGAGAAGGTAGCTAGCTGAAGCTGGACTGCTTGTTGTTATTTTTTTAGCATCCATTTCTGATGTTATCAAGTACTTGTCATGAGCTCGCTGCAGATGATGTAATAGCATGGAGGTTCCTAGATGCATAACGTCCCTACCTCTACTTACTGTGGTTCCACAACGGCTACAGATGGCTTGACAAATGTTGTCAGGATTTGGGTAAAATTAATTCCACACAAAAGAGGTGGATTTGTTGGTCCTATGCCCAGGCATGACAATGGCCTTCTTATCATCGTCAAGAGCTGCTTCTACTGGTGCCTGACTTAAACAAACAACATCCTCATACTCAATATCTTCATTTGCATCAGCATCAGGTAAACAAATATCTCCCTTATCCTCTTTCAATTCCTTGGTGGCATCCTCAATTTATATGTCATCAGCAATACTTATGCTGTTCATCCCCACAAATACATAGTAAGCAGAAATGGTAGAAGGCAGATTCTCTGAAAGGTCAGGCTCACACATAGCACTAATGGACACATTTAGACTCTCCTCAGGGATTTGTGATATTTGTGTTTCTAAATGCATGGTTTGATCTACTGCCTTAGTGGTCTTCAGTTTTTTTACACTTCTTCTAATGTCCAAGTGAAAAGGTATTTTATTGCCATGAGAGGCAGAAGATGCCTCACTGACAGTTGCAGAAGTACCACTCAGAAATAAAGGCCAAGGCCTAAGCCTTTCCTTGCCACTACATGTGGTATATGTTATGTTGTCAATTTTCTGTTTTTCTGCACTAATCTTTAGAGGTGTTTATGTCTTTACCCTTTTAAAATCTCGACTTTTTAATTTCAGATACCCTGATTTTTTAAAGCCTCTATGCCCTTGAGCATCAGCTTTAGATGATAGTGAAGGACTAGCATCTTCATCATGACTGAGTGCAGCTGCTGCAGTGCTAGGATTTGCTTGCTGCTTATGCTGTTTAGTGGTCATGAACCATATTGATGAAAACACTCAAATTGTACAAAAACTATTTACTAGTATCATGTATTTACTAATCACCACTCACTGCGGAGTCACAGTACTTGTGCAATATGGACACACAGTGGGGTAAGACTAGCAGAGTCACAATACATGTATATACAGTGGGCTATTGCTCAAGGAATCACATTGCTTGTATACACAGTGGGTTATGATCAGTAGAGTCACAGCACTTGTATACAGTACAAAGTGGGGTACAGCACAAAAAAATATATATTTTTTTAACTTTTTTAAAATGTATTATTTTTTTAACTTTTTTAAACTTTATTTTTACTTTTCTTATGTTAACTTGTCACAGTACTTGAGTGTTATGAACATGCAGTGGGCTATGGCCCAAGGAGTCACAGTACTTGTATACACAGTGTGGTACTCTGGACACAGCACAGTTATTATATTAAATATATATAGCAGAGTCAGCACAGCATACAGAAGCATGTTCATTATGCACACTGGAAACAGCACAGTTGTTATATTAATATATTAAATATAAGAACACTGGGGAACAGTCAATCTGTTGCCTGGGATTTAAGGCCCTCATTCAGAGCCACTCGCTATTTGCGGTCGTTCGTTCTAAAACAAGGGATGGCTATTCAAATGAACCGTTCGCTAATTGCGGTCTGTTCACGCCTCTATGTCTGAACGAGCGAACAAAACTTGCGTTCGTTTTTTTAAAAAATACGCCCCCTGGCCGTTCGCATCCTACGTCATGTCCGCTATTTATTAGATTAATCGAGTACATCGAACAGGGTATGAACTGCTTGCTATTCTTGGGGCTGGTGTTTGCTACCACAATTTTGCGAGAAGTTCTGGCTATAAAATAACCCAGTGACGTGGTCAATGACGCTGCGGTTTTAAATATGCACACACCCACAGCTTATGCGAGCGTCCATGATGATGGTCGCGATGGTCAAGACCATCACGACCATCGGGCTTGCGATGAGACCCTGCGGTAGGGTCTCGTGGCCGCAAGCCCTGGAGTGCTTTTGGCTCTATCAGAGCCAAAATTGCTCCCACTGACATCACTAGTGATGTCAGTGGGGCCGGACCCAGACTGTAGGCGTTCCCATGGGAACGCCTCCGTCTGGCAGCCATGCCCCCAGCACGCCCACCAAAGGGGGCGTGCTGTCAGTCACCATCGACAACATGCCCCCTTTGGTGCAAGACCCGGAGCGACAGCTTGGCTGTCGCTGTCCGGGTCTCGCGCATGCGCTCGACGGAGCTCCCTCCGTCGTGCGCATGCACATTGGGGTAACATCGACCTGCATGCTAGTGTCCTGCGCTCGCGAGCGGGTCTGAATGAGACCATCTGTTCTTTGCTTAAATCTCCTAGATTGGATGGGAAGTAATCTAAATGGCTGTACAAAAAATGTACTTTAATATTCATGCTGCACCTACAGTAATTTCTCAAAACTTTTTAGCATGTTGCGGACTAATTCATGATAGTTGTCGGCCTTGTGATTGGCTAAAAATTTTGAATGACAGACACAACTCAGCCATGCTTCAGATTCGGTTTCAGTCATAGATGTGGTAAAATTTGGATCCTTCACCAGTTTCCGTATCTGTGGGCCGTCAAAAATCCCTGCCTTTAATTTTTCAATACTAATGGTGCATACACATGGTCAGATTTTCCTTCAGATCTGTACAATAATGATTTTAAAAATCATTAAATTGTTCATATCTGAAGGAAAATCTGACATACAGTATCTGACATGTTTGTCAGATGAATGATGAACAATGCGCGTTCCCTTTTGTCAGATAATGATATCTGACAGCTGATGTGTTTGCAGTCAGAATTGTCAGATTTCATTCATTTTAATACAGGCAAAAATAGTTCAATCGTTCAAATCATTGGTAAATCATTCAAATAGTTTAATTGTTCAGTTATTCATCTGACATATCTAACCGTGTGTATAAACCATAAGAGATGGAAATGTTCGACCAATATATGTGAAACAATCGCCTGACTTGTCCAATGCTTTTACAAATTGTTTCATTAAACCCAGTTTGATATGGAGATGCAGCAGTATGATTCTTTTTTCTCTCAATTAAGGCTCATGAATGATGTTGGCTTCTACTTCAGTTAGAACTTCTCTTGGAGGCCATATGGTTTGCTGCCAGTGCTTTAGTTTTGCACGACTATCCCATAAGCATATGTGACAAGGATACTTAGTATATCCACTTTGCTGCACAAGAAGAAAGTTTACAATTTTTAAATCGACACAAACCGACCACTAATGCTGTGAATAAGCAATTTTTTCTAAGACTAACTTGATATTTTCATACTGTTCTTTAAATTTTGTTGAATGACCGATTGGCATTGATGCAAATTTATTCCTATTGATCAGTAATACGCATTTTAAGCTCCTTTTAGAACTATCCAAAAAGCCGCCAGTCTTCTCGATATTTGGTAAGCCCATCATCTGGAGAAGTTCCAAAATATGGTTGCAATACACAAGAATGTTATCTTGGTTAAAAAAATGGCAGTATGGCTTGCTATCTATTTTGATATGATGTCTGGCTCATGACAGTAACATCTGGCTCATGACAGTGCTTTTCTTGAAGTCTGGATGCTAACAGCTCAGCTCCTTATTTCAATACATTCAAGTCACAAATTAAATTGTTTAGTTACTTTTGAAAAAATTGGTTTGGAGTAGAGGAACATTCTTCACTCACTTTCGTCTGTGTTGTCACTTGCACTGGATGAGATTAACATTTCCACATTCTCACATTAAACTTCGCACAAAGAATTGAATGATGGTACAGGTAAATCTTCGCTATGTGGTATCGGTTGTTTTGCAGAATTCATTCTTGGGTATTCTCATTTGCATTTCTTAAATCGATTCATACCCTTCACATTTACAGGACAAAAATAGCATTCACTCAAGTGATCTTTTGGCTCACACCACATCATAAGTCCTATTCAGTCACCTTTAGACCAATTGCGGAGTGATTCCACGCAGGTTTTACAAACTTTGTGAGGCACCCAAATCTTGTTTTGCTGGCTTATGTGACATCCAAAATAAGCCTGATATGCTTGTTTCACGAACACAGTTATATTTATTCTTTCTTTTGCAAAATTATATTTGCCAGATATATAACAAAAATCATCAAGGTTCTTAGTACACCATCTCCAAGATGAACTAATTTTTACAGCAAAAACATTTTGTTGCACACATTCAGTGCTAACTCCCAACAAAAGCCAAGGATGTACTAAACTAAACAAGCCCAAATTGCAGGAATTTGGTTGTGGTTGGACAGAGAGAGGGCCGAACAAAGGAACAGGAGGTGATCTAACTGCATCACTCGGTCATCTCCGTTGCTCCTCTCTGTATGCTGGGAGTAGGCGTGGCTGTGGTCTGAGGATGTCCTAGTAGGCTCAGCAGTGCACTGCCACGCCTCCTCCCAGCATTAGTGAGGAGTGTTGAATGTGCTGTGTGTCTCAAACTTGACTACCAGCTACGTTATAACAAATGAAACAAATTCTTGCTATTGTTGAAAGAGGGATGCTGTTAAAAAAGCAAAACAAAGTCAATTCTGTTAAGTAAAACAGGCCTAGACTAGTAAGGTACTTTAAGAGGGGTTTTCAATATGAAACGTTAACTTCACTGTCGAAGTTAATGTTTCATATCTGAGTTTTTACCTGCATTAAAGTATCGGGCGTGCTCCCACTTATACCCGTATTCAACATAAAATTAACGAAAACGGGAAACTCCGAAGTTGGATTTGCGTAAAGTTATGAATTTTTCCTTAAAAAAATTGTAAGACCCCCCTAAAGTAGTAAAAACATGGGGGATCACTATGGGTACCCCCGTTTTAGCCTTTAATTGAAAGTCGGGGATTTAAATAGCCGCAGCAGGTGTTTTTTTTCCGACATTGAAGAAGTGATGCAGAAGAGCACTTAGGTTATTTTTTTCATTTTTTTAAGTGGTCCCATCAATTTTGAGGTACATGAAAATGGGTACTAGCATATTTTTATGTCCCTAAAGTAAGTTTTTAAAAATTCTGCATTTGTGCACCTGCCGCTATAATTCTATTCTAGAAAACATCGGCCGCATACTTGCAGAATAGCCCTGAACCTATTTCCCTATTGTTAAACAATTTTTTCCCATTTTTTTTTTCACCCCAATTTTTAAATACATTTTTTGGGGTGTCCCTATTTTTTTTTTAAAGTTTTTTTGACACAGTTCTTTTTTAAATGTCAGTCCCAGGGGTGCATGCTATTTTTTTTAAGCCTGCACCCCTAAACCCCAATTCTGCACTTTTTTTCGACACCTACTCAATGGTGAAAAGTTATCCCCGTTTTTTATCAAAGACTTTTCAAAACTGCGATAAGTCTTTGAAATTGAATACGGTGTAAAAGTAAAACCTGCGATAATGACGTCATACCTCCGATATTAATGCAAAAACGATGTTATCGCACCCATATTGAATACCCCTGAATATGGAGAAAATAAATGAATTTTATAATTTTTCATTAATTTGAAAACTGGAGCCAATTCTGCTATAGCAAAGATCTAATGTGAAAATAGGACCTGCAAATACTCTCAAACCGATCTTAAATCCTTGGCAAGAAAAAATAAATAAATTTTGTTCCCCAGTGTAATATATCGCAGACTCAGTGCAGCAAACAACAGCGTGCCCCCTATACACAATGGCTACAGCACAGCCTCTTGTGAGACTCTGGACACATCAGCATAGTTGTAAATTAAAATATATTATTAAATAATAATATATGTTTAGTCAGTGCAGCAAACAGCAGCATGCCCCTATACACACAATGACTACAGCACAGCCCCTTGTGAGACTCTGGACACAGCAGCACATTTGTTAAATGTTATATGCAGAGTCAGCTCAGCAAACTGTAGTGTGCCTCCTATACACAGCCTGCCTTAAGTTTTACAGAGCCCCAAACACAGCCCGTCTGAAGTTTAACACCGGTCATCTGAAGTTTAACACAGCCCCGAATGCAGCAGAGTACACGCAGCGTAAAGCATCATGCAGTGAAAAGGCACCAAGCTGTGGTTGTGGCACCTTTTATAGAGTCCAAGTCCAGCGAGAATCCGACTCTGGAAAGCTGAGTTTTGTCTTCACCTGGGGATCTGAGTCTGGCAGGAACACCTGAGCTGCATCACAGGTAAGCTCGGATTCCCACTGTTTGGATCCTTTCGGATTCCTTGGAATTCAGACCGCTCATTTCTAGCTAGAATGGCTCATTTCTCTTCTCCTGCTCACTCCTGCAACCACCAATAAAAACAAAAACATGAGGGAGCGAAAGTAGAGATGTTTTGAAGAAGAGATCACAATCAGGGGCACAGCCCCTTTATAGAATCATTAACTCAAACTACTACCCCATGGCTAAGTACTGTATTCTCAGTCCAACTGTCTGACACATACACAGCCTTCAATGCCTCAGGGTTTAACCCTGACCAGCAGATCTTTCTGCCAGTCATATGTTGGGGACTTCATATTAATTTATTTTTGTGATATTACAAATCAACAAGAATTCATAGTTTTACTTGGACAGCACAGACATTGTAATAGTTATTATTACTGCCTCACAGCACTCAGGTCATGGTTTCAATTCCCACCATGGCCCTAATTGTGTGGAGTTTGTATATTATCTCTGTAATTGTGAGGGTTTCCTCCAGGTGCTCTGGTTTCCTCCCAATATACTGGTTTGTTACCATGAACTAATCATGACACACATACCAACCATCTGACAACTATGAGACTTACAGTTTATATCCATTACATCCAAACTGTTGATTTACCCTGTGACACTTTTCCTAAATTTTAAACAGATTATTAATGCCAGATTCCGAAAACATTTGAACCTCATTCAGAGGCGGTCATTAGATGCAATTGGTCGCTCTGAATGAGGACGGCCGCTTGCACCTTGTAGAGCCGCTTCTTGGTCGATTGCTAAGCTGTGGGTTACCACCCACAGCTCTAGCGACTGACCAGGGGGATGGTCAAGACCATCGTTACCATCGGGGCTTGAGACAAGACCCTAAAGTTGGGTCTCGGCACTCACAAGCCCCATGGAGCTTCCTGCTCTGATCGAGCAGTAAGTTCCCCACTGACATCACTGCTGATGTCAGTGGGGCTGTCCCAAAATGGCAAGTCCTTCAGTAATGCCTCCATTTGGCCAGCCATGCCCCCTGCCCGCCTCCCAAATGGGGTGAGCTGTCACTCACCATTGACAGCTTGCCCCCTTTGGTGCGAGACCTCTAATGATGGAACGCCCATTGCTAGCCGGGTCTCGCGCATGCGCATGTCAGAGCCGGCTCTGACTTGCGCATGCCCAGTGGGGGAACATCGACCCGGTTGTGAGCGCCCAGCGCTTGCGACCAGGTCTGAATAACCCCCCTAGTCTTATAGATACTATGTGTTAGGATCCATGAGTAGTGGATCATCTTGGTGGCAAGTCCCAGCCATAGTTGCCACTGGGACACTGCATCATGTCCTGTCCTTGTTCCGGCTATTGCAGGCAGCTGGAAATCTTGTCTTGTCTGTGTAGAGCTCATAGCCTGTCATTCCTGCGAAGGCTGTGTGCAGATCTAAGGTGCTCACTAATTAATCATCTGTCTCTGTGCAGAGACCAGGTGCACACTATCCTCTGATTAGGAAAAGCTCTCTGCAGGAAATGGTTGTGATTGGACCCTGCATCTTTTAAGTTTCAGCCAGCCTTGCACTCAGTGCCAGTTATACTGTCTAGCTACCAGTGTACTGTTTGTTGCTCTGTTCACAGCTACCTGAGTTATTGCCGGTCTACCAAGTTTTACTGTTATGGTATCCTGATCCTGTCCGTATTCAGCCCTGCTGTATTATTACCACAGTCCTGTCTTGTTGTGTCAGTCTGCATTCAGCTAATGTTACCTGCAGTGTTCTCCACCTCCCTGCCTCCAGTTTGTGTTCCTGCCACATCTAAGTACTGCTGTTTGGTTCCTGCATCTTGGCCTGCAACGCCGCTTCGAGCCATGTCAGTTTATTCCCAGCTATTCTACCAGCAGTGTTCTACACCTCGCTGCCTCCGGTGGGTAGAGCGGCCAGCCATGGTGGTAGAAGGCCGGGGACTATGTGATTGGATGTGATCGTGGAACCTGTTAGTCTCACTTTGTCTGGGGAATCAACAGGACCATATAGTCATTGTGTAATAAGGCACACTCCAAAAGGCAGAAGGATCAGAACAACAAGGCATTGAAGGGGTTCACTACAAGAAGACCATCACCAACTAGAATAAGGGTGAGTTGTTGGACCAGAGGGCATGGGACACCACCCCTCCAGAGCGCAACAAAGACTGGATATTTCTTGTTATATTTTCTATAGAAAGAGGCCACATATATATATATGCATCTTTCCTGACTCATTTTTTTTATTAGCAACTAGCACTTGCCAACATTAATCTACTATAGTTATAGGATCATTTTTTAGTATTCATCAGTGGGAGCATTGTGACTTCCAAGTACTTGTATTACCCTTAATATATACATATCTACCTAACCCTATATGTTGTGTGTCACTTCACTTAAGAACAAGGGGTTGAATCAGATTTTTTTTTCTGTCATTCATTTGATATCTACACAAATAACCCCAACAGACACTAGCTAAGTGCAGGCACACCATTTATATTGATATTGTTAATTAGGAGATTTGGATTATCTCTATGTGCCAGCAGCTAGTCATACTCATTACAGGAGTAAGTGCAGGTTCAATAAACATAAATTTGAGACTGGTAGGTTAATTGTCTCCCAATAAAAATTAACCCTAGTGAGCATGCAGCAGGGTATACAGATTGTAAGCTCCACTGGGGCAGGGACTGATGTGAATGCCCAAATATTCTCTGTAAAGTCCTGCAGAATATGTGTGCACTATAACAATATCTGGTGGTAAATAAATAATTAATGAATACTTTATAGAGCAGAAATCATCAATCTTCTGCAATCAGAATTTGCATAAACCGCTATAGGTGCATACACACACAATGATTATTTGAACGATTATAATTAAACTTTATCATTTAAGGATAATCATTTGAAAAAATCATTCACTTTCTGAGTCAAACAATGAACAATTGTTCATGCGCGTTCACGTTTGTAGCTTGTAGTTCAGTCAGACTTGTCAACTCAACGATTGTAATTAAGTTAATATGAAAAAATCATTTGTAGTTCATAAAAATCGTTCATTACATTTAAATGAACATAATAAATGAACAACTTTAGTAAACTATTTTAGTTCATTTTTTCAAGGTAGAAAATTGTTTACTAAAATCATTCATTAACTCAATCGTGTGTGTATGCAGCTTATGGATTACATTTATTGTGCATACTATTTGTACCATTGGAGGTCACTTTGCAAAAAATTTACCAATGTGTCAGAATTGTTGCTCTAAGCAAATACCAATTTATTTACTTTTTTGTGGGGATATCATACATTTCAGAAAAAAACAAACACATATGCTATATCTGCTGTTGTCCCAATAAAAACAATTTGAATGGTCAACAGTGACTCACCTAATGTACGATGTGCTATTCTTACTTAATTGAATATTGTTTTAAAATAGGATACAATGCTACATCTATTTTAGAGATGTGCATTGACCTCCTTGATTTGGTTTTGGCAAAACCACCCTCAAGTGTTTTGGTTTAGATTTGGTTTTTGTTTTGGATTGCTTTAAATTTTATAAAAAACAGCTAAAATAATATAATTTGGACCTGTTTTACATGCAATCCAAAACTGAAATGTATTTTTTAAATCCAAGTTTTGAATTTACGGCAGACACAAACCAGTACTCTGTTCTACTCAGGACCCTTAAGTTCAGATGTAGTAATTTTTCAGGAAAACTAAACTGCACATCTCTAATTTAACCTGCTTCAGTCTCCTAGAAAACTAAATCTTGGAAGAAAATTCACCATTTAGCAGAACAGTTATACCAAGCCAAGTCCAAAGCAACACTGACATGGCTGAACAACAAAAAGATGAATGTTCTGCAATAGCCAGGTCAAAGTCCAGATCTCAATCCAATTGAGGATGTGCTGCATTATTAGAAAATGCAGTTTACCAGTGCCATCCAACCAACCTGAAAAGTCTTGAGCAACTCAAAATCACTCCCAAATAGTGTGCAAACATGAAAGGAACTTACCCCAAAAGACTTTAAGCTGTTATTGCAGCAAAAGGTTACTCTACCGAGTACTAGTCTCAAGTGGTTGAATACTTATGCAAGCAGTTATTTTGCTTTGTTTTTTTTTAATCTGCTGACAAAAAACAAATCATGAGTTTGAAATGTTACTTTTCAGGTTTGCAATAAAAATACTATTAAG
The DNA here is from genome assembly GCA_031769625.1 of Taudactylus pleione. NCBI lineage: Eukaryota > Metazoa > Chordata > Amphibia > Anura > Myobatrachidae > Taudactylus > Taudactylus pleione. The sequence goes on from JAUIMM010000182.1 coordinate 6,101,885, forward strand.
AATTATTCATGCATGTGCTCATGTTTAAGCCAAATATTGACCTTAATTTCTGCATTACAGTAGACATTGAGATTTATCAAACCAGGCAACATTATTCCAACCTTCAGATGTACAGTTTTGGTGAATCTGTGTTCATTGTAGCCTCAGTTTCCAGGTCTAAGCTGACAGGAATGGAGCCTGGTATTGTCTTGTGATCATATAGCCCATCCAAATATAGACTTGAATATAGCTGTTGAAATTCATGTGTATTTGAGCTTCTGTCAATGTCCTGCCAGCTTGATCCATTCTGACCATTTTTTTCCACAGAACTGCCACTAACTGAATGATTTTAATTAAGGCTACTATTGTTTGTTATTGTCTATTATTTACATAATAATATCTACCAGAATCAACTGGTGCTGTTTTGCAGGGAACAGCTGTTACTGTCATTCTGCCTACACTTTCACTTTCCTGGATGTGTATGTATGCCAGATCACTTCCCTTGATAGCTGACATGGGGTCTGAAATTCAATTTGCATGTATAAAAATTAGAAATGGATCAACCATGCTGCCAGTTTGTAAACTCTTGTATTGAGTGCCGCTGAACACATGCTGTAATTTGGAGCAAACCCCATTGAGGATTCTTGGCCGGAGTGCACTTTAATTACTTGTATGTCTTTATATATGAGGCATGCTATCTACTGTATATGGAGATATCTATATATATATATATATATATATATATATATATGTGTATCTATATATATATAGGTGTATCTATAATGGGTGTAAGGTGTGTGGGGAACACATTGCACACCCTGCAACCATAATACCTACCTCTCCAAAGTCACACATCGGCGCAGCAGTCTGGCGCTGTAAAATGACTGGAAAATATGCAGCTGTGGCCATTTTCCCATCATTTGAGCATGCGCTTTACTGAGAAAATGGCCACAGTGGCCATTTTCTCAGTGACCTGTGCATTCATTATAGACTCTGGGCACATTCTAGTGCCCAGAGTCTATAACTTCGGTGCTGACATGCACAGCTCAGTGTGCTGCCGGTCGCTGGGCAGAGAGGTGGGGGCCCATGTCGTAGACTGCACATGGGCCTCCTCCACTCCGGAAATGCCCCTGTGTGTGTATGTATATGTGTACATATATATATATATATATATATATATAGAAATACGATGTCTGTTAAGAAACAGCAACAGGCGGCACTCCACGGACTTTATAGTTGAAGTAAAGTGACTTTATTTGCCAACGTTTCAAGACCTGAGCGGTCTTGTCATCAGGGTGTTCAAGTGTAACATACAAAAAAGCTTACCTTAAATAGCTGTATACAAACGGAAATGTCCATGAGAATCCTCACGCGCCGTCATGCAGGGAGACGCACAGTGTGTGACGTCACCAGCACGTGGCAACCCGGAACATGTGTGGATACAGTCCGGGGGTGGGTAACAAACACCAATGTTCATTTTTTGGATGTCAATTTAACTTTAAATAACAATCGTATTGAAACTTCAGTATACACCAAAGATACTGACAGAAACACCATGTTGATTTCAAGTAGCTTTCACCCTCCAGCCCTTAAAAAGGGCCTGGCCAAGTCTCAAATGGTGCGAGTAGCTCGTATAACCAGCGATAGAAGCAAGGTTGATTCTGAGTTAGACAAAATCATAGATAGGTTCATACAAAGAGGCTATGACCCGGCCTTTTTAGAACAACAAAAGGAAGAAGTATTGAAAATACCCAGAGAACAGCTATTGAACCCCAATCGGAAACAACCCTTAAAAACACACATTCCATTTGTTTCTGAATACACCTTGGCCAGTCCAGTAATTTCAAAAGCTACCAAAGCTCTCTGGCCGATAATATCCACAGATCCAGAGTTACCCAAATTAGCCAACTGTAAACCCCTCATTAGTTACAGACGAGGTCGCAACCTCAAAGACATATTAGTGAAAACAGATATCACTCCTTTTTTCTCTTATAAAGGTGATGTGTCACATAAAAAACCTGGGTGTTATCGCTGTCCTTCGTGCGTCACCTGTGGTTACTTAGAAGTGGGGCATACATTTAACCACCCGCACACTGGCAAGAGGTATTACATCAAGCATGTACTTACATGCTCTACGCGATTCGTTATATACCTTATTACATGCCCCTGTGGTCTTGCTTATGTTGGCCAAACGTCCCGCATGTTTAAAGAGCGCATGGCCATGCATCGCTCCTCTATCAGAGCAGCTTTGGCAGGTAAAGATTCCGACCAACCTGTAGCTCGACACTTTAAGGATGCCCGTCACACACTGGCATCCTTACGTTACAAGGTCATTGACCATGTTCCAGCACAAATCAGGGGTGGCGATCGCACTAAGCGGCTGTTACGAGTGGAGGCCAAGTGGATTCATCTGCTTGATACCATCCATCCGCGAGGGTTAAATGATAACATTTCCTGGAATGCATTTACATAGCGTATACCCTGCTATTTTTCAACTCCATCTCTTAGACATTTTTCCTGTGTAGTATATATACAGTGGGTAATCAGTTTTCTGTTCCCACACACTATAGCCTCTTTTGGCCATTATGTGCTTCTTAATATATCGTTGTTTCATATATTGTTGTTTCATGTTGCGCAGCTCAATTAGTAGCCAAGTAGACATCATTGGTGTTCATTTGGTATCCCATATACTTTAAGGGTCTGCATAGGTTATCATATGCCTCCATATTTTTCACATTTTTCATAATTTTTATTCAGTGACATCTGTTACATAGCGATACCATTTTTTCTCAGTGAAAGTTCATGGCACCATCGTGCTTTAGTTTGTTTCATCGATTATCTGATTTCTTGGTCTATATTTATATTTGCTGAATTGCATATCATGTGTGCACACATTAATGCACTCTTCGCTTTTGTTGTTAATTTTGTTTTTGTTGTTATTATTGTTTAACTGTCACGTCCCTGAGCCCCCCCCCCTTCATGCAGGTAGCCGCGCAGTGTAGCTTTATGGCTCATTTCTCACACCGTATTTTTTCCAGCGTCCAGCGTTTCCCTGGTTACCCACCCCCGGACTGTATCCACACATGTTCTGGGTTGCCACGTGCTGGTGACATCACACACTGCGCGCCTCCCTGCATGACGGCGCGTGAGGATTCTCATGGACATTTCCGTTTGTATACAGCTATTTAAGGTAAGCTTTTTTGTATGTTACAATTGAACACCCTGATGACAAGACCGCTCAGGTCTTGAAACGTTGGCAAATAAAGTCACTTTACTTCAACTATAAAGTCCGTGGAGTGCCGCCTGTTGCTGTTTCTTAACAGACATCGTATTTCTACATTGTTCCTAGGAAGGCACCCAGGCATTATCACTTTGGAATACTGAGTGCCCCTCTACATGTCCTATATATATATATATATATATATATGATGTGTGTATGTATATTAGATGTGTGTATGTATATTCCATAGACAAAAAATCTTACGGTTTCACATATCCCATTAAGGCTTCTTAGACATGATCTGACACCTTAATGGATGTGTTCCTTGCGCAATATGGTATGCCATCACACCCGGTGGTTAATTGCAGAGTCAGCACTCTCACAGAATGAGATTGCTGTCACTCACAAAATGGTGGAGCTGCTAATTCACAGAATTGTGTGCTCATTTAAATACACACATTCAGTCTATACAACTGAGGTTTGAGCAGTTATGTGGCTCCCACATCCCACTCAGTGCCCACAACCTTACCATTCACCAAAACAATCTCATTGGCTTCCAACATCCTTCTCATTGCATACATTTATCTCATTTAGAATACACGTTCAGCTCCTTTATTTTTAAAAATATCATACTGTCTATGCATGTACACTGTCTTCCCCTATATGCCTCCATGCTGCTATATTTCCCAGTCCCTACTGCTGTGGTCTCCCAACTGTGATAGTCTGTGTTCCCTCATCCGCACCATTGTTTTTCCCTAGCCGCACTGCGCTGCATCTGTGCCTTCTCCACAGCCACGTTGCTGTCTTTCTCTCATCTGTGGCACATTCTTCCTACATCTGCACTACTCTGGTCCCCCAATTGTGCAACTGTCTCCCCCCACCACCCGCGCCACTTTCTCTTCCTCCCCATCCACATCAATTTGTCTTCCCCAATCCCTTCTGCTGTGTGATCTCTGAACTATGGTAGTTTGTGTTCTCTCATATGCACCAATCTGTATTTCTCCATCTACACCACCCTGCATCCATGCCACTCTGTTTCCTTCTGCACCACAGCCTTCCCCTAAGTTACACAGCTGCATTCCTTTTCTCTGTGACACTCTGTGACCAGGGGGATATGATTGTGAGTGCACTTATCTCAACTTTTGGTTCAGAAGCTAAGCTTTGTTGCTCTTCTTGTAAAATGTTTGGCATAGCCATTGGAGAGTCTTGGCTGCTTTCTTAGATACAATTTTATTAAACTGGCCCTCAAGTGCTAGTACTTTGAGAAGGAATTTATGTTTTGGGTATCATTTCTGTAATGAGTGAGGAAATCTGCATCTTTAGAACTAGTATATTCACTTTTCCAACCTTCTTGTGGGAAGAGAAGAGACTGAATCTTGGATTGAGCCCTTATGGTCTCTCCATAAAATGAAGAGGAAATATTTGGAGAGCCATTGTGGGTGATATAATCTTGTATGGCATCAGAAATAGTTTTAATATGGTCCTCACTAAGAAGGAGGGTGTCATCTAATCTCCACTTTGGAGAGGAAAAAGAGAGAGATCCAATTTATAAAAAACAGCAGAATGGTCTGGGAGAGATGTGGGCATGACATAAGCATTGGGTAAAGAAGCAATCTATTAGAAACATATTGAATTGGGTGCATAAATCATGAGGGGAGGGGCAATGGGTCAGCTAGAAGTGTACAGGTGTCTCCAAGAATTGTGAATACCATAGTATTGTAATACAAAAAACAACTGTCTAGAATACCCAGTTGAGCCAGAGAGGGAGGCGAGTGAATTGGCACGGTCCAGAGCAGGTCCAAGAGTGGAACTGAAGTCAATCACATCAAATATGTCTCTGTGCAAATCTCACCATTTGCTGGAAGAAGTTGGCAAAGAAGGCCTTCATGTTGATTAAGAAGTGGACACTGTAGCACAGCCACTGCATCTTTGTAAGTATTGGCTGTGTGAAAGTATGCTAAAGCCGCAGGAGAAGTGAAAAGACATCTACTTTAGGGCTTCTCTGATCCGCTGTTGCATCAAACTGTGTGAACATTGGACACCTGAGTAACCCTCAGGTTATTCATGATGTCAGATGAAATCATGCTGCTGAATCCAGTGAAGCTGCATCCAAGGAAGCAGGCACTGGCTTTGGCCCACCCAGATAACGGGGTCAACACCCCCTCAAATCCTGGAATGTTGTCCTTCACTGTCTCATCACCACCCCCAAACGCCAGCAGCTTTTGAGGCACTGTGACAGACATCACATCCCCAGATCTGCACATGTGCAGTGCGGCTCCTGTGCATGTGCAAATCCACAACCATCAGCCAGCTGTGTAAATAATCTGAATAACTTTTACTTTTAATTTAGCCCCTCAATCAAATGCTAAGGTTGTTTATTCAGGCTGTAGTAAGTTTGGAGGGTACCACAGATCAAAAAAAAGAGTAGAAGAGGATTAGAAGATGTAAGAGTATGTCTTATTGTAGAGCTGAGGGTGAGGAGATTTGAATTGAGTTTCTTGGAGAAGTACAAAATCTGTTTATAGGTGTTTAAAATATTGGAGAAACAATGTTCTCTTGGTGGAGGATTAAGACAATTCACATTAAGGGACAAGACTTTAATACTCATGCTGTATGGTAATATGAGAAAAATAAAAGAGTAAAATCAGGATAGTGACTCCAGGGAAGGAGAAACAGGAAGGGGAGACCAATATTGATGAGTGGGATGTGCCAAGACACAAAGAGCTAGGTACAACAATGGTACCCAGAGGAAACAGGTGGGCAGCCAGCATCAACCCTAGAAGGATGCAAGAAATATAAAGAGGTAAAGAAAAAAGGAGCAGTACATTTGATAAGGAGCAGAACAATATGATATTTGCAAAAGGCAAGAAAAAAAACATCAATCAGAAGAATAATGTAGCTGATATGCAGATGAAAATGATAAGGGTAACAGAATCCATGATGTCATACACTCAGATATATTATATACAAAGAAAATCTGCATTTTAGTTCAAAATTGTAATAAATCAGATAGAGTAAATAATATTATAGCTAGCTATAACAAAATGGGAGTGTGTGTTTAGCAGTGGTAGCAAAAAAAGAGGGGGCAAACATAGCAAGTACAAAAGCAAGCCATACTATGCATTTATATGTAAAGACAGAAAACAAATTGTAGTAAATAAGTGTTATATTATGAAGACCAATAGCCATGAGTCTGTGAGTCAGGATGTCGAACTCCCAGGATTCAGTTAGTCATATAGACAAGGTCAGAAAGGCAGAAGTAGCTTAGAGTTTTCAGTAAGCACCAGTTTTTGTATAAGAAGCTGGCCTTGATTGGTACCTTTAACAAGGTTAATCTTTATTGCTTGAATGACTATCAACTGGAAAGGGAGTTCAGTGGAAGCCATATAGATAAGGTGAGTGAGGCAGAAGTAGTCAGAGTCTTCAGTAAGCACCAGTTTTTGTATAAGAAGCTGGCCTTGCTTGGTACATTTAACAAGGTTAATCTTTATTGCTTGAAAGACTATCAACTGGAAAGGGAATACCCAGAGATAGAAAATTTACAAGGAGATGTACTAAGCTCTCAAAAGTGATAAACTGGAGAGTGATAAATGACCAGCCACTGAGCTCCCAACTGCCATGTTGCAGACTGTGTTTGAAAAATGACAGTTGGGAGCTGATTGGCTGGTGGTTTATCATTCTCCAGTTTGTCACTTTTCAGAGCTTAGTACATCTGGCCTATTATGTGATCTCAGGGTATTAGAGACCTCAACTAGGTTACAATGCTTCTTCAGGGTGATTGGCACCAGATCTTGAAAAATAAGTGAGTTGTTGTCAAAGAAGGAGAAAGATTTAGTACTTCTAGAAGTTGCAACGATGCTTTCTGTCAAATGATAAAAATTAAAGTGAATGATCACATTGAGTGAAGGTTGTTCCATGGGGGGCTTAGCTCAAAGTACACAATCCAAAAGAGTCAATGAGACCTAAGTAAATCTATAATTTGTACATGTTAACAGTTGCTGGGATATTTTTTAATCTGATGTTATTGCACCTCTAGGGGTTTTATTGATCCTCCATTTGATCCTTAATAAGATCCAACTCAGATTTAATACTTGTAAGCTTGCATTCAGTTTGAACTTGGCAGGAACAGAGCTCATTGGTTTTCTTTTCCAGCAATTCAGTGCAGGAGGCCACAGCCATCAGTTTAGAGTAATATTGTTCAAAAACAGAGCAGATTTCCATTTGAATGGTGGTCGTGAACTATTTCATCATCTCAGCCATGGTGGATTACCATTCATCAAAGTCAGAATCATGATCTGGAGATCCTTCAGTAGATGGTGAAGGAGGTTTCGATCTATCCTTCTTCATACAGAAGCCAGGGGTATCAGATTGGGTGAACTTCTTTTGTCAAGGCTTTGCAAGCCTACAAGTAGGTGGGAAGGGATGTATGAGATCTAACAAAGGGCTGAAAATGCATTGGGAGAAAATTGAGTCTATATTCACAGCAAAATAGGTGACTTTTTTCTACTTCTCAACAGAAGAGATTAACAGATGGAAAGCATTTTGTTCTGAGTTTTCTCTATAGCAAAAAAATTGTCCTGTGGGCCTCTACTAGGCAAAGGTGATCCAATAGAGGTCAGTGTGCAGACTGTGGATATAATGTGTAATGTTCTGAGAGCATGTACAAAAGCAACTTACAGTAGTTAAAAACAGGTGAAATCCAGAGTGTTGGCCCACTATTCTCCTCTTTAAACCATGTGCTACTGAGTTGCCTGTGGCTATGGTGAGGCAGAGAACAACTGGAGACAGGAAACCTAAGTCAGTTCAAAGCAGATGTGTGGAGCAGCATTGATGAATCAATAAAAGCTGTAAATTAGGTGTATCAGGGAGTAAGCTGACCTCAAGTCTGAGGTCAGCTCAAGGGAAGCAAGCTCTGTAGTGCAGGTGTTTAACAGTAGGCAGTCTGTATTGCCCTATGCTTGGTACCTCAGAGCAGGTCTATGCACCCCAATATGGCAGCAGATACCCTAGCCTGAAGCACCCACATGGCACCTGGAGCTCAACAGGTGGAAGAAAAACAAAGAGGGTTCCAAATGTCTCCTGTGAGAGGGGGTCAGCACAAGGCAAGAGTCACCGCAAAGCACTCAACACACAAAAGTTGAGATACCACTCACCCATCTGAAGTTAGAGGGTCAGATTAGTAGAGGCTGGCTTAAGGAGTGCAGTCGAGCCACTGCTGGTGGGTGGTCAAGAGTAGCACACTGCTGTCAATGAGAGAAACAGAAAACTCAGATGAGCTCCAGCATAAACATAATCTCAAATCGGCCACCAAGCCATGCTTCTGAAAATGCTTTATTATATTGTTTTTTATGTGTGTATGTATGGAGGGGTTATGGGGTGGTAAGAAGGGATTCTGCAGAAAGAAAAAGCCTGCTTTCTGGTCAATCATATATGAGCTAGTCCAGTACACATTTATTGCTTACCCTCTCTTGTCCTGTTTCACCATGTCACACCTGGTCACATCCTCTCTAACTCTGTATTACTCTCTCACACACTCCTGTATCCCATTACACTTAATAACACGGTCTCTATCCACACTTTCTTGTGTAAAACAATAGCTTAGAGCTGACAGGGGTGGCTTATATGTGATCTAAAACATGCAAGATCTAAGATCTCTAAAAATAACTGAATATATTTTGCCAATAAAGTATTAAGTCTATTTCCCTCATTTCCACATTGCAGAACAAAACCCCAATGTGGGAGAACAGCTGTAGAAAAGGGCAAAGGTGTCACTAAGGACACAATCCTTCTCTCTGCTTGCTAGTCCTACATATGTATTTTCAGTACACTTTATGTGTTATAGAAAAATTCCCAAACATGCCATATTCATTATGGTTGACTCAACATCTCTTTTCTCTGTTTTTCCTATGTTTTTTTACTTTTCCACTAAAGGATGAGCAGGTTAAGTTAGCTGCACTTTAGTCTAATGCTTAAGCACTGTACATACAGTACTGTACATAAAAGCGGTGTGACCCAGCGATGCAATGATGCGATATAACAATACATCATGCACGCCATTCTCACTGCATGATCCAGTGTATGTATCATTACATTCCAGATGTAAGAGCACCGCAACATTAATTGCACTATCCCGTCTGCCATGCAGAACAGCAGATGGGACGATGTGATGAATTACCATCGTGAACGACGGATCAGATGCACACACTATAAGATGTGTATAACATATAATTCAAATCCGCATCAGAACTATATATCGTATGATACATCATATAGTGTACACAGTACACCAGCTTTAGTCTACATCTCCAGTGAAGATACAGGCATGACTACAACTCTCCCTCCATTAAGATAAACCATATGAGCCATATCAGTGTCATATATAGCAATGAAATATAACACAAATATAAGAAGTAGTGTATACATTAAGTAAGAAAGGTGGCCAAACTCTTCACTGTTTCTGCTACAAAATATTCTATTGTCTGAAGGGAAAATATGCACATGAGCTGAGAAGTTTAGTTATGTGTAAGAGAATATGTAGTTTAATGATAGAATAGTAAAAATGTAGAGTAACAGATAGGTCAGTAAGCAAATATATCTGACACAGAAATAAGGGGATTTGATGCTGTAAAAAAATTATGTTTATATGTTTCTATTTTGAAAGGGTCCAAAAAATATATTGTGGGAAAAAAATGACAACTAATGTATCTTTGAGGTTGTCTGTATCAATGATTTACTGTGTTGTCTAAAATGCTAAATATACATCATAAATCCATCCAACAGTAGGCTTATTATATTCATCCATCTCAACTTTATGAAGTAACATTTTCCTTTTTCATAAGCCTTATTGAGTAAAAAGAAACTCATTATAGCAAATGAAATGCAGGCCTGAGCTTGCATTTAATATAATGAACAGTTTCCATTTTCATTACAGATTATATATAATATTTGTCTGCATTACAATGATTGCTATTTCAAGTTTTCACTAGTGACAGTAATTTAACAAGAATATTCCCCTATTTCTAATAACTTTTAGCACTTCGGAACAACTTGTTCATTAACACATTAAACTATAAAAACATTACTAAACTCTATAAAATATTTACTTGCTTTTTCTGCTGCTGCTACTACTACTGCCATTTTTATTATTATTGTTACTATCATATTAATTTTATATTCTAGTGACGTATATAATTAACATTTGTGGCATTTATGTGCATCCATTTAAATTTAATGTGTTGATAACTATGTAATTTTTGAGACTTTTTCAAGTTGGGCATTTTTTGGGCTGTTCACTTTCCAATACACATATCAGTAGTTTGTTTATACAGTATCCACACAAGTTATGCCTTGTTTGATTTTTAATTTCTATACCAATAGTCCTTTTACTGATTCTGACTGGACAAATCAAATCTACCCAATATGACCAAAATTGTATTTTGTTTTAAAATTGCAAGAAAAAGCACTACTGTAAATGCAGACATATATTTTACAATCTAACACCAATAAATCATTTGTTAATCTTCTTTTGTTGTTAATTCAACTTTTCAAAAGTTTGAATGAAATAAATATAATGCAATTTCTGTATCATGCAGACCTGTAAATATCCCCAAATGTCCCCATTACGAAGCATATTTTTTGAACCTGCAATAAGGAGATAAATGTACCTACTGATTAACTTTTTCTGGGAATAAAACACATATGCTATCTATGCAGAGGTGAGCACATCTTGGGTGTGAATTTTTGTGCAGAATAATAAGAACATGTATTTTAAATAATTTATTCCCATTTTACTTTCAGCTTTGTATTGGCCACAAGGGGTCTGATTCTGATGTGGACTTATCTTAGGCTGCTTTTCTATCTGGACATGGCTGCCTGCTTACTATCTTATGCTGTTACAAATAGCCTCCTTTATATGCCAATTATACATTCATCTCCATGTAAATGGCTGACCTGCCCACTATTTTTTGTCTGCAGCCAACATAATTAGTAATAGTACTTACACTGATCACAGAATAGGCGCAAAAAATACATCAGAAATAGGTCTTTTATCTGGTTCTGCATGCTTCAAAAGAGCACAGAAGTCTGTCAACATGCGCATAACACTTTCATGAGATGAATTGGGGAGAGGGTTCTATTGGTGAACTCCACACATTTCCAGGCCTTTTACAATTATCTGCAGCATAGTTGCTGGGAGAGGTGGAAATAATTACATAATAGCACCACCAATGTGATGATATCTTCATGCCCCATCCCCATCATGATTCCCACCAGCAGTTAATGGCTGTTAGTAACAGGTACAGTAATAGTCCTTTCAGACCGATGACCTGAGAAATACATGGATCTTTCAAACTGTAAAGTTCCAGGGTCTTAGGACCTCATTCAGAGTCAGTCGAAGCGGTCGTACGGGTAAAGGGGCCGGATATGCAAATGATTCCCTCGCAAGTTGCGTCCCTAAGTTCGGATTGGTAGCTGGCCGACCAAGGGGAGGAAGCGGCCGGAATTCAAAAAAATACGCCCCCTTCTCGTACGCATTGCACGTCATCTCCGGGCATATAAGGATTAATCGAGACCATCGGGAACCATCGGAACTGGTCGTAGAGCTTAAGGTTGACCATACCCTCTCTTAAGCTCTACGATCTGTCAGTGTAAAAACCTCCCATGTCACATGATGCTACTTTGTTAATTATGCACTCCCATAAAATGCCATTCGCATAATTAGGCACGCCTGCTTTCGGATCTCCACTCCCCCGTTTTCAAGCACCTTCCCCTGTTACCACCCACAAACGCCTCAATCTGTCACTCAAACTACCGACCTGGCTGTGGTCAAGGAGAGAGAAATTTCTGATCGTAGCGGCTAGTTTGCGCACGTGCATTGCAAACTTTACGCATGCGCAGTATAGCGAACATCGGTGGCGTACGACCGTGCGGCTGCTTCGACCGACTCTGAATAAGGTCCTTAGTCCCTGGCCTGGAACAGAGCAGGGTGATGGTCCAAAGACTCCGACCTGGGTTGGTCACTTTCCCACTTAGGCCCGTATTCAATTTGGAGCGAAAAGTCAGTTTCCGCATGTTTTTGGCGGAAACTTTTTGCCGATGACATCATTTTTGCCTGTTTTACTTTTACCCCATATTCAATTTGGAAGACTTTCCGCCTAGGTGGAAAGTCAATGTAATGTAATAGGCAATAAAGTTTTGCCTATGAATGGGAGGAAGAAAAAAGTGCAGAATTGGGGTTTTGGGGTGCAATGTTGCGGGAATCCCCATGCAGCCTTCAGACAGTCCCCCAAAGGTAAACTGTGACAAAAATGTTTAAAAAAATACTTAAGGACACCTCAAAAAATTACTTTGAAAAAGGGGGCGAAAAAAAAAAGTTGGAGTACAAAGTTAAAACCTAGCGAACTTGACTCTTAATGATTTTTACAACTACACTTTAGCAACTTTTAAATATGCAGACCCCCATTTTCAAGTACCCCAAATTTGATGGGAATAGTTATTTTCAGAAAAAAATACTCCAGAATACTATTCTGCACCATGTATTGAAAAACGCTCTTTAGCAGCTATTAAAAACCCCAAATACCTTCAGCAAGCCAAATCAAGGGGTACCATAGCTAACCCCCATGTCAGAGCATCTTTCCGCCTGTTTCAGTTTTGCTGGGTGCAGTTTTCGCGTACTTTCATCTTGAATACGGGGTAAAGCATATACTTTTCCGCCTGCCGAACAGGCAAAGTAGGCGGAAAGTCTGGGCCGCGAAAAAGTATCGCGACTCGGCTCATATTGAATACGACTCATAGTCTAGACCTGAGTAGTTGCACGTGCACCAGCAAAAATCAGGGTATTTAGGCTATGTGTGAATGGGGTATAAGTGTGAATTCTTCTCATTAGGACTCATGCAGTTCTTAGGATGAGTGTAATTTCAAAGTACTTTAGAACCTTAATACTGCATGCCCTCTGGCTCATTTCAATTGTGTGATCACAAGTTTTTGGCATTACATTTCATTTCACTTTCTTCAAATGCTAAGTTCACTAAAAAGTTTGTCACATACAGTACAGTATATAGGGGTCTATTTACTAAGCAGTGTTAGGAGACAGAATGAAAAGAGATAAGAAAGTGATAAGGTGCCAGTCAATCAGATCCCAACTGTCATCTCACAGCCTGTGTTTGAAAAATGACAGTTGGGAGCTGATTGGCTGGCACCTTATCACTTTCTTATCTCTTTTCACTCTGTCTCCTAACACTGCTTAGTAAATAGACCCCACAATCTTCCCAAGCCAGAAGGAACATTTGCATGAGACACTCTGCATGGATTAGAAGTAAACCTTCCTGCCTGTCATTTGCAAAGGGAGAAGAATACATGACCTATCTTTGAACCAGGAACAAGAGTATCCCCAACATAAATGTTTACATTAACAAAGGGTTTTTTAAATTAAATATTTTTCATGGTTCCTGCAAAGGGTTATTTTAGGGACTTTTTCTACATGCACAAGTATACTGTGATGCTGACAGACATTGATAGAGCCACCACATCCAAATACAATAGTTGATAGAGGTCATTCAAATATTTAGACTTAACAGAAGGAAAATCTTTAATCTTTATGAGCAGGTCAGGGATGATTTGAAGACTTTAACAGCACAGTCAAAAGCAGTTCCTGCAGATGTTATTATAGGTGTGATGTATTAAGCATCAGATTTGTGATACATCCTGCCAATTACTGCATGCATACCAGCGTTAAAAATCCTAGTATGCACGTACAATTGTGACTACAATCTTCCGAAATTAGCTGTCTTTTGGAATCAGAGAACTTCCAGGTTTATGATCCAGAAGTCTTTCTGCACATACATGGCAGTAGGCTATCGCATGGGTGAGCTGCAAGGGGACAATGGGAGCAATCCTTTTAGATCCCTCTTAGGGAACTATGCAGAAAGAGGCTACTATTAGGCAACATCATCTATAGTTTTGACTGCATTTTCCTATTAGTATGTAACCCACCCTATGTGTGACATGTCATGTCCACTGGTTCATTCAATAAGTGTGCTTACAAGTGTTAAATGTTACACTATAAATATATTCAAAGCACTTTCCTCAATAACTAACTGCACTAAAAAGGCTATTGGATACATATATCTGCTTCCCTAGCCAGCAGGTAAAGTGGCATGGGCTAAAGTTTCCCATAGTTTCTTAGGATTCCTTTTGTTTTAGGAGTTACAGACTGCTCCCATTTTGACCTGAAGTCTTCCCGCTCTGCAAGCTTAAACCAACTGCAAACTTTCCTGCATTTATTAACTTGTGATTGAGAGTGGAGAATGACCTAAGAGATGGCTTTTGGATACATGATTTTTGGCATCAGTTAAAAAGCAATGGTACATAAGACTCATGGGAACTGGACATTAAGTTACTGCATTTTTGCGTTTGCTTATGCAAGAGAAGTCATATTGGATGTGCCTGAAATCATCCATAGAAACTGTCATATCAGAAGCTATGTTACTAGTGGGGATGAACATGTTGTGTTTGCTTTCATGAGCGACAGAATCCAAGTTAACCACATGGAGAGTAATAATGTTATTTTTTATCTAACTCTCTCTGTATAGTTGCAGTAAATGTACATGCTTTTGTGCTGCTGCAGCATGTTGCCAGGATGGTATTTTAAAAGTCAATTTATGTCTAATTTCTTTTTCAGTAACCTATTCATGCCATTTTCTTTTTAGTTGTGGATCAGCAGCTGTCTCCTCATCCGAGGCTAATTCTGTTGGAGTTGCGGGAAATTGTCTGCATGAAGACCTGTTAATTAAACCATGAAAAAACAAAAATATTATTTTATGAAGAATGTTATCAATGTACAAAATGTGAAACATGTCAAATGCATGGCACATTCCTTACATACATTTCTTAGCCATTTTGCATTAATTTGTACTTATAAATCATGCTTTATTAATGTTTGCAAAATCATGCAAAAATCATATATGGTTCATACATTTATGGGTGAAATAAAAGCTATAGTGACCAACCTGTTGCTGTGTTGAAGGCCAGTTACTATCATGGATATTGATGCCTTCAAGAAGCTCTATTGACAGGATTTTCTTCATATCCTCCTGGATTAACAGCATTAAAAACCTCATTCCAGAAGTTTTGTTTTTACTGCTGTCTTCCTAAAATCATATCTGTGTACATATTTACTAGTAAAAAAAACATTATTTATCATGTGAAATCTAATATTGTGATCAGACTTGCTTTTGGCCACCTACTCATTGTGATCAACTGCAACCTCTCTAACATTCTATGTTTTTTAGGTCTAATTACCTTTCTTCCTCCTATAACCTCATTTTGGAAGCACATATTTCTCCCTCTCTACATACTGTAGCCTCCCACTAAGACAAAACAAACAGAACAATAAATGAATGCAGTTTGTAGGACCAAACTTGTTACACTACCAGTCACACCCAATTTACACACATATAGCACCAATATTACCTAAAAATAAAAATAAAAACACAACAATAAGTAATAATAACAAATAAATAGCAAGACAAAAAAGCACAAAAAAACTATGAAAGTCACTAAATAATAAGTGTCTTAAAACTGTATATGCAACTACAGATGTGTCCTGCTACATCTTTGGCGATCGCACTAAAACGTGCCAATGCATCAAGCCATGCGTTTACCCGCAGCAGCATACGCTACACAATGGTGCGCACTGCAATCGCACCATGCATTCCTATGGTGGCACGGATGTGAATGCAGTATCATGCGTGGCACAATTTGCTGCATACACAGCAAAGATATAGCAGGACACATCTGTATCCTTTCCTATGCCCTTTTTCCTCTGACTTCTATCACCAGTAATGAGGAAGTTCCCAATCCCATATTTTAAGAGCAAATTCATATCCACAAAGTAAAAAGGCATGTATAAAACAGAAACAAGTTGTGTAGAAAAGCATGCAGTTTGATGTAATCCACAGGTGATTTGTATCTTTTAAACTGCCAAACATTGGGTTTGATTTAGTTTGTAGCCTCCAAATCACCGTTTATTAAACCTGGTGGTTTGGATATGAAAACTATATGGGCCTGATTCAGAGATCGATGCTAATGTGATCGCAGCTGAGATTTCAAATGGAATGTAGCTGCAAAAATATGCTAATGTTAGCAAAGATCATATGAGCATAAAGATGCCCACTGCTGCCTTTTTACCTGTGTGCGAAGACGCATACCTGTGTAAGTATCGGTAACATCGAAGCACATCAGCGGCCATCTTACCCTTGCAGCAGGTCTGACCTGCTGCAATCTTGGGTGCTCTTTAGATACGCAGAGCTGCATATGCAATAGCAGTGGCTAATTTCTGTACGCCCATGTAATGGCATTCAAATGGCCAGGCACACCTGCATTGTTCTTACCACCCCCCATCAACACCCCAAAACACTCACTTCCTGTCAATCACTCTGCAATGGGTCTCCATGGCCTGTGTGATTGCAAAGCGATTGCAGAGCTGCCTTCGGAAATGCACACTGCAATGATTTCACAATGGCAAACAATTGCTTGATATGCATGAAAATTGCATTAGCATTCATCTCTGAATCAGTCCCTAATTACGATGTGTTGTGGTTTG
Source organism: Taudactylus pleione (assembly GCA_031769625.1). Classification (NCBI taxonomy): domain Eukaryota; kingdom Metazoa; phylum Chordata; class Amphibia; order Anura; family Myobatrachidae; genus Taudactylus; species Taudactylus pleione. The sequence goes on from JAUIMM010000182.1 coordinate 6,118,684, forward strand.
CAAACTACACGCAACAACACAGCTTAGCAAATCTTTCCCGCTGACTTAATGTCTTCACCATCAACATCAGCATTTATTTCTAAGGTATTTCAGAACTCTGCAGTGCCACATGGTCAGAGATACAAAACACAAATCACACTTAAAAATAGAACATGTACTGTACATATGAGTATGGAGGTGTAGACGTGGCAGAATGTACTCTAGAGTGTGAGGACAATAAAAAGAAACAACTCATTGTTATGTACTTGGTGATAACTGCCATATGTTTACTGTTGCTTCATCAGTATGATTAAAACTTATCTTTATTTGGCTACAGACTTAAGGTGCCCATCCACTTAAAGATCTGAAAATGACTGGACGATTATGACATTGTAATCGTGCAGTCGTTCCTCAGTCTGTGATGAGCCTGTGCTGAATGAGCAGTCGTTCAGTGCAGGCACAATCAATCATCTGGTAACATGCTGAACCTGACATTATCAGGTTGACCAGCATGTTTGCAAGATAATAGATGTCCAAACGACCAGCGGGCACGCACATCGCTGGTCGTTAAGACACTTTTCCAAACAATTTGTAAATGATTTGCAAATGATTTGCAAACGACAGAACGATTGAATGATTGTTGTTGTTCAATTGCTCAACTTAATCGTCTAGTGGATGGGCACCTTAAAGCTGTATACACATGTAAGATTTTCTGTCCAACCATCCAGCTAGTTGATTGGTTGGAATGAAAATCTGGAAACGTTTGGGAGTAACTGATGATCAGCAATTTGCCTGAAAACAGATGAATTGGTTGTCAGACAAGTTTGAACAAATTGTTGACATCAAACATTTAACAAACAACAATTTTTGTCCATTTTCCGGCATTTGGGAGCAAATTGCTGATTGTTATTTGTTTTCATACCTTACCAGATTTTCACTCCGACCAATCAACTAGTTGAACAGAAAATCTTTACGTGGGTGTGCAGCATTACACAATATTATGAGTTACACATATCAAGACATGTGTAACACAAAACACAAATGTGAAGCTGCAATATTGGTCATATTTTTATGTTTACAATTCACATAGGGGCTGTAAAAATATAAATCAGGTCTATAGTCTCTATATGCAAGTTGTGGTCAACCTGTGCCTCCCAGCTCTATGGGGTAAATTTACTAAGAATGGTGTTGGTCCCGATTTGAACCAAATAACAACATGGATCTTATCGAATCATCATGGTTGTTTTTATCATTTGTGTTTTCGGAAATTTACTAAACACCCGATTTTGTCGGGTGTGTGTTGCCCGGTGGTGCATTTGGTCGTAGTTGTTTTATGTATTATTCACCTGATTTAACTTACATGGGTGTCTTTATTTTACATTTGAATATGGTCCTTTTTGGTCTAGTGTGGTTGCTTTACAACCAATCTGCCCGGCTATGTCAATGGTTTTTCATTGGTTAGAAGTCACGGTGGGTGTGATATGCCTCTGGCATTTAAAAATGTCCCAAACCGGCTGAACCTCATTATTGGAATTAGAGGAGCAGGGAGAGGGCAGTGGGTGGTGAGTGTTGGTGGTTTTTGGAGCTTCTGTGCAGTATTGTGTTGAGAGTAGTCCTGTTTCTGTTGTATTTGTGTAATTTTAAAGTTTGTCTTAATTTTTGGGCTCTGTCATTTTTACTTAAAGTCTTTTGTCTTTACTTGTGGGTGCATGTGTGGTGGGAGTGGAGAAGTGTTTGTCTGTTTTTTTTATTCCTTTGTTACTTAAGTATGTGATGTCAGGGCTTGTCAGGTGGAGGAGGTGGGTGGGTAGGATGTGCAGTCCCCAGAGGCAGAGAGTGTGGGAAGGATAGGCCCTGCACAAGGACCAGAGGATAGGTCCTGCACCAGGACCAGGACAGGGCACAATATGCGCTTTTCATTTGCAGAGAATATTGCTCTGGTGACCGAGGTAATGCATCAGCACCATCAGTTGTTTGGCCGTGATGCTGCACGAGTCAGTACTAGGTGCAAAAACACCATATGGAAGTAGGTGGTGGTGTCGGTCAATGCAGAGGGTCCAGTGTGGTGCACCATGGACATCTGCAAAAAAAACGTGGTGGTCAGACATGAAAAGGAGGGTCAAGCAGAAGATGTCACATGAGGCCAAGTCTGCTACTGGGACAGGTGGTGGCTCCCCCTATATTTCCACCTACCTGGAGTATGAAGGGCCACTGAAGACCTAGATCCCACCCGAAGTTATGCTGAGGACACATTTGCGGGATACTGATTGTCCAAGCTAGGCTGTTAATTATTTACATTTAATTTATTCATAACAGATATTAATTACTGTATTGTTTTTTACAATCCTGAATAAAATCCTATTTTTATAGTAAAATCTAGGCATTTAAAGGTCAATGTTCAATAAATATGCAGTTTGTAAGGAGTTTATAATACAGACATTTTCTGCTTTAAAATTCGCATTACACAGTATGTCTTCCACAGTAATGCCCTTTATAACACATTATGTCACATGCAATAATGCCCTGTATAACACATTATGCCACACTTAGTAGTGCCCTTTATAACACATTATGCCACACTTAGTAATGCCCTTTATAACACATTATGCCACACAAAGTAATGCCTTGCATAACACATTATGCCACATGCAGTAATGCCCTGTATAACACATTATGCCACATGCAGTAATGCCCTGTATAACACATTATGCCACATGCAGTAATGCCTTGTATAACAGATTATGCCACATGCAGTAATGCCCTGTATAAAACATTATGCCACATGCAGTAATAACCTGTATAACACATTATGCCATATTCCATAATGCCCAGTATAATACATTATCACCAATTCAAATTACTCCACACAGTAGTCCCTTATTCATGTTAGGACACACAGTGGTGCCCCTTTTATACATTATCCATATGAGTGCCCCTTATACACAAGGCCCACAGTAGTAGTGCCCCTAATACAATGCCCACAGTAGTAGTACCCCTTACACAATGCCCACAGCAGTGGTGCCCCTTACACAATGGCCCTGGTAGTGGTACCCGCAGTGGTAATGCCCCCATTGGTAATGCCCACAGTGTTAATGCCCTCATTGGTAATGTCCTCTATAGTAGTGTCCCCATTGGTAATGCCCCTATAGTAGTGCCCACAGTTGTAATGCCCCATTTGTAGTGCCCCCAGTAGTAATGCCCCCTATAGTAGAGCCTCCAGTAGTAATGCCCCATTAGTCATGCCCCCAGTATTAATGCCCCCCTATAGAAGTGCCCCCAGTTGTAATACCTCCCTACAGTCATGCCCCCTATAGTCATGCCCCCAGTAGTAATGCCTCCTATGGCCATGCCCCCCAGTAATAATGTCCCCTATAGTAATCCCCCCATAGCCATGCCCCAGTAGTAATGCCCCCTATAGCCATGCCCCCAGTAGTGATGCCCCCCTGTAGCCATGCCCCCAGTAGTAATACCCCCTATAGTAATCCTCCCTATAGCCATGCCCTCTGTAGTAATGCCCCCCTGTAGCCATGCCCTCAGTAGTAATGCCCCCCTATAGCAATGCCCCCTATAGCCATGCCCCCAGTAGTAATGCCCCCTATAGTAATTCCCCCTATAGCCATGCTCCCAGTTCAGGTGCTTCTGAAAAAAAATACAATTAAAATACAAACACAACACTTACCTTAAGCCCCGCAACTGTGTCTGCTGCTGTCCGGTCCGACCATGGCTTGACCACGGATCTATGGGAGAGACATTATGACATCATAACGTCCCTCCCATATTGCTATCTGCAGGAGCCAGAGGTCAGGAGTGAGCTCTGGCTCCTCGGATCTATGGGAGAGATGTTGTGACATCATGACGTCCCTCCGATAGTGCTCTCTGCAGGAGCCGCAGCTCAGGAGAGAGCTCCGGATTTTGGCTGCTGCTGCAGGGAGGGAGCCTGATGCCTGCTGATAACAAATATCAGTGGGTGCCCGGCAAGTGGAGCCTCCCTGTGGCGGCTAGCGGGGGTGGACTGGAACTGTTTTTTCTTCTTTTTCTGGGATTTTAATTTCTTCTCTCCTGAGGACTCAGTGGTGCCCTGTAGGGGCCGGTGCTGCAGGCGACAACCCTGTTACCCTGCCCCTAGAACCGCCACTGCATGCAAGATGTGTGGTTTAGTTGAATAAGTATGGAGATATTGCATTTTGTTTGTTTTGATGTTTCAAAACTTAGTTTGAAAAGCACAATGCTGCAGGATGCACAGTAAACTTTTCTAAAATAATACATTTCACCATGCAAAAAAACACAATATGTAAACTTGGGACTACAATATGATCCAGATTAGCTTCTTATTTCTAATATGCAGTGTTTATACTTGTTCCCTGATTTCTACTTGTTGTGGAATGTAGAATGTGGAGTTAATGTTTGCCAAACATGTATGTTTTCTTGTACTGAAATATGCAAATTTCCTTTGTGGTAGCATGTTTTTTTTAAGGTTAATTTGTCCTACACTTTCACATCCATATGCATTGTGTCATATACTATCATACTTGCCAACTCTCCCTGATTGTCAGGGAGACTCCCTGAAATAGTAGCTGTCTCCCTGAAGAGTCTAGCAATCTCCCTGATTGCACCTTACCCACATTATGAAGCTGTTATAAACACATTCAAATTGGATCATTAGTATCATTTCTCTGCATTGGTTATAAGGCACAATGATCCCTATGGCTACAAGCATTTTCTGAGAAGTATCAGTATAGCTCCGTGTGAGGTTCTGATTTTGTTGTGGGCCCGGGGTGGTGATAGGAGCAGACACAGAAGCAGACTTAAATAAAAAAGTGGAGTTTTTAATAAGTGGCTTAGAAGACATGGGACAAAGTGCACTTGATAATTGTAGTGGGGGTTAATGAAAGAATGTCCAGATAGTGACAGGCAGGAACAGTCCAGTATACAAATATGGTGAGCTGTAATAGAATGCAGGTATGATGAGCTGTAACGAATGCAGGTATGGTGAGCTGTAACAAATGCAGGCAGAGGTAATGAAGTCCAGCTGGGAGTGAAGGGAGGCAAGGTGCAGGGAAACAGCAGGTTCATGTACTCAGGCAGGTGGAAAGGTATATGAAGGGTGCAGGGTAAGTCCAGTAGGTTGGAGCAGGCAAGATTCAGGATAGTAGTGTAAACAGACAGGCAGGTAAGGAACAGGTACTCTCTCTCAGCTACAGCTGAGAAACACATTGCACTGGCAAAGGAAGGAAGGCTCTGGACCTTCCTAAATACTCAGTGCCACGCTGTGACTGGCTGGACTGAGCACATGACCTATCAGGATTGGACAGCTGGAATCACATGGCCGCAGGCAGGATGGCAGCGCCAATGACAACAGAACAGAAACACCGCCAGACCTCACCAGGCCTAGTGACAATGTGCCCACACAGAACCACGTGCAGCCAATGCCCCTTGCCAAACACCAGCACCACTGCCAGAGACCCCCCGCCATAATGACCTCACAGGTAATACCCGGTGACTACCATGCCGAGAAACCCTGGCCGTGACACTCCGTACACACGGAGCGATCAGACAACGATCAGATATCGTTGTCTGATCGTCCTTCATGTGCTGGATGGTTGATATTGAACATCCAGCACATGCACCAACCCCCAAACAATTATAACGACCATCAAATGACGGTCACTGGTCCCTACAGGAACCAGGCTAACATCGACCATGTTGGCCTGCATGCACAGGTGATGGTCGATTTCGACCATCCGTGCATGTGCATCAATCATCATTTGGTCATTGGTAGGGCCAAAAAAAGAACGTTATGATCGATGACTATATATCGATATCGTTACTGTTCTTATCGTCCTGTAAAATCTAACCGTGTGTACGCACCATATGTTTTCATGAACAAATAGATCTTACTAACTGTTTTAGGGCTCATTTACTTTTGAATGTAAGTCAGTTTCATGACACATATCTCAGATGGAGCAGTACACATCCACTTTACCGCCACGCTCATAGGTGGTGCTTTCACAATCTCCCTGAAATGCTTTTTCAAAAGTAGGCAAGTATGATACTATTTTGCAACAAAGAATGACACGTGTTGGTGTTATACGAAACAGTCCATCAGTCACACACAGACTGTATTTTTTTTACTTTTAATCCTCTTTTTTTGGTATGTAAATTACATACATGCTGGCACTTGTAGTTCCTCAGTAGCTGAATAGGCACTGTTTAGGAAGTGAATAAATGCTAATACAGACTAATATATTTCAATACAGGCAACTAAATGGATTTTTATTTTGGTGTAAAATCATGTTTGGTTTTGGCCATAGTCCTTTTATGGCATCTATTTTGTATGTGGTCCTTTTGCCTAAAGGCTTTTTTCAATCATCTTGGTATTGAGTTACAAATGTGTGTTCTAACGTTTTATTCTTACAACATAGAAATCTTATTTTTCAGGGTATTAAATTGTTTTGGGCAACACCAAGGGTTTTTTTACACTTAATTTTGGTTGAAAAAACGAAAAAACATACAGGACCAAAATCACTAACGCTAGATTTGTGGGATAAAAACCAAGAACTAAATTTCTGATCTTCACCAATGAGCCCTGCATTGGGATTTGGGCTTTGCAGATGGAAGGCTGTATCCCTCTGCCGTGCCTCCATATGTGGCATGTTGGTGCAGGTACAAAGCTGGTGCAGGTACAACATAATACAATATGTCACCCCATTGTTTCCATACAACATTTTTCTAAAAAAAAGAGTATATGTTTGACCCAAAATAAAACATGCATACACATTGCTGTGTGTAATATGTGAGTTAGTGTTTTGGGGTTTGCAATAAGCAAAAACTGTACAAACAAAAAATTAGTTGGCAAGATGAATTTATAACATTACTTAAAACAAAACAAATATGTAATTACAGCAAAAGTTAAAAAAAGTTAAAAAAAGACAGAGGCCTTCACGGCCACAAGAGCAAGAGCTGGAAGATGAGATGCCTGGCAAGTATTGCATTTTTATAAATGTCATATTTAACATACATATTGCATCATCTCAATAAACTAAATTATATTTAAAATACAGGTCCTTCTTTGGGAACAACAAGACACCAACCTGCTGCAACAACATCACCAGCAAGGGCCCATCAGCCAGTGCAAGATGATGTAGTGGCTGAGCCACTCCAATCCCCACAGCCTCTTGGTGAGTCTGTTTGATTATTTAAAACACATTAATAGCTTACACACACAAACACACACAAACACTACCAATACAGGCCAGAATTAACATGTAACATTATAGCAATTAGCCACTAAGCTCTATGTTTGCAAATATTGTCTGGATACATTTCCACTAAGAGGGATTGATTTGGATTTTTTAATTTAATAAAACAAAAAACACATTATGGTGTTCAACATGGTTTTTTTATTTCAAAACATTGAAATTGCCATCATAATACAAGCCAAAAAAAACAAATGTTATGCGCTTGCCAATAACATTCTACGTGCAAGTTTGTTTGTAGACATTTAAAAGCCAATCAACAGATCACAATACAGCATCATTGTATGTTAAATTTCACCTTAACTACCTGTTTAATACATAGAATATGTGGGGTATACAATTAGCCGAGTTTGGTGCTAAACAGGTTTTTTTGCATTTTTGCTCCATTTTAGAACAACGGGCCTGATTCAAACACGCTAGCTAGCGCACAGCACAGCGCTCGCAAGTGAGTTGATGGCCCCCGACTGCGCAGCTCCGTCACAACTGGTCTTGCTACAAGACGGGGCAGCTGTCGATGTTGATTGACAGCTTGCCCCGTGTTGTAGACAGGGAGGGAGGGGGACTGCACAAACGCAGGTATTCCCTTAGGAAGTTGCAGACCAAGTTTTTGCACTGCTGCAAACTGGTTAAATTTTTTTTGTCTTAACATTTAATTTCAAGGGCCTGATCCAGGTGAAACTAACCCCCGCTAAGTGCATGCATTGTGGTTATTTGGCTAGGCCCGGGCATGGAAATTATCCATGGTAAATTACCCTGGCTAATTTAAAACCCCCAAAGTTTTGTGGGAAAAAATTATACAATGTGCTATCAAAATATGGTGTGACAAAATTAAACACATAGCCAAATATTGCACAAACATTACAAAAGTTTAGTTTAGATGTTTGAAATTTTACCAAACTTAATTTATGAGTTTGTGATAAAAATAGGAAAACATATGTTAACAGCTGTTTGCTTATAAGGAATAATCCATAGACAAAAAACCTTATGGTTTCACATGTCCCATTAAGGCTGCTTAGACATTATCTGAAAATTCAGTCTATTGAATTTCTGCCACTCAAACTCCAAAAAGCAATGAAATTACGATCATTAAGGCTGATGCCTTAATGGAAGTGTTGCTTGCGTAATACAGATATGGTATGCCATGACGGGAAGCATTCGGGAATCCGATGGACTGAATCCCGACTGTCGGCATCCCCACTGTCTAATCCTGGCAAGGGCTAAATGACAGGCATCAAAATCGCGACGCCTGTCATTTTACCTATGCCAGGAGCATGACACCTGGCTTGCCGATTGAAGGTAAGCCGGGCATCGGGTGCGGACAGCTGTGGGGGGTTTATGGTTAGGCTAGGGGAAGGGAGGGTTAGGGATAGGCATTCCTGGGGGGGAGGTTAGGGTTAGGCACCCCCCCGAGGGACTCAGGTTTAGGTGGAGGGGAAGGGGGGGTTTAGGCACCCCTAAAGGAGAGTTAGGGTTAGGGGGTAGAATAGGTTAGTGAATACTTACCCCTTGACTATCAGAATTTTAACTGCTACCTGGATGCCGCTGTCGGGATTTGAACTGCCGGCCATGTGGCTGGCGGTAAATCATACTGGATCTGCCATGACACCATGTGGTTAACTGCAGATTCAGCACTCTCACAGAGTGAGATTGCTGTCACTCACAAAATGGTGGAGCTGCTAATTCACAGAATTTTGTGCTCATTGGAATATACACATGCAGTCTATGCAACTGAGGACTGAGCAGAATATAGAGCTATGCAGATGAGATAAGAGTATGGGGAAGGGGGGAGAAGACAGGGTGTTGTGGTTGGGGCAGACAGAAAGGCATGCAGAGGGGAAGATTAAGCAGTACAGATGGGGGAGAGCCAAAGTGATGCAGATGGGTGAAAGCAGTGGTGTACATGGGGGGGAGACAGAGTGGCATGGTATGGAAGAACAGAGCAACATGAATGGGGAATACAGAGTAGCATGAATGTGGGAAGATAGAGCAGTGCAGATTGGTAATGACAGATTGGTGTGGATGAGGAATACAGACTAGCACAATGGGAGAACACACAACAATAAGGATTGGGGAAGACATATTGGTGCAGATGGGAGTGGAAAGACAGAGTGGCATGGTTGGGGGTGACAGAGTGGTGCATATGGAAGAAGAAAGAGTGGCAGAGATGAGGGGAAGACAGAGTGATGTGGCTGGAGGCAAGGCAGTGGTGCAGATGGAAGGAAACACAGTGGCATGGATGCAGGAAGACATGGTGGTATACATGGGGAAAGACAATTTTGTGAGTGACACATGGTGTCATGGCATACCATATCTGTATCACGCAAGGAACACGTCTATTAAGGCGTCAGCCTTAATTATTGTAATTTCATTGCTTTTTGAAGTTTGAGTGGCAGAAAATTCAATAGGTTTTGTGAACTTTCAGATCATGTCTAAGCAGCCTTGGGGGACAAATGACGTAGGGGTCCCTCGTATTCAGCGCAATCCACAATGGGCTTTGAGCCAGCCCTGGTTCTGGAAATACGGGGGAAAAAATGTGTAGAGTCCCCCTGTATTACCAGAACCAGCACCAGACTATTTCTAGCTGGGGGTGATGCCACAGCCAGAGAAGCCCTTTCACCAGGCTCTCCAGCTGAAGCATCACCCCTGACCGCTAGTCAGCTCAGGCCTGGGAGTTGGGGACCCCCCAATAAAGGGCTCCCCCTCTCCAGGGCACCCCAGGCTGATAGCCTGGGGCTATCCCAGCACCCCTGGGCAGTGGATGCTGGGTTGATTGTGTTGTCTGGTGCATATGAAAATATAAATATTGTCTTTTGCAGTAGTACTACAGGCCACAGCAGGCATTCCTGCATACTGGCACTTGAAAAACCACAAGTACCAGCAGGTGGGGCATTAAGGTCCTTCTCTTACCTATAGTATCCCTGCAAAAGAAATATTAACATAAAAAAGACACCATTTTTAAAAGTATTTTATTTTTCGCACCTTCACCTGGGGGGCAGCAGCCTTTAAGCTCTTTCACATGGTTGCCGCTTCCCCCAGGACTTCTATGGCATCTCCACCTGGAGGGAGGAGGCCTTTAAGCTCTTATGCATGGCCACCGCACATCCAGGACTTCCTGGCAACTTCTTGCTTCAGCTGGTCTTCCCTCCAGCTCCCCGTTCGACGGACTGAATGGACGGCACTTCGCGCTGGCTGTATATAACTCAGCCAAGGGGGTGGGGTGATGATGTTGTGAGTTGTGATTGGCCCTCGGTGGCCATCTTTTAAAAGGGCATGCTCGGTTCTCACCATTAAACTCAATTGTGATAACAGCTCATTGGCTACTACCTGTCATTCAGGTAGTAGTGTTCTCTAAGAACACTACAAATGTACAACGGTCCGCGTATTTCCATTTTTTTTTCTGCCAAGACCCTGGATTGTCTGAAAAGTGCAGATCCACGCAAAGGACGAGGTGAGTATGGCATTTTTATTATAGGTAATCCATAGGATTATCTACTGGAGAAGAGGACAGATTGGTTACAGGGATACTAGGAGAGTATGTGAGTAGTGTGCATGTGTGAGTACATGTGTGTGTGCATGTATGTTTTAATAAAATTTTACTTTTCTACGATGTGTGTGTTCTGTGGTTTTTCAATATTGCTTTTGCTGTGGAACTACAGGTTCTAGCAGGCCTATAATAACCATGCATGTTGATACTTGTGGTTCTCCAAGTACCAGCATGTGGGGGAGGCTTGCTGGGAACTGTGATTCCACAGCAAAAGCCAATATTTGAACTCTTTACTTGCACCACACTATACACCTTCAACCCTGCACCCACTGCTCCTGGGGTGCCGGGGATAGCCCCGGGCTATCAGTCTGGGCCTGGGGTGCACTGGAGATGGGGTCCCCTTTATTGGGGGGTCCTCAGCTCCCCAGGGATCCCTGGCCTAGGCTGACTAGTGGTCAGGTGTGATGTTTCAGCTGGGGGGCTCAGTGAAAGGGCTCCCCTGGCTGTGGCATTACCCCCCTCTAGAAAGAATCCGGTGTTGGTTCTGGTAATTACAGAGGGACCCTACACATTGTTTCCCCTTGCAATTCCATAACCAGGGCGCTGAATACGGTGGACCCCTACATCATTTGTCCTCCATATTTTGGCAATCAGGACTGTTTCTTTAAAGACTGGTGCTGGTTGTGCTCAATATGGGCGACACCTACTTCATTTGTCCCCTGTATTTAGCACAACCAGTCCTGGGTCTCCAAATCCTGGTGTTGGTTGTTTTTTGGGGGGCGGGGCACACAACATTTTTTTTTAAACAGAGAAGCAGGCATAACGGGTCTTCAAGATCCAAGCCTGCATCTGTGTGCTGCCTCCTCCGCCAGGATCTAATGCCTGCCCCACCACCACCCACACTGTTGCCCACACCACCACCGCTAAGGCCCACTGCTGTCCCCGAGTCCTGGCTGCAGCTAATGTCCACTACCCCCCACGCCTTTCCCTCAGGTCCCTCTGCAGCTAACACCAGCTTCCTTACCCCGATCCCACCACCACTAAAACAGGCAAATGATGGACATCTTTGTGCACCCAAGTAAAGCCATAGTGAGTACACCTGCTAGAGGCTCCTACTGAGACTGCACAACAAGTTGAAATTTCCTATCTATTCAGTGGCGCATTCTTGAGGTAATAATTTAAAAACTGTAACTTTCTAATTTACCTGAACCCCGAAAGCACGTACCCTGGCACAATAGATACCTAATAAAACAAATCCCAAGTCTAAAATTGCCCCCTACCCTGATTTATGCCTTCCCAAAAAAAACATAGAGAACAGCAGAAAAGTGGTCCTAATTGAGAATGTCAGAAAAAAAGTAGTACTTGTAACTTTAGATTACTCCCAAATCCTCATTTTTTAGGTTTATGCCCAGAAATTTGGCATGCAGCACCGGGAGACTACCCATCCGTGCCAAATTTCAGCTCTGTACCTCCAATAGCTTTTGAGGTGTAGCCCCTTAAACCTTCTGGAATTCTCTATGGGAGAATTGCAGTTTTTTAGATGCAGCCTTAATATAAGGGCACAACTGTGCCCTTATAATACTTACCCAAACTTTATTCTTTAGACCCTGAAGAGGATATTATGGATGCACCACATTCTCTGGTCATCGTGGAGGATCCTAGAAGTGAAGAAACTTCACACAATAATTTAATGAACACTCAGACATTGGTAGAAGTCAGGAGGATCAATTTTGGGCCTCATGGGCACAACATTAGTCCCAACAATTAGAATGCATGAAAACATAAGTGCATCATAATGCTTGCCAAACAAAATCTACTAGCATGTAAACCTAAATATTACCACATTAAAAAATAAGGTAACCCGGGTGGGTAACACACTTGATTTAATGTAGGCAGACCACAATAGTTTCCATGATTCCTTTATTCGACTTATGGAAGACAACCAATGCTTCCATCAGGCATACATACATTTGTTGGAAACAAATACAAACAACCAGCAGACCCTAATAGGTCTTTCACAATAATGCAATGTAGCATCTCATGATTTAAATTAAACTATTTCCCAAATAGGGAACCAAATAATTGTCCACCTACAAAAACTCTCATCCAGTACATCAGGTTTGACGTGCTGAGCAATCCTCCCATCCGCCAGCTTCAAAATCCACTAGGGGTCATCTGTGAGTTATTAAGTAACTTAGTTGTGTTTAGACAAACTCAAAACATTGTTAGTTTTTTTGGAGTAATGTGTTCCTCAAACATTAATTTATGCACATTATCTTGACAATTGTATTTGTTTCCTTTTTTTGAATTGGTATTGTAATTGTTATTTATATTTGAAGGTACACCATATTTGGAGTACAGTAAGTTAAATTGTTATATAACACCTACCGTCTGCCTCAAAATTTCAAATATGCAAAACAAAACATTTGTTTACCAGAGTTTGTTGGCTGATTCAAATTTGATTATCAGACTTGCCTCATTTTCTACATTCTATAAAACTGTCAGTAAACACATTGAGTGAGTTTCATGTATTTCCTTTATAAACACTTTAAGATATGCTTAGGCAACTTAATTGTTGTACCTTCACTGCAAGTTTCCAAAACAAAGCAAAAGGTGGGAGTTTTTTTGTAATTATTTGTGTAAAACACATGGCGATGTTGCCCATAGCATACAATAATCTTATCATTTTGGGATTCTAGAAGGTGTTAATTTTTTAAATCTTAAAAATATTGCTATGACCTACATCTTTTTTGTGAAACTGTAAAAATGTTTTAATAAAAACATTTAAAAAAAAAACATAAGAAAAAACAAAACTTATGTGCAAAATGTTGCTGGTTCAGGTTCTGCTTTATCTGAACCCAAATTGTCACCAGAAACATCCAAATCCTCTGCCTGCTCACTGTCTCTTACAAAATCACATCTGTTGTTGGTACAAACACAGATTATGTAAAAGACAGCAGCTGAGCACAATATCTGATATATTGGAAGGATTATAAAGCAAAATTCCCCCAGAATTGTCCAGACAGCGGAAGCTACTTTTTGTAGTCCAAAATAAACAAAGGAGTCAGTAGCCAAGAGCAACAGTCATACCCTGCATCCCCTTTAAAAAAAAAAAAACATACATGTGAAGTGCTTTTAACAAACAAATTTATTAAAAAAAACCTCATCCAGAAGCCAACCCTTTGGCATTTCACTGGCCTCAAATTTCTCATGAATGAGTATAAAGGAGGCATGACATACCCCAGGGTAACCCACCACAACACTCATTGCTTTCATGCTTGCATCACAAACCACCTGCACATTAGTAGACTGTTGGTACATGTGCCCTAGGTGGTCTCAGCCAAATGTCTGGGCAGTAAATCGCACCCAGCACATTTGGCATGCCTGCAATAAGATAAAAGGCTATCCAGACTGCATGCCCCTGTGACTCCTGGCTAGGGAAACAGATAAAGTCAGCAATCATAGGCTGCAATGCAGCAAAAACTTTTGTCAGGTACAATGCAATGGTGAACTGAGATCCCTATGACTCTACCAGTGACAGACTGAAAATTCCCAGTAGCCAGAAAGTGCAACACAGCCAGGAGTCTATGCAGGCCTGAGACAGAGCGTGAGCATGCTGTCTCCGGGTCTAGATCAAGTTTGACAAGTTCATACAGATCAAGTAAGTTGGTACGATTGAGCTGGAACATCTGTATGACCTCAGTATCGACCAATGCGTTTAGGTTCAAACTCCCTCTAAGAAATGTGGCCTGCACAACCTCAGCGGTACTATTTATTCCCTGAATTGACAACACAATTGTCCAAATTAACCAACACGAATAATGGTAAATTCCCATGTACTGCTGAAATATATGAAAAGTACTTCTGATTTCAGTCAATGGTGAATTAATTTCTATTAGTCAAATCGGTCGACTTTAATGCAAACACATGGGCAAATTTATGAAGCGTAAATTTCCAAATTGGTGAAAACCGATATTTTCACCTGAGATTGCTATCTCGGACCAACATGATTCTCATTAAATTTACCATTATGACTCCAGTCTAACTGTCTTAAAAGGAAAGAAAATGACTGAAAGGGAGCAGCTGTATTCATCATCATGATATCTGAAGACTGCAATCGGCAGGTATGAGTAGCATGTGACACGAGTTAGATTTTGGAAAAAGTTAAGGTATATGTGAGTGCATTTTGGGATGCCTGAAGTGGAGTGCCAAGTTTGTTTTGTTTTTAAAGTTGAAGGTAATATGTGTCCCATTTGGAGGTTGGAGAGATGCACAGGCACCTTTGAGGTATATCAGGTTGCAGATCACTGCTGTATATTATCTACAGGTGGCAAATAATACATTTTATTCATTTCAATTCCAAGATTTTAAAGTTTCCTCTAACTTTCAGTACTTTCATATTGTCATTTTGTGATTTGGACTGCAAAAAGGTGTTCAATCTGTTTTTCAGACTTTTTTATTTATTGCATTGGAAAGAAATCATTCTAGCACACAATTTCAGCTTCTATTCTCAAATATTGTGTCTGCTACTGGAGACTTTTATATAAAATAACATATTCACTATATTTTAGGAGGTATAGCAGTAACTACTAGGGATTTTATAGTACTGCTGTGTATTGGGTAATTGTATTTTGTCTGTACTATTCACATCATCTGTTGTTACAGGGGAAGGAGATTCTTATATGAGTTTCTAACAAACATGTTCCATAGACTTAGGAGGGTCAAATCTGGGAGTAATTCCTTTTATCAATTATCTTTATGAAGCATGAATGGCAGGTGTGCAGATATTTTTATTACAGTCTCCTCTTGTAAATTAAACACAATAGTCACTCTATTGAACTGAATGTAATGTTTGTATTCCAAATGTCTATTCTTGTTTCTATTTTTTATGCTCTGTATACAGTATATTTTATTTATAATTTTATGGTAAAATTGACTATAGAAAGTTACTCTTTCATTTAAAACAGTTATTTATACCTGTACTCAGTTTTTGAACATATTTTAATATATCATAGGACCTGAATGTATGCAATTAATTTTATGTGTTTGTGCTGTGGTACCATACAGTGCATTTTTTCTATGAAAAAGTACTCAGCAAAAAACGTTCAGTACACCTTAAGTTACAAACTAATACAAGAGATTTGGAGGCTTCCGGACTCACTTATTTGACTAAATTCTGATATTATTTCACTGATATCTTCATATTTCTGGAACTATTTACACACATTTACACAAAAAATTGTGATTATCCCAGAAAAAAAAATCAATGGTACTATTTTGATTTAATGCTTTGTTGGTGTCTGGAATATAAGAAATGTCCACACATATATCTGAATGTGAAGTTGATTGTTGAGTTAAGCTATATGTCCAGATTTTTAAGACATGATAGACAGCCTCACTGCCACTGTACTAAACACAAGACCATATTTAGGCAAGAATCTATTGATTATCCATTTACCATCTCTGTAAACCACTGAGTTTGATAGACTTTCAACCAAACTTTCTATATATGTAATAGTTACAAACATTATTTTACTAGGTAAAGAAATAGTAAAGTTTCAGCTTGTTGTTCCGGTTTATTTGACTTGTTCGAATGTCACCTCCTTAATGAAAAATACCAATAAAATGTCAATCTGCTGATGCAATATAGTAAATTTACATTTTTTAAACATCATAATGGAGATTACACCCCTACGTGATCACCCACCATACGATTATGGCAATTAATGACATTGGACCTGATTCAAATTAGGATCAGGTTCAATGCTGTGATCAGGTGTGACATTCCAAAAAAAATGGAGGATGCATTATAGTAAAAAGTGTGCTATATCTTACCCAGGTTTACCCTCTACAAATGTCAATGTACAGAACAGAATACCAAAATAGAAGGTATATGCAGCAGAAAGAAATAGCAGAAATTCTTATGCCCCCACTATGTCTGTCTATAACCCATAATATTACAAGTTGCACTCATGAATTAAGGGCAGGGAATTAGGCATACTGTGAACATATTTTGTAAACAGTCCAAAAAAATGTATTACATATTTGACGGCATCAGAATATTTTTCAGAATGAAGATTTAGAATCAGAATTGACACTATCATTTGTCATAGTCAGAAAAATCAAAAACCAAATATTATTTAGTCAGGTGTCAGCTCCACTAACCCTTTTTTAAGGAAAATCTGATACTTTAAAATTAGATATGCCATTTTATAAATTAAACAAAGAATTTACTTGTGATAAATTGTTATGAGAAATTATGTGATATGTGTGAGAAGTGATGCCTGATGATACAGATATAGCAAAATTTAATTTGACATCTGGTGAATAATGATTTTATCACATTGCAATCCTTATTATTTATTTTATACTATTTGGTGTCCAATTGCGGGACTCTTAAACATTCACTTTGTGAAAGTCTTTCAAAAGTTCCAAGGGCATTGATAGGAAGTGTAATAAAGCTCTCATCATGTAGAACAATTATTTATTAGTCCTGAAAAATAAATTATTTGTTGTATCTGTTATTCAAACTGTATTTTAATAAGCTAGCTGTATTCTCTTATTACTTTAACAAAGCTCAATACAGTACTTTTAGGCTTATACAAAAAAACAATTTTACTATAATTATCTATGCTTATAATAAAGTTGTAATGTTTGTTTGTGTACATAGATTTTATTTTGAAGAAATGTTCTCCTTGGGGAGATTTTTGATAGTCTGTCTGTTCATTCCTGCATCACATAAAAACTATGGGATGAATTTGGATTGCGTTTTCAATATTGTATTGCTTTGTCACCTAGAAAGAGGTATGTATTACTGTATCTCAATGTGACATAAGGGAGACGAGCAATAAAGAAAAAAACAGACACTTGACAGTTGGTGCATGGATTATGCAGGCTCCTAAAGGCGAA
Organism: Taudactylus pleione; assembly: GCA_031769625.1. NCBI lineage: Eukaryota > Metazoa > Chordata > Amphibia > Anura > Myobatrachidae > Taudactylus > Taudactylus pleione. The sequence continues at coordinate 6,136,312 of JAUIMM010000182.1, forward strand.
AATGACTAGATGTATATAAATATAAATTCTTTTGGGACAAATATACATTTAGGGACTGTTTTTGAACTATGGAGATAAAAAAAATGAAAAAAAATTGCATGGGCTCCTTAAGTCCAAAAAGACTATATGTGCAAATATAAATAATTAGAGCTATATACCTCAAGATCTATTTTGCAGGACAATCCAAATTTATATTAAGCACAAATCAGGCAGCTTATCTTGACTCAGGAAGTTGCAGTACACATGTCAATTCAGCAGATAGCACACCAAAACAAATACTAAGGCCCGTATTTAAGTTGAGGTGAAAAGTCCGGATCCACGATACTTTTTTGTCGATTATGTCATTTTCGCCTGTTTTGCTTTTACCCCATATTCAATTTGAAAGACTTTTCACCTAGGTGGAAAGTCAATGCAATGTACTAGGCAAAAAAGTTTTGCCTATGAATAGCAGGCGGGAAAAAGTGCAGAATTGGGGTTTTGGGGCGCAACGTTGCGGGAACCCCCCTGCAGCCTTCAGACAGTCCCCCAAAGTTAAACCATGTCAAAAAATAAAAAAAAACACTTAAGGACACCCCAAAAAATTACTTTAAAAAGGGGGCGGAATAAAAAAGTTGGGGTACAAAGTTAAAAACTAGCAAACTTGACTCTGGGGGTGTCCCCAAGTATGCCCCAAGTGTTTTTTTTTATTACAGGTGCTTGCAGCAAGTGGATTTTTCACGATTTTTCAACTTCACTTTAGCTACTTTTAAATATGCTGACCCCCATTTTCAAGTATCCAAAATTTGCTGGGATAAGTAATTTTCTGGAAAAAATACTCCCGAATACTATTCTGCACCACATGTAGAAAAATGCTATTTAGCAGCTATTCATCCCGTTTAAAAACAACAAATACCTTCAACAAGCCAAATCGGGGGGTACCACAGTGAATCCCCATGTCAGAGCATCTTTTGGGGGGTGTCAGGCTGATTTCCCTATTTCTGACAGTACTTTTCACCTATGCAAGTTTTGCCGCGTCCCCTTTAGTGTACTTTCAAATTGAATACGGGGTTACGCATGCATGCGCGCAATATTTTTCCACCTGCAAAACAGACAAAGTAGGCAAAAAGTCAGGGCCGCGAAAAAGTATCGCGGCTTGGCTCAAATTGAATACGGGCCTAAATATCAGAGTCACTGCTCATGTTACTTGAAACCTTCCAGTGTTACTGTAGGTTAAGTAGAAACTGATTTCAGTACTACAAGATAGTGCAGCTGATCTTTTAGCACACAGCATTGCATTTAAATTTGGTGTTCTGATCGTGCTTCGGTTGAAATTGTGTGTGTGTGTGTGTGTGTGTGTGTGTGTGTGTATGTATCTATGTATGTGTGTGTGTGTATGTATATATATATATATATATATATATACGCTCGTTGGACCGGCACTCCACTGAACTGGATAGAAAATACTCCCATGCCTTCAGAAAATAAATGTAAAAAATGACAAAGTCCGCGGCACTTGAAGATTTGAAAAAGTTATTTAATGTGTGTTACACACATATATGACCGACGATTTAGAGCCACACGCCCCTTTGTCAAGGTGAACAGAGAGAAAGAAAAGAACAGCTAAAGTGACACTTACCTTATACCCGGAGAAATCCGACTAACTAATTGAGCCCTGCTGGATTCATGGTGTTAAGGGTAAAAATCCACTTCGCTTCGACCTGAAGTAGTCGGTTGTTCTTCACTATTTTTACCTAGACGGACGAGCCGCGTCTGAGCACGGGCGTCAGGGTTGCCTAGGTGACTGACGACTCCCAGCGCGATGATGTCTTCAATGCGGGACTCCGGCAGCATCACGTGGGGTCCCGGGTGGCGTCCGAACACACCTTTTAGTCAGGTTTCTCCGGGTATAAGTTAAGTGTCACTTTAGCTGTTCTTTTCTTTCTCTCTGTTCACCTTGACAAAGGGGCGTGTGGCTCCGAAACGTCGGTCATATATGTGTGTAACACACATTAAATAACTTTTTCAAATCTTCAAGTGCCGCGGACTTTGCCATTTTTTACATTTATTTTCCGAAGGCACGGGAGTATTTTCTATCCAGTTCAGTGGAGTGCCGGTCCAACGAGCGTAACTAATATATATATATATATATATATATATATATATATATATAAATATATATAATATATATATATATATATATATATATATATACATATATATATATATATAAATACAGTCAGGTGCATAAATATTGGGACATTGACAGAATTTTTATATTTTGGCATCTATTCACCACCACAATGGCTTTAAAATTAAACAGACAAGATGTGCTTTAACTGCAGACTTTCAAATTTAATTTGAGGGTAATTACATCCAAATCAGGTGAACGGTGTAGAAATTACAATGGTTTCTATATGTGCCCCCCACTTTTTAAGGGGCCAAAAGTAATGGGACTATCAACTCAAAAGCTATTCATGGACAGGTGTGGGCTATTCCCTTGTTATTTCATTATCAATTAAGCAGGTAAAAGGTCTGGAGTTGATTCTAGGTGTGACATTTGCATTTGGAATCAGTTGCTGTCGACTCTCAATATGAGATCCAAAGAGCTGTCACTATCAATGAAGCAAGCCATCATTAGGCTGAAAAATCAAAACAAACCCATCAGAGAGGTAGCAAAAACATTAGGTGTGGCCAAATCAACTGGTTGGAACATTCTTAAAGGGAAAGAATGCATTGGAGAGCTCAGCAACACCAAAAGACCCAGAAGACCACGGAAAACTGTGGTGGATGACAGAAGAATTATTTCCCTCGTGAAAAAAAAAAAACCCTTCACAACAGTTGGCCAAATCAAGAACACTCTCCAGGAGGTAGGTGTATATGTGTCAAAGTCAACAATCAAGAGAAGACTTCACAAGAGTGAATATAGAGGGTTCACCACAAGATGTAAACCATTGGTAAGCCTCAAAAACAGGAAGACCAGATTAGAGTTTGCCAAACAACATCTAAAAAAGCCATTACAGTTCTAGAACATCATCCCATGGACAGATGAGACAAAGATCAACTTGTACCAGAGTGATGGGAAGAGAAGAGTATGGAGAAGGAAAGGAACTGGTCATGATCCAAAACATACCACCTCGTCAGTGAAGCATGGTAGTGGTAGTGTCATGGCGTGGGCATGTATGGCTGCCAATGGAACTGGTTCCCTTGTATTTATTGATGATGTGACTGCTGACAATAGCAGCAGAATGAATTATGAAGTGTTTTGGGCAATATTATATGTTCATATTCAGTCAAATGCTTCAGAACTCATTGGATGGCACTTCACAGTGCAGATGGACAATGACCCAAAGCATACTGCAAAAGCAACCAAAGAGTTTTTTAAGGCTAAAAAGTGGAATGTTATGCAATGGTCAAGTCAATCCCCTGACCTGAATCCGATTGAGCATGCATTTCACTTGACGAAGACAAAACTGAAGGGAAAATGCCCCAAGAACAAGCCGGAACTGAAGACATTTGCATTAGAGGCCTAGCAGAGCATCACCAGGGATGAAACCCAGCGTCTGGTGATGTCTATGCATTTCATACTTTAGGCTGTAATTGCCTGCAAAGGATTTGCAACAAAGTATTAAAGTGAAATGTAGATTTAGGATTGTTTAGTTTGTCCCCATTACTTTTGGCCCCTTAAAAAGTAGGAGGCACATATAGAAACTGTTGTAATTCCTACACCGTTCACTTTATTTGGATGTAATTACCCTGAAGTTAAATCTGAAAGTTTGTGTGTATATATAATATATATATATATATATATATTATTACTTTGTATCTTCCTATGACTTACATTTGCATCTCTGTTTTATGATTTACTGTTTTATTTTTAGCTTTATATGCAATCCTTTTAGTATTGTGTATTTTTATACACAGTACTTATTCATTTTACTGTGACACTCCCATATTTATTTATGTGTTATAGATTATTCATTGTTGATTATCCCCACTCATCTCCCCCCTGCAGCCCCTACAGTCCATATATGTTAGTAGATTCATTTTAAAACAAACCTAAGTTCCTAACGTGTCCTCAATGTTTATTTTCTGCATGTGTTGGCCTCATTTGATATATGTGCCAAATACACACTAAATCTATTAAACAATATGTAGTAAAATCATTAATTGGATATTTTTCTAATATCACTTATTTTACAGCCAAGGAAGATAGTTATCTATTCAGGACTCCAAAAAGATGGCTCAAAAAATTGCATCCCACAAGATGGCTGAAGTGCGTTCCAAAAATCCACACTTCCGCATTCCAGCAGACAGGATGTGATGCTCATTGCAGCCCATATCCACCACTTATGCGGTCCCACAGAAGAGAGAGGATGTCCGAGATGGACGAGTGGAGACGAAACATGCGAGCACACGTAGTCATTACAGCACACCACATGACGGAGAACAAAAGTGATGCCGAGACCATAAGTGGGGCACAATACATGAAACAAGGAGGATGCACGGACAGGAAGTGGGGCATCAAAAAGTAAACATGATATGTTATAAAAACCTGATAGGTGTGTATATATATAGATATATATATATATCTCACATCCGTAATGCAAACAATTATATCTGTTTGCAAATATAAATAAATACTTAGAGCTATATACCTCAAGATCTATTTTGCACAACAATCCAAATTTATATTAAGCACTAATCAGGCAGCTTATCTTGACTCATGAAGTTGCAGTACACATGTCAATTCAGCAGATGGCACACCAAAACAAATACTAAATATCATAGAGTCGCTGCTCATCTTACTTGAAACCATTCAGTGTTACTGTAGGTTAAGTAGCTACAGATTTTAGTGCTACAAGACAGTGCAGCTGAACTTTTAGCACACAGCATTGAATTTAAAGTTGTTGTTCTGATCATGCTTCGGTGGAAATTGACTCTGCCCAAGTTATGCAAAGGATCCCAACTTAAAATCACTGCTCTTGAGAGGATCCTAATTGATGCACAGATTACAATACAATATGGTACAGGTGAGACTGTCTTTATAGCACATATTCCTAGTATCCCCAACAAATTTTCTTTTGAATCCAAGCATCTGCAGTTTCCAATAAACATCTACTTTACTATGACGAGCAACAAGTGACAGGGACAAACATTCAGGGCTGCAGGCATAGATCTCAGGACCAGCTGCTTCTCCCATGGGTAGCTTTACATGGCTTGCTCACAAGTTAGTAGCCATAAGCATCTGTTTGTGTTAATCCCTTAAGCAAAAACTGCAAATATTGTTTACAAAGACATTTTGTGATCAATGTCTACAATATAAAATATACATCACAATATTAGATGCCACTACTGTCTTTGTAAAATTAGTTTCACTGAGCAGTAAAAAACATATGCATGAGTGAAGCTAGAGGCAAATGCGAGTTGTATATAAATTAACACCATATCAAGCTGCTGTTTATGGTTATATGGCTATAACCCCAAATGCACAATATTTAGTGGCATGGAATGTCTTCAAATAACATGTTAGTATTAGGGAAAATAGGGACACATCTGATGGGGTTCACCTTTACATGGTACAATAGGGTTTTAAGCAATAAGTGCAACTCTAATCTATAAAAAGGTGCATCAATCACATTGTTCACTCTGCAACTAAGTATTAATACTAAAGTGGGCGGGTTTAGCATGGCACATTCACAAAATGACCCTAAATAATACAAATGGAATGATGCAGAGTTTAAAACTTGTTAGTCATGATTGCTCCCACATTGCCACATTAAGGCATATATTTAACCATATGCATAGTTGTACAGATTTCTTTAGCCCCACTCCATATCAGTATGCTTGGTTTCATAGCTGTCACCATTGGAAGAGTACACTTGCACCAGTCCTATTCTTGGTACACAAGATCCATCTGAAAAATCTACATATCCAGCATTAACATTGACACATCCTCACTGAATATTGTCTACATCAAAATAAACCATTAAAGCACAGTTGCTGTACATCCAATCAATCAATATTGGAAATAGAGTATGCATAAGATGCATATGAGGGATGTAGTTTGGAAGCCGACAGTATAAATCCTGACTGGCAGCTTCCGAACGTTCTAATACCGGCGTGGTACTAATAAGAGGCATCTATCTAGACGCCTGTCATTAACCAGATGCTGGAAGACTGACGCCCGGCACCCTGATCGAAGCGATGCTGAGTGCCGGACGCGGACAGCCGTGCTTTGGTTTAGGGCTCCCACGGGGGACTTAGGAATGGGCACCCCCCTGGGTGGTCAGGGTTAGGCTAGGGGAAGGGGAGTTAGGGTTAGGCACCCCTGGGGGGAGGTTAGGGTAAGACACCCCCCCAAGGGACTTAGGTTTAGGCGGCAGGAAAGGGGGGGTTAGGTTTAGGCACTTGGGGGAAGGTTAGAGTGAGGCACCCCTAAAGAAGGGTTAGGGTTGGGGGAATTAGGTTAGCGATACTTACCTTGGACGATCAGGATTTTCACCCTTGCTGGGCTCCCACTGTTGGGATTTTAACTGCCGGACATGCGTCCGGCTGTAAAACCTACTACACCTGCACATGATTATACTTCTCATATAGTTGTGTATGCATGGGTTCAGAGCATCTAATCACAGTGTGAAAGCACTTAATTTGTGTTGTGCTTCTGTTCACATTTGCATCAGTCCCAAATGGTTTATTTTGAAAATGTAAAACCAAATCATCTTTAATCAGGAGTTAGATACATTGGGGTTGATACAGAAATGGCTGGATCTCTGTGTATGGACACAAAGAGTGAGTTTTAGCATACAATGCATGCATAGATGTGAATGTAGGCATTTCTGCATATCTTCTTCCTATTCTGCATTGGACAGAGATTGGCCAGATGTCTTTCAATGACGTAGGTATTTCAGAGTGGGAGCTGTGTGGCGACATTGTAACCACATGGGTACTGTTCAGACTTGTGGCAGTCATGGTAGTGTCTTGGGAGTTTTGTGGGTGTGTAGCTAGAGTTCTGTGATAGCACTGTGCAAATGAAGAAAGGAAGCTTCTTTCTGTTGGAACTTTTGCATTGGTTGAGGTGGTTGGTAAAATCAGTGGGCACAGTGACTTCTCACTTACAGACACATGGAATCTTACATTAGCTGTGTGAAATTTTGCATTAGCATAATGTAGTAAATCAGACTTCCATGACCACCCACAAATACAACAACTTTGTGTCCAACTCAGTATCAGCCACATTCTCTAGATGTTTATGTAAGTGGCACCTTTCCTTGCATCTTTGTAAATAGGCATTGAGCAAATTCAGTCTAATGTCTACTCCCAACCACTTCATCATACTATATGCTTATTTGCTTGAAATCACTAGCAACACATGCTCTCCGTTGGGCAGTTTTGCCCTGGAATATTCAAATTCTCTAATCTAATATAAAATGACTTATAATACCTTACTAAACCATTTTAAAGCTGGACAGAAGCTCTCATTATCTATAAATTACTGTATAAATGTAGTAAAAAGCTTTAAATACATGTATGTCGGATTTGTAATGCCGATTTGAGATTGGAATAAAAAAATAAAGTTGAAATATGTTATCCTAGCTGAATCCATCAGCAATGCTAACTGCCCCCATTTTTGTGGAGAGTTGTAGGATTTAAAAATTCCCCTATATCCATACAAATGGCCCTGCTTTTATTGTTAGTTAACTATGTAGTGCGAGGATGCTTTTTTTTCTAAATAAATAATTAATGAGCAAGATTTTTTTTTGTTTCTGTCTCCTTGAATAAAAGTCGTGTAAGTGATACATTAAAACAATTCAAAGACTACTTATTTTCCACCGTATGTACCTTAGGTTATATTAGGTTTAACATACACAATTACCCTCCATATTAGGTTTAGTTATGGCATTATGCTTGCATTGTTTCAATGTATTTAAATTCCACATTTATATTCACCATTTTATAAATCAATACAATTTTTTAAGCACGATTTACCAGCTTCTAATAAACTGGGATAATACTTATCTGTTTGAGATATTTAAAACAGTATTTTTTTTTTCTTAGAGCAGAATATATAGTGAATCATATATTGTTAGGTATGTAAGCTTCTTTGTGTAAATATTGTGATTAACAAGTAATAATAACAATTGTGGGAAACTCTATATAGAGAAACAATATTGCCATATTGTTCTCATTTGTTTTGTTTTTATTAATTTGTTTTCAAATGTTCACATGCTAGGAAATTATTTTACATTATTGTGCGTTTTGAAAAAGCACATGAGAGCTAAATTGCTAATTATACTGAAATATTGTTTGATGCAGTAGGTATCTTAAAGTTTGAGCCTTTCACCAAATCTCCTTAGTTTGCTTGTAGTTGCATGCCAAGCTTTCCATCTGCTTCAAGTTTGATGTCCTCCTGAGATTTTCTGTGCTATAGATGAGCTAAATAATTAGGAATTTCTATAAATATGAGGGTTTAACAGCCTGGATAACATTTCACAAATGTGGTTTACAGAATGTTTTTACATAAGCACTTCTGAAATAACTCATCATTCCCATAGATAATATACCATTGTCAAAGGGAAGCATTGTGTTGTGTTGCCAGAAAAATCTTTGTACTCTTGGTATATGAGAATGTTGAAAGGAAAACTATGCTTAAGGTCAATGTTTTCCATAAATAAATATGCATTTATCTACAGCCTATAAGCACATTAGAATACATACACCAACCTCTAGATGTCGATTTGTATGCATCTTAAATGTATGACTCCTACCATTTATTCAGGTTGGATGAAGATGGGGAGGAACAGATAAGCAAAGGCAATTGTACTGTAGCGGTGAGTTCTTGCAAATGCACTTCATTTTTAAAATATTATTTAATCATTTTTTGTTATTTTCTCCCTGCACTAAAACATTAACCATCATTAATGATGATGACTGGCATTTCTACAACATGATGAAACTGTATTTCTTCATGATTTATGCATTCCCACACATTTCAAAAAATATGCTGAGCCCCACATATTTTATGATATTGGAATCTTAAGCATAAATACTTGCATTTTTTTATTAAAAATGAACTTGTATTTTTGATACAAATGTAAGTATACTATGGATCAGACTAATTTTATATATATTTGGCAATTGCTCTATATATTGCTAGATTACAATTTAGTGTAGACTGACATAAATGTGATGGGAATGAATAGAAGTTTAGAATAAAATGTAAAGGTTACAATTAATAACTGGCAAGTACAAGGTCTGAGGTGATTTTTTTTTCTTGTAACCATACATATTTTAATCCAAGATCACAATCCTACAAAATAACTTAGAAATTTATGCATAAAAAAATAAGAGCAGAAATACATTTCATAAATTATCTTTACTGATTGCTGATGCAGTACTGTGCCACCTGTATTGATTGCCACAATTAACAAAACCATTCCAAAAATTTACATAACAAAATTAAGCAACTGTTCTGTTTCTTCTACTTAGCTACAAGCCCATATTCATATTAACCACTTAACTGGCTAATATGTTTTCCAAAAAACACTCAGAAATTGTGAGTTTTTTTATGATTGAATTAGTTCAAGAACATTTATTTAAAACTCATCCAGTACAATTTTATTTAAAAAAATAAAATAAACATGCAACTTTAATATTGCTTTTTAACATATGGGTCATCAATATATTGGACATTTGCTGATTGGGCCATCACAATATTGTTACTTTGCATTTCCCTGGCATCTGTGCACTAGGGTGCAAGGTCAGCTTCATTTACATTTTCCTGGAGGTTGTTACACTCTACAGCTGCTGGGTAGGGGGTTCTGCCATGATCAACAGCAATCAGTCACACAGTAGGCACTGGGGGAGGGTGTAGTAATGTACAGGGACTGGGAGGAAGATTATCTTCCTCTCAGCTTCAGATTAGAAAAAGGGCCACTGGAAGATTATCTTCCGGCAGCTGCCCCATGTGCATTTCTGATTGGTCACATTGTTTGCGACTATCTCAGGTAGCATAAAGCTTGCCGTGTTTGCTAAAGATGTGATTATGCCAGGCAAGTGGTTAAAAATGTGAGTCTGAAATGCTGCCCATGGAAAAACATGTTCTGCTTTGCTTAGAGTGATTGATTACACTATCCAGAACACTATTTGTACAAAAAAGATAATAAGGCTAACCAATTGGAAGAAAAACACTGAAGAACAGGAGAGTATTGCCATAATGATATTATGTATTCCACATAGCCATAATAACACAAGCACAAACCAATTTGTGGGCGAGCATTTAAGCTTTAACTTGGTAATTTCACCTAGAAAGTTACAGTTAAATTAAGTGTAGGTACTCTCTCTATACCAGAGTTTTCCAACAGCAGTCTTCAGGTAACCCTAACTGTAAATATTTTCTATTCTCCAGGTACAGTATATTCACTATTGACTGATATATTTGAAAACATCCACAGTTGCTACTAAACATTTAACTTGTGATTTCTTGAAGAGATCTGGAAAACATACAGAATAAGGACTGCCATTGGGAAACACTTAGGAGTGGAATTGTGAAAAACTGCTCTAGGCTGTAAACTCTCATGAGCATTGCCCTCTAAAATGTATGTCTCATAACTGGTTCTCCGCATATACCTATTTGTATCATACTTACCAATGCTCCAGGAATGTCTGACAGACACTCAAATCAGTGGGGAGACCCCTGTATCCCCTCCAATTTTATGAGAAGTGGGTAGAATGAGGGAACATAATGCTGGGATGTGCAAATACATAGGGAGGGTGTAGTGTCAATGAGACATGATTCTATGAGAATTTCAAAGATACCAGAAGAGGAAGCCATCCTGATTGCACAACATGGGTTTCATTGAGTGGAAGAAACAATTTCTGGAATTGAGGTAGACTTTGGGGAAATACAGAATATGGACATATATTTAGATATTTTGGATTACAGTGTACCTCAATCTTTCAGATACAATGTTCCACTAAGCATTGTTTCATTAATAAGTATTCCCTAACATTTTTTATTTTATCAATGTGAGTTAACCAAGTGTATTGCTGATTACTGTAAAGTTGTTTTATTGAAAAATAACCCATAGTTTGAATTAGGAACACATTCAATAATTCACTAAAATTATTATTTGTTTTAATAATAATATTATTTATGTGGGAGTGATAATGAATATATAACAATTTGATATTACAAGTCTCTCAAATTATTGTTAGAATCTTCTGGACAAATGATATAATAAATGACAAATATGAATTATATGGGGTATATTAACTTACACTTGGTTTTATTTTTGGGGGCATCTGTCAGTTTATAAAATTCACTCTTTACTAAAATGCAAACTAATGAAAAATTAAACAAACTGCAGACTTTTTTTTAAATCTCTTTTCTTGAATTTTTAGCAAAATATAGTTACATAAAGTATATATCAGATCTCAAGTCACATTGACATACAAATAATTGGGTGATAATTGTAGAGAATACAATTGTAGTGAGATATATTAAAGAAAATAACAATAATAACATGTCATCATAAAACATTAAATATATACAGTGATGCGTACTAAAGATTATAATTCAATAATATTTGATCTACATCTGTGTATAATAACTGCATCATTGAAAGATATATACTCTACTTAGAAAAACCGTAAATCACAAGTAAAAATGGGGAAGACAATAAGATTAGGGAGATAGGAAGGAAAACGCATGAGGGTAGGAGGGGGAGGGGGAATGTGGATGAGGTGTGACCTCATAAACCTGACAATAAAGAATAATTTCTAAAATAAATCTTATATTACAATCTAAGATTGAGGATGAAATTCTGTTAAGAGTTGTCTATGGAAAAACATTGTGTGCTCAAACACTTTACAAATCAGAGATTGGGTATGTTGATCCAGCGAGTCAATGTAGAGACCCCATTTTTTATAAAAACTGATAACATTAGATTATATGTTTGTTTGAGCATATTTACTATCAAAATATAGTATCGTAGTATTTTTCCATGGACTACTGTGAGTGAGGGGATGATATGGAAGTCCAGTGTGTCAAGATTATTTTCTTAGTACAGTTAGAAAAGGAACAATTAATTTCCATGAGGATCCCAGATTCCACTCTGAAAAATGTGCACATAAAAAACTAGGGAATTGGGGAATACTCTGATCAATAATAAAGCATTGACAAATGCTAGAACTTTATTCCACAATCCCAGATGCAATGGTTAAAAGAGGCTAAGGTAATCTTACATTTAGGACATTCACCTGATTGTGTTAAGTTAAATCGAGCATAATGAGTTGGGGAAATATATGCTCTTTGTATTGTGCATAAATGAAGCTCTTGTAAATAAGCAGAAACAAGGATTCTCATCATAGAGTCATAATACTGATTAATCTGCATTGCATCTGTAATTATGGGACATCTTTTTGCCATTGTAGAGTTAGTTTAACCCATTTTTTGATAACAAACAGTGGTTAAAATGGGTTCTAAAAGTGAAATGGCGCTGGTAAAAAATATAAATATCAACCAAAAAAATTGAATACTTAAATTTGTTATGGTGTCAAGCCCCGATCAGGTCATATGTCATTAATAATCGCGACACTCATGGAGACATGTTACAAAAACAAAATAAACAACACAAAAAGTCTTAATAAAGATCTATATGTACATATGGTCTACAATAAAAAACTTTTTGAAAACAGATTAATCAAGTAAAAAAAAATTCAGAAAGGCGTAAGAATTATTATATACACTATTAGCCAAGGAAGACATGAAACACATTTTTAATTGTAGGACCCTATCACCATCTTGATTAAACTAGGATTTCGAATTAAATGGATTTATATTGATTGTATTTTTATTCTTCCCTTGTTCACCTCTTTTATATGCACTATCACTTTTTTTGATTATTTCTATGTTGAGTTCTATCTTTTATATTTTGTGCATTTTTAAATCTATGTTATATGTGTGTTTTGCTGATTCATTTTAACTATTTTTTAGTACTGACACATCTTATTTATATCTCTTTTAGCATATTTGCTTATTTAATGTGTATGATTACTGTTGCTATGGATACTGGGAGCCAGAAGGACTTTGTGATAGAACTACAATCATGGCTACCAAGGAGACAGGAAGTGAGGACACAGACTAGGTAGTTTTTTTCTCTACCTAGTGCAATTTAACAATGAGAGACATCAGGATATTTAACAATCTACCACCTCTGAATGGAAAACCAGAAGTTGATCTGTAACTATGAAGATCGGCTCCTGGACGTAGTACCGGAAGTTTACTTGTAACCAGGGAGACCAGCTGTGGAGAGAATGGAATATGGATATACTCCACAGCTATGTATATGATATTGGAAGTATATTATAAGAATACATAAGTAAGGGTTTTTTTTACAGGTGGAATCATGTTGTGTGAATTAGTTTCAATTAACTCCATTAGAGGGGTATAAAGGTAAGCTATGGTGTACTCCACTGATGCCTTAACAAAGATTTGTTACCAAATCAAAATGCATTGGTGAAGGGTGAAAGGCTGCTGGATACCATTGTGGACATTTGTGGATTGTGTTGTTGGTGGACTCAGAGAACCGGACTCTGTATACCAAGTCTCTTTTAGGTCTTTTTGTTGCCATCTTCCAAATTGCCCAATATATGTGTTCATAAAGCTCCTGACTTTTATAGTGATTTTTGGGTATGCTATTGAAAGTAAAATTTATTTAAATCATTGTGTTTTACTTTTGGAGGATTTGTGCTACACTCTAACCTGACCTGAGGAGAGAACGGGAGGAAGGAATCATGTTAACTTCTCCCGTAAAGAGACCTATATATGTGGATTGAACATCTTGCTAATAGTGAGTAGGGTACACCCATATTTATCTCTCTACTTTGAAAAAATTTATGAAGCTGTATAAAATAATGATACCTTGATGCGTCTGATCCTTCCCCTCTACATTGTGAGTGGGGTATGCTGTTTTGACTCAGAATTACTTTGAGAAACCTTAGTCCCATACCTTCTTGAAATTTAGGACTGCATTGTTTAATATCTAAAGTTACTATTTTATATTTCATGTACCTCCCCCCTGTGGTTGGGAGTGAGGTACACTGTTGTGAAAAAGTTTATTATTGTAGACTATATGTACATATAGATTTTTATTAAGACTTTTTGTGTTGTTTATTTAGTTTTTGTAACATGTTTCCATGAGTGTTGTGAATAAAGATGACATATGACTTGATCGGGGCTTGACAACATGACAAATTTAAATATTATTATTTTTTTTATATTTGTTATATTTTTTACCAGTGCCATTTCAATTTTAAAATGCATTTCTTCGTATTATCAATTTGTTTATAGGAGAAGGTGATAGTGCTATCTAGTTCTGCAAAGAGGAAAGGCAGCAGGTTTTAGCGCACGGATTTGACACACCTTTTAGTTCTCTTAGTAGTTAAAATGGAGTAAATATATCTAATTTTATCATGTCTATGTTTGCATAAATTTAGAACAGATTGCAGAGGATTAGGGTCAATATTTGTTTCCTGAAGGATAGATCATAAAATGGATACTGAAGAAAGATAATCTCTCATTTGCAGATACATAAAAAAAATTGAATGAGGAAGATTATATTTTTCCCATAGATCTGAGAATTGAGAGATTATGCCTCCTGGATCTAATTATTTTGAGGAATCTGATAACCCTTTATTTTTCCAGGTGAGAAAATTAGTATTAGAAAGTGATAAAGAAAAGCTGGGTTTCCCCACAGTGGGATATGTGAAGAAGTTTGTGGGCTTCTCTTAAAATTTTATTAAGAGTTAGCCATGCATAATAGATATCATGAAATAAAGGATTGTGGAGGATGTGGGAAAGGATATCAGTTGCTTTAGTATGTAAAAGAGCACTTGGTGAAAATTGGTAAAAAAGAGCTGCATCTAATTTGGGGTCTGTAAAAGCACTTCTGTCATACAGCCAATCAGCAACACATCGAAACATTGTGGATAACAAATATGAAGCATAGTCAGGGACTTCCACTCCACCCACCATTCTTGGAGCCATGAGCTTGTCTAGAGCTATATAAGGATTTTTCCCTTTCCAGAGGAATTTAGTCATAATTTTAGAACAACTCCATGAAGACAATGCTCTGGAGAACCACCACCCTACCCAGAATGGACAATAGTAATAATCTCCAATTATCTAATAATGAAGTTATCTATTACAGATGTGACATTTTCTTCATGAAATCTGGAGTGATCTGCAATTATCTTAATCCCTAAATTCGTAAACTTAGTAGTAGCCACTTTAAAAGAAGAGATCAATGGAGATTGAGATATTAGTCTTTGGGAGTTTCCTAGGGTGAGAAGTTCAAACTTGGTGACACTAATGCAATATCTTCCTCTCTTTCTGAATGTATGAATTGTTTGGAGAATGTAGGGTAAGGAGGAAGCGGGGTCCAAAACAAAAAGCAGCATTTCATCTGAAAACATGGCGTTTTAGTTTGATATCACCAATCTGAACTCCCTTAAATACAGTAGACAAATGCAAAACGATTGCTAGGGGTTCCACTAACAGAGCAAATAAGAGTGGGGAAACAGAGCAGCCTTGCTTTGTTCCATTACATATAGAAAAAGTGGCAGAGAGGGCTCCATTACAGGATATCTGTGGTTGAGAGTTAGAATAAAGCAGTTTTTTTAAGTTAATAAAAGGTTCAGGGAAACCAAAATGTGAGAGGGCAATAGGAAAAACGGGAGGGAAAGATCCATACCAGGCTTTGGTAACACTTTAATAGTGGCTGTATTGAAGTGCAGAGGCAGGGAATGCAAATTAATTATAGAATTAAGGACTTGGGCTAACATGTCACCCATTCTAGAAAGTAGAATCTTATAGAAGTCAGAGCTAAGCCCATCAGGGTCTGGAGCCTTGTCTCCCTGAAGCCGCCCCACAACATGCCAAATTTCATCCAATGTAATTGGCACTAATAGGGATTGTACTGATTCTGGTGAAAGTTTGGGCATATTTACGGTGCTCCAACAATCTTCAGCTACTGTAGTATTTCTTCCAGATTGTTAGGAGAGGAGGAAAGTGAGGATCCAGAGTATAAATCTACATAGGATGACTTCATTACTTGGGAAATTTCTGCTTTGTTGGTAGTTAGATTATCCAGCAAATTCCTCAGTGGCTGTGTAATCATGGAAGGGCATGTACCATTTAAGATGTTTTTAAGAAGTTTACCTGTTGTTGCCAAATTTGTGGTATTGCTAGTTAATTGAAAAGTGGTAGTGATCACCCATATTCAACATAAACTCATCAAAATGGGTTCTAGCCAAAAGGTATTGTTGTTTTGACTGGAGGTTTGGTTGCATTTTCTATTGCTGAAAGGCTGTCGACAGAGCAAATTGGAATTCCATATATTTGGTAGAATATTTTTTCTTATTAGCTGAGATATAGGAAATTATTTTGCCTCTGAGTACTGCTTTTGCTGTCATCTAGAATAGTATTGGATCATCTTCCAGGTGTGTCAGATTGTCAGTTTTATAGGTTTCCCAGGCGGATTCTAGTCTTTGTCTAAATTTTAGGGATTTGGTGAGGTAAGTAGGAAATATCCACAATTTAGGAGATTCATGAATACCTGATATGTGTAAGGAGGCTGATATAAAAGCTTGATCTGAAAGAGAGAATGGTTCAATCTGTGCATCAACAGTATCTGGGAATAAGGAGTGAGACATTAGTATGTAGTCTATTCACACTAGTGTATGGTGGGCAGCCAATAAGCAGGTGTTTTCCCTATCCGTGCGATGTAGAGCTCTCCACACATCAATTATTTGTAAAATTTCAGCCACCGTTGGTACTACCAGCTTTGGTAAGGTGAATTTACATGATGGTTGTTTAGATTTGCCAGGAAAGCTCAAGGTACTAGATTAAAGTCTCTGAACAAAATTAAGGGATCAGATAGTAGGGGAGAAAGGAGTGTTATTAATTTTTGTAAAACAGATTTGGAATATATGTTTGGGGCATATATGTTACAAAGCAAGTATTGTCTATTATCGATCTTAAGGGAAACTATTACATATCAACCCTCTGAATCCTTATGAATCTTAATAATCTCAAATGGTAGGTGGCATTTTATTAGAATGGCTACTCCCCTAGCTTTAGGGGTAAAAGAGCTAGATCCAATTACTGACCAACCCAGCATGTTCAATTTTACTTCTTCCAGTGGTATGAGATGGGTCTCTTGAAGAAATGCTAAATCATTACTTTGCTTATTCAGAGAAAGCAAAATCTTTATCTGTTTAGCTGGGGAATTAATCATCCCACGTTCCAAGAACCAATGTTTTCTGTAGGCATATCTTAGTGAAAGAAACTAGGGTAGTTTTCACATAATCAACCTTAAATGTATACATTTGCATACATGGCCTATGAGAAGGAGGGTAAGAGAAGGAGGGAAAGAGAGAGCAGGAAAGACATGGGAAGGGTAACAAGACAATATTACCCAAGAGTGTATCAGAGAATCACACAACACCATGGTAAATGTAAAAATATATAAGAGCAAAAACATCCGGTCAATATAACTGTAAAGGTCATTTTCAATTCATGTCATTCACAGCTTGAGACAGCAGGGGTGTCATGATGGATTTTAGCACCTCCACTACATCCCCATAGGTAAATTGGGAGTCAGGGGGGAGACTCTCCTGAGAGACTGGAGTGCTGGACGGATCTGCCGCTGATTTTTTTTGAGGCAGGGGAGATAGGATCGAGCTCTGAGTCTGGCACCATATTTCCAGATGATCAGTGTTTCTCCTGTCTTGGCACAGCAGCAGCCGCCGGCTGTGTCAGCATTGCTGTGGTAAGGATATAACGATCCATTATGTCCGCCATATATCTGGTCGAGCTGGAGGGAGTTTGGAGACTTCAAAAAGCCTTAAAATGTATGTGTTGGGTTAGTGAAGATGGAGCCTGGGAACTCCCGTCCTACTCAATCAAACCCAGAACTGGAAGTCACAAACTGCAGACGTAAGAACAAAATAGAACATCAGCTCTCTATTGATGTTTCTTTAGTTACAAAAATAGAAACACCGGATATACTAAGCATTGGTTTTAGAGCCCAATGCAAAAACAATGGCAAACTTGCCCCAATAATAGACCTGCCTCAGGCAGGCGAGTTTCAGTGAAGCACTGCACAGATCAGTGTGATCAGTATGATCTGTACAGGCTTCATTTAATTAATATTATGATGAATGAGTTAAAAAAAGTTGGGGCCCAAACTTCCCTAGGGATTCCAGCCCTGGTATGAACACTTTGGGACTGATTGAAGTTATTGCAAAGGTACCCAACACTATGTGCCCCTCTGCTATAGCATTAGCTTCCCCAGATGGTTAAATCTAATGCTGGTTATTGGAAAATGGTGGAACCCCTTGTAAATTTTCCCCCTTTTTTTCCAATGCCAGCCTAGGTTCATAGACCCAGAGCTAGGTAATGATTTTGGGGGATACTCTACACCATTTTTAAAATGTTTTTAAATGATTTCCTTCATCTCAATAATAATAATAAAATGATCTATGTAGTGCTCCAAATCAGCCACAGATTGACATTAGATTGCCACCAGATTTGCTGCTGATTAGGTGGTTAAAACCCTATGGGTAATGACGGTGGAAGACGAATAGTAAATACTGTTTTCCTTAGCCTTCAATCCACTGTCAGTGTCTGTCATTTCAATTAAACTGCAAATCTGAACATCAGTAAATTTACCCCAATATGTTTTTCATAGGTAAAATAACCACCTGGACTTTGTAGCTTTATAATGATTATGCCATAGCAAATAAAATTTAGAAATGATTATTCTCAAATAAATATAATAGTCCTTTCCCCACATGCAGAGGAAAAGCAGAAACAAAAGAATACAACCATTTAGGGCAATGTTCCCTTTATTTACAAACATAATTGTGCCAGTGACATTTTGTTTGGAGACTTTGCCCAATCAAAGGGGTGCTTATTAATTATAATGAATATTAGAAAATATTAATAAGGGATATCAATTGCCACACAATCATTAGAGAGACAGTACAGAAGAATTTGACCTTCAGAATATTGATCTCTGGAGGAATTAAAAAAAAAACTACATCAGCTTGTTCAAATTAATTATTATTAGAAAATGTAATTCAGGGTCAAAAATCAATTGTCAATAATTATCAGAGGGATAGCACAGAAAATAGGACCTAAGGAAACATGACAATTTAATCTCAAGAATATCAATTTCAGGGAGGAATTTTTGTATGTACTGTAAACTACTCTCAAGGTCAGAAGTCAAATGTCAATAATTATCAGAGACACAACATATAACATCTGACCTGTTGAAGAACAACCTCTATTTCTATGACAGTCTCATAATGATCAGTACTACAGCTGGCTACCTAAACTGATATCAGAAATATTAAATCAGGAGATGAAAAATATTTTATATATTATAGAAATACAACTCTGGTAAAGACTGACTTACAGTAATTAATATTGTGAACAAAGGACCAGTCTAAATTATATAATTATGTTTGTCCCTATGTTTTTAGGGAACTCCTGAGAACAAAATGTAACATGCATCATACAAAATTAATATTCATATTTGAAACCACTATATATTGGGTTATATTGGAGACTACTATCTAAGATAACAAATAAAGGAAAAATTACAATAATTGTGTGATTTCATGAATAGCAATTAAGAGCCACAAGCAATAAAGTGAGTAACAGAAGAACAAATGGTGACAGTTCATTATAGTTTTAATCATGTTATTCTATTCTTACTTTACATATCTTCACTTCTCAAAATAAGACAATATAAATGTGCAACGCAGTATGAAATTATTTTTATCCCTCTTTGTGTATATATACACAAGTGACTATGTGACATTATGTTTTTTAAATTAAAAATATTTAGTTTACTCTAGGTAAATAAAAAAATACCTGTATCACTTATTTTCTTTTTTTTTCACTAAGGAAACATAGCCAAGGTTCCAGTATAATGATCATTAAAATATTACATTGCACCAGATTTTAGAGGAAGTGCTTATTCGATACTGATCCAATGTGGTCTTAGATAATTATATTTCAGTTTGAACAAAAATAGATCAAAAATATTTTTTTCATTCCTTTGTATGTTTCTTCTTATTTTACTGTGTACTTGGCCGAAATGGTTACATATATATGGTTATATACTACTGGCTTAACTTAGAGTTGATGTAACTCCAACTTACAAGAGCAAACTCTTATTTATTTTGCTGAACATGCACCATGAAATTTAGAATACTTCATGCCGGCAGAAGAGATGTCCTATTTAGAGTAGAGATGAGAGGTTTGAATTTGACTCTGTTCTTTTTGCAAAATATGCGCAATTTGGATTTACAGTATCTTGTTGGCTATCCAAAACACCAGACAGTTGGAAAGCCAGTTAGATGCTGTTTTTGAGATCTGAACATAACCACATAAAATCAATCCACTCATCTCTAATTTAGAGTTGGATACATTTTTGATACACCTATTTCAGGTATATCTTTTAGAGGTACTTGAACCCTGATTTAAAAGTATGTTCTGATAATCATTATCAGTATCTGTCTTTACTAGTATAATAAAGTGTAAAACAAAAAATAAATGCCACACCCACACTTTCTCCTTCCAAAAAAAATTGAACCAAGCACCAGCACTTGTCTGAGCAGGCTACAGTTACTGCAGGCTGACACACATTACAGAATTCTGTCAGTGAATTTGGGCTAAGCACTGTGATAGACTAATGTGGTTCTGCTATATCAGTGATAATCAGACCTAGCCTGGTCAGCAGGTTTAAATTCCTGGTTACAGAAAATCGTATTTGCATAAAATTAATGAAAATGTAGGTATGATGTCTGGTTATATATAGGAAGGCACACAGTACATTCTTCAATGCACTGATATTCTGGCAGTCGTAGAACACTTTGTTATAATTTGCACAGCATAGAGCATTTTCTTATTACATGAAAGATTAACTGGTTTTGGCTTCTAATATTTCCTCAATTTTCTTCATGAAGTGGTCAGTATCAGTTAACACTCTGCAGATGTATTCTCTCTCAACATATGATATATTTTTCACAAATGTTTGTCTTAATTCCATGTCTAAATTATCATAAAGTAGTTTTTGGTTGCTAGTATAACATTATATTATATTGCATGAATGTTATACACTTGTGGCTTCAGTTGTGCCAAACATCTCCTTTTGGTGCACAAGGTCATGGGCTCATCTTTTCCACTGAAAATGTGCATCTTATTCGCACAAATACAAATACTGGAAGCAACAATACTACTTTGCTAAATTATACTGATTAGTTTGATGTGCAACATTTGTACATCTGTGTGTGAGTGAGTCTCAGGGGCCTATTCATCAACACTAAAATAACGTTTTTAAGGACATTTTCCTTAAATAACGTTATTTTGGTATTCAGGAACAGACTTAGCACAGGAGATATCACAGATATCTCCTTGCTAAGTTCCCCTGCGTTAATTTCCACACTCCCCATACATTAGTATGGGGATGTGGAAATTGTGGTATTCATCAAATTCCAAAAATTATGAATCTTCGGAATTTGATGCAGTTACTATTCGCCACTGTGAGGTGGCGAATAGCAGAATCGACTTACCTGTATCCGCGTGTGCAGGTCCCCCGACGAGTCCCTCCAGCGCTCTACTCCGTCCTCAGGCTCCGGAGGCTGGTCGGACATGTGTGCTCCCCAGCAGAGCACAAGAAAGTTTTTTTTAAAAAAAAAAAGTTTTTTTTTTCTAATCTGTCATGTGGTCTGCTGGGAAACCACAGGACAGACCAGCAGGATGCAGCCGGAGGCTGCTGCACGGACAGGTAAGTTGGGGTGGGAGGTGAGCGGAGGGGGGAGAGGGGGGTACACAAACTTAATGCATCTGTAGGCAGTGCTGCGCATGCGCTGGTTTTGCAGATGTAACACACATGCGCAGCACTGTTTCCAGATGCGATAAGGTAGTGTAGACAGGGAAAAGTATCTATTTCCTGAAAAGCTGTCATCGCAAAAATGACAGCTTTTTGGAATAGATACTTATGGAGAGATGGAATGATGAATTCCACCTATAATTAAGTAGAACTCCATGCGAGTTCTAAACCTAATTATCTCTAGAGAATTTTTAGGTTTAATGAATAGGCCCCTCAGTCTGTAAACCAAGTGCTATGATGCAGTGCAGCTCTTTGTCATGACAAGTTCCATTGTGCTTTATATGTGACTTTGTACGTATTTAAAACTAATTCTTGCATGGTTAAAGTCAAAGCCCAGCATGTCTAGTAGACTGTAAGTGGTGTATTGCTGCATCTACATTGCGAATAAGTCACAAAATGTAAAGAAAAAGACAACACTACACCTCTCAAAGAGTAACAGTAGCTGTGGGTGTCTTGTGCCATATGATATATTGAGGCTAGATGTATGAGGTCACATCTCTATGCTTGTGTTCTTCTTGCAGAGGGCATCCATTCACTATATAGGCCAGAGGACAGGATATCAGTTGAACTGAATATCTTCTGTTGATGCAGAATTTATTTTTATATGTCTATATATAGTACTGGCTTATCACTATGGATCTTGCTTCAGGCATCTCCACAATGGACAGTATGTTGCCATTAGACATGTAATGACATGCAGTAGCACATATGTGATATACATAACAAGTTGTCCATGAGGACTTTATTATGTAGGTAAAACCTTTAGACAATTCAAGGAGTGTATGGCTCTCCATCGCTCGGCCATACGTTTGGCTTTATCCAAAAAGCATTGCGATCAACAAGTAGCTAAACATTTCATGGAGAGGGGACACAATTTGGCAAGCTTGCACTATATGATCATTGATCAAATTCCAGAACGGCAACGAGAAGGTGACCATAAGAAGGATTTACTCAGATTGGAAAATAAGTGAATCATACGCTTGGATACCGTGGCCCCTAGAGGCCTTAATGAACAAATCTGCTGGAATGCACTATTATAGATTATATGTATTTTTGTTTTTTCATTAGTTATGATCATTTTTATTATATATTTAATTTTTTGTCAGATATGTGCTCCTGTGTTTCTATGTTTTCTCATATACAGTATTTTCATTATTGTATGTTTGTCTTATACTGTTTCACTTCTTTTTTATGTATACATTTTTCTTCATTATGTTTTCCCTTTGCTTTACTTTCATCTTTTATCTTTTCATTTATTTATTTGGTGTATGTTGGGCTATTTATTTATTAATTACCTCTATGTGTTGTTCCACGGGGATCTATATAGCATGGTGTTGTTTCATAGTTTATATTTGTTTACAATCTAGTGCCAAGGTCAGGGGTCAGGTGTCCTGGCAGCATCTTCTGTTGCCAGGAGATGAGGCTGGTTTCAGGTGCTTCCTGGTATTGGTACGCAGCATGAGTCACCCGGGGGATGGCATGATGATCCGTCTGCTGAACAGGTGAGTTCTACTCTCTATTTAAGTAGGGTAAGTTTGCACACTAGTTGCTGTAGGCATCTATGTATATTGCTGTAATGTAAACTGTCTTGACAAAGGTGGCTATATGGCACCGAAATGTTGAATTTTGGATATAACAATTTTTTGTACTGTAATATAATTCTTTGATGACAAGACCGGGAGGGCTTTCCTTGTGTGCAGTATATGTGTATGTAATTACATATATATATATATATATATATATAAATATATATATATATATATATATAATATATATATATATATATATATATATATATACATAAAAATAAAATATGCAGCACTTTAAAGCATATTATAAAATGCTTTGCAATTTACAAAAAGCAAATACTGGCAAGTAGTTCATTCAAAGACTATATTTTTATTAGCATGAAAGAGAATTGGAACAGATGGAATTTAACACCTTGAAGAATTCAATTTAATTGAGAGGATTTTTATGTCTGCTGAAGTACATATCATTTATAATATATGATGGCAACTGCTGTGGCAACTTACAAGTTATGAAAGAAATATCATTCATACTAATATTTACATATCAGGCTTGAACACTCATGACACTTTTGTTAAAGTGTAAATTAGTAGATTCATGGGAAATAAGAAAATGGTTACTTAAAAAGTGACATTCAGACATGATGTTTTATTACACCTTATATATAAATGCAGCAGAAGTAAAATTAGAAAGGAAAAAAATAAATAGAATATAGTATTCACTTATTAAGCTCAATAAAGAACAAGTATAGGAAGATGCCTGTATCTCACAAAAGTTTTATACAGAGGGTTTGTTGAGTTAGACACAATTTTCATAATATGAAGAGCCACAGGCATTCAACTATGCATGTTATATACAGTATATTGGTATTTTCTGTTATTACAGGGGCAGGTACAGTAGCGCATGCAGGGGGGGTTCTGAGTACCTATAAACCCGCCCTGCCAGGCCAATCCATCCCAGCAGCGCACAAGTATTTATTTGTTTTTTTAAAGTGAGATAGAGAGCTTTGTCTCTATCTCATCAGGCCGTTCTGTGAGCTCCGACTGGGCAGCTTCCATGTAGCTATGGGGATGGCTGAGAGCAGTACAGGGGAGCTGCTGTGGCTGCAGCTCCTCCCTGACAGCTCCCATGTGCCTTTGAGTGCCGGTGATATCACTCACTGCACTCCTCATCTGCACTCCGGGCAGCATGTAATTAGCACAGCCACAAACATCATCACAGGTACTGTACCTCCCAGCTCTGTTTATACCATGGGAGTGGGGGGAGATGGTCTGTAGTCCGAGTGTGTGTAATGTGTAGTGCATGGTGTCTGTGTGTAATGTGCAGTGTATGTCTGTGTGTAATCTGCTGAGTTTCTGTGTGTAATGTGCAGTGTCAGTGTTCAATGTGCAGTGTAAGTGTGTGTAATCTGCAATGTAAATGTCTGTGTGTAATGTGCAGTGTAAGTGTCTGTAATCTGCTCTGAGTGTATGTGTGCGGGAGGGGAGGAGGGGGGCAGTACAAATTGAGAATACAACTATACTTACACAATACATTGCAAAAATGTAACTATCCATGTGTGATGGGCATGTGGGTGGTATATATATATATATATATATATATATATACAGAAACTCCCCCTTACAAATCCTGCATTTGCCCCTGAGGTAGTGGCAATACAGTACATCCACCTTCTAAGATACATATATGCAGTATGTTTTCCTCTACATAGGATGTAAGGAGCATTAACACACCCTTACTTGTTTCAGCATATACCAGTCTGCCCCTTCATCCCCTGTGTCATCTTTTTAACCATATAGAGGAGCAATGGAGAGATGCATTTCAGTCTGCCAATGCGGAGATGCATCTCAGTCTGTCAATGGGGAGATGCATCTCAGTCTGTCATTGGGGAGATACATCTCAGTCTGACAATGAGCCGATACATCTTATACCCCTTTCAGACATAAGCAAAAACCCAGGAATTTTCCACGGCATGGCAAGTCAACCAAAGTCTTGCTTGTCTTAAAGAGTCTGGCCCTCATTCAGAGGCGGTCGGATAATGCAAGCGGTCACTCAGAAACTGGGTGGCCGCTTGCATCCTGACCGCCCGCCTCTGTTTCAGTCATTAGAGCAGTGGGTGTAAACCCACAGCCTAATGACCGCTCGGGTGATGGTCGCGATGGTCAGAGGCCATCGCGACCATCGGGGCTTACGACGAGACCCTTGGGTAGGGTCTCACTTGTCGTAAGCCCAGGAGAGTTTCTGGCTCTGTCAGAGCCGGAAGCTCTCCACTGACATCACTTGTGATGTCAGTGGGGCCTCCCCCCAAATGGCCGGCGTTCCCATGGGAACGCCTCCGTTTGGGCTGCCACCCAACCGGCCCGCCTTCCAAACGGGGTGAGCTGTCACTCAACATCAACAGCTTGCCCCCTTTGGAAAGAGACCCGCTATGACCGGCGCTGTCGGTCGTAGCGGGTCTCACGCATGCGCATGAGGGAGCCGGCTCCCTCGTGCGCATGCGCACTGGCAAAACATTGTGGTGGCCATGCGGTCGTAGACCGTACGGCCGCCTCTGAATAAGGTCCTCTGATCTAAGAATGAAGGTCTGAAGATGGTGTAAACTACCAGGGTCAAACTTCGAAAAGCTTTGCTTTTTGGAGTCTTGTACATAGTGATCAGTTCATAGTCCCTATTGATAATAATAGGGGCTGCAATCTGCATATTTCTGAGAAATATCCTGCATTGTGCCATTAGTACATGGCTACTATATAATCCATAAAATTATGCAGAAACTGCAGTTTCTATATCATTGTATGTAAAAAAATCATCACCTAAGTCTAAAGAACAAATTGTGTATTCACAAACTGTACAGATTCCTGAAGAGAGTCTAAGGGCCCTATTTACTACAATTGCTTTGCAGGGACAGAGCTTGCAATAAAGCTCTATCCCAGTGAATCCCGTCCGCAGTCTTCTCACTGTATTTCTCACAAAAAATACAGTGAGAAGTGGCCCGCACATGCACTGACTGGCTTACCATACCCCTGTCCATGTCCATGCCTGCCCCCTCTATGAAATCCCCTCCCCTTACTTCCACTTACCTCCAGTGATCAGTGCTCCAGTGATGTCCTCTGGGGCTCTGGTCAGCTGGTCTCCCAGCCTGCACTGTGACCCTGGTCAGCTGTTCTATGCATCAGCTGACCAGGATCACAGTGCAGGAGCTGGGTGACCAGCTAACCAGAGCCTCAGATGACATCACCGAAGCACAGATCACCCTGGTTGCAGTTAATTTTTTTTTTTTTTAACTATTTTTTTTTCAATGATCAGCTTGTGGTCTGTTTAAATCACACAGCTGATCACTGTGGCCTAGCTCCCAGCTCTGCTCTGTTTGTTAGAGCAGAGCAGGAGTTAGGGGTACCTGAGAAACCCGGGATAACGCCAACTCCAGGTGGCGTTATTATCACAGTCTACCCCTGGTATTTTTTAACCTTTTTTTTTTTTTAGTAACTCTGGCCAGATCACATTTCCCATTAAAATTATGGGAAATGTGATATGCTTACTAAAAATATGTCATAATTAGGGTTTGGAGTAGAATTTTACAAAATTTATGTGAAACTAATATAATGTGAAAAGGGTGTTAAACCGCCCTTTTTGATTTATTTTAGTAAAAATAATGTTAATAAATAGAGCCTTAATGGTGTCCACGAGTGCTGTGTGTGTCTGACATATCTGATTTTGACACTATAATCCTAAAGAAACTTCCTTCCACCATTTCTGAACCCTCTGCAAATGTGAGGGAAAGTAGTAGTAAAAGTAATGATGAGGATTATGTAGACATAAAAATTGAGGATGGTACTTTGGAAGTTGTAAATGTGTAAGAGGATGAGGGGGATAATTGTGTATATGACACTGATGATAAAGATGAACAATATGTTGGACAAAAACAAGTTCATAAAATCCATGAGGATTAAGTTGTTTTTGTTGAAGTTTTTCAGCCACCATTGTCATCACTTCCTGTCAGTGATAAGAAGTGCATTGCCATGGGTGGACAAAAGACCAAAAAAGTCACTTTTCCTATGTGGATTTTTTTCTCCAAATTCTGACAACGTTTGTAAAGGCATCTTTTGCTTTTGTAGTGCTAAAGTAAGTAGAGGTAGGGGCATTAAATATCTAGGCACCTCCTGCCTGTTACATCATTTACAGAAAGATCATTCAAGTTGTTTATTAAAATCTGGAAAATCAAATATGATAAAAAGCAGTCCAGCATCAGCTTCCAGCGGCATGGATATATACCAGCATATGAAGTCTGCACCACTAACACCTCAACCTGGTTTGAATCACCTGTACTCACCTGAGGCCTATGATTTGCTGTTTGGATTCAGTTTGCTTTTGAAGCTTTGTTTTTAATAATTTATTCCATGTTTCAGTTTTACTTTTCCTAATAGTAATAAATGCTTTACCTTCCCCTACATACTCCACTTCCAATCACCTGTACTGGCCTGAGTCCTGTGAATTGCTGATTGTAGTAAGTTTAATAGTGTACTAGTTTTCTACTAGTTGTTACTTTGGTAACAATTCCCGGTACTGGCCTGAGGGCCTGAATCAGAGATGGACACAAATGCCATTGTGACTGTGATTTCGTACAATGGACTAAATTGCTAATTATTTAGCTGTTGTCTTGTGCACTGAGATGCCCACTGCAGAAATCTCACATCCTCCACTTATGTTCAAAATCAGGGACATCAGAAACATTGCTTGCACATTGGGTGCACATCTGATCTAACTTATGAGTAAACCTATGCTGTCTCTGACAGGTCAGCTCTCCTAAGACAATGGGGCCTCTCCAGCTCTAAATGAATCTGCAGAGGCTTACTTGAGCATGCTGAGAAAACAGTTTTGAGACACCTGCATTTTTTATAACCACCCCGTTACCTCTCCCAAATGCCTACTACCTGTTACTCACTCTGGGAAGAAATTCTCTCTTTGACTTCCATTGTTAATCCATAGCTGTGTGTGCACAGTGCAGCTTTGACACATAAGCAGTAGAAAAAATTGCTCCACTGCATCCAATAATGACATTGCATCCATCTCTGATGCCTGTGATTTGCTATTTGGAGAAATGTGTTGAAAATAAAATTATATGTTTTACTAGGCCTTTACTTTTAAGCTATTAGTTGTTAATGAATGAAAACATTCTATAGGTTCATAAAGTTTTTTTTAAATGCCATCTTGTCTGTCACTGCAGTGCCACTATGTTTTGTAGATGTGATATATTATTTTAAGCTTTGTGTTTGTCCTTCTGCTCTGTTGCTTAATCTAGACAGCCAGCTCACTGCATCCTTTGGCCAATATTGGTGAAAATAATGTTGTGACCTGGTCAAAATTGACTGGAAAAGAATTTTACTTACGTCATTAATCCTGTAGAAACAAGAACAGGCCCAAATTACATACCAAAACCAAAAACATAACAATGATTTAGAACAAAACCACAGGGGTCTGCGTTTATCTTTATTAGATACAGAATAATAAGTAGCGGTTATGGCAATCTGTGAATTTTTTAATATAATTCCTTATTTGCTTTAGTAATACCAAGTAAAATATGTTTTCCATTTCCTCTTGGTATTCTGTTATAAATGTATAAATAACAAATTATGGAAAGGGCATTTGTTTCTCATTTATTTATCACCAGCATGTAGCCTTTTGGTCTGATGCAGAGTTAGAATGAAACTGAGCTTAAATTGCTCAAAAAGGTGTGCTATATGGAGAGTTCTCACTGTCTGCAGCATATGGTATGCCATTAATAATCATCAGCATCATGCACTTGTACAGTATCTACTTAATACTAGGTGCAAAATATAAACATTAAAAAGACATGTTTCCTTATTTCCAGGTCTGCATAGCCCAATTTATGTGAAATTTGTCTGCATGAGGAAGCCTTACTACAACTGAGTGGATATACACATAACTCTGCATTGTCTGTACTTGTGTGCAGTCATTGTGTGCAGTGTGAATTGTCCTAGTCCCTCTGTATGGTCAGCTCTGGATCATCTGCAGAATGTTTTATTAAAATTATTGATATTTTACAAAGTCAAAACTGTTAACATTAAAATTGTTAATGTTTTAACAAAAATGTCACCCATGAAGTCTTCAGTGCAGTGCCCTATTTATACTTCACATTTAGCACTTAAAAGTAAGACCTATCACAGTACTCAAACATAGCAGGAAAGGGGTTAAAAATCACATACCTTTTCCAAAATATGTGAACTATATTGATCACCTTTTTGCTGTGTCTAGAATTTTTTTCTGACAAAATATTTTACTGTATGCATCGTAATCTTTATAAAGCAAGTTCAGTATAATGTTGTCAATGTCAGCCTTTTAATTAAAGCCAAGCATTAAGATGCACAGCATATTCAAAATATTTGTACTGTCCCATTTATGTCATTTGAGAATAAAACAATTTATTCAGAGGCAACTATATTACTAATAATATGCTATGTTAATGCATTTTTTTTTAGTTTTATAATCATAATTTTCCATTTGTGCTGCATTTAGATATTTAA
Organism: Taudactylus pleione; assembly: GCA_031769625.1. Lineage (NCBI taxonomy): Eukaryota > Metazoa > Chordata > Amphibia > Anura > Myobatrachidae > Taudactylus > Taudactylus pleione. The sequence continues at coordinate 6,166,322 of JAUIMM010000182.1, forward strand.
TTATAACAGTAAATTGCGCTAACATAATCATTAGGGGCTTTCTAATTGATGACACATCCAATGTCTGATGTGCAGTGCTAATTGGTGTCATTAAATTTCACTTTTCATTAGTACAAACCTATTAAGTACTATAAATATGTGGTATAAAAGAGTGAATTATAATATATATGTATAATAATCAGAGCTTCTAACCCCTCCCCTATCCTCTAAAAATGTGTTGCATTTTTGGGAAAAAAATGAGTGACATGCTATATATTTTACTGTCACTATAAATAGTACAAATAACACTCACGAAGTTCACATTGTTTTTGAGTGTGTCCTATAATGCTTAGTGTATTAATAAAATGTACAGTTGAACACAATGGGCCTGCACATATCTTCTATCTTTTAAGCTACAGTATGTAACTATGTCATATAGTAAAATGAACTTACTTTTAGCAAAACTGTACATTATGCCACTATCTACCATCTCAGTGAGCAAAAGGCACATAGTTGGACATATTTAGAAGCAGGCTGGGTGACAGGTGTGATATTTGCCTGCTACCAGAAACACAGAGAACGTTTGCTTTATCAGAGGCATCACTAGGGTTGGTGTCACCGGTGCTAGAACTCATGGTGACACCCCCCCCTCCACCCAAAAAAAAATAAAAATCTATATATCAGAAAAAAAATGCACACAAGCCTGGCTCAAATTTTCATTGGGTGGTGATGTCACATAAGGATTCAAAAGACATAGATATCATACAAAAAATGTAAGATAGAGACAAGCACACCACCATAAGTTGCAAAAAAAAATATATTTAAATGTCATAAATAAAGTGCATTAGCATATTTAGCAGCAAATGTATACAGAACATATTTGTAAATAGGTGTGTTACTTATTGAGTATAATAAAGCAGCCATATCAGTCAAAGCAGCCATTTGCTACATTCACTGATATGGCTGGGGGAGTGGCGATAGCCTGCCCAAAAGTGACTATTATCTGGCTACCAGGTCACCATTGTATCATGCCGATGGATATCGACCAAGACGGTTGACATGGCTGCTTTGTTATACTTGATAAGTAACACGCCTATTTACAAGTACGTTCTGTATAAATTTGCTGCTAAATATGCTAATGCACTTTATTATGGACATTTAAATACAGTATATATTTTTTGTAACTTATGGTGGTGTGCTGGTCTGTATTTTACATTTTTTGTATGATAGATATATACACACAAACACACACAGCAGCGGGGGATGCAGCATTCCATGCTCTTACAGATAACACAACTCTGGCATTAAGTTTGCAACGTTTCAGTGCTTTTTTAATCAGGCTCTGTCATGAGGCTAATTAACACAAAACAACTCACACCTTAAATAGAAAACTACAATTCACCACATGTATGCCGAAGGCTGGACCACTCACCCGGCACAGCCGCGCACAGTCTGTGGCCTCATCGTGCCCTTATACTTTACCACCAGTAGCGCACCTTATGCAGTGCCCCAAAAGTACCCCTTATTCAGTGCGCCCAGTAATGCCCCTTATCAAGTGCCCCAGCAATGCCCCTTATACAGTATCCCCAGTAGTGTGTCTTATACAGTGCCCCTTATACAGTACCCCCAAAAGTGTGCCTTATACAGTGCCCCCAACAATGCCCCTTTAGCTGTGCCCCCAATAGAGCCTCTTATGCAGTGCTCCTTAAGCTGTGCCTGGTGTGCCCCATGGCCCAGCAGTGCCCTTATACAGTGCTCCATGGCCCCAGCAGTGCCCTTATACAGTGCTCCATGGCCCAGTAGTGCCCTTATACAGTGCTCCATGGCCCCCAGTAGTGTCCTTATACAGTGCACCATGGCCCAGTTGTGACCTTATACAGTGCTCCATGGACCCCAGTAGTGCCCTTAGACAGTGCTCCATGGCCCCAGTAGTGTCCTTATACAGTGCTCCATGGCCCCCAGTAGTGCCCTTAAACAGTGCTCCATGGCCCCCAGTAGTGTCCTTATACAGTGCACCATGGCCCAGTTGTGACCTTATACAGTGCTCCATGGACCCCAGTAGTGCCCTTAGACAGTGCTCCATGGACCCCAGTAGTGCCTTTATACAGTACCCCAGCATGGAACTCTAATGCCCCTTAAGCTGTGCTTCCAGTGCCCCCCTTATGTAGTGGCCCCGGCCCCCAGTACTCCCCCTTATGCTTTGCCCCCCCTGTGCAGTGAGTCAGTACTTACCTCTGGGTGAGTCCGGGTGGGGTGCACACTGCACACTTGAGTCCTTCTTCTGTTCTTGACATGCAGCACGCTCACAGGTCCATAGTCCCTCCTCCTCCATCAGGCTGAGCGACTCCCAGAAGTACAAGTGGAGCCGGCATTCGCGATGACGTCATTGCAGCCAGCGTCCAGAACCACACACAGGCACAGAGAGATTCTCTGTGCCTGTGTGTGGCTCTGGACGCCGGCCACGGTGACAGAATGTGCAGCTCACCCCAGCAGCGGCGGGTAGAGCAGATGACCAGCGCGCGGCGGACCGGACGCAGACGGTGGTCCTGCATACAGTATATAGTAAAAGTATCTCCTCCGGCTCCAGCAGCATGGTCGGTGGTGGTGCCATGGGTGTGTGGCTCACGGGTGTGACTTGCTGCTCTTCTTGGTGTCACCCCCTTGAAGGGTGACACCCGGTGTGGGCCGCACCCCCCTAGTGACACCACTGGCTTTATCTTTTTGGGAACAGCTGAAATATATCCTATTGATTTCTAAAACTGATAAATATGGCTATTTCTAATTAACTAATTTGTGAGTAAATGTAAACAATGATATGTTTTCTGCTTACAAAATAAATTTACAGTACATTGCTACCTGTTCATTTATTTAAATATTCACTCTTTCTGCAAATGTAACCAAAAAATTCAGACAAGCTAATTAGTGGTCTATTTATCAATCACTGATAACAACTTTATCTAATCTTTTTGTTGGAGAAAGGGGTTATCACCAATTCATCTGATTCGCCTGCTATAAGGACTGCGAGGTATGCTCAATTTATAAAGTGGAAAACAGCTAAGAGTTTTATAACTAAGTAAGGGCCATCATCAGATTGTGTTACAGTATGTACACCCAGATAACATCCAGTAATGTTTCATATTCGTTTATTACTGGAGCCCTTCATCAGCAAATTTAGGTAGCCTAGGGAGAGAGAAATTGTCTGCTGAGAAAATGAACACCGGATTGATTAAAAAAAGGGACAAAATTCAAATATGCAGAAACATAGAACTCATCTAGTTACCCAGCACCAGTGCAGTGCCCACCATCTTCCTGTGCCATTCCCACACCATGGTTGTTAGCAGGAGAAAGTGTAGAGCTCCCAGGACAGCTCCACACACTGCAGGTTGTGTGCCTGGACCTTCCTTTGGATGCTCCAGGCAACTTTGAAGCAGCACTACTTTTCACAGCACTACTGTTCATAGGGCACCATTCCAGGCACTCTGCTAGCCAGATGCAGGGACCATGGGGAAGTGATCCTACCACCATATACTGACCTACCAATGATAAATAGACCACATAGAGAATACTAGAAGAAAATTAAAAATGGACAAAATACATGGAGATGTACATCTGAGTCCTGTGCTAAACATCTATACTTTCTATGCAATCACACCACAAGATCGCATTGCGATTACGGATGCACAAAGGAATCCATCGCAAAGTGAGTGACAGGCTGTCAGCGTTTGGGGCTAGTGATGTGGGGTGGTCTAAAATACGCAGGCGAGTATGTCTGTTTGAATGACGCTGAACATTGACATGGGATGGATATGGGAAAGCAGCAGTGGATGTCTTTATGCCAGCTGAGATTTAGCAGGCATTCGCGTATTGTAGCAGCTGTGTTCCATGTGAAATGGCAGCTTTGATCACATTAATGTCCTCTCCTGAATGAGGCCCTATGTGGAAGAAAGAAGTTCACTGTTAATATGTTTACATCTATGTGAAGTGTAAGATTATGGAAAATACAGAATATGGTCAAAGTCACAGTTTTTTGGATTTGAAAAGAGTATTCAAGAAATTATACAGCTCTTTTCACATAGAGAATATTTTTACAACACGCAACTTGAACTTGCAACAGTGTATGACTAGGGGGCCAGGATGGGGATTGGAGCTGACATGTAGCCACAGCAAGAGGGCTGATTCAGAGATGGATGTTAATGAGGTCACAGCTGCGACTTTGTATGCAATGCAGCTGCGAAAATATGCTAATAGTTACAAAGCTTACCCGAGCATAAAGACGCCCACCGCTGCCTTCTCATATGCGTACGACATCGCATACCTGTGTATATATCGGTAACATTGACGCACATTGAGCAGCCATCTTGCTCTTGTGGCAGGTCTAACCAGCCACAGACTCAGCAGCTCTCCTGACACACAGAGGGCTTTCATGCTGTGTAAGAGATCATAAAGGTTCATTTATGCACACACATATAATGGCGTTTACGGTCAGACACACCTATATTTTATTAACCACCCCCCAATACCTCCCTTAAACACTGTCAACCTGTCACTCACTTTGCGATGGATTCCTCTGTGCATCTGTAATTGCAATGCACATGCACATGTTCAGTGTGGCTTATATGCATGTACAATGGCAAACAATCGCTCAATCTGCATATGTAATCACCATTGTGTCCATCTCTGAATCAGGTCCAAAGTTTGCACTTTGGTGTGGTAGTAATGATGCACATTGTGGCTAAAATGGCTTCTGAAGAGATGTGGTTGCATCTGCCTAGATGGAACTGACATGTGGGTATTGAATAAACCCTGGTGCAAGTTGCATTATGATGATGATAACAAATGCTCGATTGCCTATAATTGAACAAAAGTGACTCAGGGGTCTATTTACTAAGCAGTGTTAGGAGACAGGGTGAAAAAGTGATAAGTCAGTGATAAGGTGCCAGCCAATCAGCTCCCAACTGTCATCTCAAAGGCAGTGTTTGAAAAATGACAGTTGGGAGCTGATTGGCTGGCAACTTATCACTGACTTATCACTTTTCAATCTGGCTCCTAACACTGCTTAGTAAATAGACCCCTCAAACACACCCACTACTGTAACTTCAGTGAACCAGCTGCAAATGTGTTTGCAGTGTAATTAGACTTTTAATGAATATTTGTTTTACACAAAATAAATATGCTTCATACTTTGTTGGGGAAGGGGAAGGGGAAGGCGCCCATAGTTTTTTGTGTGCATTAAAAAAAATAAAATGTTATATTTGCATCTTGTTCACTTTAGGTCATCAAGAACTTTAATGCTTATTATCTGCACTAAAAACTTACTGGAAATTCAGCTGCACTGTAACACTCAGATTAAAGTTTAAATTAAAAAATAAATAATAATGAGAAGTAAATTCTGGAGTAAAAATGACCACAATAATGGACACTGTGCACTTGAACAATACCAATAAAAATGATATTTAGTGTAAGAGATGAGGAAAATAATTAGAGAGCTCAATTGAAGAGTAGTTACAAAACAGCCAGAGACCAATAGGGAGCATAAAGGGTGTGATGAAGAACATATTTACAAGGTGGATCAAAAATCAGAACAAGTGGAGGGGTGCACAATAAAAAACATACATGAAGCATAATATAGGAAATACGGTGGAATTGGTATGGTGCTATAAGTTTAAAAATGTCAGTAAGCGGCATGTTTCAGATTATCTCACCCTCAGAGGTAAAATGCTGTAAGTTTCACCCATTTCAGAATTCCAGGGCCCACATACTGAGGTTATTATAGTGACTGGCGACTGTGGGGTAGATGTACCAAGCCCTGGGGAGAGATAAAGTGGAGAGAGATAAAGTACCAAACAATCAGCTTCTAACTGTAAAGTGACAGGAGCTGATTGGGTGATATCTTATCCCTCTGCAATTTATCTCTCTCCAAGGCTTAGTACATCTCCCCCTTTGCCACTGTCAACTTCCTGACTGTATAACTGTGTTAACTGTGTGTATATTGATATATATATATATATATATATATATATATATATATTAGGGGTGTGCACCGGCCACTTTTCGTGTTTTGTGTTTTGGTTTTGGATCTGGATCTTTCTTCGTGTTTTGGATCTGGATTGGTTTTGCCAAAACCACCCTTCCGTGTTTTGGGTTCTGGGTTTTGTGTTTAGGATCTGTATTTTTTTTAAAAAAAGCATAAAAACAGCTAAAATCACAGAATTTGTTGGTTTCTCTGCTCCTATGCTATTATTAACCTCAATAACCTTAATTTCCACTCATTTCCAGTCTATTCTGAACAGCTCACACCTCACAATAGTGTTTTTATGTCCAAAAGGTTGCACCGAGGTAGCTGGATGACTATGCTAAGCGACACGAGTGGGCGGCACAAACACGTGACCCATCTAGGAGTGACACTGCAGTGGCAGACAGGATGGCAGTTAGAAAAACTAGGCCCCAAACTGTACATAATGCAAAGAAAAAAAAGAAGTGCAAGATGGAATTGTCCTTGGGCCCTCCCACCCACCCTTATGTTGTATAAACAGGACATGCACACTTTAACAAATCAATCATTTCAGCGCCAGGGTCTGCCACACAACTGTGGCTGAAATGATTGGTTCATTTGGGCCCCCACAAAACAAGCTGGCAATTAATGTGTCCCTGCACAAACTGGCTCTACGGAGGCAAGATGTCATCCTCATCCTCCTCATCCACCGATTCCTCACCCTCTTCAGTGTGTACATCCTCATCCTCACAAAGTATTAACTCGTCCCCACTTGAATCCACCACCACAGGTCCCTCTGTACCTTCTGGAGGCTGGTCTCCCTGGAAGAGCTGATAATTAATTTTGATGAACATCATCTTCTCCACATTCTGTGGAAGCAACCTCCTACGCCTTTCGCTGACAAGGTTCCCGGCTGCACTAAACACTCTTTCGGAGTACACACTGGAGGGGGGGCAACTCAGGTAAAATAGAGCCAGCTTGTACAGGGGCCTCCAAATTGCCTCTTTTTCCTGCCAGTACAGGTATGGACTGTCTGACATGCCTACTTGGATGCTGTCACCAATGTAATCCTCCACCATTCTGTCAATGGTGACAGTATCATATGCAGTGACAGTAGACATGTCAGAAATTGTTGCCAGGTCCTTCAGTCCGGACCAGATGTCCAAACTTGGTCCTGCCTGCCCTGCATCACCGCCAGCGGGTTGCTTAGGATACCTAAGTTTTTTGCTGGCAGCCCCAGTTGCGGGAGAAAATGAAGAAGGAGCCGTTGACGTGTCACGTTCCACTTCAGCTGACAGTGTGTTCACCAGCAGGTCTTTGCACCTCTGCAGGCTTGTGTCGGCCGGAAAGAGAGACACCACATAGGCTTTAAACCTAGGATCAAGCACGGTGGCCAAAATGTAGTGGTCTGATTTCAACAGATTGACCACCCTGGAATCCTGGCAAAGCGAATAAAGGGCTTCATCCACAAGTCCCACATGCCGAGCGGAATCGCTCCGTCTTAGCTCCTCCTTCACTTTCTCCAGCTGCTTCTGCAAAAGCCTGATGAGGGGAATGACCTGACTCAAGCTGGCTGTGTCTGAACTGACTTCACGTGTGGCAAGTTCGAAGGGCTGGAGAACCTTGCACAACACGGAAATCATTCTCCACTGCGCTTGAGTCAGGTGCATACCCCCTCCTTTGCCTATGTCATAGGTGGATGTATAGGCTTGTATGGCCTTTTGCTGCTCCTCCATCCTCTGAAGCATATAGAGGGTTGAGTTCCACCGCGTCACAACCTCTTGCTTCAGGTGATGGCGGGGCAGGTTCAAGAGTGTTTGCTGGCGCTCCAGTCTTCGGCACGTAGTCGCTGAATGGCGAAAGTGGCCAGAAATTTTTTGGGCCACCCAAAGCGTCTCCTGCACGCCCCTGTCGCTTTTCAGAAAATTCTGCACCACCAAGTTTATTGTGTGAGCAAAACATGGGACGTGCTGGAATTTGCCCAGATGTAATGCCCGCACAATATTGGTGGCGTTGTCAGATATCACAAATCCCCAGGAGAGTCTAAATGGGGTAAGCCACTGGGCGATGATTTCCCTCAGTTTCTCTAAGAGGTTGTCGGCGGTGTGCCTCTTACTGAAACCGGTGATACACAGCGTAGCCTGCCTTGCAACGAGCTGGCGTTTCTGAGATGCTGCTACTGGTGACGCTGCTGCTGTTGCTGCGTAAGGTGATACATCTACCCAGTGGGCTGTCACAGTCATATAGTCCTTAGTCTGCCCTGTTCCACTTGTCCACATGTCCGTGGTTAAGTGGACATTGTGTACAACGGCATTTTTCAGGACACTGAGGACACTTTTTCTGACGTTTCTGTACAGTCTCGGTATCGCCTGCCTAGTGAAGTGGAATCTAGACGGGATTTGGAACCGGGGACACACTACCTCCATCAATTGTCTAAATCCCACTGCACTAATGGCGGATACCGGACGCACGTCTAACACCAACATAGCAGTCAAGGCCTCAGTTATACGTTTTGCTTCAGGATGACTGCTGTCGTACTTCATCCTCCTCGCTAAGGACTGTTGGAGGGTCAATTGTTTAGTAAAAGTAGTGGTGTTCCTACTTCCTCTCTGGGATGATGAACGACTCCCAGCAGCAGCAACAGCAGCAGCGGCAGCAGTAGGCGTAGCAATGCAGGATCCTCCAGAGGAATCCCGGATAGGAGAGTCAGTCATGCCAGTGACATGGCCTGCAGGACTACTTCCGATCCTGACTAAGGAGGAAATTGACGAGGAGGGAGTTGACGGTGTGGTTTGCAGGCGCTTGGATACAACAGGACAACGGGATTTAGGTGTCCCTGGACTGCTTACGGTCTTAGCCAAAGTTTCTGAACTTGACAGTAACTTTTTATGAACGCGCTGCAGGTGCCGTATAAGGGAGGATGTTCCTAGGTGGTTGACGTCCCCACCCCTACTTATTTCACCTTTACATATGGTACATATGGCAAGACAGTTGTTGTCCGGATTTGGATAGAAATATTGCCAGACCAAAGAGGTGGAATGTTTGGTCTTCTGCCCAGGCATGACCGTGATGGGCTTTTTCATCCCACGGACAACAACTGTCTCCCCCGGAGCCTGATTTAAACAAACCACATCACCATCAGAATCCTCCTCGCCAACTTCCTCCTCAGCGCCAGCTACACCAGTATCCTCATCCTGTTGTACTTCAACAGTGACATCTTCAATTTGCATATCAGCAAGTGGACTGTGGGTGCTCCTTTCAGCACTTGCAGGGGGCGTGCAAATGGTGGAAAGAGCCACCTCTTCCCGTCCAGTGCTGGGAAGGTCAGGCATCGCAACCACCACCACACTTGGACTCTCCTTGGGGATTTGTGATATCTTCTTAGAAAGCACAGTTCTTCGCTGTGCTTTTGCCAGCTTAACTCTTTTGATTTTTTTAGTGGGAGGAGGGCTTCCGTCGTCATGTGAAGCTGAACCACTAGTCATGAACATACTAGGGATCGACCTTAGCCGTTCCATGCCACTCCGTGTCGTAAATGGCATATTGGCAAGTTTACGTTTCTCTTCAGCTGATTTAAATGTCTTTTTCAAGGTCATATTCCTGAACTTTGCCATTTGGGATTGTATGTGCCCTCTACTATGACATTGGGCATCGGCCTTGGCAGACGACGTTGATGGCATGTTATCGTCTATGTCATGACTAGTGGCAGCAGCTTCAGCACTAGGAGGAAGTGGTTCTTGATCTTTCTCTATTTTAATTTTATCGGAGAAAGTTTGGTCCTCCATTTATGTTATATCGATTTGATATATACGTGCGGCTAAACACAGAAAATCATTTTTTTTTGGGTTTGGACTGGAGTGTACTTTCGGGGGTTACAGCACCCTTAACGGTCAAGCCAGCTGGCCCTTTACTTATGACACAGGCGCACGCTTGGCACTACTTTGTTGATGCACGTGCGGCTACTGCGCACACAATTCACAAACACAGAAAATAATTTTTTTTTTGGTTTGGACTGGAGTGTACTTTGGGGGTTACAGCACCCTTTAACGGTCAAGCCAGCCGGCCCTTTACTTATGACACAGGCACACGCTTGGCACTACTTTGTTGATGCATGTGCGGCTACTGCGCACACAATTCACAAACACAGAAAATATTTTTTTTTTGGTTTGGACTGGAGTGTACTTTCGGGGGTTACAGCACCCTTTAACGGTCAAGCCAGCCGGCCCTTTACTTATGACACAGGCGCACGCTTGGCACTACTTTGTTGATGCACGTGCGGCTACTGCGCACACAATTCACAAACACAGAAAATAATTTTTTTTTGGGTTTGGACTGGAGTGTACTTTCGGGGGTTACAGCACCCTTTAACGGTCAAGCCAGCCGGCCCTTTACTTATGACACAGGCGCACTCTTGGCACTACTTTGTTGATGCACGTGCGGCTACTGCGCACACAATTCACAAACACAGAAAATAATTTTTTTTTGGTTTGGACTGGAGTGTACTTTCGGGGGTTACAGCACCCTTTAACGGTCAAGCCAGCCGGCCCTTTACTTATGACACAGGCGCACGCTTGTCACTACTTTGTTGATGCACGTGCGGCTACTGCGCACACAATTCACAAACACAGAAAATAATTTTTTTTTGGTTTGGACTGGAGTGTACTTTCGGGGGTTACAGCACCCTTTAACGGTCAAGCCAGCCAGCCCTTTACTTATGACACAGGCGCACTCTTGGCACTACTTTGTTGATGCACGTGCGGCTACTGCGCACACAATTCACAAACACAGAAAATAATTTTTTGGGGGGTTTGGACTGGAGTGTACTTTCGGGGGTTACAGCACCCTTAACGGTCAAGCCAGCCGGCCCTTTACTTATGACACAGGCACACGCTAGGCACTACTTTGTTGATGCACGTGCGGCTACTGCGCACACAATTCACAAACACAGAAAATAATTTTTTTTTTGGTTTGGACTGGAGTGTACTTTCGGGGGTTACAGCACCCTTAACGGTCAAGCAAGCCGGCCCTTTACTTATGACACAGGCGCACGCTTGGCACTACTTTGTTGATGCACGTGCGGCTACTGCGCACACAATTCACAAACACAGAAAATAATTTTTTTTTGGTTTGGACTGGAGTGTACTTTCGGGGGTTACAGCACCCTTTAACGGTCAAGCCAGCCGGCCCTTTACTTATGACACAGGCACACGCTAGGCACTACTTTGTTGATGCACGTGCGGCTACTGCGCACACAATTCACAAACACAGAAAATAATTTTTTTTTTGGTTTGGACTGGAGTGTACTTTCGGGGGTTACAGCACCCTTAACGGTCAAGCAAGCCGGCCCTTTACTTATGACACAGGCGCACGCTTGGCACTACTTTGTTGATGCACGTGCGGCTACTGCGCACACAATTCACAAACACAGAAAATAATTTTTTTTTGGTTTGGACTGGAGTGTACTTTCGGGGGTTACAGCACCCTTTAACGGTCAAGCCAGCCGGCCCTTTACTTATGACACAGGCGCATGCTTGGCACTACTTTGTTGATGCACGTGCAGCTACTGCGCACACAATTCACAAACACAGAAAATAATATTTTTTTGGTTTGGACTGGAGTGTACTTTCGGGGGTTACAGCACCCTTTAATGGTCAAGCCAGCCGGCCCTTTACTTATGACACAGGCGCACTCTTGGCACTACTTTGTTGATGCACGTGCGGCTACTGCGCACACAATTCACAAACACAGAAAATAATTTTTTGGGGGGTTTGGACTGGAGTGTACTTTCGGGGGTTACAGCACCCTTAACCGTCAAGCCAGCCGGCCCTTTACTTATGACACAGGCGCACGCTAGGCACTACTTTGTTGATGCACGTGCGGCTACTGCGCACACAATTCACAAACACAGAAAATAATTTTTTTTTTGGTTTGGACTGGAGTGTACTTTCGGGGGTTACAGCACCCTTAACGGTCAAGTAAGCCGGCCCTTTACTTATGACACAGGCGCACGCTTGGCACTACTTTGTTGATGCACGTGCGGCTACTGCGCACACAATTCACAAACACAGAAAATAATTTTTTTTTGGTTTGGACTGGAGTGTACTTTCGGGGGTTAAAGCACCCTTTAACGGTCAAGCCAGCTGGCCCTTTACTTATGACACAGGCGCACGCTTGGCACTACTTTGTTGATGCACGTGCGGCTACTGCACACACAATTCACAAACACAGAAAATTATTTTTTTTTGGGCTTGGACTGGAGTGTACTTTCGGGGGTTACAGCACCCTTAACGGTCAAGCCTGCCGGCCCTTTACTTATGACACAGGCGCACGCTTGGCACTACTTTGTTGATGCACGTGCGGCTACTGCGCACACAATTCACAAACACAGAAAATAATTTTTTTTTGGTTTGGACTGGAGTGTACTTTCGGGGGTTACAGCACCCTTTAACGGTCAAGCCAGCCGCCCCTTTACTTATGACACAGGCGCACTCTTGGCACTACTTTGTTGATGCACGTGCTGCTACTGCGCACACAATTCACAAACACAGAAAATAATTTTTTGGGGGGTTTGGACTGGAGTGTACTTTCGGGGGTTACAGCACCCTTAACGGTCAAGCCAGCTGGCCCTTTACTTATGACACAGGCGCACGCTTGGCACTACTTTGTTGATGCACGTGCGGCTACTGCGCACACAATTCACAAACACAGAAAATAATTTTTTTTTGGTTTGGACTGGAGTGTACTTTTGGGGGTTACAGCACCCTTTAACGGTCATGCCAGCCGGCCCTTTACTTATGACACAGGCGCACTCTTGGCACTACTTTGTTGATGCACGTGCGGCTACTGCGCACACAATTCACAAACACAGAAAATAATTTTTTTTTGGTTTGGACTGGAGTGTACTTTCGGGGGTTACTGCAACCTTTAACGGTCAAGCCAGACGGCCCTTTACTTATGACACAGGCGCACGATTGGCACTACTTTGTTGATGCACGTGCGGCTACTGCGCCCACAATTCACAAACACAGAAAATAATTTTTTTTTGGTTTGGACTGGAGTGTACTTTCGGGAGTTACAGCACCCTTTAACGGTCAAGCCAGCCGGCCCTTTACTTATGACACAGGCGCACTCTTGGCACTACTTTGTTGATGCACGTGCGGCTACTGCGCACACAATTCACAAACACAGAAAATAATTTTTTGGGGGGTTTGGACTGGAGTGTATTTTCGGGGGTTACAGCACCCTTAATGGTCAAGCCAGCCGGCCCTTTACTTATGACACAGGCACACGCTAGGCACTACTTTGTTGATGCACGTGAGGCTACTGCGCACACAATTCACAAACACAGAAAATAATTTTTTTTTGGTTTGGACTGGAGTGTACTTTCGGGGGTTACAGCACCCTTAACGGTCAAGCAAGCCGGCCCTTTACTTATGACACAGGCGCACGCTTGGCACTACTTTTTTGATGCACGTGCGGCTACTGCGCACACAATTCACAAACACAGAAAATAATTTTTTTTTGGTTTGGACTGGAGTGTACTTTCGGGGGTTACAGCACACTTTAACGGTCAAGCCAGCCGGCCCTTTACTTATGACACAGGCGCACTCTTGGCACTACTTTGTTGATGCACGTGCGGCTACTGCGCACACAATTCACAAACACAGAAAATAATTTTTTTTTGGGTTTGGACTGGAGTGTACTTTCGGGGGTTACAGCACCCTTAACGGTCAAGCCAGCCGGCCCTTTACTTATGACACAGGCGCACGCTAGGCACTACTTTGTTGATGCACGTGCAGCTACTGCGCACACAATTCACAAACACAGAAAATAATTTTTTTTTTGGTTTGGACTGGAGTGTACTTTCGGGGGTTACAGCACCCTTAACGGTCAAGCCAGCCGGCCCTTTACTTATGACACAGGCGCACGCTTGGCACTACTTTGTTGATGCACGTGCGGCTACTGCGCACACAATTCACAAACACAGAAAATATTTTTTTTTTTGGTTTGGACTGGAGTGTACTTTGGGGGTTAGAGCACCCTTTAACGGTCAAGCCAGCCGGCCCTTTACTTATGACACAGGTGCACGCTTGGCACTACTTTGTTGATGCACGTGCTGCTACTGCGCACACAATTCACAAACACAGAAAATAATTTTTTTTTGGTTTGGACTGGAGTGTACTTTCGGGGGTTACAGCACCCTTAACGGTCAAGCCAGCCGGCCATTTACTTATGACACAGGCGCACGCTTGGCACTACTTTGTTGATGCACGTGCGGCTACTGCGCACACAATTCACAAACACAGAAAATAATTTTTTTTGGTTTGGACTGGAGTGTACTTTCGGGGGTTACAGCACCCTTTAACGGTCAAGCCAGCTGGCCCTTTACTTATGACACAGGTGCACGCTTGGCACTACTTTGTTGATGCACGTGCTGCTACTGCGCACACAATTCACAAACACAGAAAATAATTTTTTTTTGCTTTGGAGTGGAGTGTACTTTGGGGGTTACAGCACCCTTTAACGGTCAAGCCAGCCGGCCCTTTACTTATGACACAGGCGCACTCTTGGCACTACTTTGTTGATGCACGTGCGGCTACTGCGCACACAATTCACAAACACAGAAAATAATTTTTTTTTTGGTTTGGACTGGAGTGTACTTTCGGGGGTTACAGCACCCTTAACGGTCAAGCAAGCCGGCCCTTTACTTATGACACAGGCACACGCTAGGCACTACTTTGTTGATGCACGTGCGGCTACTGCGCACACAATTCACAAACACAGAAAATAATTTTTTTTTTGGTTTGGACTGGAGTGTACTTTCGGGGGTTACAGCACCCTTAACGGTCAAGCAAGCCGGCCCTTTACTTATGACACAGGCGCACGCTTGGCACTACTTTGTTGATGCACGTGCGGCTACTGCGCACACAATTCACAAACACAGAAAATAATTTTTTTTTGGTTTGGACTGGAGTGTACTTTCGGGGGTTACAGCACCCTTTAACGGTCAAGCCAGCCGGCCCTTTACTTATGACACAGGCACACGCTAGGCACTACTTTGTTGATGCACGTGCGGCTACTGCGCACACAATTCACAAACACAGAAAATAATTTTTTTTTTGGTTTGGACTGGAGTGTACTTTCGGGGGTTACAGCACCCTTAACGGTCAAGCAAGCCGGCCCTTTACTTATGACACAGGCGCACGCTTGGCACTACTTTGTTGATGCACGTGCGGCTACTGCGCACACAATTCACAAACACAGAAAATAATTTTTTTTTGGTTTGGACTGGAGTGTACTTTCGGGGGTTACAGCACCCTTTAACGGTCAAGCCAGCCGGCCCTTTACTTATGACACAGGCGCACGCTTGGCACTACTTTGTTGATGCACGTGCAGCTACTGCGCACACAATTCACAAACACAGAAAATAATATTTTTTTGGTTTGGACTGGAGTGTACTTTCGGGGGTTACAGCACCCTTTAATGGTCAAGCCAGCCGGCCCTTTACTTATGACACAGGCGCACTCTTGGCACTACTTTGTTGATGCACGTGCGGCTACTGCGCACACAATTCACAAACACAGAAAATAATTTTTTGGGGGGTTTGGACTGGAGTGTACTTTCGGGGGTTACAGCACCCTTAACCGTCAAGCCAGCCGGCCCTTTACTTATGACACAGGCGCACGCTAGGCACTACTTTGTTGATGCACGTGCGGCTACTGCGCACACAATTCACAAACACAGAAAATAATTTTTTTTTTGGTTTGGACTGGAGTGTACTTTTGGGGGTTACAGCACCCTTAACGGTCAAGCAAGCCGGCCCTTTACTTATGACACAGGCGCACGCTTGGCACTACTTTGTTGATGCACGTGCGGCTACTGCGCACACAATTCACAAACACAGAAAATAATTTTTTTTTGGTTTGGACTGGAGTGTACTTTCGGGGGTTAAAGCACCCTTTAACGGTCAAGCCAGCTGGCCCTTTTCTTATGACACAGGCGCACTCTTGGCACTACTTTGTTGATGCACGTGCGGCTACTGCGCACACAATTCACAAACACAGAAAATAATTTTTTTTTGGGTTTGGACTGGAGTGTACTTTCGGGGGTTACAGCACCCTTAACGGTCAAGCCAGCCGGCCCTTTACTTATGACACAGGCGCACGCTAGGCACTACTTTGTTGATGCACGTGCAGCTACTGCGCACACAATTCACAAACACAGAAAATAATTTTTTTTTTTATTTGGACTGGAGTGTACTTTCGGGGGTTACAGCACCCTTAACGGTCAATCCAGCCGGCCCTTTACTTATGACACAGGCGCACGCTTGGCACTACTTTGTTGATGCACGTGCGGCTACTGCACACACAATTCACAAACACAGAAAATTATTTTTTTTTGGGCTTGGACTGGAGTGTACTTTCGGGGGTTACAGCACCCTTAACGGTCAAGCCTGCCGGCCCTTTACTTATGACACAGGCGCACGCTTGGCACTACTTTGTTGATGCACGTGCGGCTACTGCGCACACAATTCACAAACACAGAAAATAATTTTTTTTTGGTTTGGACTGGAGTGTACTTTCGGGGGTTACAGCACCCTTTAACGGTCAAGCCAGCCGCCCCTTTACTTATGACACAGGCGCACTCTTGGCACTACTTTGTTGATGCACGTGCTGCTACTGCGCACACAATTCACAAACACAGAAAATAATTTTTTGGGGGGTTTGGACTGGAGTGTACTTTCGGGGGTTACAGCACCCTTAACGGTCAAGCCAGCTGGCCCTTTACTTATGACACAGGCGCACGCTTGGCACTACTTTGTTGATGCACGTGCGGCTACTGCGCACACAATTCACAAACACAGAAAATAATTTTTTTTTGGTTTGGACTGGAGTGTACTTTTGGGGGTTACAGCACCCTTTAACGGTCAAGCCAGCCGGCCCTTTACTTATGACACAGGCGCACTCTTGGCACTACTTTGTTGATGCACGTGCGGCTACTGCGCACACAATTCACAAACACAGAAAATAATTTTTTTTTGGTTTGGACTGGAGTGTACTTTCGGGGGTTACTGCAACCTTTAACGGTCAAGCCAGCCGGCCCTTTACTTATGACACAGGCGCACGATTGGCACTACTTTGTTGATGCACGTGCGGCTACTGCGCCCACAATTCACAAACACAGAAAATAATTTTTTTTTGGTTTGGACTGGAGTGTACTTTCGGGAGTTACAGCACCCTTTAACGGTCAAGCCAGCCGGCCCTTTACTTATGACACAGGCGCACTCTTGGCACTACTTTGTTGATGCACGTGCGGCTACTGCGCACACAATTCACAAACACAGAAAATAATTTTTTGGGGGGTTTGGACTGGAGTGTACTTTCGGGGGTTACAGCACCCTTAATGGTCAAGCCAGCCGGCCCTTTACTTATGACACAGGCACACGCTAGGCACTACTTTGTTGATGCACGTGAGGCTACTGCGCACACAATTCACAAACACAGAAAATAATTTTTTTTTGGTTTGGACTGGAGTGTACTTTCGGGGGTTACAGCACCCTTAACGGTCAAGCAAGCCGGCCCTTTACTTATGACACAGGCGCACGCTTGGCACTACTTTGTTGATGCACGTGCGGCTACTGCGCACACAATTCACAAACACAGAAAATAATTTTTTTTTGGTTTGGACTGGAGTGTACTTTCGGGGGTTACAGCACACTTTAACGGTCAAGCCAGCCGGCCCTTTACTTATGACACAGGCGCACTCTTGGCACTACTTTGTTGATGCACGTGCGGCTACTGCGCACACAATTCACAAACACAGAAAATAATTTTTTTTTGGGTTTGGACTGGAGTGTACTTTCGGGGGTTACAGCACCCTTAACGGTCAAGCCAGCCGGCCCTTTACTTATGACACAGGCGCACGCTAGGCACTACTTTGTTGATGCACGTGCAGCTACTGCGCACACAATTCACAAACACAGAAAATAATTTTTTTTTTGGTTTGGACTGGAGTGTACTTTCGGGGGTTACAGCACCCTTAACGGTCAAGCCAGCCGGCCCTTTACTTATGACACAGGCGCACGCTTGGCACTACTTTGTTGATGCACGTGCGGCTACTGCGCACACAATTCACAAACACAGAAAATATTTTTTTTTTTGGTTTGGACTGGAGTGTACTTTGGGGGTTAGAGCACCCTTTAACGGTCAAGCCAGCCGGCCCTTTACTTATGACACAGGTGCACGCTTGGCACTACTTTGTTGATGCACGTGCTGCTACTGCGCACACAATTCACAAACACAGAAAATAATTTTTTTTTGGTTTGGACTGGAGTGTACTTTCGGGGGTTACAGCACCCTTAACGGTCAAGCCAGCCGGCCATTTACTTATGACACAGGCGCACGCTTGGCACTACTTTGTTGATGCACGTGCGGCTACTGCGCACACAATTCACAAACACAGAAAATAATTTTTTTTGGTTTGGACTGGAGTGTACTTTCGGGGGTTACAGCACCCTTTAACGGTCAAGCCAGCTGGCCCTTTACTTATGACACAGGTGCACGCTTGGCACTACTTTGTTGATGCACGTGCTGCTACTGCGCACACAATTCACAAACACAGAAAATAATTTTTTTTTGGTTTGGACTGGAGTGTACTTTCGGGGGTTACAGCACCCTTTAACGGTCAAGCCAGCCGGCCCTTTACTTATGACACAGGCGCACGCTTGGCACTACTTTGTTGATGCACGTGCTGCTACTGCGCACACAATTCACAAACACAGAAAATAATTTTTTTTTTGCTTTGGAGTGGAGTGTACTTTGGGGGTTACAGCACCCTTTAACGGTCAAGCCAGCCGGCCCTTTACTTATGACACAGGCGCACTCTTGGCACTACTTTGTTGATGCACGTGCGGCTACTGCGCACACAATTCACAAACACAGAAAATAATTTTTTTTGGTTTGGACTGGAGTGTACTTTCGGGGGTTACAGCACCCTTTAACGGTCAAGCCAGCTGGCCCTTTACTTATGACACAGGTGCACGCTTGGGACTACTTTGTTGATGCACGTGCTGCTACTGCGCACACAATTCACAAACACAGAAAATAATTTTTTTTTGGTTTGGACTGGAGTGTACTTTCAGGGGTTACAGCACCCTTTAACGGTCAAGCCAGCCGGCCCTTTACTTATGACACAGGCGCACGCTTGGCACTACTTTGTTAATGCACGTGCGGCTACTGCGCACACAATTCACAAACACAGAAAATAATTTTTTTTTGGGTTTGGAGTGGAGTGTACTTTGGGGGTTACAGCACCCTTTAACGGTCAAGCCAGCCGGCCCTTTACTTATGACACAGGCGCACTCTTGGCACTACTTTGTTGATGCACGTGCGGCTACTGCGCACACAATTCACAAACACCGAAAATAATTTTTTTTTTGGTTTGGACTGGAGTGTACTTTTGGGGGTTACAGCACCCTTAACGGTCAAGCCAGCCGGCCCTTTACTTATGACAAAGGCGCACGCTAGGCACTACTTTGTTGATGCACGTGCAGCTACTGCGCACACAATTCACAAACACAGAAAATAATTTTTTTTTTGATTTGGACTGGAGTGTACTTTCGGGGGTTACAGCACCCTTAACGGTCAAGCCAGCCGGCCCTTTACTTATGACACAGGCGCACGCTTGGCACTACTTTGTTGATGCACGTGCGGCTACTGCACACACAATTCACAAACACAGAAAATAATTTTTTTGGGGGTTTGGACTGGAGTGTACTTTCGGGGGTTACAGCACACTTAACGGTCAAGCCAGCCGGCCCTTTACTTATGAAACAGGCGCACGCTTGGCACTACTTTGTTGATGCACGTGCGGCTACTGCGCACACAATTCACAAACACAGAAAATAATTTTTTTTTGGTTTGGACTGGAGTGTACTTTCGGGGGTTACAGCACCCTTTAACGGTCAAGCCAGCCGGCCCTTTACTTATGACACAGGCGCACTCTTGGCACTACTTTGTTGATGCACGTGCGGCTACTGCGCACACAATTCACAAACACAGAAAATAATTTTTTTTGGGGGTTTGGACTGGAGTGTACTTTCGGGGATTACAGCACCCTTAACGGTCAAGCCAGCCGGCCCTTTACTTATGACACAGGCGCACGCTTGGCACTACTTTGTTGATGCACGTGCGGCTACTGCGCACACAATTCACAAACACAGAAAATAATTTTTTTTTTGTTTGGACTGGAGTGTACTTTTGGGGGTTACAGCACCCTTTAACGGTCAAGCCAGCCGGCCCTTTACTTATGACACAGGCGCACTCTTGGCACTACTTTGTTGATGCACGTGCGTCTACTGCGCACACAATTCACAAACACAGAAAATAATTTTTTTTTGGTTTGGACTGGAGTGTACTTTCGGGGGTTACAGCACCCTTTAACGGTCAAGCCAGCCGGCCCTTTACTTATGACACAGGCGCATGCTTGGCACTACTTTGTTGATGCACGTGCGGCTACTGCGCACACAATTCACAAACACAGAAAATAATTTTTTTTTGGTTTGGACTGGAGTGTACTTTCGGGGGTTACAGCACCCTTTAACGGTCAAGCCAGCCGGCCCTTTACTTATGACACAGGCGCACTCTTGGCACTACTTTGTTGATGCACGTGCGGCTACTGCGCACACAATTCACAAACACAGAAAATAATTTTTTTGGGGTTTGGACTGGAGTGTACTTTCGGGGGTTACAGCACCCTTAACGGTCAAGCCAGCCGGCCCTTTACTTATGACACAGGCACACGCTAGGCACTACTTTGTTGATGCACGTGCGGCTACTGCGCACACAATTCACAAACACAGAAAATATTTTTTTTTTTGGTTTGGAGTGGAGTGTACTTTGGGGGTTACAGCACCCTTTAACGGTCAAGCCAGCCGGCCCTTTACTTATGACACAGGCGCACTCTTGGCACTACTTTGTTGATGCACGTGCGGCTACTGCGCACACAATTCACAAACACAGAAAATAATTTTTTTTGGTTTGGACTGGAGTGTACTTTCGGGGGTTACAGCACCCTTTAATGGTCAAGCCAGCTGGCCCTTTACTTATGACACAGGTGCACGCTTGGCACTACTTTGTTGATGCACGTGCTGCTACTGCGCACACAATTCACAAACACAGAAAATAATTTTTTTTTGGTTTGGACTGGAGTGTACTTTCGGGGGTTACAGCACCTTTTAACGGTCAAGCCAGCTGGCCCTTTACTTATGACACAGGCGCACGCTTGGCACTACTTTGTTGATGCACGTGCAGCTACTGCGCACACAATTCACAAACACAGAAAATAATTTTTTTTTTGGTTTGGAGTGGAGTGTACTTTGGGGGTTACAGCACCCTTTAACGGTCAAGCCAGCCGGCCCTTTACTTATGACACAGGCGCACTCTTGGCACTACTTTGTTGATGCACGTGCGGCTACTGCGCACACAATTCACAAACACCGAAAATAATTTTTTTTTTGGTTTGGACTGGAGTGTACTTTTGGGGGTTACAGCACCCTTAATGGTCAAGCCAGCCGGCCCTTTACTTATGACACAGGCGCACGCTAGGCACTACTTTGTTGATGCACGTGCAGCTACTGCGCACACAATTCTCAAACACAGAAAATAATTTTTTTTTTGATTTGGACTGGAGTGTACTTTCGGGGGTTACAGCACCCTTAACGGTCAAGCCAGCCGGCCCTTTACTTATGACACAGGCGCACGCTTGGCACTACTTTGTTGATGCACGTGCGGCTACTGCACACACAATTCACAAACACAGAAAATAATTTTTTTTTGGGTTTGGACTGGAGTGTACTTTCGGGGGTTACAGCACCCTTAACGGTCAAGCCAGCCGGCCCTTTACTTATGACACAGGCGCACGCTTGGCACTACTTTGTTGATGCACGTGCGGCTACTGCGCACACAATTCACAAACACAGAAAATAATTTTTTTTTGGTTTGGACTGGAGTGTACTTTCGGGGGTTACAGCACCCTTTAACGGTCAAGCCAGCCGGCCCTTTACTTATGACACAGGCGCACTCTTGGCACTACTTTGTTGATGCACGTGCGGCTACTGCGCACACAATTCACAAACACAGAAAATAATTTTTTTTTGGGTTTGGACTGGAGTGTACTTTCGGGGATTACAGCACCCTTAACGGTCAAGCCAGCCGGCCCTTTACTTATGACACAGGCGCACGCTTGGCACTACTTTGTTGATGCACGTGCGGCTACTGCGCACACAATTCACAAACACAGAAAATAATTTTTTTTTGGTTTGGACTGGAGTGTACTTTTGGGGGTTACAGCACCCTTTAACGGTCAAGCCAGCCGGCCCTTTACTTATGACACAGGCGCACTCTTGGCACTACTTTGTTGATGCACGTGCGGCTACTGCGCACACAATTCACAAACACAGAAAATAATTTTTTTTTGGTTTGGACTGGAGAGTACTTTCGGGGGTTACAGCACCCTTTAACGGTCAAGCCAGCCGGCCCTTTACTTATGACACAGGTGCACTCTTGGCACTACTTTGTTGATGCACGTGCGGCTACTGCGCACACAATTCACAAACACAGAAAATAATTTTTTTTTTGGTTTGGACTGGAGTGTACTTTCGGGGGTTACAGCACCCTTAACGGTCAAGCAAGCCGGCCCTTTACTTATGACACAGGCGCACGCTTGGCACTACTTTGTTGATGCACGTGCGGCTACTGCGCACACAATTCACAAACACAGAAAATAATTTTTTTTTGGTTTGGACTGGAGTGTACTTTCGGGGGTTACAGCACCCTTTAATGGTCAAGCCAGCCGGCCCTTTACTTATGACACAGGCGCAATCTTGGCACTACTTTGTTGATGCACGTGCGGCTACTGCGCACACAATTCACAAACACAGAAAATAATTTTTTTTTGGGTTTGGACTGGAGTGTACTTTCGGGGGTTACAGCACCCTTAACGGTCAAGCCAGCCGGCCCTTTACTTATGACACAGGCGCACGCTAGGCACTACTTTGTTGATGCACGTGCAGCTACTGCGCACACAATTCACAAACACAGAAAATAATTTTTTTTTTGGTTTGGACTGGAGTGTACTTTCGGGGGTTACAGCACCCTTAACGGTCAAGCCAGCCGGCCCTTTACTTATGACACAGGCGCACGCTTGGCACTACTTTGTTGATGCACGTGCGGCTACTGCAAACACAATTCACAAACACAGAAAATAATTTTTTTTTGGGTTTGGACTGGAGTGTACTTTCGGGGGTTACAGCACCCTTAACGGTCAAGCCAGCTGGCCCTTTACTTATGACACAGGCGCACGCTTGGCACTACTTTGTTGATGCACGTGTGGCTACTGCGCACACAATTCACAAACACAGAAAATAATTTTTTTTTTGGTTTGGAGTGGAGTGTACTTTGGGGGTTACAGCACCCTTTAACGGTCAAGCCAGCCGGCCCTTTACTTATGACACAGGCGCACTCTTGGCACTACTTTGTTGATGCACGTGCGGCTACTGCGCACACAATTCACAAACACCGAAAATAATTTTTTTTTTGGTTTGGACTGGAGTGTACTTTTGGGGGTTACAGCACCCTTAACGGTCAAGCCAGCCGGCCCTTTACTTATGACACAGGCGCACGCTAGGCACTACTTTGTTGATGCACGTGCAGCTACTGCGCACACAATTCACAAACACAGAAAATAATTTTTTTTTTTATTTGGACTGGAGTGTACTTTCGGGGGTTACAGCACCCTTAACGGTCAAGCCAGCCGGCCCTTTACTTATGACACAGGCGCACGCTTGGCACTACTTTGTTGATGCACGTGCGGCTACTGCACACACAATTCACAAACACAGAAAATAATTTTTTTTGGGGTTTGGACTGGAGTGTACTTTCGGGGGTTACAGCACCCTTAACGGTCAAGCCAGCCGGCCCTTTACTTATGACACAGGCGCATGCTTGGCACTACTTTGTTGATGCACGTGCGTCTACTGCGCACACAATTCACAAACACAGAAAATAATTTTTTTTTGGTTTGGACTGGAGTGTACTTTCGGGGGTTACAGCACCCTTTAACGGTCAAGCCAGCCGGCCCTTTATTTATGACACAGGCGCACTCTTGGCACTACTTTGTTGATGCACGTGCGGCTACTGCGCACACAATTCACAAACACAGAAATATTTTTTTTTTGGGTTTGGACTGGAGTGTACTTTCGGGGATTACAGCACCCTTAACGGTCAAGCCAGCCGGCCCTTTACTTATGACACAGGCGCACGCTTGGCACTACTTTGTTGATGCACGTGCGGCTACTGCGCACACAATTCACAAACACAGAAAATAATTTTTTTTTGGTTTGGACTGGAGTGTACTTTTGGGGGTTACAGCACCCTTTAACGGTCAAGCCAGCCGGCCCTTTACTTATGACACAGGCGCACTCTTGGCACTACTTTGTTGATGCACGTGCGGCTACTGCGCACACAATTCACAAACACAGAAAATAATTTTTTTTTGGGTTTGGACTGGAGTGTACTTTCGGGGGTTACAGCACCCTTAACGGTCAAGCCAGCCGGCCCTTTACTTATGACACAGGCGCACGCTTGGCACTACTTTGTTGATGCACGTGCGGCTACTGTGCACACAATTCACAAACACAGAAAATAATTTTTTTTTGGTTGGGACTGGAGTGTACTTTCGGGGGTTACAGCACCCTTTAACGGTCAAGCCAGCCGGCCCTTTACTTATGACACAGGCGCACTCTTGGCACTACTTTGTTGATGTACGTGCGGCTACTGCGCACACAATTCACAAACACAGAAAATAATTTTTTTTTGGGTTTGGACTGGAGTGTACTTTCGGGGATTACAGCACCCTTAACGATCAAGCCTGCCGGCCCTTTACTTATGACACAGGCGCACGCTTGGCACTACTTTGTTGATGCACGTGCGGCTACTGCGCACACAATTCACAAACACAGAAAATAATTTTTTTTTGGTTTGGACTGGAGTGTACTTTTGGGGGTTACAGCACCCTTTAACGGTCAAGCCAGCCGGCCCTTTACTTATGACACAGACGCACTCTTGGCACTACTTTGTTGATGCACGTGCGGCTACTGCGCACACAATTCACAAACACAGAAAATAATATTTTTTTGGTTTGGACTGGAGAGTACTTTCGGGGGTTACAGCACCCTTTAACGGTCAAGCCAGCCTGCCCTTTACTTATGACACAGGCGCACGCTTGGCACTACTTTGTTGATGCACGTGCGGCTACTGCGCACACAATTCACAAACACAGAAAATAATTTTTTTTGGTTTGGACTGGAGAGTACTTTCGGGGGTTACAGCACCCTTTAACGGTCAAGCCAGCCGGCCCTTTACTTATGACACAGGCGCACTCTTGGCACTACTTTGTTGATGCACGTGCGGCTACTGCGCACACAATTCACAAACACAGAAAATAATTTTTTTTGGGGTTTGGACTGGAGTGTACTTTCGGGGGTTACAGCACCCTTAACCGTCAAGCCAGCCGGCCCTTTACTTATGACACAGGCACACGCTAGGCACTACTTTGTTGATGCACGTGCAGCTACTGCGCACACAATTCACAAACACAGAAAATAATTTTTTTTTTGGTTTGGACTGGAGTGTACTTTCGGGGGTTACAGCACCCTTAACGGTCAAGCAAGCCGGCCCTTTACTTATGACACAGGCGCACGCTTGGCACTACTTTGTTGATGCACGTGCGGCTACTGCGCACACAATTCACAAACACAGAAAATAATTTTTTTTTGGTTTGGACTGGAGTGTACTTTTGGGGGTTACAGCACCCTTTAACGGTCAAGCCAGCCGGCCCTTTACTTATGACACAGGCGCACTCTTGGCACTACTTTGTTAATGCACGTGCGGCTACTGCGCACACAATTCACAAACACAGAAAATAATTTTTTTGGGGGTTTGGACTGGAATGTACTTTCGGGGGTTACAGCACCCTTAACCGTCAAGCCAGCCGGCCCTTTACTTATGACACAGGCACACGCTAGGCACTACTTTGTTGATGCACGTGCGGCTACTGCGCACACAATTCACAAACACAGAAAATAATTTTTTTTTTGGTTTGGACTGGAGTGTACTTTCGGGGGTTACAGCACCCTTAACGGACAAGCAAGCCGGCCCTTTACTTATGACACAGGCGCACGCTTGGCACTAGTTTGTTGATGCACGTGCGGCTACTGCGCACACAATTCACAAACACAGAAAATAATTTTTTTTTTGTTTGGACTGGAGTGTACTTTCGGGGGTTACAGCACCCATTAACGGTCAAGCCAGCCGGCCCTTTACTTATGACACAGGCGCACTCTTGGCACTACTTTGTTGATGCACGTGCGGCTACTGCGCACACAATTCACAAACACAGAAAATAATTTTTTTTGGGGTTTGGACTGGAGTGTACTTTCGGGGGTTACAGCACCCTTAACGGTCAAGCCAGCCGGCCCTTTACTTATGACACAGGCGCACGCTAGGCACTACTTTGTTGATGCACGTGCAGCTACTGCGCACACAATTCACAAACACAGAAAATAATTTTTTTTTTGGTTTGGACTGGAGTGTACTTTTGGGGGTTACAGCACCCTTAACGGTCAAGCCAGCCGGCCCTTTACTTATGACACAGGCGCACGCTTGGCACTACTTTGTTGATGCACGTGCGGCTACTGCACACACAATTCACAAACACAGAAAATAATTTTTTTTTGGGTTTGGACTGGAGTGTACTTTCGGGGGTTACAGCACCCTTAACGGTCAAGCCAGCCGGCCCTTTACTTATGACACAGGCGCATGCTTGGCACTACTTTGTTGATGCACGTGCGGCTACTGCGCACACAATTCACAAACACAGAAAATAATTTTTTTTTGGTTTGGACTGGAGTGTACTTTCGGGGGTTACAGCACCCTTTAACGGTCAAGCCAGCCGGCACTTTACTTATGACACAGGCGCACGCTTGGCACTACTTTGTTGATGCACGTGCGGCTACTGCGCACACAATTCACAAACACAGAAAATAATTTTTTTTTGGTTTGGACTGGAGTGTACTTTCGGGGGTTACAGCACCCTTTAACGGTCAAGCCAGCCAGCCCTTTACTTATGACACAGGCGCACTCTTGGCACTACTTTGTTGATGCACGTGCGGCTACTGCGCACACAATTCACAAACACAGAAAATAATTTTTTTTGGGGTTTGGACTGGAGTGTACTTTCGGGGATTACAGCACCCTTAACGATCAAGCCTGCCGGCCCTTTACTTATGACACAGGCGCAGGCTTGGCACTACTTTGTTGATGCACGTGCGGCTACTGCGCACACAATTCACAAACACAGAAAATAATTTTTTTTTGGTTTGGACTGGAGTGTACTTTCGGGGGTTACAGCACCCTTTAACGGTCAAGCCAGCCGGCCCTTTACTTATGACACAGGCGCACGCTTGGCACTACTTTGTTGATGCACGTGCGGCTACTGCGCACACAATTCACAAACACAGAAAATAATTTTTTTTTGGTTTGGACTGGAGTGTTCTTTCGGGGGTTACAGCACCCTTTAACGGTCAAGCCAGCCGGCCCTTTACTTATGACACAGGCGCACTCTTGGCACTACTTTGTTGATGCACGTGCGGCTACTGCGCACACAATTCACAAACACAGAAAATAATTTTTTTTTGGGTTTGGACTGGAGTGTACTTTCGGGGATTACAGCACCCTTAACGATCAAGCCTGCCGGCCCTTTACTTATGACACAGGCGCAGGCTTGGCACTACTTTGTTGATGCACGTGCGGCTACTGCGCACACAATTCACAAACACAGAAAATAATTTTTTTTGGGTTTGGACTGGAGTGTACTTTTGGGGGTTACAGCACCCTTTAACGGTCAAGCCAGCCGGCCCTTTACTTATGACACAGGCGCACTCTTGGCACTACTTTGTTGATGCACGTGCGGCTACTGCGCACACAATTCACAAACACAGAAAATAATTTTTTTTTGGTTTGGACTGGAGAGTACTTTCGGGGGTTACAGCACCCTTTAACGGTCAAGCCAGCCGGCCCTTTACTTATGACACAGGCGCACGCTTGGCACTACTTTGTTGATGCACGTGCGGCTACTGCGCACACAATTCACAAACACAGAAAATAATTTTTTTTTGGTTTGGACTGGAGTGTACTTTCGGGGGTTACAGCACCCTTTAACAGTCAAGCCAGCCGGCCCTTTACTTATGACACAGGCGCACTCTTGGCACTACTTTGTTGATGCACGTGCGGCTACTGCGCACACAATTCACAAACACAGAAAATAATTTTTTTTGGGGGGTTTGGACTGGAGTGTACTTTCGGGGATTACAGCACCCTTAACGGTCAAGCCAGCCGGCCCTTTACTTATGACACAGGCGCACGCTTTTCACTACTTTGTTGATGCACGTGCGGCTACTGCGCACACAATTCACAAACACAGAAAATAATTTTTTTAGGGGTTTGGACTGGAGTGTACTTTCGGGGGTTACAGCACCCTTAACGGTCAATCAAGCCGGCCCTTTACTTATGACACAGGCGCACGCTTGGCACTACTTTGTTGATGCACGTGCGGCTACTGTGCACACAATTCACAAACACAGAAAATAATTTTTTTTTGGTTTGGACTGGAGTGTACTTTCGGGGGTTACAGCACCCTTTAACGGTCAAGCCAGCCGGCCCTTTACTTATGACACAGGCGCACTCTTGGCACTACTTTGTTGATGCACGTGCGGCTACTGCGCACACAATTCACAAACACAGAAAATAATTTTTTTTGGGGTTTGGACTGGAGTGTACTTTCGGGGGTTACAGCACCCTTAACGGTCAAGCCAGCCGGCCCTTTACTTATGACACAGGCGCACGCTAGGCACTACTTTGTTGATGCACGTGCAGCTACTGCGCACACAATTCACAAACACAGAAAATAATTTTTTTTTTGGTTTGGACTGGAGTGTACTTTCGGGGGTTACAGCACCCTTAACGGTCAAGCCAGCCGGCCCTTTACTTATGACACAGGTGCACGCTTGGCACTACTTTATTGATGCACGTGCGGCTACTGCACACACAATTCACAAACACAGAAAATAATTTTTTTTGGGGTTTGGACTGGAGTGTACTTTCGGGGGTTACAGCACCCTTAACGGTCAAGCCAGCTGGCCCTTTACTTATGACACAGGCGCACGCTTGGCACTACTTTGTTGATGCACGTGCGGCTACTGCGCACACAATTCACAAACACAGAAAATAATTTTTTTTTGGTTTGGACTGGAGTGTACTTTCGGGGGTTACAGCACCCTTTAACGGTCAAGCCAGCCGGCCCTTTACTTATGACACAGGCGCACTCTTGGCACTACTTTGTTGATGCACGTGCGGCTACTGCGCATACAATTCACAAACACAGAAAATAATTTTTTTTTGGGTTTGGACTGGAGTGTACTTTCGGGGGTTACAGCACCCTTAACGGTCAAGCCAGCCGGCCCTTTACTTATGACACAGGTACACTCTTGGCACTACTTTGTTGATGCACGTGCGGCTACTGCGCACACAATTCACAAACACAGAAAATAATTTTTTTTTGGTTTGGACTGGAGTGTACTTTTGGGGGTTACAGCACCCTTTAACGGTCAAGCCAGCCGGCCCTTTACTTATGACACAGGCGCACTCTTGGCACTACTTTGTTGATGCACGTGCGGCTACTGCGCACACAATTCACAAACACAGAAAATAATTTTTTTTGGGGTTTGGACTGGAGTGTACTTTCGGGGGTTACAGCACCCTTAACGGTCAAGCCAGCCGGCCCTTTACTTATGACACAGGCACACGCTAGGCACTACTTTGTTGATGCACGTGCGGCTACTGTGCACACAATTCACAAACACAGAAAATAATTTTTTTTTTGGTTTGGACTGGAGTGTACTTTCGGGGGTTACAGCACCCTTAACGGTCAAGCCAGCCGGCCCTTTACTTATGACACAGGTGCACGCTTGGCACTACTTTGTTGATGCACGTGCGGCTACTGCGCACACAATTCACAAACACAGAAAATAATTTTTTGGGGGGTTTGGACTGGAGTGTACTTTCGGGGGTTACAGCACCCTTAACGGTCAAGCCAGCTGGCCCTTTACTTATGACACAGGCGCACGCTTGGCACTACTTTGTTGATGCACGTGCGGCTACTGCGCACACAATTCACAAACACAGAAAATATTTTTTTTTTTGGTTTGGACTGGAGTGTACTTTGGGGGTCACAGCACCCTTTAACGGTCAAGCCAGCCGGCCCTTTACTTATGACACAGGTGCACGCTTGGCACTACTTTGTTGATGCACGTGCTTCTACTGCGCACACAATTCACAAACACAGAAAATAATTTTTTTTGGTTTGGACTGGAGTGTACTTTCGGGGGTTACAGCACCCTTTAACGGTCAAGCCAGCTGGCCCTTTACTTATGACACAGGTGCACGCTTGGCACTACTTTGTTGATGCACGTGCGGCTACTGCGCACACAATTCACAAACACAGAAAATAATTTTTTTTTGGTTTGGACTGGAGTGTACTTTTGGGGGTTACAGCACCCTTTAACGGTCAAGCCAGCCGGCCCTTTACTTATGACACAGGCGCACTCTTGGCACTACTTTGTTGATGCACGTGCGGCTACTGCGCACACAATTCACAAACACAGAAAATAATTTTTTTTTGGGTTTGGACTGGAGTGTACTTTCGGGGGTTACAGCACCCTTAACGGTCAAGCCAGCCGGCCCTTTACTTATGACACAGGCACACGCTAGGCACTACTTTGTTGATGCACGTGCGGCTACTGTGCACACAATTCACAAACACAGAAAATAATTTTTTTTTTGGTTTGGACTGGAGTGTACTTTCGGGGGTTACAGCACCCTTAACGGTCAAGCCAGCCGGCCCTTTACTTATGACACAGGTGCACGCTTGGCACTACTTTGTTGATGCACGTGCGGCTACTGCGCACACAATTCACAAACACAGAAAATAATTTTTTGGGGGGTTTGGACTGGAGTGTACTTTCGGGGGTTACAGCACCCTTAACGGTCAAGCCAGCCGGCCCTTTACTTATGACACAGGCGCACGCTTGGCACTACTTTGTTGATGCACGTGCGGCTACTGCGCACACAATTCACAAACACAGAAAATATTTTTTTTTTTGGTTTGGACTGGAGTGTACTTTGGGGGTCACAGCACCCTTTAACGGTCAAGCCAGCCGGCCCTTTACTTATGACACAGGTGCACGCTTGGCACTACTTTGTTGATGCACGTGCGGCTACTGCGCACACAATTCACAAACACAGAAAATAATTTTTTTTGGTTTGGACTGGAGTGTACTTTCGGGGGTTACAGCACCCTTTAACGGTCAAGCCAGCTGGCCCTTTACTTATGACACAGGTGCACGCTTGGCACTACTTTGTTGATGCACGTGCGGCTACTGCGCACACAATTCACAAACACAGAAAATAATTTTTTTTTGGTTTGGACTGGAGTGTACTTTCGGGGGTTACAGCACCCTTTAACGGTCAAGCCAGCCGGCCCTTTACTTATGACACAGGCGCACGCTTGGCACTACTTTGTTGATGCAAGTGCGGCTACTGCGCACACAATTCACAAACACAGAAAATATATTATTTTTTTAGCACTTGGGGGGAGCACCCCTGATGGACAGAGCACCCCCTGGACAACACTACAGCACCCCTTTAGGACTGGGACACAGCACAGGACTTTGGAGTGGACACAGCCCCTATGGAGAACTGACTGCACAACACAGTCCAGCCAGCCCCTATGGACTTTGAAGTAGTGGACACAGCCCCTATTAACAACAGCAGCACAGCACAACACAGCCAGCCCCTATGGACTTTGAAGTAGTGTACAACAGCAGCACTACACTACACTACACTACACAGCCCTAACTCCCACCCTCCCTCTTCACTGTCCACAGCCGAGTGAGAAAATGGCGCCAACGCGGGTACCTTATATAGGATCCAAAACCCGCGAGACTCGGAAGGCGGGATGATGACGTTTTGCCTCGATTTCAGATCTGAGTCAGGCGGGAAAAGTCGAGCCTGACTCGGATTGGACTCGGATCGGGGGGGCTCGGGGGGGGTTCGGATTTCAGAAATCCGAACCCGCTCACCCCTAATATATATATATATATATATATTAGGGGTGTGCACCGGCCACTTTTCGTGTTTTGTGTTTTGGTTTTGGATCTGGATCTTTCTTTGTGTTTTGGATCTGGATTGGTTTTGCCAAAACCACCCTTCCGTGTTTTGGGTTCTGGGTTTTGTGTTTTGGATCTGTATTTTTTTTCAAAAAAGCATAAAAACAGCTAAAATCACAGAATTTGTGGGTTTTTCTGCTCCTATGCTATTATTAACCTCAATAACCTTAATTTCCACTAATTTCAAGTCTATTCTGAACAGCTCACACCTCACAATAGTGTTTTTATGTCCAAAATGTTGCATCGAGGTAGCTGGATGACTATGCTAAGAGATACGAGTTGGCGGCACAAACACGTGGTCCATCTAGGAGTGGCACTGCAGTGGCAGACAGGATGGCAGTTTGAAAAACTAGGCCCCAAACTATACATAATGCAAAGAAAAAAAGAGGTGCAAGATGGAATTGTCCTTGGGCCCTTCCACCCACCCTTATGTTGTATAAACAGGACATGCACACTTTAACAAACCAAACATTTCAGCGCCAGGGTCTGCCACACGACTGTGGCTGAAATTATTGGTTCGTTTGGGCCCCCACAAAACAAGCTGGCAATTAATCTGTCCCTGCACAAACTGGCTCTACGGAGGCAAGATGTCGTCCTCATCCTCCTCATCCACCGATTCCTCACCCTCTTCAGTGTTGTGTACATCCTCATCCTCACAGAGTATTAATTTGTCTCCGCTGGAATCCACAACCACAGGTCCCTCTGTACGTTCTGGAGGCTGGTCTCCCTGGAAGAGTTGATAATTCATTTTATGAACATCATCTCCACATTTTGTGGAAGCAACCTCCTACGCCTATCGCTGACAAGGTTCCCGGCTGCACTAAACACTCTTTCGGAGTACACACTGGAGGGGGGGCAACTCAGGTAAAATAGAGCCAGTTTGTACAGGGACCTCCAAATAGCTTCTTTTTCCTGCCAGTACAGGTATGGACTGTCTGACATGCCTACTTGGATGCTGTCACCGATGTAAACCTTTAACAGACAGACGCACGCTTGTCACTGCTGCTTTGAGGATGCAAGTGCGGCTACAGCCCACACAATTCACAAAGACAGAAAAAAATGAACAATATTTTTATTGTTTGTGTAGCACACTTTGAGGGTGTCACTACCCTTTAACAGACAGACGCACGCTTGTTGCTGCTGCTTTAAGGATGCAGGTGCGGCTACAGCCCACACATTTCACAAAGACAGAAAAAAATGAACAATATTTTTATTGTTTGTGTAGCACACTTTGAGGGTGTCACCACCCTTTAACAGACAGATGCACGCTTGTCGCTGCTGCTTTAAGGATGCAGGTGCGGCTACAGCCCACACATTTCACAAAGACAGAAAAAAAAGAAGAATATTTTTATTGTTTGTGTAGCACACTTTGAGGGTGTCACCACCCTTTAACAGACAGACGCACGCTTGTCGCTGCTGCTTTAAGGATGCAGGTGCGGCTACAGCCCACACATTTCACAAAGACAGAAAAAAAAAGAACAATATGTTTATTGTTTGTGTAGCACACTTTGAGGGTGTCACCACCCTTTAACAGACAGACGCACGCTTGTCGCTGCTGCTTTAAGGATGCAGGTGCGGCTACAGCCCACACATTTCACAAAGACAGAAAAAAAAAGAACAATATTTTTATTGTTTGTGTAGCACACTTTGAGGGTGTCACCACCCTTTAACAGACAGATGCACGCTTGTCGCTGCTGCTTTGAGGATGCAGGTGGAATCTTGACGGGATTTGGAACCGGGGACACACTACCTCCATCAATTGTCTAAATCCCACTGCACTAATGGCGGATACCGGACGCATGTCTAACACCAACATAGCAGTTAAGGCCTCAGTTATACGTTTTGCTTCAGGATGACTGCTGTCGTACTTCATCCTCATCGCTAGGGACTGTTGGAGGGTCAATTGTTTAGTAAAAGTAGTGATGTTCCTACTTCCTCTCTGGGATGATGAACAACTCCCAGCAGCAGCAACAGCACTAGGAGGAAGTGGTTCTTGATCTTTCCCTATTTTATTTTTATCGGAGAAAGTTTGGTCCTCCATTTATGTTATATTGATATATACGTGCAGCTAAAGCGCACACAAACACAGAAAATATTTTTTTATTTTTGCTGGAGAGTAGTGCACTTTGTGGGTTACACCACCCTTTAAGAAATGAGCCAGCTTTACTTATGGGACACAGGCGCACGCTTGGCGCTGCTCCTTTGTCATTGCACGTGCAGCCACAGTGCACACAATTCACAAACACAGAAAATATTTTTTTTTTGGTTTGGACTGGAGTGTACTTTCGGGGGTTACAGCACCCTTTAATGGTCAAGCCAGCCGGCCCTTTACTTATGACACAGGCGCACGCTTGGCACTACTTTGTTGATGCACGTGCGGCTACTGCGCAC
Organism: Taudactylus pleione; assembly: GCA_031769625.1. Taxonomy (NCBI): domain Eukaryota; kingdom Metazoa; phylum Chordata; class Amphibia; order Anura; family Myobatrachidae; genus Taudactylus; species Taudactylus pleione. Next base: position 6,201,025 of record JAUIMM010000182.1, read on the forward strand.
ACAATTCACAAACACAGAAAATATTTTTTTTTTGGGTTTGGACTGGAGTGTACTTTCGGGGGTTACAGCACCCTTTAACAGTCAAGCCAGCCGGCCCTTTACTTATGACACAGGCGCACGCTTGGCACTACTTTGTTGATGCACGTGCGGCTACTGCGCACACAATTCACAAACACAGAAAATATTTTTTTTTTGGTTTGGACTGGAGTGTACTTTCGGGGGTTACAGCACCCTTTAACGGTCAAGCCAGCCGGCCCTTTACTTATGACACAGGCGCACTCTTGGCACTACTTTGTTGATGCACGTGCGGCTACTGCGCACACAATTCACAAACACAGAAAATAATTTTTTTTTGGGTTTGGACTGGAGTGTACTTTCGGGGGTTACAGCACCCTTAACGGTCAAGCCAGCCGGCCCTTTACTTATGACACAGGCACACGCTAGGCACTACTTTGTTGATGCACGTGCGGCTACTGCGCACACAATTCACAAACACAGAAAATAATTTTTTTTTTGGTTTGGACTGGAGTGTACTTTCGGGGGTTACAGCACCCTTAACGGTCAAGCCAGCCGGCCCTTTACTTATGACACAGGCGCACGCTTGGCACTACTTTGTTGATGCACGTGCGGCTACTGCGCACACAATTCACAAACACAGAAAATAATTTTTTTTTTGGTTTGGACTGGAGTGTACTTTCAGGGGTTACAGCACCCTTAACGGTCAAGCCAGCCGGCCCTTTACTTATGACACAGGCGCACGCTTGGCACTACTTTGTTGATGCACGTGCGGCAACTGCGCACACAATTCACAAACACAGAAAATAATTTTTTTTTGGTTTGGACTGGAGTGTACTTTCGGGGGTTACAGCACCCTTTAACGGTCAAGCCAGCCGGCCCTTTACTTATGACACAGGCGCACTCTTGGCACTACTTTGTTGATGCACGTGCGGCTACTGCGCACACAATTCACAAACACAGAAAATAATTTTTTTTTGGGTTTGGACTGGAGTGTACTTTCAGGGGTTACAGCACCCTTAACAGTCAAGCCAGCCGGCCCTTTACTTATGACACAGGCGCACGCTAGGCACTACTTTGTTGATGCACGTGCAGCTACTGCGCACACAATTCACAAGCACAGAAAATAATTTTTTTTTTGGTTTGGACTGGAGTGTACTTTCGGGGGTTACAGCACCCTTAACGGTCAAGCCAGCCGGCCCTTTACTTATGACACAGGCGCACGCTTGGCACTACTTTGTTGATGCACGTGCGGCTACTGCGCACACAATTCACAAACACAGAAAATAATTTTTTTTTGGGTTTGGACTGGAGTGTACTTTCAGGGGTTACAGCACCCTTAACAGTCAAGCCAGCCGGCCCTTTACTTATGACACAGGCGCACTCTTGGCACTACTTTGTTGATGCACGTGCGGCTACTGCGCACACAATTCACAAACACAGAAAATAATTTTTTTTGGGGTTTGGACTGGAGTGTACTTTCGGGGGTTACAGCACCCTTAACGGTCAAGCCAGCCGGCCCTTTACTTATGACACAGGCACACGCTAGGCACTACTTTGTTGATGCACGTGCGGCTACTGTGCACACAATTCACAAACACAGAAAATAATTTTTTTTTTGGTTTGGACTGGAGTGTACTTTCGGGGGTTACAGCACCCTTAACGGTCAAGCCAGCCGGCCCTTTACTTATGACACAGGTGCACGCTTGGCACTACTTTGTTGATGCACGTGCGGCTACTGCGCACACAATTCACAAACACAGAAAATAATTTTTTGGGGGGTTTGGACTGGAGTGTACTTTCGGGGGTTACAGCACCCTTAACGGTCAAGCCAGCCGGCCCTTTACTTATGACACAGGCGCACGCTTGGCACTACTTTGTTGATGCACGTGCGGCTACTGCGCACACAATTCACAAACACAGAAAATATATTTTTTTTTGGTTTGGACTGGAGTGTACTTTGGGGGTCACAGCACCCTTTAACGGTCAAACCAGCCGGCCCTTTACTTATGACACAGGTGCACGCTTGGCACTACTTTGTTGATGCACGTGCTTCTACTGCGCACACAATTCACAAACACAGAAAATAATTTTTTTTGGTTTGGACTGGAGTGTACTTTCGGGGGTTACAGCACCCTTTAACGGTCAAGCCAGCTGGCCCTTTACTTATGACACAGGTGCACGCTTGGCACTACTTTGTTGATGCACGTGCGGCTACTGCGCACACAATTCACAAACACAGAAAATAATTTTTTTTTGGTTTGGACAGGAGTGTACTTTTGGGGGTTACAGCACCCTTTAACGGTCAAGCCAGCCGGCCCTTTACTTATGACACAGGCGCACTCTTGGCACTACTTTGTTGATGCACGTGCGGCTACTGCGCACACAATTCACAAACACAGAAAATAATTTTTTTTTGGGTTTGGACTGGAGTGTACTTTCGGGGGTTACAGCACCCTTAACGGTCAAGCCAGCCGGCCCTTTACTTATGACACAGGCACACGCTAGGCACTACTTTGTTGATGCACGTGCGGCTACTGTGCACACAATTCACAAACACAGAAAATATTTTTTTTTTTGGTTTGGACTGGAGTGTACTTTCGGGGGTTACAGCACCCTTAACGGTCAAGCCAGCCGGCCCTTTACTTATGACACAGGTGCACGCTTGGCACTACTTTGTTGATGCACGTGCGGCTACTGCGCACACAATTCACAAACACAGAAAATAATTTTTTGGGGGGTTTGGACTGGAGTGTACTTTCGGGGGTTACAGCACCCTTAACGGTCAAGCCAGCCGGCCCTTTACTTATGACACAGGCGCACGCTTGGCACTACTTTGTTGATGCACGTGCGGCTACTGCGCACACAATTCACAAACACAGAAAATATTTTTTTTTTTGGTTTGGACTGGAGTGTACTTTGGGGGTCACAGCACCCTTTAACGGTCAAGCCAGCCGGCCCTTTACTTATGACACAGGTGCACGCTTGGCACTACTTTGTTGATGCACGTGCGGCTACTGCGCACACAATTCACAAACACAGAAAATAATTTTTTTTGGTTTGGACTGGAGTGTACTTTCGGGGGTTACAGCACCCTTTAACGGTCAAGCCAGCTGGCCCTTTACTTATGACACAGGTGCACGCTTGGCACTACTTTGTTGATGCACGTGCGGCTACTGCGCACACAATTCACAAACACAGAAAATAATTTTTTTTTGGTTTGGACTGGAGTGTACTTTCGGGGGTTACAGCACCCTTTAACGGTCAAGCCAGCCGGCCCTTTACTTATGACACAGGCGCACGCTTGGCACTACTTTGTTGATGCAAGTGCGGCTACTGCGCACACAATTCACAAACACAGAAAATATATTATTTTTTTAGCACTTGGGGGGAGCACCCCTGATGGACAGAGCACCCCCTGGACAACACTACAGCACCCCTTTAGGACTGGGACACAGCACAGGACTTTGGAGTGGACACAGCCCCTATGGAGAACTGACTGCACAACACAGTCCAGCCAGCCCCTATGGACTTTGAAGTAGTGGACACAGCCCCTATTAACAACAGCAGCACAGCACAACACAGCCAGCCCCTATGGACTTTGAAGTAGTGTACAACAGCAGCACTACACTACACTACACTACACAGCCCTAACTCCCACCCTCCCTCTTCACTGTCCACAGCCGAGTGAGAAAATGGCGCCAACGCGGGTACCTTATATAGGATCCAAAACCCGCGAGACTCGGAAGGCGGGATGATGACGTTTTGCCTCGATTTCAGATCCGAGTCAGGCGGGAAAAGTCGAGCCTGACTCGGATTGGACTCGGATCGGGGGGGCTCGGGGGGGTTCGGATTTCAGAAATCCGAACCCGCTCACCCCTAATATATATATATATATATATTAGGGGTGTGCACCGGCCACTTTTCGTGTTTTGTGTTTTGGTTTTGGATCTGGATCTTTCTTTGTGTTTTGGATCTGGATTGGTTTTGCCAAAACCACCCTTCCGTGTTTTGGGTTCTGGGTTTTGTGTTTTGGATCTGTATTTTTTTTCAAAAAAGCATAAAAACAGCTAAAATCACAGAATTTGTGGGTTTTTCTGCTCCTATGCTATTATTAACCTCAATAACCTTAATTTCCACTAATTTCAAGTCTATTCTGAACAGCTCACACCTCACAATAGTGTTTTTATGTCCAAAATGTTGCATCGAGGTAGCTGGATGACTATGCTAAGAGATACGAGTTGGCGGCACAAACACGTGGTCCATCTAGGAGTGGCACTGCAGTGGCAGACAGGATGGCAGTTTGAAAAACTAGGCCCCAAACTATACATAATGCAAAGAAAAAAAGAGGTGCAAGATGGAATTGTCCTTGGGCCCTTCCACCCACCCTTATGTTGTATAAACAGGACATGCACACTTTAACAAACCAAACATTTCAGCGCCAGGGTCTGCCACACGACTGTGGCTGAAATTATTGGTTCGTTTGGGCCCCCACAAAACAAGCTGGCAATTAATCTGTCCCTGCACAAACTGGCTCTACGGAGGCAAGATGTCGTCCTCATCCTCCTCATCCACCGATTCCTCACCCTCTTCAGTGTTGTGTACATCCTCATCCTCACAGAGTATTAATTTGTCTCCGCTGGAATCCACAACCACAGGTCCCTCTGTACGTTCTGGAGGCTGGTCTCCCTGGAAGAGTTGATAATTCATTTTATGAACATCATCTCCACATTTTGTGGAAGCAACCTCCTACGCCTATCGCTGACAAGGTTCCCGGCTGCACTAAACACTCTTTCGGAGTACACACTGGAGGGGGGGCAACTCAGGTAAAATAGAGCCAGTTTGTACAGGGACCTCCAAATAGCTTCTTTTTCCTGCCAGTACAGGTATGGACTGTCTGACATGCCTACTTGGATGCTGTCACCGATGTAAACCTTTAACAGACAGACGCACGCTTGTCACTGCTGCTTTGAGGATGCAAGTGCGGCTACAGCCCACACAATTCACAAAGACAGAAAAAAATGAACAATATTTTTATTGTTTGTGTAGCACACTTTGAGGGTGTCACTACCCTTTAACAGACAGACGCACGCTTGTTGCTGCTGCTTTAAGGATGCAGGTGCGGCTACAGCCCACACATTTCACAAAGACAGAAAAAAATGAACAATATTTTTATTGTTTGTGTAGCACACTTTGAGGGTGTCACCACCCTTTAACAGACAGATGCACGCTTGTCGCTGCTGCTTTAAGGATGCAGGTGCGGCTACAGCCCACACATTTCACAAAGACAGAAAAAAAAAGAAGAATATTTTTATTGTTTGTGTAGCACACTTTGAGGGTGTCACCACCCTTTAACAGACAGACGCACGCTTGTCGCTGCTGCTTTAAGGATGCAGGTGCGGCTACAGCCCACACATTTCACAAAGACAGAAAAAAAAAGAACAATATGTTTATTGTTTGTGTAGCACACTTTGAGGGTGTCACCACCCTTTAACAGACAGACGCACGCTTGTCGCTGCTGCTTTAAGGATGCAGGTGCGGCTACAGCCCACACATTTCACAAAGACAGAAAAAAAAAGAACAATATTTTTATTGTTTGTGTAGCACACTTTGAGGGTGTCACCACCCTTTAACAGACAGATGCACGCTTGTCGCTGCTGCTTTGAGGATGCAGGTGGAATCTTGACGGGATTTGGAACCGGGGACACACTACCTCCATCAATTGTCTAAATCCCACTGCACTAATGGCGGATACCGGACGCATGTCTAACACCAACATAGCAGTTAAGGCCTCAGTTATACGTTTTGCTTCAGGATGACTGCTGTCGTACTTCATCCTCATCGCTAGGGACTGTTGGAGGGTCAATTGTTTAGTAAAAGTAGTGATGTTCCTACTTCCTCTCTGGGATGATGAACAACTCCCAGCAGCAGCAACAGCACTAGGAGGAAGTGGTTCTTGATCTTTCCCTATTTTATTTTTATCGGAGAAAGTTTGGTCCTCCATTTATGTTATATTGATATATACGTGCAGCTAAAGCGCACACAAACACAGAAAATATTTTTTTATTTTTGCTGGAGAGTAGTGCACTTTGTGGGTTACACCACCCTTTAAGAAATGAGCCAGCTTTACTTATGGGACACAGGCGCACGCTTGGCGCTGCTCCTTTGTCATTGCACGTGCAGCCACAGTGCACACAATTCACAAACACAGAAAATATTTTTTTTTTGGTTTGGACTGGAGTGTACTTTCGGGGGTTACAGCACCCTTTAATGGTCAAGCCAGCCGGCCCTTTACTTATGACACAGGCGCACGCTTGGCACTACTTTGTTGATGCACGTGCGGCTACTGCGCACACAATTCACAAACACAGAAAATATTTTTTTTTTGGGTTTGGACTGGAGTGTACTTTCGGGGGTTACAGCACCCTTTAACAGTCAAGCCAGCCGGCCCTTTACTTATGACACAGGCGCACGCTTGGCACTACTTTGTTGATGCACGTGCGGCTACTGCGCACACAATTCACAAACACAGAAAATATTTTTTTTTTGGTTTGGACTGGAGTGTACTTTCGGGGGTTACAGCACCCTTTAACGGTCAAGCCAGCCGGCCCTTTACTTATGACACAGGCTCACGCTTGGCACTACTTTGTTGATGCACGTGCGGCTACTGCGCACACAATTCACAAACACAGAAAATAATTTTTTTTTGGGTTTGGACTGGTGTGTACTTTCGGGGGTTACAGCACCCTTTAACGGTCAAGCCAGCCGGCCCTTTACTTATGACACAGGCGCACTCTTGGCACTACTTTGTTGATGCACGTGCGGCTACTGCGCACACAATTCACAAACACAGAAAATAATTTTTTTTGGGGTTTGGACTGGAGTGTACTTTCGGGGGTTACAGCACCCTTAACGGTCAAGCCAGCCGGCCCTTTACTTATGACACAGGCACACGCTAGGCACTACTTTGTTGATGCACGTGCGTCTACTGCGCACACAATTCACAAACACAGAAAATAATTTTTTTTTTGGTTTGGACTGGAGTGTACTTTCGGGGGTTACAGCACCCTTAACGGTCAAGCCAGCCGGCCCTTTACTTATGACACAGGCGCACGCTTGGCACTACTTTGTTGATGCACGTGCGGCTACTGCGCACACAATTCACAAACACAGAAAATAATTTTTTTTTTGGTTTGGACTGGAGTGTACTTTCAGGGGTTACAGCACCCTTAACGGTCAAGCCAGCCGGCCCTTTACTTATGACACAGGCGCACGCTTGGCACTACTTTGTTGATGCACGTGCGGCAACTGCGCACACAATTCACAAACACAGAAAATAATTTTTTTTTGGTTTGGACTGGAGTGTACTTTCGGGGGTTACAGCACCCTTTAACGGTCAAGCCAGCCGGCCCTTTACTTATGACACAGGCGCACTCTTGGCACTACTTTGTTGATGCACGTGCGGCTACTGCGCACACAATTCACAAACACAGAAAATAATTTTTTTTTGGGTTTGACTGGAGTGTACTTTCAGGGGTTACAGCACCCTTAACAGTCAAGCCAGCCGGCCCTTTACTTATGACACAGGCGCACGCTAGGCACTACTTTGTTGATGCACGTGCAGCTACTGCGCACACAATTCACAAGCACAGAAAATAATTTTTTTTTTGGTTTGGACTGGAGTGTACTTTCGGGGGTTACAGCACCCTTAACGGTCAAGCCAGCCGGCCCTTTACTTATGACACAGGCGCACGCTTGGCACTACTTTGTTGATGCACGTGCGGCTACTGCGCACACAATTCACAAACACAGAAAATAATTTTTTTTTGGGTTTGGACTGGAGTGTACTTTCAGGGGTTACAGCACCCTTAACAGTCAAGCCAGCCGGCCCTTTACTTATGACACAGGCGCACGCTAGGCACTACTTTGTTGATGCACGTGCAGCTACTGCGCACACAATTCACAAGCACAGAAAATAATTTTTTTTTTGGTTTGGACTGGAGTGTACTTTCGGGGGTTACAGCACCCTTAACGGTCAAGCCAGCCGGCCCTTTACTTATGACACAGGCGCACGCTTGGCACTACTTTGTTGATGCACGTGCTTCTACTGCGCACACAATTCACAAACACAGAAAATAATTTTTTTTTGGTTTGGACTGGAGTGTACTTTCGGGGGTTACAGCACCCTTTAACGGTCAAGCCAGCTGGCCCTTTACTTATGACACAGGCGCACTCTTGGCACTACTTTGTTGATGCACGTGCGGCTACTGCGCACACAATTCACAAACACAGAAAAAAAATTTTTTGGGGGTTTGGACTGGAGTGTACTTTCGGGGGATACAGCACCCTTAACGGTCAAGCCAGCCGGCCCTTTACTTATGACACAGGCGCACGCTTGGCACTACTTTGTTGATGCACGTGCGGCTACTGCGCACACAATTCACAAACACAGAAAATAATTTTTTTTTGGTTTGGACTGGAGTGTACTTTCGGGGGTTACAGCACCCTTTAACGGTCAAGCCAGCCGGCCCTTTACTTATGACACAGGCGCACTCTTGGCACTACTTTGTTGATGCACGTGCGGCTACTGCGCACACAATTCACAAACACAGAAAATAATTTTTTTTTGGGTTTGGACTGGAGTGTACTTTTGGGGGTTACAGCACCCTTAATGGTCAAGCCAGCCGGCCCTTTACTTATGACACAGGCGCACGCTAGGCACTACTTTGTTGATGCACGTGCGGCTACTGCGCACACAATTCACAAACACAGAAAATCATTTTTTTTTTGGTTTGGACTGGAGTGTACTTTCGGGGGTTACAGCACCCTTAACGGTCAAGCCAGCCAGCCCTTTACTTATGACACAGGCACACGCTTGGCACTACTTTGTTGATGCACGTGCTGCTACTGCACACACAATTCACAAACACAGAAAATAATTTTTTTTTTGGTTTGGACTGGAGTGTACTTTCGGGGGTTACAGCACCCTTAACGGTCAAGCCAGCCGGCCCTTTACTTATGACACAGGCGCACGCTTGGCACTACTTTGTTGATGCACGTGCGGCTACTGCGCACACAATTCACAAACACAGAAAATAATTTTTTTTTGGTTTGGACTGGAGTGTACTTTGGGGGTTACAGCACCCTTTAAAGGTCAAGCCAGCCGGCCCTTTACTTATGACACAGGCGCACGCTTGGCACTACTTTGTTGATGCATGTGCGGCTACTGTGCACACAATTCACAAACACAGAAAATAATTTTTTTTTGGTTTGGACTGGAGTGTACTTTCGGGGGTTACAGCACCCTTTAACGGTCAAGCCAGCTGGCCCTTTACTTATGACACAGGCGCACGCTTGGCACTACTTTGTTGATGCACGTGCGGCTACTGCGCACACAATTCACAAACACAGAAAATAATTTTTTTTTGGTTTGGACTGGAGTGTACTTTCAGGGGTTACAGCACCCTTTAACGGTCAAGCCAGCCGGCCCTTTACTTATGACACAGGCGCACGCTTGGCACTACTTTGTTGATGCACGTGCGGCTACTGCGCACACAATTCACAAACACAGAAAATAATTTTTTTTTTTGGTTTGGACTGGAGTGTACTTTGGGGGTTACAGCACCCTTTAACGGTCAAGCCAGCCGGCCCCTTACTTATGACACAGGCGCACTCTTGGCACTACTTTGTTGATGCACGTGCGGCTACTGCGCACACAATTCACAAACACAGAAAATAATTTTTTTTTTGGTTTGGACTGGAGTGTACTTTCGGGGGTTACAGCACCCTTAATGGTCAAGCCAGCAAGCCCTTTACTTATTACACTGGCGCACGCTTGGCACTACTTTATTGATGCACGTGCAGCTACTGCGCACACAATTCACAAACACAGAAAATAATTTTTTTTTTGGTTTGGACTGGAGTGTACTTTGGGGGTTACAGCACCCTTTAACGGTCAAGCCAGCCGGCCCTTTACTTATGACACAGGCGCACGCTTGGCACTACTTTGTTGATGCACGTGCGGCTACTGCGCACACAATTCACAAACACAGAAAATAATTTTTTTTTGGTTTGGACTGGAGTGTACTTTCGGGGGTTACAGCACTCTTTAACGGTCAAGCCAGCTGGCCCTATACTTATGACACAGGCACACGCTTGGCACTACTTTGTTGATGCACGTGCTGCTACTGCGCACACAATTCACAAACACAGAAAATAATTTTTTTTTGGTTTGGACTGGAGTGTACTTTCGGGGGTTACAGCACCCTTTAACGGTCAAGCCAGCCGGCCCTTTACTTATGACACAGGCGCACTCTTGGCACTACTTTGTTGATGCACGTGCGGCTAGTGCGCACACAATTCACAAACACAGAAAATATTTTTTTTTTTGGTTTGCACTGGAGTGTACTTTGGGGGTTACAGCACCCTTTAACGGTCAAGCCAGCTGGCCCTTTACTTATGACACAGGCGCACGCTTGGCACAACTTTGTTGATGTACGTGCGGCTACTGCGCACACAATTCACAAACACAGAAAATAATTTTTTTTTGGTTTGGACTGGAGTGTACTTTCGGGGGTTACAGCACCCTTTAACGGTCAAGCCAGCCGGCCCTTTACTTATGACACAGGCGCACGCTTGGCACTACTTTGTTGATGCACGTGCGGCTACTGCGCACACAATTCACAAACACAGAAAATAATTTTTTTTTGGTTTGGACTGGAGTGTACTTTCGGGGGTTACAGCACCCTTTAATGGTCAAGCCAGCCGGCCCTTTACTTATGACACAGGCGCACGCTTGGCACTACTTTGTTGATGCACGTGCGGCTACTGCGCACACAATTCACAAACACAGAAAATAATTTTTTTTTTGGTTTGGACTGGAGTGTACTTTGGGGGTTACAGCACCCTTTAACGGTCAAGCCAGCCGGCCCCTTACTTATGACACAGGCGCACTCCTGGCACTACTTTGTTGATGCACGTGCGGCTACTGCGCACACAATTCACAAACACAGAAAATAATTTTTTTTTTGGTTTGGACTGGAGTGTACTTTCGGGGGTTACAGCACCCTTAATGGTCAAGCCAGCAAGCCCTTTACTTATTACACTGGCGCACGCTTGGCACTACTTTATTGATGCACGTGCAGCTACTGCGCACACAATTCACAAACACAGAAAATAATTTTTTTTTTGGTTTGGACTGGAGTGTACTTTGGGGGTTACAGCACCCTTTAACGGTCAAGCCAGCCGGCCCTTTACTTATGACACAGGCGCACGCTTGGCACTACTTTGTTGATGCACGTGCGGCTACTGCGCACACAATTCACAAACACAGAAAATATTTTTTTTTTAGTTTTAACTGGAGTGTACTTTCGGGGGTTACAGCACCCTTTAACGGTCAAGCCAGCTGGCCCTTTACTTATGACACAGGCGCACGCTTGGCACTACTTTGTTGATGCACGTGCTGCTACTGCGCACACAATTCACAAACACAGAAAATAATTTTTTTTTGGTTTGGACTGGAGTGTACTTTCGGGGGTTACAGCACCCTTTAACGGTAAAGCCAGCCGGCCCTTTACTTATGACACAGGCGCACGCTTGGCACTACTTTGTTGATGCACGTGCGGCTACTGCGCACACAATTCACAAACACAGAAAATAATTTTTTTTTTGATTTGGACTGGAGTGTACTTTGGGGGTTACAGCACCCTTTAACGGTCAAGCCAGCCGGCCCTTTACTTATGACACAGGCGCACGCTTGGCACTACTTTGTTGATGCACGTGCGGCTACTGCGCACACAATTCACAAACACAGAAAATATTTTTTTTTTTGGTTTGGACTGGAGTGTACTTTGGGGGTTACAGCACCCTTTAACGGTCAAGCCAGCTGGCCCTTTACTTATGACACAGGCGCACGCTTGGCACAACTTTGTTGATGTACGTGCGGCTACTGCGCACACAATTCACAAACACAGAAAATAATTTTTTTTTTGTTTGGACTGGAGTGTACTTTCGGGGGTTACAGCACCCTTTAACGGTCAAGCCAGCCGGCCCTTTACTTATGACACAGGCGCACGCTTGGCACTACTTTGTTGATGCACGTGCGGCTACTGCGCACACAATTCACAAACACAGAAAATAATTTTTTTTTGGTTTGGACTGGAGTGTACTTTCGGGGGTTACAGCACCCTTTAATGGTCAAGCCAGCCGGCCCTTTACTTATGACACAGGCTCACGCTTGGCACTACTTTGTTGATGAAAGTGCGGCTACTGCACACACAATTCACAAACACAGAAAATATATTATTTTTTTAGCACTTGGGGGGAGCACCCCTGATGGACAGAGCACCCCCTGGACAACACTACAGCACCCCTTTAGGACTGGGACACTGCACAGGACTTTGGAGTGGACACAGCCCCTATGGAGAACTGACTGCACAACACTGTCCAGCCAGCCCCTATGGACTTTGAAGTAGTGGACACAGCCCCTATTAACAACAGCAGCACAGCACAACACAGCCAGCCCCTATGGACTTTGAAGTAGTGTACAACAGCAGCACTACACTACACTACACTACACAGCCCTAACTCCCACCCTCCCTCTTCACTGTCCACAGCCGAGTGAGAAAATGGCGCCAACGCGGGTACCTTATATAGGATCCAAAACCCGCGAGACTCGGAAGGCGGGATGATGACGTTTTGCCTCGATTTCAGATCCGAGTCAGGCGGGAAAAGTCGAGCCTGACTCGGATTGGACTCGGATCGGGGGGGCTCGGGGGGGTTCGGATTTCAGAAATCCGAACCCGCTCACCCCTAATATATATATATATATATTAGGGGTGTGCACCGGCCACTTTTCGTGTTTTGTGTTTTGGTTTTGGATCTGGATCTTTCTTTGTGTTTTGGATCTGGATTGGTTTTGCCAAAACCACCCTTCCGTGTTTTGGGTTCTGGGTTTTGTGTTTTGGATCTGTATTTTTTTTTAAAAAAGCATAAAAACAGCTAAAATCACAGAATTTGTGGGTTTTTCTGCTCCTATGCTATTATTAACCTCAATAACCTTAATTTCCACTAATTTCAAGTCTATTCTGAACAGCTCACACCTCACAATAGTGTTTTTATGTCCAAAATGTTGCATCGAGGTAGCTGGATGACTATGCTAAGAGATACGAGTTGGCGGCACAAACACGTGGTCCATCTAGGAGTGGCACTGCAGTGGCAGACAGGATGGCAGTTTGAAAAACTAGGCCCCAAACTATACATAATGCAAAGAAAAAAAGAGGTGCAAGATGGAATTGTCCTTGGGCCCTTCCACCCACCCTTATGTTGTATAAACAGGACATGCACACTTTAACAAACCAAACATTTCAGCGCCAGGGTCTGCCACACGACTGTGGCTGAAATTATTGGTTCGTTTGGGCCCCCACAAAACAAGCTGGCAATTAATCTGTCCCTGCACAAACTGGCTCTACGGAGGCAAGATGTCGTCCTCATCCTCCTCATCCACCGATTCCTCACCCTCTTCAGTGTTGTGTACATCCTCATCCTCACAGAGTATTAATTTGTCTCCGCTGGAATCCACAACCACAGGTCCCTCTGTACGTTCTGGAGGCTGGTCTCCCTGGAAGAGTTGATAATTCATTTTATGAACATCATCTCCACATTTTGTGGAAGCAACCTCCTACGCCTATCGCTGACAAGGTTCCTGGCTGCACTAAACACTCTTTCGGAGTACACACTGGAGGGGGGGCAACTCAGGTAAAATAGAGCCAGTTTGTACAGGGACCTCCAAATAGCTTCTTTTTCCTGCCAGTACAGGTATGGACTGTCTGACATGCCTACTTGGATGCTGTCACCGATGTAAACCTTTAACAGACAGACGCACGCTTGTCGCTGCTGCTTTGAGGATGCAAGTGCGGCTACAGCCCACACAATTCACAAAGACAGAAAAAAAAAGAACAATATTTTTATTGTTTGTGTAGCACACTTTGAGGGTGTCACCACCCTTTAACAGACAGATGCACGCTTGTCGCTGCTGCTTTGAGGATGCAGGTGGAATCTTGACGGGATTTGGAACCGGGGACACACTACCTCCATCAATTGTCTAAATCCCACTGCACTAATGGCGGATACCGGACGCACGTCTAACACCAACATAGCAGTCAAGGCCTCAGTTATACGTTTTGCTTCAGGATGACTGCTGTCATACTTCATCCTCATCGCTAGGGACTGTTGGAGGGTCAATTGTTTAGTAAAAGTAGTGATGTTCCTACTTCCTCTCTGGGATGATGAACAACTCCCAGCAGCAGCAACAGCACTAGGAGGAAGTGGTTCTTGATCTTTCCCTATTTTATTTTTATCGGAGAAAGTTTGGTCCTCCATTTATGTTATATTGATATATACGTGCGGCTAAAGCGCACACAAACACAGAAAATATTTTTTTATTTTTGCTGGAGAGTAGTGCACTTTGTGGGTTACACCACCCTTTAAGAAATGAGCCAGCTTTACTTATGGGACACAGACGCACGCTTGGCGCTGCTCCTTTGTCATTGCACGTGCAGCCACAGTGCACACAATTCACAAACACAGAAAATAATTTTTTTTTTGGTTTGGACTGGAGTGTACTTTGGGGGTTACAGCACCCTTTAATGGTCAAGCCAGCCGGCCCTTTACTTATGACACAGGCGCACGCTTGGCACTACTTTGTTGATGCACGTGCGGCTACTGCGCACACAATTCACAAACACAGAAAATAATTTTTTTTTGGTTTGGACTGGAGTGTACTTTCGGGGGTTACAGCACCCTTTAATGGTCAAGCCAGCTGGCCCTTTACTTATGACACAGGCGCACTCTTGGCACTACTTTGTTGATGCACGTGCGGCTACTGCGCACACAATTCACAAACACAGAAAATAATTTTTTTTGGGGTTTGGACTGGAGTGTACTTTCGGGGGTTACAGCACCCTTAACGGTCAAGCCAGCCGGCCCTTTACTTATGACACAGGCACACGCTAGGCACTACTTTGTTGATGCACGTGCGGCTACTGCGCACACAATTCACAAACACAGAAAATAATTTTTTTTTTGGTTTGGACTGGAGTGTACTTTCGGGGGTTACAGCACCCTTAACAGTCAAGCCAGCCGGCCCTTTACTTATGACACAGGCGCACGCTTAGCACTACTTTGTTGATGCACGTGCGGCAACTGCGCACACAATTCACAAACACAGAAAATAATTTTTTTTTGGTTTGGACTGGAGTGTACTTTCGGGGGTTACAGCACCCTTTAACGGTCAAGCCAGCCGGCCCTTTACTTATGACACAGGCGCACTCTTGGCACTACTTTGTTGATGCACGTGCGGCTACTGCGCACACAATTCACAAACACAGAAAATAATTTTTTTTTGGGTTTGGACTGGAGTGTACTTTCAGAGGTTACAGCACCCTTAACAGTCAAGCCAGCCAGCCCTTTACTTATGACACAGGCGCACGCTAGGCACTACTTTGTTGATGCACGTGCAGCTACTGCGCACACAATTCACAAACACAGAAAATAATTTTTTTTTTGGTTTGGACTGGAGTGTACTTTCGGGGGTTACAGCACCCTTAACGGTCAAGCCAGCCGGCCCTTTACTTATGACACAGGCGCACGCTTGGCACTACTTTGTTGATGCACGTGCGGCTACTGCGCACACAATTCACAAACACAGAAAATAATTTTTTGGGGGGTTTGGACTGGAGTGTACTTTCGGGGGTTACAGCACCCTTAACGGTCAAGCCAGCCGGCCCTTTACTTATGACACAGGCGCACGCTTGGCACTACTTTGTTGATGCACGTGCGGCTACTGCGCACACAATTCACAAACACAGAAAATAATTTTTTTTTGGTTTGGACTGGAGTGTAATTTCGGGGGTTACAGCACCCTTTAACGGTCAAGCCAGCTGGCCCTTTACTTATGACACAGGCGCACTCTTGGCACTACTTTGTTGATGCACGTGCGGCTACTGCGCACACAATTCACAAACACAGAAAATAATTTTTTTTTGGGTTTGGACTGGAGTGTACTTTCGGGGGATACAGCACCCTTAACGGTCAAGCCAGCCGGCCCTTTACTTATGACACAGGCGCACGCTTGGCACTACTTTGTTTATGCACATGCGGCTACTGCGCACACAATTCACAAACACAGAAAATAATTTTTTTTTGGTTTGGACTGGAGTGTACTTTCGGGGGTTACAGCACCCTTTAACGGTCAAGCCAGCCGGCCCTTTACTTATGACACAGGCGCACTCTTGGCACTACTTTGTTGATGCACGTGCGGCTACTGCGTACACAATTCACAAACACAGAAAATAATTTTTTTTTGGGTTTGGACTGGAGTGTACTTTTGGGGGTTACAGCACCCTTAACGGTCAAGCCAGCCGGCCCTTTACTTATGACACAGGCGCACGCTAGGCACTACTTTGTTGATGCACGTGCGGCTACTGCGCACACAATTCACAAACACAGAAAATCATTTTTTTTTTGGTTTGGACTGGAGTGTACTTTCGGGGGTTACAGCACCCTTAACGGTCAAGCCAGCCGGCCCTTTACTTATGACACAGGCACACGCTTGGCACTACTTTGTTGATGCACGTGCGGCTACTGCACACACAATTCACAAACACAGAAAATAATTTTTTTTTTGGTTTGGACTGGAGTGTACTTTCGGGGGTTACAGCACCCTTAACGGTCAAGCCAGCCGGCCCTTTACTTATGACACAGGCGCACGCTTGGCACTACTTTGTTGATGCACGTGCGGCTACTGCGCACACAATTCACAAACACAGAAAATAATTTTTTTTTGGTTTGGACTGGAGTGTACTTTGGGGGTTACAGCACCCTTTAACGGTCAAGCCAGCCGGCCCTATACTTATGACACAGGCGCACGCTTGGCACTACTTTGTTGATGCACGTGCGGCTACTGCGCACACAATTCACAAACACAGAAAATAATTTTTTTTTGGTTTGGACTGGAGTGTACTTTCGGGGGTTACAGCACCCTTTAATGGTCAAGCCAGCTGGCCCTTTACTTATGACACAGGCGCACGCTTGGCACTACTTTGTTGATGCATGTGCGGCTACTGCGCACACAATTCACAAACACAGAAAAAAATTTTTTTTGGGTTTGGTCTGGAGTGTACTTTCGGGGGTTACAGCACCCTTTAACGGTCAAGCCAGCCGGCCCTTTACTTATGACACAGGCGCACGCTTGGCACTACTTTGTTGATGCACGTGCGGCTACTGCGCACACAATTCACAAACACAGAAAATAATTTTTTTTTTGGTTTGGACTGGAGTGTACTTTCGGGGGTTACAGCACCCTTAATGGTCAAGCCAGCCAGCCCTTTACTTATGACACAGGCGCACTCTTAGCACTACTTTATTGATGCACGTGCAGCTACTGCGCACACAATTCACAAACACAGAAAATAATTTTTATTTTGTTTGGACTGGAGTGTACTTTCGGGGGTTACAGCACCCTTTAACGGTCATGCCAGCCGGCCCTTTACTTATGACACAGGCGCACGCTTGGCACTACTTTGTTGATGCACGTGCGGCTACTGCGCACACAATTCACAAACACAGAAAATAATTTTTTTTTTGGTTTGGACTGGAGTGTACTTTGGGGGTTACAGCACCCTTTAACGGTCAAGCCAGCCGGCCCTTTACTTATGACACAGGCGCACGCTTGGCAATACTTTGTTGATGCACGTGCGGCTACTGCGCACACAATTCACAAACACAGAAAATAATTTTTTTTTGGTTTGGACTGGAGTGTACTTTTGGGGGTTACAGCACCCTTTAACGGTCAAGCCAGCCTGCCCTTTACTTATGACACAGGCGCACGCTTGGCACTACTTTGTTGATGCACGTGCGGCTACTGCGCACACAATTCACAAACACAGAAAATAATTTTTTTTTGGTTTGGACTGGAGTGTACTTTGGGGGTTACAGCACCCTTTAACGGTCAAGCCAGCCGGCCCTTTACTTATGACACAGGCGCACGCTTGGCACTACTTTGTTGATGCACGTGCAGCTACTGCGCACACAATTCACAAACACCGAAAATAATTTTTTTTTTGGTTTGGACTGGAGTGTACTTTTGGGGGTTACAGCACCCTTAACGGTCAAGCCAGCCAGCCCTTTACTTATGACACAGGCGCACGCTTGGCACTACTTTGTTGATGCACGTGCGGCTACTGCGCACACAATTCACAAACACAGAAAATAATTTTTTTTTTGGTTTGGACTGGAGTGTACTTTCGGGGGTTACAGCACCCTTTAATGGTCAAGCCAGCCGGCCCTTTACTTATGACACAGGCGCACGCTTGGCACTACTTTGTTGATGCAAGTGCGGCTACTGCGCACACAATTCACAAACACAGAAAATATATTATTTTTTTAGCACTTGGGGGGAGCACCCCTGATGGACAGAGCACCCCCTGGACAACACTACAGCACCCCTTTAGGACTGGGACACTGCACAGGACTTTGGAGTGGACACAGCACCTATGGAGAACTGACTGCACAACACTGTCCAGCCAGCCCCTATGGACTTTGAAGTAGTGGACACAGCCCCTATTAACAACAGCAGCACAGCACAACACAGCCAGCCCCTATGGACTTTGAAGTAGTGTACAACAGCAGCACTACACTACACTACACTACACAGCCCTAACTCCCACCCTCCCTCTTCACTGTCCACAGCCGAGTGAGAAAATGGCGCCAACGCGGGTACCTTATATAGGATCCAAAACCCGCGAGACTCGGAAGGCGGGATGATGACGTTTTGCCTCGATTTCAGATCCGAGTCAGGCGGGAAAAGTCGAGCCTGACTCGGATTGGACTCGGATCGGGGGGGCTCGGGGGGGTTCGGATTTCAGAAATCCGAACCCGCTCACCCCCTAATATATATATATATATATTAGGGGTGTGCACCGGCCACTTTTCGTGTTTTGTGTTTTGGTTTTGTATCTGGATCTTTCTTTGTGTTTTGGATCTGGATTGGTTTTGCCAAAACCACCCTTCCGTGTTTTGGGTTCTGGGTTTTGTGTTTTGGATCTGTATTTTTTTTTAAAAAAGCATAAAAACAGCTAAAATCACAGAATTTGTGGGTTTTTCTGCTCCTATGCTATTATTAACCTCAATAACCTTAATTTCCACTAATTTCAAGTCTATTCTGAACAGCTCACACCTCACAATAGTGTTTTTATGTCCAAAATGTTGCATCGAGGTAGCTGGATGACTATGCTAAGAGATACGAGTTGGCGGCACAAACACGTGGTCCATCTAGGAGTGGCACTGCAGTGGCAGACAGGATGGCAGTTTGAAAAACTAGGCCCCAAACTATACATAATGCAAAGAAAAAAAGAGGTGCAAGATGGAATTGTCCTTGGGCCCTTCCACCCACCCTTATGTTGTATAAACAGGACATGCACACTTTAACAAACCAAACATTTCAGCGCCAGGGTCTGCCACACGACTGTGGCTGAAATTATTGGTTCGTTTGGGCCCCCACAAAACAAGCTGGCAATTAATCTGTCCCTGCACAAACTGGCTCTACGGAGGCAAGATGTCGTCCTCATCCTCCTCATCCACCGATTCCTCACCCTCTTCAGTGTTGTGTACATCCTCATCCTCACAGAGTATTAATTTGTCTCCGCTGGAATCCACAACCACAGGTCCCTCTGTACGTTCTGGAGGCTGGTCTCCCTGGAAGAGTTGATAATTCATTTTATGAACATCATCTCCACATTTTGTGGAAGCAACCTCCTACGCCTATCGCTGACAAGGTTCCCGGCTGCACTAAACACTCTTTCGGAGTACACACTGGAGGGGGGGCAACTCAGGTAAAATAGAGCCAGTTTGTACAGGGACCTCCAAATAGCTTCTTTTTCCTGCCAGTACAGGTATGAACTGTCTGACATGCCTACTTGGATGCTGTCACCGATGTAAACCTTTAACAGACAGACGCACGCTTGTCGCTGCTGCTTTGAGGATGCAAGTGCGGCTACAGCCCACACAATTCACAAAGACAGAAAAAAAAAGAACAATATTTTTATTGTTTGTGTAGCACACTTTGAGGGTGTCACTACCCTTTAACAGACAGACGCACGCTTGTTGCTGCTGCTTTAAGGATGCAGGTGCGGCTACAGCCCACACATTTCACAAAGACAGAAAAAAATGAACAATATTTTTATTGTTTGTGTAGCACACTTTGAGGGTGTCACCACCCTTTAACAGACAGATGCACGCTTGTCGCTGCTGCTTTAAGGATGCAGGTGCGGCTACAGCCCACACATTTCACAAAGACAGAAAAAAAAAGAACAATATTTTTATTGTTTGTGTAGCACACTTTGAGGGTGTCACCACCCTTTAACAGACAGACGCACGCTTGTCGCTGCTGCTTTAAGGATGCAGGTGCGGCTACAGCCCACACATTTCACAAAGACAGAAAAAAAAAGAACAATATGTTTATTGTTTGTGTAGCACACTTTGAGGGTGTCACCACCCTTTAACAGACAGACGCACGCTTGTCGCTGCTGCTTTAAGGATGCAGGTGCGGCTACAGCCCACACATTTCACAAAGACAGAAAAAAAAGAACAATATTTTTATTGTTTGTGTAGCACACTTTGAGGGTGTCACCACCCTTTAACAGACAGACGCACGCTTGTCGCTGCTGCTTTGAGGATGCAAGTGCAGCTACAGCCCACACAATTCGCAAAGACAGAAAAAAAAAGAACAATATTTTTATTGTTTGTGTAGCACATTTTGAGGGTGTCACCACCCTTTAACAGACAGATGCACGCTTGTCGCTGCTGCTTTGAGGATGCAGGTGGAATCTTGACGGGATTTGGAACCGGGGACACACTACCTCCATCAATTGTCTAAATCCCACTGCACTAATGGCGGATACCGGACGCATGTCTAACACCAACATAGCAGTCAAGGCCTCAGTTATACGTTTTGCTTCAGGATGACTGCTGTCATACTTCATCCTCATCGCTAGGGACTGTTGGAGGGTCAATTGTTTAGTAAAAGTAGTGATGTTCCTACTTCCTCTCTGGGATGATGAACAACTCCCAGCAGCAGCAACAGCACTAGGAGGAAGTGGTTCTTGATCTTTCCCTATTTTATTTTTATCGGAGAAAGTTTGGTCCTCCATTTATGTTATATTGATATATACGTGCGGCTAAAGCGCACACAAACACAGAAAATATTTTTTTATTTTTGCTGGAGAGTAGTGCACTTTGTGGGTTACACCACCCTTTAAGAAATGAGCCAGCTTTACTTATGGGACACAGACGCACGCTTGGCGCTGCTCCTTTGTCATTGCACGTGCAGCCACAGTGCACACAATTCACAAACACAGAAAATAATTTTTTTTTTGGTTTGGACTGGAGTGTACTTTGGGGGTTACAGCACCCTTTAATGGTCAAGCCAGCCGGCCCTTTACTTATGACACAGGCGCACGCTTGGCACTACTTTGTTGATGCATGTGCGGCTACTGCGCACACAATTCACAAACACAGAAAATATATATTTTTTTGGTTTGGACTGGAGTGTACTTTGGGGGTTACAGCACCCTTTAACGGTCAAGCCAGCCTGCCCTTTACTTATGACACAGGCGCACGCTTGGCACTACTTTGTTGATGCACGTGCGGCTACTGCGCACACAATTCACAAACACAGAAAATAATTTTTTTTTTGGTTTGGACTGGAGTGTACTTTGGGGGTTACAGCACCCTTTAACGGTCAAGTCTGCTGGCCCTTTACTTATGACACAGGCGCACGCTTGGCACTACTTTGTTGATGCATGTGAGGCTACTGCGCACACAATTCACAAACACAGAAAATAATTTTTTTTTTGGCTTGGACTGGAGTGTACTTTGGGGGTTACAGCACCCTTTAACGGTCAAGTCTGCCAGCCCTTTACTTATGTCACAGGCGCACGCTTGGCACTACTTTGTTGATGCATGTGAGGCTACTGCGCACACAATTCACAAACACAGAAAATATTTTTTTTTTGGTTTGGACTGGAGTGTACTTTGGGGGTTACAGCACCCTTTAATGGTCAAGCCAGCTGGCCCTTTACTTATGACACAGGCGCACGCTTGGCACTACTTTGTTGATGCACGTGCGGCTACTGCGCACACAATTCACAAACACAGAAAATAATTTTTTTTTTGGTTTGGACTGGAGTGTACTTTGGCGGTTACAGCACCCTTTAACGGTCAAGCCAGCCGGCCCTTTACTTATGACACTGGCGCACGCTTGGCACTTCTTTGTTGATGCATGTGCGGATACTGCGCACACAATTCACAAACACACAAAAAATATTATTTTTTTAGCACTTGGGGGGAGCACCCCTGATGGACAGAGCACCCCCTGGACAACACTACAGCACCCCTTTAGGACTGGGACACTGCACAGGACTTTGGAGTGGACACAGCCCCTATGGAGAACTGACTGCACTACACAGTCCAGCCAGCCCCTATGGACTTTGAAGTAGTGGACACAGCCCCTATTAACAACAGCAGCACAGCACAACACAGCCAGCCCCTATGGACTTTGAAGTAGTGGACAACAGCAGCACAGTGCAGCACAGCACAACACTACTCTGCACTACACTACACTACACAGCCCAGCCAGCCCTAACTCCCACCCTCCCTCTTCACTGTCCACAGCTGAGTGAGAAAATGGCGCCGACGCAGGTACCTTATATAGGATACAAAACCCGCGAGACTCGGAAGGTGGGATGATGACGTTTTGCCTCGATTTCAGATCCGAGTCAGGCGGGAAAAGTCGAGCCTGACTCGGATCGGCCTCGGATCAGGGGGGCTCATGGGGGGGTGCGGATTTCAAAAATCCATACCCGCTCACCCCTAATATATATATATATATATATATATATATATATATACTTTATATGTGTGTTTATATACATATATATATATATATAATGGTGTGGTAGAATGAGAGACATACTACTGACATGAGTGTGCACACTAGATCACATCAAAACCCCATCACACAGCCACAGCTGTATTGCACAAATAGTGTAAACAATATTATCTCTCACAGAAATGCAGCACATCATTGTCTCACTGACAGAAACTCACATTTCTGACAGAATATTTTTTTTAAAATGACAAAATTACTACATAAATCAAAAGACCTGACACCAATCCTCCCCATAGATTGACTGATACTATACAATGATGATCTATTGAAAGAACCTGAGCAGCGACTTCAAAATCCAGCACAGCAAACAGTGAGTAGACATGTCAGCCTTGATCCTGAATAAGCACATCCTGCCAGTACAATTCAATGTTCAACTGTTTAAATAGCCTATTCTAAATGTTCAACTGTATTATTCACTTAAACTGTTATTCTGTTAAATGTTAACTCATTAAAAATAATTCAAATTAAACAACCTATTCTAAACTATTTTTATTTTATGTTTCACCCCACTGTACATCATCTCCACATAGAACTATTTTGTCACAACAGGGCCATTTTATATGATAGATATTCCTCTTGGGTGTGCAGTTGCACTTTGATGCATGCACGCCCATTCATATATAATAGTGCAACTGCACATCAAATTCTGCATATATCAGAGTGCAACTACACACCCAAGAGTGGTCAGCCCAATTGGTATTATTTATAATAATGGGGGTCTTCTTCTAAAAGCACAATGAGCCCTGGACTTTTCAGAGCCAGTCCTGGTTGTGTAAATACAGGGGACAAAAGATGTAGGGGTCCCCTGTGTTTGGCTCAACCAGCACTGGGCTCAGTAAACCAGTCCTTGTTTTGGAAATACAGGGGAGAAAATGAGTTGCAGATCCCTGTATTTTCCATAACCAGGACAGGACTCTTTCTAACGGGGTTGTAATGGCACAGCTATGGGAACTCTTTCACTGGGTCCCCAATCCAAAGAGTTACACCTGACCACTAGTCTGCCCAGGACGGGGATCTCTGGGGAGGCGGGGACCCCCTAATAAAAGGTCCCCATCTCCTGGGTACCCCAGGCCTGAGCCGATAGCCCTGGGCTATTTCTGGTACCCCTGGCACACTCGCTTATACTCATCTACAATAGGTTAATAAAGGTTATCTAGCGACTCTCACCATTGAAGTCAATGGTGGGATCCATTAATTGGCTGAGAGAGGTGGAGGCTCACCTCTCACAGCCGATGAATCCCGGAGATCCGGCACCATCCTATTTATCTGGGTGGCTGGTTTCATCTAATGCACACAGGCACACCTTGAAAAAGACAGTTGTGTTGAAATGCATTGGTTGCTTAGAAGGCCTGCACTCAGCGGTAGGAACTTTGGAAATGAGTATGTATGACAAATGGGGAGGTGAAATATTTTATTTTATCCCCTATGCTTGTACATGTTCCTTCCTAAAAATGCTATCTATGGTATGTGGCCACTTCTACCTGTATATTTTTAATATATTCTGTGAATAAATTGTTAAAAATGCTTTTACACTATCAGATGTTTCTCTAATAATTTCATATTTATGTCATGACTGATGGATTTAAAACAGGGAAGTTGAGCAATTGGAGGTTGATTCGGCACCATTGGAGTAATATATATATTTGCTGCACTGAGTTTTTATTGACTACCGTTTGAACTATACACATCAGCAACATATGAGGACTTGAAGTACTTATTTCTAATTAATTCACTGGTGGAGCAATGCTTTATTATATTTAATTTCATGCTGCTGATGAATGATCAAACCAGGTATTTCTAAGAGATAATGCGTGGCTGAGCTGTCATTTGGGAAGTACCATCCTTAGAGGATGGTACTTAAGTTTGTGGGTCGGTACTTGACATTTTTTGTTTTAAGAAGACTGTGGATGCCTACATGGGAGAGATGACATGTCCAGGGATGGTAGGTGAATATGTGTGAGTGTAATAAAGTTATACTTTCATGGTGTGTGTTTGTCTTTTTTATTTTAATATTTATTTTACAGGTGAACTATAGGTGCCAGCGGCCCTTAGTGCCCTGCATGCTGGTACTTGTGGTTCTCCAAGTTTCAGCATGCAGAGGTGGCTTGTTGGGACCTCTATTTCTGCAGCAAAAGATAATATTAGTACATCTATCTTTTACACCACACTATACACAATCAACCCGACACCCACCGGCCAGGGTTACCATGGATAGACTTGGGCTATCAGCCCAGGCCTGGTGTGCCATTTTCTGGGGAGTCCCCACCTCCCCAGGCTGGGCTAAATAGCAGTCAATTGTAATGCTTTGGCCAGACAACCCAGTGAAAGGGTTTCCCTAGCTGTGGCATTATACCTCCGCTAGATAGAGTACGGTGCTGGTTATGGAAAATACAGGGGACCCCCTATTAATTTTGTCCCCTGTATTTCCAAAACCAGGACTGGCTCACCAAGAACAGTGCTGGATGTGCTAAATACATTGGACCTCTACATCTTTTTAGTAAATGTGGGATTTTAACAGGGATTTCTTCATTCAATTTGAGGTGAGCTAAATCGAACATAAAATCGAATGCAAAATCGAATTTTGATACATATACCCCCTGCTGTTTTCCTGCAAATAAAAATGGGGTTCATTTTTATTAACTTTACTTTTACAGTAAGTTGTGTTTACAGATGTGTCCACATAGACCTAGTGTCTGTATGCCATATGGCACACGACGACTGGAATGATTAAGATGCTTCGATAAGAGTAACATACAGTAGTGTACTTTTATTTAAATGTTTTGTCTTATATGCATCCTAGATGCAACAAATAGCCACTCACAGTGTAATTGAGACACTAGGCTGCAAACTGCACAGGAAAGGTTTTAAACATGTACAAAGTTATGGAACTTTGTGTGAGAAAAAGCAGTGGCTGCTCACATTGGGGCCATTTTTACATAGATTCAGAGTCAGTTGCACATGGATGTACAAATGTCACACATTAAATTTATCAGTGTAATTTAGCAATGATGGATTTTCCCCCAGTTGTTTTATTTATTCAAATAATATGTACATTTGATCAAGAAAGATGCTTGCTGTGGTCACTTGTGCCTGACATGCCAAGAGGGGCTATTTGGCACAACTATAGCCACAGTGTATAAGAATACCTCTGGATATGTGTGTTTACTATATATACCCTTCTGGTATTCATCTGGAGAACTGCTTTCTTTACAATTTTGGGAGCACACATTGCCTTACAGGCAAACCTTTAGGCATTAAAATAGAATAAAAAGTCAGTTAAACAGAAGATTACTACAACATAGGATGACTTGCAAATGCCTCAATAGCACAAATGCATCTGTGGTTACTTGCTGGACTGGTAGTTGCATCTGTGTCTGCAAAATCCTGGCATTCACTTCTGCTTCATGGTTATGACATTAGCAATTACAAGCAGCTTTTGTATGCTGTACAACGTATGGTGCTGTTTTCCTGAGCTTCTTCTAACACACACGCTTGAGAGAAAGAGAAAGATCCCTTCCTTAGACCTGAATCAAACTGGATTACCTGGCATTCTGTTTTTGCTTAGAATTTTAAACCCAACAGGTCACCCCTTCTTAGCACCTTGCTCCAGGACAAACCAGACTATGAAAAAGCAGCCACCTTATAACAATGCTGATCTTGTGACTGTCTTTTTTCAAACTACAGTATACCATCAGCCTTTAAAAAGGTACAATTACAAAGTGAACATACAACAACTAGTCTCATACAGTTAATGCTTGCCTATCTCCCCTTTTGGGACATACAGTGCTCAGATACAAATGTTCCCTTCTTTATCTGAAGAATGCTGTCTGCACCACATGGGTTAAATATCAGTTATTGCAATGCTAGTTGCTAGACAATACAACCCCTTCTTTACAAATCAAAATTACACCAAAATATTGAACATTTACAGGACGAAACATTCAAATGCAGGCAAAATGTCATCCACATCTTGGAATTGTGTTCTACTGTGTATATGTGGGGCAGAAAATGTAACAGTTTTTCCTATTGTTCAGCAAATAAATGTTTCCAGTTTATCCATCTCACTAAATAAACTTGTAGTAATTTAACCAATTACTTATGTTGAGTTTTGCTGACTGCATTTAAGAGAAATGGAATAGCTACAGGAATGTGACAAAAGAAAATTACATGCAGAACCTATACTTGTATTATCCTTTATTGATATGGCACCACAAGACAGACCCGATGATGTAGAGGCATTCAAACTGCCTTCTGTTACAGCCAAATATTTAAAAATTTGATTAATCAGTCCAGAGCACCTGCTGCCATTTTTCTACACCCAAGTTCTTATGTTTTCATGCATAGTTGAGTTGCTTGGTCTTGTGTCCACATTGAAGTCCACATTGTCCACATTGGCTTTTGGCCACAATTCTTCCATGAAGACCACTTTTGGCCAGACTTCTCCAAACAGAAGATGTTTGTACCTGGGTCCCACTAGATTCTGCCAGTTCTGAGCGGAAGGGCTGGGGACGGTACAATAATGAGTGTCTGCAGGAAACAGCAATTGGAGTTGGGGATTTGGTTAGGATTAATGGTGTCCTCAATGTTGAGAAATACAGGCATGTAATTATCCATCATGCAATACCATCAGGGAGGCATCTGATTGGCTACAAATTTATCATGCAGCAGGACAACAACACAAACAATACAGCCAATGTCATTAAGAACTACAGTATCTTCAGCTTAAATTAGAACATGGAGTCCTGGAAGTGATGATATGGCCCCTACAGAGTGCTGATCTTAATATCATCGAGTGTGTCTGGGATTACATGAAGAGAAAGAAGGATTTGAGCAAACCTACATCCACAAAAGATCTGTGGTCAGTTGTGCAAGATGTTTGGAACAACCTCCCTGCTGATTTCCTTCAAAAACTGTGTGCAAGTGTACCTAGAAGAATTTAAAAATGAATGATGTTTTGAAGGCAAAGGGTGGTCAGACCAAGTATTGATTTGATTTAGATTTCTATTCTGTTCATTCACTTTGCATTTTGTTATTTGATAAAAATAAATTATTAATACTTATATTTTTGAAAGCACTCTGACTTTGCAGCATTTTTTTCACACCTGCCTAAAACATTTGCACAGTATGGTAAGCTGGAGAGGGTTTGGTGAGGGCTTTGTAAGTGTTGGAGAGAAGCATGATGATCTAGTGGTAGATCAGTATGTCATCAGAGATGATATTGGAGTCCAAAAGTTCTGATGAGCTTTCCTAAAGAGAATGTATAGAGGGAGAAAAGGAGATGTCCAAGAACAGAACCTTGGGGGATACCTACAATTAGTGGAAGTAGTGGAGAAATGGAGTCATGAGAGCAGATGGAGAAAGAACAGTCAGAGAGATAGGAGGACAGCCATGAGAGGACAGTATCATGCAGACAAAGGGAGTGAAGGATTTGCAGGAAGAGAGGGATGTCCACATTTTCAAAAGCAGCAGATGGGTCAAGGAGAATGAGCAGAGCATAGTGACCATTAGATTTGGCAGCAAGGAGTCATTGCTGACTTTCATGAGGGCAGTTCCAGTGGAGTGGATTGGAATGGAGACTATAAGACTGAAATGGGTCAAGCAGGGAGTGGGAAGAAAAAAAGGTGGTGAGGAGGTTGTAGACAATATTCTCAGTTTGGAAGCAAATGGGAGGTGAGAGATGGTGTGGTATTTTGAGAGAGTGTTAAGATTAAGGATGAGTTTTTTAAAGACAAGGGCATGCTTGAATGCAGAGGGGATGCTGCTTGATGAGAGGGTGAGATTGAAGAGATGGCCAAAATGGGAACAGGCAACATGAGGAAGTGGGAGGTTATAGAGTTCAGATGTGGTGGAAGGATAGGAGGACCGGATGAGGTCCTTCTCTTTTATAGGTTTTTGTGTTTCCTGGTTGTTAACAATGTCACAAGTGCACTATAAAGAGTAGAGATGTATGTCATGTGTGCAATGAATAAGAAAATTAGATATTTGACCAGCATTAATTTGAATTTAATGGTAGTGTCAGACATGCTTACTGAAACTCAACTTACAAGGTGCATTGCCATAAAAAGCTAAATATATTTAAAAAAAAGCTACAACCCTGCAGCTAATAAAAGAAGGGAGATGCTACAACCCTGTAGCTAGTAATAGAAGGGAGATGTATTCACCCTAAACAACTATTTATGAATGAAATAAGAATGTCAGAACTAAAGTGGTTTGCATGACATAAGTAATTAAAATAAAATAATTAAATGGAATGTACAGTATTTAAACTGTATAAATATATAAATCAATAATGTCTAAATTGATTTTAAAGTGTCATACTATGAATTGAGCTAGGGGATGTATTAATTACTTTTACATAATCATATCTGACCTTTTATTAATTTTATATATATATTTAGCGTCTCACTTGGATTTTAATACACTATTTAAACTGACTTTATGATTTAAAATCTACTACATTTCCTGCTTTGGGCCAGCTGAGTCTCTTGCAGTTTTTCTCTTTAGGTTAAGTGTGATACCTTCAAGAGAATTTCAAACCACTTGTTCGTTTTCAGTTATATAATTTCCCAAATACACTCAGATATCACAGTATATAAATCCATTAGTGGGACATTTTTTTGTAAATATATTTTAAATTAAACATGTCATGTTTACATAGTAGAAATCTTTTTTATTTTAATTGAGACATTCATTGGCTGTTATATTGTTGAAGTTTTGTACATAATTTGCAAATGATGTGGTCCAATTCGATAATGTGGTTCCAAATCACAAAAGAGTTATTTGCACAAAGAAATAAAATGAGTACCACCCTTTACAATGCGCATGTGCGATTGGCACCAATACAAGGCTTCAATTCTGAATGCACTGACTTCCAAGGGTCATTGCAGTACAATTTAAAGGTTAACATTCAAATAGTCCTTAGGGAATAAAATCATTGGGATAAGGTAGGGATCTGTGTATACTTGACATTGGATAGGTCAGGACCTTCTCCTTTGTGTGTGCAGCTGGATCTTCATATTGCCAAAGGGTCCTGGCCATGACTATTCCATGCTGGATTTCCTTTGTTTTACAGTTTCAGGGGCTGTACATTACATTGCTTAACTACAAATAAAAAGGATCTAGAACATTACATCAATAATATAACATTTATATTTACAGCAGAGATGCAGTATTTATCTATAAAACAATACATACTGTATCAAATACTGATTAAAACAACACTAAACATCAATATACAATTATACAATTTCAATAAAAAATTAGGAAATTACACTTATAATGATAATATTATATGTAATAATGTACAGATAGTGTTGTATTTTATTGATTCATGTTTTAATATTTGACTTTGACAATATGTACAGTACTTATTATATCTTAGAATTGAATAGCTTGTGGGTTCTACAGATGTGTCAAAATACATCTATCCCCCATCCGCTACAAGCCACGTTACACATAACACATGAGAACATTGTGACTTGGTAGCGCCGAGTGTCTTTTCGTGTGTTTTTTTACCTTCAATGCGTCTTATTCGCATAGTGATGCGTATAGAATGCACAAACAGCTATTGCTGCTTGTGCATTTTTTTCACTGTTTGTTTGTTTGTCAGACACTAGCTAGCACCTGCAATGCAGTGCAAATGGTGTATGTGTGTTAAAAGAGAAATTAAAGTGAGTGGCACTTACTTATGGCCAATTTAATAGATGTGCTATAATCTGTTTAACTGTCATGTATTTGTGCTACTGCTCTGTCTCTTAATTTAGTCAGCCAGCTTGCTGCAGCCTTTAACCAATATTGGCAAAAACATTATTGTGAGCTGTGGTCAAAATTAACTGAAAATTACTGGAAAAATTAAATTGAATGATGTTAGTAATACTGTAGGGATAAAACAGGTGCCAATTACATGATTTTAACTGGTTTTATCAATTTTAAAAGAAATTCAAAACCAAAACTGAACCAAAACATTTGAGGGTGGTTTTGTGCAAATCAAAACATGGCAACTTAGAACAAAAACTAAAGCACAGGGGTCTACTCACATCTCTAATTTGCAAATAGAATACTTTAATCAATTGATAAAATTACCTTGTACTGTATTTGTGTGAATCAGTATACCACAAGTGTTTGGCAACAATGCCTTCCACTACAGTAGCAAACTAATGGCTTTACAATCATTTAAAATACATAAAACACCATTTCTTTCAAAAACAAACTCACACTATAATCAATTGTTAATCAGTGGGTTTATTTATGAATATAGTTACTATAGATTATTGTTGAATACCATTGCATGAAATTAATGGTTAGATTAAAGCAAACAGCTTAATTGACTAGTGAAATCTATTAAAGATCAAATTCTGGTTGTGAGCAATTATAGTCTTTGTATGGAATATACTGAGTAGTGAATTCAAACAACAAAAATTATCTTAGAGAAAAGGTGTACTATACCTAAATGTATTAGGTCTTATTGTAAGTAATTGCAAGTCCACATAATGACAAGTTGTCTCTTCCCAAATAGGTAGTGATTTGGTAGCATAAGGTTAAAAACTAGAAAAGGAAGTCATCCAAAGCCTAGATCAATAGAAAGAGAGAAAGTCATTCAATAGCCATGGGCCAAAACCCAGCAGGGTGGTAATGAATACAAAATATTGTTTCACAGAAACTAGACTTATTCAACACAAATAATGTAAACAGTATATTTAAAAAAATATATATCATAAATTGGAAAATGTACTAACACGAAAACTAAATTTTGTCTTTTACTTTCATTAATCTACTGTGCTGGCCTATGCAATTGAAAATTGTATTCAGCAATCCAAGTAACTCAGTTCTGCAACCAGCTAGTAGATGGTGTAGTTAACTATTGCTTCACAAATAGAAGGTAAGCAAACAGTACAAACACTTGTGAAATTATATTACAAAGCATCTACAGCAATTATTGTGGTTATAAATGACTGGAGGTGGGGAGGTCACAGAAAGAAAATAACATTATACTGGTATAAAACCTTCCTGTAGGAGACAGATATGTCCTTGCTACATTTGTGATCCTAGCAATGTGACCAAGGTTGCAGCTTGGGATCACCATTGCAACCATTGTGACTGATAGTCACGATAGTTGCTCCTCTAGTCAGGTTGTTGTAGCTGAGGCTTACCACAGCCTTGCCAGGTTCTGGCAGCAGCAAGGCCAGGAATTCTGTGTCCACAGATGCAGACCCTTGCCTGTTTCCTCGTTGAAAATGGAGGCATGCCATGCCCCCACTCTGCCTCCCAAATGCAGCTGCATGGGAGGGTCTGAGAATGAGATCACAGGACCCATTCTGTGCATGCGCAGAACAGGTCCTCCACATGCACAGACCCTAAACAATCAGAGATGTATGCTAACTATTGGGTGAGCGTACATCTCTGAATCAGGCCCTAGGTTAGCTCTACTGACTGCGGTTTACCATTTCACTGATATGTGATTCCAGTTATATAAATATACATTTTTATCTGTAGTTACCATAATTAATTGAATTTGATTCTTAAAATATTTAATTTTTAAATGTTCATAGAAACCTATTATATTTTACAAAATTGATGTACACAGTCAAACATTTCAAAATAGTTTTACTTGAAGGAAAAATCACCCCAAGGTAATCAACATGTAAATCTAAGACATAAATGAAATAGAAAGGTGTAGTCACTTTCAAAATGTGAATACTAATTTCTGTTTAGCTTGCAGACATCTTCAGATACATTCTCTATACAACATGTCACAGTGTAGAAACCAATTTTTATGCATATGAAAATCATCCTCATTTACTGTCTTTGAAGCTATCCAACAGGGGATAATCTCGCACACACTATAAAGTTCCCTGTTTATTAGCCTTGGGAGCAAATGCTTTCCTATCATAAAGACAGCAATTAAAAGGAAAAAAGCATCACTTTTATGTTTGATGTTGAAATAAACTATTCTACACAATTATTAATGGAAAGTGTAAGCTTTCCGTTGACTGAACTCTCACAGATGTTCTGTAATAATAGCCTTACAAGATAAAACAGAAAGCTTTTTAGTCACTTTGGAAATAAACCTGTTAATATATTAAGATATATGTATGTTGTACTGAAATTTTAATTATTCAGTATTTGTCTTATTCTGTAGTCATACAGTAATCTACACAAAGAATGTATTATTTTTATAATATTTATGAGTATAATAAATAGGTTAAAATCTCATTATGTATTGCTAACATATGTACATCGTCAATGTATTTTACATTCAACTATTATATAGTCTTGAGATTTATCATGGAAGAGTAGCACATTTACTTGCAGTATTGTGTATTATTGTTAAATGTTGAAAAATAGGCACAAATCAAACGAGTGTTGTTCTTCTATATATGAGTATAAATGTACTGTATGTTTAACCTTTGGTTTTTTATGGAGTGTACTGTGTTATTTACAGACTTTCATCAAATGTATTTTGAAAATGCTAATTGTTTACATTATATCACCAAATTATTACCTTTAATGAAAACTTTTGGATAATTCCCTATATTTAGCTATAGTAACACATATTTATAAATAATTATTGTTTTCAGTACAATGTAAGGATGTAACAGAGAGGTATAGGAAATAAAGGAAGTTTAAGATTGATACGGACAACAAGAAATAAGGGGAGGGAGATGTATCAAAGCTTGCAGAAAGATAAAGTGGAGAGAGATAAAGTACCAATCATACTAATTTTTTTTCAAGATTGCTTTTCCTCAATATTATTTATTTATTTATTGTGGCACTAACACCTTCATGACAATGCTCTCAATGGGCCTGATTCTGAGTCACATGCATGTGGGTTTGCAGACTCATCTCATAGATATTAGCATACTGTGCATGTTCAGAAGAAAGAAATTGGTGACTGCATATGCATTGTATCAGGCATACACACAGGAATGCATGTGGAAAGACTAATTTGACCAGTCTTTCTTGACATTTATGGGTGGTAACTAGGCAGCATGAAGCAGACACATGGAACTGTTCCATATAGTGGGACTGTCATTGGCACGCAAACCAACTTCTGTAGCATGCAAATGCCTATTACAGATGTCTCTTTTGCAGCCAGCATGCAGTAAGTGCATGTCCAGATTCCAATAATGATGGCTGTGGCTGCTGTTAATGATAAATAATGTGAAGTCCGCTCAAGCTTACGTGGAGTTCCAAAGTACAAAAGATTTATTAGCACAAATAAATAAATAGAGTAATAACCCCTTACGCTATGCATGCGTGGCTGTCACAGCACAAGGCTTCAATCCTGAATGCACTGACTTCCAACAGTCACTGCAGTACAATTTATAAAGTCACATTCAAATAGTCCTTAGGGAATAAGGGCCTGATTCAGAGCTGAATGCTCTGACCAGAGCACTCGCTCTGAATCAGGGCCCTCCTACCTTTTTTTGGTGCATCCTCATAGATGCTCGCATAGCTGTGGGTTACTACCCACAGCTATAGCGAGCGTCCATGATGATGGTCGCAATGGTCTTGACCATCACGACCATCAGGCTTGCGACAGAGACCCTGTGGTAGGGTGTCACTGCCACAAGCCCTGGAGTGATTTTGGCTCTATCAGAGCCAAAATCACTCCCACTGACATCACTAGTGATGTCAGTGGGGCCGGCTTGAGATGGTAGGCGTTCCCATGGGAATGCCTCCGTCTGGCAGGCACGCCCCCGGCACGCCCACCAAAGGGGGCGTGCTGTCAATCAACATCGACAGCATGCCCCCTTTGGTGTGAGTCCCAGAGCGATGGTGAGCCCGTCGCTCACCGGGTCTCGCACATGCGCACGACGGAGCTCCCTCCATCGTGCGCATGCGCAGTGGGGAACATTGACCCGCTTGTGAGCATCCTGCTGCTTACTAGCGGGTCTGAATGACCCCCTAAGATCATTGGATACAGGCAGGGATCGGTATATACTCGAAGTCTGATAGGTCAGTTCTTTCTTCTTTGTATGTGAGCAGACGGATCTTCATTAGCCAGAGGGTCATGCCAAAACTATACCATTCTGGAATTCCTTTGTCTCACAGCATCAAGGGGGAGGGGGAAATGTTTGAGTTTCAGGAGAAGCACATTACATTGCTAAACTGCAATTAAAAGGGATCTAAAATATTATACCAATAATATTACATTTACAGAGATGCAGTATTTACCTATAATACACTACAAATTAAATGGTTATTAAAATAAGACTAAACACAATATACAGTTATGTAACATTATACATATACTTAAAGTATATTTAATATAAGAACTTTATTTTAATGATATTCCATAACAGCATGGTGAGATGGATTCTGCAGGGTCACCAAAGTTATCCTATTGGACTACAGAACAGAACAAGCCCAAGGATTGGTGCAATATTATGAATCACAATATTATACAATCAGATCTAATACAATTAGATCTCATACAATCAGATCTCGCACAATCAGATCTCATACAATCAGATTGACAAATCATTAATATGTAACCTATATAAGTAAACAATTTCATCCAAGATATCTAACTTTAACAGTCTCCCCTTTGATAGTTCACAAAACACTATGATCCCTTCTTCTAATGACATTTAGCCAGACATAATTTATATATATATATATATATATATATATATATATATATATATCACACAAATCATACATCGATCATGCAATTGAGAACAGGAGGAAAGGGTAAGCCAACCCTTATACACACTCAGCGGATCCACTAGGGACCATTGGTAAGATGTGGGAACTCATCTAACCTAGAAAGGATGCTTGGGGAATTAGGACTAAATTTTCTATGATGTCTGGTGTAACATTCACTATACATATAATTACATATGGCTAAATCTATTCACATTTCTCTACTTACTAGAACCAACTAAATATTTCAAAATATTTGTCTCTTTAAGGCTCATAGAATAGATTCTCAAATGATGGTGTAACAGGTTCATTCTCTGCTTGGTCTGGAATCTTCTCAGTACTACTGACTTTTTTTGCGGTGGGTGGCGTGTATCCAAGTGTCTTTTTTGGCTACCTTCAAGGCTGTAGTGCTGGTCATTATAACCTGGTACGGTCCTTCCCACCTGTCTACTAAACAACATGAACATAAGAAGTTTTGGATCATAACATATTCTCCAGGCTCAATCTCATGGCATTTTGCTTCTGGCCTCTTAGGAGACAATAATTTGAAGTTCTTTATGTTGCTTCCTAAAGTGCTTACTCATTTTTATGAGGTATTGAGCAGTGACTTCATTGTTCCAATTATAATTTTCTTGAGGACTTATCATCACATGGGGTTGTTTACCAGAAAGTATCTCAAAAGGTGACAGTTTAAGAGGTGGTTTTGGAGTGGTCCTGATGCTGTGCAAGAATAGTGGCAATGCTTCTGGCCACACTAACCCCATTGACTCTCTCCCCACCCATCCACTAGCCTTGGGCCTATGGGGAGTGTGCAACCTGCTACCAATACCCCTGCATTTACACATGTTCTGGAAAACTTCACCAGTAAAATTAGTACCTCAATCACTTCCAATCACTTTGGGAATACCAAATCTACACACAAATTCCTGAACAATTTTCTTAGCAGTAAAAACAGCAGTATTAGAGGCAGCTTGACAGGCTCCTATCCAGAGAGAAAATATCAATACAAACTAATACTTGTCAATTTAAACTAATACATACTGTACTTTAAATACCTGCAGGCTGGTAATTGGATGAAGTCGATATGTATTACCTGAAAAGGTCCATCTGTAGGAGAAATATGGGATGGCTCTGTATTGTCTTCCCAGTGTTCTTTTTCTAGCAAGCAAGACAGAACATTGCTCTCTTAACAGCCTGTGAAGAGAATCCTGGTGTGCATGAATATGCATCCACAAGTTCACACATACCTTCCTTACTCAGGTGAGTCAGACCATGTGCAGACTCTGCTAGGCTTGGAAGATATATCTTGGGGCTACTGGCCTACCTTATTCATCCTTCCAGAGTCTCAAGGACTCTTGACCACATTCCTTTGCCTTCCAGATGGCCTTTTCCTGCTGGGAACACAAATCTTGCAATTCAATTAGTTTCTATACACTTAGAACTTCAAACATCATTATCTTAGTAACACTTGTTTTTACAGGTAGGCCTGCTGCCCACTTTGCGGCTTCATCTGCCTTACTGTTGCCCAGTGATACTGGGTATCTTTTATATGTGTGTGCTTTATACTTAATGACTGCCACCTCTACTGGTAATTGAACGGCTGTCAATCGCCTTTGTATAACTTGTGCCTGTGCCACTGGTTTTCCTGCTGCTGTCATAAGCATAAAACATGATTCTTATTGGTCATAGGACCCCAACTTTATATACAGTATATGAAATCAAACTGATATAAATGTTCCATGCAATCATGCATATCTTTGTAACTGCTAAATCCTCATCACTCTCCACCATTTGTATCTTATGAGAAACATATGGTAAATAAATTACAGGATTAAGCATATTACATCTTTTTATGGTTACTATTTGATGATACCATAAGGGACAACTTCCATCTTGTGCTAGTTTGTATCAAATTTAGAATGAGCAGATACTGCATAGTGTGCATATAACATTAGATTATGCCCTTATACTGTGTTTTTCATAAATCCTGTCCGATGTCAAGTGCCTCGCCCCCTGGTTCAGACATGTCCCACAATATTTCTCTTTTGACTGACATGGCTGTAGCTTATCCTTAATATGTCCTACTTGCAAAAGAAGAAACAACTGTTTTAGTATTAGGCAAAAAAGACAATAATGATCATAACAATAACTCATCCATATGACTAAGGATGGCTACATGTAGAAGTTATTAAGGATCTGGTCGCCCCTCTATCTAAAATAAAAGTTTGATTAGTACCAGAAACATTATTTTTTTTTCATTAAGCTCATCATTGAGGTTTTCTGTCAATCTAACTGGCTGTACCATACAGGTATGACCTAAACTTCAAGAGTTATTAACATACCCATGTGTACTGTAGCATTTGTGGCTATCATTTGTGCTTATCGCTTTATGTAGGGTCAGGTAACTGGGTATTCTCTCAATAATTCAGGCTAATTTCCCTGTTCCTGATTATGTGTAGGGTAATATCTCCCATATTCCTTAGAATAACCTAAGTTTCTGTTTCCCTTCCTCACTGACCCAATTTACATTTCCTCTCTCTTGATTATATTTTTTATCATGGTCAATAGCTGATTTCCAAAGGGCATCTACCTTGATTCCTCTCCAATTTTTTTTATTTGTGGGTTCATGGGCATTGTCCAAATCCTTAATACATTTTTGACAATTTGTTAGATCTTTCCTTGAGACCATCCATTATCACCATAACAGCTACTTCCCTGTGATGCACATCACCCTTTATATCTGATATCCCTATGGACTGGGTCATTGCTAACAAAGCTCGGGCAAAATAGTCTGCTGCAGTCTCACTATCTTTTTGTTTGATAGTGAAAATTTTGCTCCAGTTCACTACCACTGGAAAGTATATGGCCAACTGTGAGATTATTTCTTTGATATTTTCTTTATTATCTTCATCTGTTAAGAATCTATCTTCCTCCAATAGACAAACCTTTATAAAATTTTGTGTGTCAATATTGGGAGGAAGACAGGCCCTAAATACCACTTGCCAATCTTTATTAGTTGGCTCGAATCTTCAGCTGTCCAGGATGTTCAGAAGATGACTCAAGTTGTGGTGGGTGCACCGTGCAGCGAGAGACAAGCATTAGCGAACAGTCGGCCAGGGCTGGGCCTTCATCCACTGGATCATGTGAGCATATTGTTATCTTTTTATTCAGCGTTTTACTTTTCTTTGCTGTGTATAGTGATTCTTTCACATACACCATAGGCACTTCAGTTTAAGGGGTGTTTGCACTAATGCTTAAGGGTAAGCATGAAAGCCAAAAGAAATCTAATTCTATATTAGCACCTAGGGTATTGGTTGCAGTGGGGGATGGGGTCCAATGTGTAAACGCAGCTCTACTTAGGTGATTTGGGGTTAAAGTTATGGCAGCCCTGACTGTTTGGAATTTGTTATACTCTCATGTACTCTGGTTTTAGGAATCAGCTTAGGTAAAGCAAGTTGGTGGGCATGTTTGCCAGTATGGCGGATGCTAAATGTAGGAACGGCAACAAGATTGGCATAGTGGTTAGCATTCCTGCCTCACAGTACCGCAGGTTAAGATTTGAATCCCAACAAAGTCCTATCTATGTGGAGTTTGTACGTTCTCTCTGTGTTTGTTTCGGAAGAAGGCATTGTTAGCATTTTGGGGTCAGTAACCATCTGTCATCCCTAATTTGGTTAGTCAGCTTGTTCGTATTCGCAGTTTAATTTCATGATCCAACAATGTGGAGTATTTGGGGTTTTTTGGGTTGAAGGTTACTCGGCATTCCTGCTTATATACGGGTTTTCTCATTGGCCTGGAGGCAGTACTGTCCAGCTGGACCAAGTACCTCAAGTGACTGGTGCAGTGAAGGCTATGCATTGATTAATGCCCAGTGCAACAGGAAGTCGAACGTAGGAGAATTCAAATTCTGCATGCTGGCCATCAGACAGAATAAAGCCACATTGGTGGTACAGGAGCGGGTCAAGGGGATATCAGAACGAATAGCGAGGGGGTTTTATATAGCGTTAGGTGGTTGTGAATTTGGGTTTTCATTTGCTTTTAACGCACAATATATTTGTTGTATTCCCAACGGACCCATCAACCCATACACAATTACCCAGGATTCATTAGGATTAGTTTGGTAGCAGAGGTTAGATTGGGGCACATGTGTGGCCCTTTATTGTCTTGCACTTCGCCACTGGGGTTTGTACCTAGGAGCGCGATGGGCAAGTTTTGATTTATTCTGCAGCTTTTCTACCCAGAATGGTGATCCATCAAGGACACATTAGATTCGGCAGTTTGCCACAAAGTTTATCAATCCGTCGAGCAAGGCACTGGAAGGGATGCAAAGTCTTTGGAACGAGCTCACCTAAATAAAAATATATATAATAAAAAAGGGGGATATTGTACAGTGTTTGTTTAATGGCGCTTTCTCTCCATATCTTTTCTGTGTTCAGGAATTTTGAGTCGCTGGAAATTATTCCGTGGATAAGTTCTTTCCAGTGGGTTGTTCTCTTTACTTTTCTTTGTCAAATGTGGCAGCTCAATTTAGCAATGGTGCGGGCAAGCACGTGCACATCAGGGCAGACTAATTCTTAGGTTGCTTTATTGGTAGTGGGGGCACTCGGTAGTTTTTTAGCTTGCAAGAATTACTTTTTCTTTACATGCAGCTTGTATCGCTTCTAGGCGTACTGGTTTCTCACAACAAAACTGTGGTCTCTGGTTACAAGTTCGTTCTATCTGGGGATAGATATCAACAATTTGCTAGGTCGTTGCTGATTGCTTTTGGATTAAAGTTGGTGAATTGGGGAATTAATGTGGAAGCATCTTTAAAGCAATTGCGATAATTTTTAGGGCAAGAATGTTGATTGTAGAGTAATACCCATGGGCAGGAAATTGGCGTCATTTGCACCGCTCCATAGTCAGGGGTTAAAATCTCACCATTTTCGCTTGTCTCAGGACTTGAGGGAGGTTCTGCACGTTTGGTGGGTTATGTTGCTGGAGTTCACCGGAGTTAGAATTGATTACTTGCTCAGGTGGAGAATTACAGGTTTTACTTGTTTAAGGATGCATCTAGCTCTGTAGTTTCCAGAGAGTTATCAGTGGGGACGGTGTGTGAAAATTTGGCAGGAATCATGGATGCGGTAAGATATAACTGGCAGTATGCTGTTTTTCAGAGTTTTTTACAATCACGGTTGTAGCCAAAATCTGGGCTACAAGACTCGGCAGCAGTAGGATTAGGTTATGCAGAGATATTTTAGTAGTTCATGCTATCAATATTTATGGGGCTGAGTTCCATCTGGCTTTGTGTTTTTTGTTTAGGCATTTTATCACCTCTTTGTGTGTTTGTGCATGAGCATAAATGTTTAGGGCACGTCACTTTCCGGGAGTGGAATACGGGAGAGCAGGTGCTTGTCTTGTTGTCCATGGATTGGGTTTCAGGGGCTGGCCTCCCCCCCCATTTTTGCTGATATATACGGCATACTCTGGTCCTGTTAATATCGGCTGGTTGTAGTGCCGAAAGTTAGGTAGTTTGTGTTGACGTCCTTGTATGTTTGTTGGGAAACCCAAGGACCTTAAGCCTACTGCCGCTAGGAAGTTTGAATGGCTTTTCAGATTTGCCCTCAAAGAGGTTTGCTGTTTTTCACCTTCAGATGGGTCACCCAACTATTGTTTTCCTTCCCATGGCTAGGCTGTTTTTCTGTCAATTGTATTTAGCCTATCCAGTGGTGACAAACTCTTTTTTGCAGGTTTATAGGAATACTAAATGTTCGGTGTGGGTCGTAGGACATTTCATGTATCTTTTGGACAATTGAGCATGCTTTAGCATTTCAGGCCCTGCATTTATTAGGTACTAATAAGATTCAGTGGTTTGGTTTTAAGGGCAAGCTATGAGGTAGCCTTTATTAGACATTTATGGACAGTAAAAGCCAGATTTGGGACACTGATTTGTGATACATTTGGGGGTAAGGATTGGGGTACTGGCAATTGCATTGCAGTTCTACTTGCTATTAGGAAGGACCTGCAAATAGTATACTAGAGATGGCCAGCAGTAGGGTATGCTGGCAGTAATATCTAGTCCGGTCACTAACGGACAGATGGTTATATGGGCACCTTCAATTGCCTTACAAGGAGAGGAGCTTTTTATAGACCCAATGGGATACACCTCACGGGCGCAAGTCTAAAGTCTTGTATTAGTAACATTGCTATCTTCCTTGGGGGGCAATTATTTCCTGATAGGTGGCGGGGTGAGCTTTGGCGGTAAGCAGTGCTCCTGGGTGGTCTATTATAGCGTAAGAGTGCCTGGGTAGCATTTGCCTTTTGATAGCGGTGAGTGGTCATTTACCTTAGGGGGAGGACTGGGCCATCAACTTAGGGAGGGGCCAATGCTATGCCAATTAAGGGTGAATGGTTCTACCACAGGCCAGTTTGCGCCAGGCAGGGATCCACCTTTTTATTTATTTAGTCACATATAATTGTTGGGCTATGGCCTTGGAGCACTGTTTTTTACTGCCACCATCTTTCCAATTACAAATTGATCAATACATTTCGGCTGTGTCCTCTTTTAATTCCACATAGATGTCCATGTGGTTATTTCTAGTTAGTAGTTAAGTGAGTGAATTAGCATAATGTAAGATTCAAACAATGGGTGACTTATCAAAACTGCATGGCTTTCCATGCAATTCCAATATGCATCTGTCTGGGGACAAAATGCATCCGTCAGGGGACAAAATGAGTAAGGGCCACCTACTCATGAACTTCCGTGTATTGCTGTAAGTAAAACATTCATTATTTTTGTTTACACCACTATGAATGAGCATGAATAAACACTGTATCTTGTAAGAAACATCCTTCAACATTCTTCAGAGTGTCATGCTTTGAGGTTCCTATAGAACTCTGCACTGAATTGAATCTGTCCCCTTAGATGTTGCTTCTGCCAGTTAAAAAAATGTAACAACGTTTGCAAATATGTTTAATAGTATATATTTTTATATGAGAAAAACTATAAATTGGCCTGCCAGGAACATTTAACGCACAAACAGTAAGAAACAAAGTAAGTTATTTAAGCAAATATTTACAGTAACTAATAGCAAACAGTAAAGACAATCAAATCAAAAGTGTTAAGTTTTCTGTTCTATTTTCTAGTTAGTAGCACTTCTGCAGAATGTATTATACTGTACATATATTTCCTAATGGTATTATAATTTCTCATAGATCTTATATTAAATTAAGTTGGTAAATATTTCATACAGTGGTAAACAGAAAGGCTAACAAACATTGGAATATCCATGGAATAACTGTAGAAGAACATGGCTGCAGCCAGTGCCTAACATACATTATTTATTCCAATTTAAGTCTAACTGCAAGAAGGTCTTTTATACTGCTTAAAATATGGACAAAATATGCTGAGCATTAATTATGGTATTCCTGTGTGAATGGGAGGGAGTTTTTTACAGTCACCTCTAACCTGTTTTGTTATAGCTCACAAGTCCAGGACCTAATCACATCCTAGTTGCTTTGCCAGGCTATTGTATTATGAAAGAATTCTCACATGCAAAATATAATAATAACATTTGGGCTCCAGAAGTAGGTAAAAGAATTACAACATACAAATGTGTTCAATTGCGGTCTATTAAATGTTGAGAATTTCATGCAAACTTCATAAAATATAAAAAAAAAGCAAAGTCATTTAGCAGATATCTGTACCATTTTTTAAAATAAACTCATTACTGTAGATTATTAAAAATTAAAAATAGTTTCATAGTACCTATAAGAATTCCATATAGAATTTTGACTTGTGTTAAACTGTAATGCTATAGATGTTTCACTATTTATAAATGTTTAACTTTTTTTTCATTTCGATTCTTAATTTTTGTGTGAGATGTGTTTTGTTTATAAGTAAAATGTAGAGACTTTCCTGTTACTATAATTATGCCATATAAGCAAACAGGCTGACATTATCAAGTCAGTTTACTGGAGATGGAGGTCTTGGTGGGCAAGGTAAAGTTATGGTGTGGCAAATCACAACTTTGTGCAATGATGCTTTGTCGCAATTATTTGGCAAAATGTCATGGGATGGGGCTCCTATGACATGATTTATAATGAAACACGTCATCAGATGCCTCTCCCTGCCCACTTTATCCAGACAGTACCATGATGTGGGGAACTTGTC
This sequence comes from Taudactylus pleione, assembly GCA_031769625.1. Classification (NCBI taxonomy): domain Eukaryota; kingdom Metazoa; phylum Chordata; class Amphibia; order Anura; family Myobatrachidae; genus Taudactylus; species Taudactylus pleione. Next base: position 6,244,845 of record JAUIMM010000182.1, read on the forward strand.
CACTTTCCTGTAGGTTGGAGGAAAGTGTATCCTCCAACAAATTAAAGAGTATCTGGAAATTTCAGGAGAGTGGGTAAGTATGCACAGGTCCCAAACTAGGATTTCCTTCGCCTAGGGCAAGACAGTAATTTGGCGTCCCCATCTCTCCATCATTAAAAAAAAAACAATGAAGAGCACCAAAAGGATGTGACACAGTAATGCCCCGTACAACACATTATGCCACAGTAATGCCCCTTGCAACAAATTATGCCACAGTAATGCCTTTACAACACATTATGCAACAGTAATGCCCCTTAAGGGTACACATTATGTCACAGTAATGACCCTTGCTACACATTATGTCACAGTAAGGCCCCTTACACATTATGCCACAGTAATGCCCCCCAGTGACAGCAGCCACCCCTGAACTGACAGATAAAACACTATTAAAATTGGACTTTCATATTAAAATGGGATCTCCCAGTAAGCAAGCTTCCTCCTTTTACCTGACAGGGCTGCAGGGTGGGTGAGCTCGGTTGAAACAGGCCCAGACAGAGATGCCACATGCCAGGAATTTGTAAGCACCACTGTCATTCCAATGTGGCATCGGTCACGAACCGATTGGAGCTCGCAGACCAGCAGCCACTACTGGTTGGATGCCGGTCCACAAGCTCTGATTGACTTTGGACCAGCATCACATTAGACCGATGTCTGCGCTGTGTCTCTAAAGGCCGTTCTGCAGGAGGCTGCCTGCAGGTTCTGGCGTGTGGACCAAACCGACAAGTGCAACTTCCTGGGGCCGCCGCACCTTCGCAGTCTCACCTCATAACCCCATCAAGACCCATACCTAGGGCATGTGCCCCTTGCCCTTTCCTATTTGCAGCCCTGGTATGGTAAGGTTGTGCCATGCCAATGCTATGGTATTAGGTGTTTATGTGCAGACTGTCCACTGCACAGTGCAAAACCAGAGTTAAACCTCTAAAACCCTATACATACACATTGTACCTTGATTTGCAAAAATATTCCTAGATTGCTGTGAATTGCAGAGCAGAAATTCTGTTACGCCAATGGAGTGGATTAGAGTAAGTGTAATCCTTACAAAGTAAAGAGTAGGTATGCTGCTGCACCTAGTTTTGTTTACCAGCACAAACATTATTTTTTGTGCTGAGATATTTTTGAAATAAGATAAAGGGACACAAAATAAATATTTTTCAGAATAATCATTTTTATAAAGTGGGTTGCCCAGTCATTTCATCTCCACAAAATGACTTGAATTAACTTTTAACAGTTGAAAACTCTCAGACTTTGAGTCTGGTCCTATATATTTAATGAGTAATCCTGCACTATTCTGCACCAATGTTGAATATCAGTGGAGAACATTTCTCCATGCAATATAAACATGAAGCAAATCACAATTATAACATAAAGCTGCCTTTTAATTAATGTTTATGACACATTATAAATGCAGAAGCAATAGTTTTTTCTTGTTTTCAGTATTGGCTAATTCATGATTAGTGCCCGGTATGGCCACCGCATATTCATCAAGCTTTGAGAACTGAAAGTAGCATGCTAAGGATCATGGGACAACTGCTTTTTGGAGTAGCTGCCCTGGCACTGGAGCAATGCTGAATTGGGTATCCACCACTGCAACTCTCGGAAAGTTGGAAACTTAATTAAACCTGAGGACAATTGGGCTTGTGAAAGCATAGGCCACAAAACGTATTACTCAGTATTACTCTAAGCCTTAAATTAAGTTAAACCAGCAGTAATTTAGCTGGATTAGAGAAATGTTAATTTTACACTAGGTTAAAAAGGCATCTCCAGAGAGTAGATGGGAGGCATGCACATTGAAAGGACTTTAGCGGATCATCCAGATATCTATGGTATACTATTAAAGCATTATGAATCATAGGCAATTTGTAAATGATATCATTAGTGTTTGTTTTAAATATTATAGAAGGAGTGTTCTGGTCTGGTACAAAATTTTGTTATATTTATAGTTGTTTTTGTTTCTTCAAAGTACACAATATTTATATTGTTATTGATGGAATTTATTATTTATAGATTGATAAGGAAACCTATGTTGACATATACTCAAACATTGCTCCTTACTTTTGTTATCTGAGTCTATATTTCAAACTTCTGTATAAATTGATTTGTTTTGGACATTATTTTGCTCTCATCTAGCCTTAAAAAACAGAATTTAAAACTACAAACACAGCAACTGTAAACATTTAGCCTTGATCAATTGTGTTTGGACATTGATGATGTTAATGATGATTAGCATAATGAGAAAGTAAATTTGGTGTTTTGTGATGACTGATTGAAATTATAGAGGCTGATTATCATAAACATCCAGTATGCTTAAAAAACAGTTTGGCAATATGAAGATTCTAGAGACATGTGATAATATATTTAGCAGAAACAAGATAAAAATTAAAGCTAAGTACCTGGCACTTTGTTCTGACAATATGTGCAGTTTAGTTTTTTATAACTATGTATGCATGTGAATCACACAATGGTTATAGAAATAAAATTATACTTAATTGCTTCCTTAGGTAGTCTTCTTATCACTTATTAGCAATTGGATCATGTATATTTCGTTAATATGAAAAATAAAAGGAAAACATCCTCATAGCATAAACACGTTATATATATATATATATATATATATATATATATATATAGTATAGTATAGTATAGTATTTACTGATTCTTTTAAAACATAGAGACAAATTAGATAAAATTACAATGGTACAGATCGGGACGTTGCCAGATATAACGATTGTAGAGCAAGGAAAACCAGAAATTTCTTGGGTAGGAGGCTCCGGGACCTCAAACTCCACCTGCTCCCTTCACATAGAACTGCAAACGCTGTCCTTACTGTGCAGAGGAATCCTAGAACTCTCCTGGCCAGAAATACCAGGAAAGTCTTACCGACACATTTCCTTTCAAATCATTTTAGTCCATAATTGCTCCCAAAAAGCTATCATCAGATTTATGGTCATAGAGAGCATAAGAGGTGATTGGAGAAATAGAAATGAAGAATGGATGCTTGCCAAAGCAGAAATGCGGTGGATACATAAATGAAAACTTTGTATCCAAATAGATTGAACCTGGATTTTGAGATCAAATGGTTTCTGTAAAGAACCATAAGCAACATAAAATCCCTTATAATTACTAACAAATAACATAATAGTAAGGATAATTTGATCTAAAAGACTCTCTAGACAATCCAGCTCAAAATATTTTATTGACATCTAATCTTCACCCTTTTTTAACACTAAAATTGCACTTTCTTATATGGAGGTTACACTTTGTTACATCAAAACCATTGGCCTTGATAAATATATTTTCAGATATTTCTTCAAAGGAAGAAACATGCTAGTAGTGGAAGAGTTTGTATTCATTATAATTATTTATTCCACTGCTAGCAAAATTCACCATGACAGCTAGATGGATGGGTGGTTGGCACAAGCAATTTGCCATCCAACAAATGGAGGACGGAGATAAGACCTGCAGCAGTACTGTACTTCCAAGAGAAAGATCACAACAGGCGGAACGTCACTTCCGGCCAGACCTGATAAGCCCCAAACACTGGAAGTCCTGTGCATTCCAAATACCGGAAGCCCCAACGAAGGCGAGATATGGACCCTTTTCTCAACTAAGAACACAGGGAGTATCCCCAACAATCATGGGAACAGGGAGGCACATGGATGCACTTACCCTCAATATTGATATAACCAACGTTTAGGCATTAGAAGTACAGAAAGAAACAGAATCAATTTATGTAAAGTGTTTACGCTATGAGGATATTTATCTTCTATTTTTTATATTAACAAAATATACATGATCCAATCACTAGTAAGTGATAAGAAGACAATATAAGGGAATAATTAAGTATAAGTTTATTGCTATTACCATTGTATGATTCACTTGCATACATATTTGTAAAAAACTAAACTGCACATATTATCAGAACAAAGCGCCAGGTACTTAGTTTTTATTTTTTATCTTGAGTATGCTATAGAGGGATCAAGTGTACCCTCATCTAAGGACAGGCAGCTTATTTGTTCTGCTGCACCCTGGTAGTTCTCCACTATATTATCTTTAGACATTTAGCAGAAACAGTAGTTATAAAAAGAGATGAGCAGTACGGTTTTGAATTGGTACTTTTTGCCAAAATATCACAAGTTTGGATTAATTTAATTGGCTGTCCAAAACACATGAGAGCTGAATAGCCAATAAGATGCCATTTTTGACATCAGAACATCTCTAGTTATAAGTGCTTTCATTATAATCAAAAATTTTATAGGGATAAATCGAACACAATACTTCCATAAAATACATTGATATACCATTAAACAGTAAACTATACCTCAATCTCAAAATTTTGAATGTAAATTGGATTTTAATTTTCCTTTGCAATCAGTGTCAGAAATTGTATTTATTTTCTTAAGGTCAAGTCAGTTGTCTTGATAAAATAATAAAGAACTCTGTGAGAATGAAGGAAATATTAATGCTTTATCACAGAAGTTCTAGTTACTAAATCTAATCATTTCAGTACAGTATTTTTACTGTAGTATCCCACAATGTGTTTATTTCAATTGTTTAGACAATTAGTCATATCCAGCCTTAGGACTTTATTCTAAGCCACATGCAAATCTGAATGCAGCTGCATCTAGCAAATTTTTGCTAATTTAGAGTCATATGCATCTCAGTTATTTTCACCAGTAGATGAATGGGCATTCATTTGTAACTAAGTGTTCCTTCATAGGTAAACATCCTGGGGGTATGTCATGGGCAGAGTTTTGACATATTCTGAGTTGTGTGAATTGTGTACAAAATAATCATTTTTGCATGCACCTAGCATGTGTTAGGTGTAAGTACAATTGCTAGTAATGATAGCTGCTATTGCGGACTTAGGGCTGGGGCATTGTGGTTGCATAGATAGGTATGACTCAAAATACAGGTATATAGAATTTAAGACTGCAAAAGGCTTCCATATTTGCTAATGCATTACATGGTAGTCAGAATCAGGCTTTTAATATATTTTTCTATTATATTATAATTTCTCTAATTTCTGTAGTTAGCAATTAGTCTGCTTTTTGAAAAGATAATATGAGTCATGTTTAATTTAGTTTAATTACCCATGTGGTAGCTAGTTTGAAGCATGCGTTTTGAAGTGTTAATGAAGTCAACCACATAATAATTCATGTTGAGATTGGGATTATCTACCTATATAGTTTTAGTTTGCTAATACTTCATATTGACTTAATTTCTCCAGCACTCAAGGTTTAGTCAGAATACTGAATAACCAATGAGCAAAGATAAACAGGCATACCCACATATAAGGTCCTCTTGGTGTTTGCCTAATCAAAAAATTGTAAGCATCACAAATTGATATTAAACATAAAGGTAATGCTGGTGTCTATTAGTTGGTTTATATGCTGTGTCTAGAATTGAAATGAAATATGACAACATGCCATACCAACATACCATTAGTAGAGAAAATTTAAAGCATGTGTTTGTCATTATTGAAAAACTCAGTCTATGAATTATGTGCCTTTTTAATGCTGATATTGAACTATAACTGCTTATTCATGTATGTCTCCAATCTCATTTAGCCTCCTACCAGTGCTACCAGCTCTGTAAGGTGGTCCAGTGGTTCAAATCCTGATGCCAGAAGACCAGCACCAGTGAAGATCCCAACAGCAGCTAAAGTACTAACTAAACTAACCCTCCCTAACCCTAATCCTCCCTTAGGGGTGCCTAATCCTAACCTCCCCCACAAGTGCCTAACCCTAACCCCCTCTAAGTGAATAAACCTAACCCCCCCTTCCCCACAGCCTAAACCTAAGTCTCCCAGGGGGGGTGCGTAACCCTAACCTCCCACCGGGGGTGCCTAACCATAACCACCCTTTTCCTAGCCTAACCGTAACCCTTCTGGTGAGGGTGCCTAGCCCTAAGTCCCCCCTGGGAGCTCCTAGTCTAACCCACAAGAGGCTGTCCACGCCTGGTTTATCCTTGATCGGGATGCCAGATGTCGGGCTCCCGGTGTATGTAAAATGAGATTAAAGTTAGACCCTTGCTGGGATTAGACAGTCAGGATGCTGATGGTCGGCATTTAGACCTTCGGCATCACACATACCACCCAAACAGAGGGGTGCAACCTGCGTGTCATGTGCTGCAAAGTCCAAACTTCCTTGTGGGGCTCCCTGGTGAAATCCCTTGGCACTTTATACTACATGCCTCTGTTCTGGGTATTATACAATCCCCTAGTATAGACCAGCATCCACACTAATTACTCAGTTCACAACAATCATATAGCTAGTCTGTGAAAATAAATACAGTTCACTTAACAAAAATCTTCAGAGGAAATAGTCCACTTAGGTGGGCCAAACACAGAAACTCCCTAGTGATGCACTCTTAATATAGCATTATTTAAATTAAAAACATAACTTTTAATAGTTTATAGAGAAGTAGTCAATCAAAAAAGGCAGTAAAATCCTTTATTTGCAAAAATGAGACTCTATTGGGGCTGCAGTCATATTAAGTAAATTCTCATATTTAAATGAGCTCAAAGTGAACATAGAGCAACATTTTCATATATAAATGAGCTCCCAATTAGCTACAGAATATGGCAAAAATATAAAACATTTTTCTTAAAACACTCCATAGAGATATAACTATATTTGTTTAATATAGATGAATTTCTTTAAAATAATAGTATGTGACAGGTGTTTGTCAGAGGGGTCAGATTCCTATATCATAGTAAAACATTCCTTTTTAAATTATTTACATAACATAATGCTTTTTTATGGAGATTAATAGCTGCAGATAAATGAATAATACATGTTTCATATTTTCTCAATTGTCACAGATAACAATTAGGACAAAAATCATACGCTATCATAATTGTAGCTGCAAATCACAGGGGAGTCGTGCACACATGGGGAGAATTGCTGGATTGGACGATAGGGGGGGACAATGGCATAAAAAATAAGGTGAAAAGTGTGTGAAGTGGTTTCGCAGGCATTTAGCTTTAATGCAAGCTCTGTCCCTGCATGCAATTTCAGATACATCCTGGTGATGTACCGTATATACTCGAGTATAAGCTGAGTTTTTCAGCACATTTTTGTGCTGAAAAAGCACCCCCTTGGCTTATACTCGAGTCATGCCCACATGGTACGCTGCCGAGTAGCGTACCATGCAGGCAGCGGTGCAGACTGTGTCACTGTGACACAGCCTGCACCGCGTGTGTAGCGCTGACCGGACAGAGTTCGGTCAGCTCTACACACTGCTAAACACACAGCCGCCGGAGCCGGCAGCTATGTGTTTGGTGTAATCAGCAGCCGCTGAGAGTCTGTCAGACTCTCAGCGGCTACTGCTGCTCCCACTGCGGGAGCCATCTTCCGGCTCCCGTAGTGGGTAATTGGAGAGACATCGTCATGACGATGTCTCTCCCATTATGCAAAGCGGCGGAGGAGCCAGTAGCAGCGTCGGGACCAGGAGCGGGGTTACAGGTAAGTGTTGGGTTTTTTTTTACATTTCTTTCTACTGGAGGGGCTACTACCGGGGGGTACTACCAGGGGGGGATATCACTACTGGGGGCACTACCAGAGGGGGGGGATTAATAATGGGGTAACTACCAGGGGGGATGTTGCTACTGGGGGCACTACCAGGGAGGGGGGGAATACTGGGGGCATTACCAGGGGGGGTTAATACTGGGGGCACTACCAGGGGGGATATTGCTACTGGGGGCACTACCAGGGGGGATTAATATTGGGGGCACTACCAGGGGGGATGTTGCTACTGGGAGCACTACCAGGGGGGGATTAATACTGGGGGCACTACCAGGGGGGGATATTGCTACTGGGGGCACTACCAGGGGGGGATATTACTACTGGGGGCACTACCAGGGGTGGAAATTACTACTGGGGGCACTACCAGGGGGGGATTACTACTGGGGGCACTACCAGGGGGGGATTACTACTGGGGACAGTACCAGAGGGGGGATTACTACCAGTAGCTGCTGCATTTCCCACCCTAGGCTTATACTCGAGTCAATAAGTTTTCCCAGTTTTTTGTGGTAAAATTAGGTACCTCGGCTTATATTCGGGTCGACTTATACTCGAGTATATACGGTATTTAAATATCACATATTGGGTGAATTATCACAGCAAATTCTCATCTGAGATATGCTCCTTAGAATGTCACATATGCTATTGAACACAAGTTCAGTAAAAACCTTTTGTATCCTATGCCTACATATAAATTCCTGCAACAGTTTTTGTGGTCATACATGCAGTTTCTGTAACTGTTTGATATGCTTTTGAGCCATTGTATAAACATGTACACATATTAATGAGTTGAGATGAGCGGGTCAGTTTTATTCAGTTTTCCTTGATTATGTTTGGATGTCAAAAACAGTATTCTCTTGGCTATACAACTCTCAAGTGTTTTGGATAGCCAATAGGATAAACCTGAACTTATCTGAACTTGCACTAATTTTGCAAAAAGAATAGATTTAAAACCGAACCGCTCATCTCTACTAGTAAGTATTATGACACAATGGGCCTGATTCAGAGATACATGCAGTGTCAATGCCGCAATTGGCCAATGTTTTCAACATGTGCATGGGTCTGAGTTGCACCGATAATGCATCTTAATACACACAGTTGCAGATTAGTGCTGTAGCCGATGGGCCAAGGTGTTGATTTGATGCCAGCCTGCCAGCTGATTACATCTGGCAAACTGGCAGCCAAACATGGAGAGATAGCACTGCTAGTCATGAGGTTATTAGAGCTTGTAGACAAGCAGCCAATCACCATTTGCCGCTCCTGATTTGCTGCTGGTCAGTGAGCTCTGACTGGAAGGTGAATGACACCAGATTCAAATTTAACCAGCACTGTCTGTACTTGTCTGCTGCTGCCTGCCAGTGTGCCAGCTGTAATCAATACCTGCTTGCTGCTGATGGCACACAGGGGGAGGGGAGAGACTGCTGGGAGAACACAGGGAGGTGTGTTGCTGGGGGGTACTAATATTGTGTGGAATAGTGTGTTATGTGAAGCACTACCACTATGTGGAATAATCTGTAAAGGGAATTACTGTGTGGCATAATGTGTAAGGGGTATTACTGTGTGGCATAATTTGTATAAGGGATACTACTGTGTGGCATAATCTGAGTGGGCATATGTGTATTTTTTTACCTCTAAGGGAGCTCTTTTAAGATCTTGCTATGTGGTCCAAAAATTTATTCCCTTGCATGCAAACACAGGGCCTGATTCAGCTTTGATTACAGTTGCTAATAGGCACACAATCGGCCAATTGTTGTGTACTGTGCATGTGTATGCATCGCAATGCGCAAACCCACCACAGCGATCAGGACTGCAATTACAGTGACTATGCAGACCCATCACAGAGTTATTGACAGGAAGTGCCATTTGGGGGGATGATAAAGGGGTGGTTGATAAACACAGGCATTCCAGTGCGTTTGAACACTGTAGCATGGGCGTGCATAAATTATCCACTGCGATGCCCTACGCAGCCTGAGACCTCATAGCATATGCTGAAGTTTGCAATTTCTGAGTAAGGTCAGAGCTTGTGCATACTATTGCAGTTGAACTGTGTGCATAATCACAGTAGCGATCCAAGCTGAATCAGGCCCACAGAGTGCTGACTAATATACCTCGTCACTTTAAAAAGGATTATCTCTGGACTTAATGTGAACTTGCATGAGTCATAAAGTTTCACACTTACTCAGTCTGTGAGGTTGAAAGGATACTTTTGTAGCTTTCATACAGGTTTTTTGCAGACTGTCAATTTCCACTTGAGCCAGCCCTGAAACCTGTGTCCCTATTAGTAGGCATTGTGTGACACTGTGTCACCCTGATGAAGTTCAAACAGGCAAAAAGCATAATCCTGATTAAATTCATCACCAGGTCAAATTTGATGGAGCTAGGTCCAAAACTCTGGCCATGCATAAAGGATAGACAGACAAGCATGCTTTCTTGCTTATTATATAGATATATATGTATATATATACTAGTGTTTGTCTATAGCTTTGCTAGCATGGATGTTTGTTATTGCTCAGCAGAACTGATTTAACAGAGACAGTAGTGGCATCTAATATTGTGATGTATATTTTATATTGTAGACATTAATCATAAAATGTATTTCTAAACAAAATTTGCAGTTTTCCTTTAGGGATTAACACAAAAAGATGCATGGTGCTACTATCTTGTGAGGAAGCCACATAGAGCTGCCCATGGGAGAAGCTGCTGGCCTTGATATCTACACCTCAGCCCTGAGCATTTGTCCCTGTGACTTTTTGATCGTCATAGCAAAGCAGACATTTATAGGAAACTACAGGCACTTAAATTGAAAATGAAAATTGTGCCTCATTTAGGTTCCTCTGTAGAACAGCACCTTTAAGTCAGGTTCCATTGCATAACATGGGTGGAGTCAAGTTCTGCAGAAGCATGATCGGAACATCAGTTTTCAGTGCATTGTTCTGTGCTGGAGGTCCAGCTGCACTATCTTGTAGATCCCTAATCCATTGCTATTTAACCTACAGTAACAATGAAAGGCTGCAAGTAATGAGCAGTGACTTTATTATATGTAGTATTTGCCTTGGTGGTTCATCTATTGGATGACATGCATACTGCAACTACATGAGTCAAGATTAGCTGCCTAAGAGAATTAGTTAATATATCATTGGACTTTCCTGCAAAATAAATCTTGATATCCATAGGCTGTATTATATTTATGCTTGAAGGTTGTTGTGACAGGCTGTTGGCTTGAGAAAGGTCCGGATGTGACCGAAACTTTGCTGCTACTAAGCTGCCATAAACTGCTGCTGCTATGCTCCTATAATCATGGAATAAACCTACTTAATTCACTATGTATTCCTGATGAGTGCCTCTTCTTGGAACTATATATATATATATATATATATATATATATGTATATATATATATATACAAATATAACTGCATTTGGGGAATGCAATATATGTTTATATTGTATACATATATATTTATATACATATAGTAATTTTTAAGGGTGCCAAGAGGGGGGGGAAGGAACTAATTACCAATGCCCAGGTTCCCTCTTATCTGTCAACAGCCAAGCACATGCTGCTGTGTGCTGGGCTGCAGTAGGAGACTGCTCACTCCCCCCTCTGGATTTGTGCCAGGATGAGGGGCTTACAGCACCTTCTTCCCAATCATACTGCAAAAAGGTTATTTTCCTAAGGTGGTGTGGCCATTCCTCCTGTGGTTTGGCCACGCCCCTTCATCCAGACGTGGGCCTGCTCTATATAGTCCTGGTCATTTTGGACTTGAGGAGCCTGTGCAAATTCTGAAAACTGTTTTTGTCTCCATAGTTCATAAAAAGTCCTTAAAAATATATTTGTCCAAAAAAAAATATATTTATATATATCTAGTCATTTTTGGCTTGATGAGACTGCACACTGCATGCATTAAGTTTCAAGCGTCTGGTTTTTCCTTTACTGCTCCTCTCCCTGATGTCACATTAAGATACTTTAATACATATCTCAGTTTCTTACTAGAGGACTAAGCTATACAATTTTGAAAACAGACAGCCAGCCAAACAAGTATTCTGAAAAATTTCCTGTGTGTCCATACAGTCCCAAGGAGTACATTTCAAAATGTCTATGCATAGACACAACCATTACAATTTTATTATATACAGTATATATATATATATAGTATATGTGCCCTTGTGATTTAAGGGTGGTTTTGCTAAAACCAAAACATTATGAGAGAGAGAGATAGAGAGGGAGAGAGAGGACAAAATTTAATAAGCGGCGGCTTCTAAACCCTGGTGGTTTGGCAGCGGTTTGCAGGTGCCAAAACATCTGCTAAACCGCCGTAAAAGCACACTTTAGAACATAATAGAACAGAATTGAATATCAAAGCACCATTGATGTTTTAGACCTTAGAAAGAATAGAATAGAATAGAATAGAAATACATGATTTATCAAGCAGGGTTTTGAAGGCCAGCATAAAACTGGCAGCACACCCGCCACAAAAATTGACTATACTTAGACAGATATGTTTGCTAAAAAAGCAGGTAAATGAATTGATTTTTACATGCAATTTTAACAGGAATATTATCAAATTGAACTATGGAAGATCATGATGTCTCTCACCAGACATGACTGGTCTCTAACACATATGCAAAAACAAATAAAATTATAAAATTAAATATATGACACAATCACACTGCACTCACACACAAAAGAAATCACACACAGGACTTAAAAAACTGACTATATGGAAAACACATTCAAATAGACAATTACAGACCAAGAAACAAAATTACCACAATTAGCAATCACTGTTTATCTTTCTTCTTATACTTTCCTACAACTTTATGATTTTCCACCTACAGTACACCCCTCACAGACTCACAAAGTAAAAGTAGCCAGCTGTCTGGTTCTATGATGTCAGGTGAATATATTTTTTCTGCAAAAGCACCATTAAATTAATATGAATAGAATAGCTTCTTATCCACTGTGGTCTTGTTCTATGATAAAAATAGTTTGTTGCTTTCTATAACAAATAAAGTAGCACAAATTAATGACTTTGAATATAAAATAGCTTCTATTTGTCAGTGGTCTGTTTCTATGATGTCAATTCAATGTTCTTTCTATAAAATCACTATTAAGTGAACATGAATAGAATATATTCTAATCTGCAGTTGTTTCAATAGAAACCACAGTGAAATAGAACAGAAACCACTGTCAAATAGAATATGCTATGGTGGGTTCTCATTTGGAAACCGCCGGGGATCGACAGGGGCTTCAGTCTAGATATGAAAACCGACTATTAGTAATGCTGTCAATTAGAAATAGAAACTGCCATCAATTGATGCTGGTTTTTGGCAGTTTCTAAATGACGCCAAAAAAAGCAGCTTAGTAAATTTAGCTCAGATAGATAAATATTAATTATTATTATTATTATTATCCTTTATTTATATGGCGCCACAAGTGTTCCGCAGCGCCTTACATAGTACATAGAACTAATAAGTGAACAAGAAACAAGTAACTTACAGTACATTACAGTGCAGGACAAGGACACAACTTATATACATTGCTGAAATAGTGATTAAAGCACTCACAATAAGCTGCCGGGAGTTGGCGGTCCCGTGTTAGGTGCCCTAATGGGGAGTAGAGAGTAGAAGAAAATGTAAAGAGAAGCACATGAGGGAAGAGGTCCCTGCTCATGAGAGCTTACATTCTAAGGGGAGGGGCAGACAGACAGGCGTGACACAGAAGGGGAAGATAGGAAGGAAAGAGCATGAGGTGGGTTAGGAGGAGTGCTGGAAGGCCTTGATGAAGTAGTGGGTCTTGAGAGCCCGTTTGAAGATTTGTAGAGAGGTGGAGAGTCTGATAGGGAGAGGGAGAGCATTCCAAAGGTAGGGAGCAGCACGGGCAAAATCTCGGATGCGGGAGTGGGAGGAAGTAATCAGTTGGCAAGAGAGGCGGCATGCATTAGTTGAGCGAAGTGGGCGGGTGGGAGTGTGAAGGGAGAGAAGGTCAGAAATGTATGCGGGAGAGGATTTGGTGAGGGCTTTGTAGGTGAATGTAAGAACCTTGAATTGGCATCTGAAGGGGAAGGGGAGCCAGTGTAGGGCTTGAAGGAGAGGGGAAGCAGATATAGAACGTCTGGAGAGGAAGATGAGCCGAGCAGCAGCATTGAGAACAGATTGTAGTGGAGAGAGGTGAGAGACTGGGAGGCCAGCTAGGAGAAGGTTACAGTAGTCCAATCTGGATATGACCAGTGAGTGGATGAGGGTTTTAGTGGCATCCTGGGTGAGGAAGGGTCTAATCCTGGAGATATTTTTTAGGTGAAAACGGCAGGACTGCGAGATGTGCTGAATGTGTGGTTTAAAGGAGAGGGAGGAGTCTAGGATAACTCCAAGACAGCGCACTTTGGGGCTAGAGGAGATAGTTGTGCCATCAATAGATAACGAAATTGTGGAAAGTGATGTAGTGGAAGAGGGTGGGAAGATGATCAGCTCAGTCTTAGACATGTTAAGTTTAAGAAAGCGCTGGGACATCCACGAAGAGACAGCAGAGAGACAGTTGGAGATACGGGTAAGGAGCTCAGGGGTGAGCTCAGGGGTGGAAAGGTAAATTTGAGTATCATCTGCATAGAGATGATATTGGAGGTCAAAGGAGTTAATGAGTTCACCTAAAGAGGATGTATATAGGGAGACAGAACCTTGGGGAACATTAAGCACATATATGGAAATCCTGTATTTGCCTATGAGTGAGTAGGGCTCTAAGAAACACTGGGAAAAGGCTGTGTAGTACTGCACTATCAGTAGCAACTGCAAACATTTTGTAAGGAGTACACACGTTTTCTGGGTGTGTTTTAAATTATTGGAATTCATATCCTTTATTGATAAACCTTTCAGTTATTTTTTCTTACACTGCAACTCTTTATGTTTCATGTAGCATAAAATATCTACCATGTTAGACAATGTGATTTAACAAATAGGGAATAATTATTTAACTTCAAAATATGTTATACTTTACTATTATATGTAATTGCACTATAATCATATTCTGCTATTTTCTAATTGGAAGATATTAGAGAATACATTATTCAGCCTTTTCTATTACAGTCTTGACATTTCACTATTGAGTTTTTTTGACCAAAGAAAAGCTTAGAATATTAGGTAATAAGATCATTTCTGTACTGTTCATTATTAGAATGGATGGGTGATAATCTTTCTTCAATAGACAATAAAATTGAGAGAAAATGTATATATAAACTGTAGCTATTCTGTAATAACTGATAGCTCCAGTAAATAACTGGCACTTATGAGGCACAAGCAAAGTAAAAAATATTAATAGTAAAAAACTGTCTATTTCAGAAATGCCTCTGGACTGAGTATCAGTTCCAATTCTGACACTGTTTCTAAAAACAGAATACACACAGAAAAAGACAACGCTAATGCTGATGCTAAGTATAATTGTTTAAAATGTCATGATTGATTGATCCCAATAAATAGGCTTCCTTAAATCACATAAACACATTTATTGACAAAAACAATAAGTATCATATAAACATGGATCAAATGTATCTAATAAAATAAAAAGTTACAATGTGTCAAGCACACTGATCTCTCTCGTTGATCTATAATGATAGTATACAGGATAGTTCAATCAATACTGATTAAAAAAAGTGCATACTCTCTGCTTAATATATGTTCTTTTGATAATTGGATGATACACCTTATGCTCACCATTAATAGTGCATTCATTTATAAGGTGAATCTTCCCAGCTGAATTTCAACATTTGTGGGCAATCTTTTCCCAGGTTGGTCTAACACTGCAATCAGCCTCTTACTAAACCAGGGGTGGGATCGTATTTGTATACACAGGTTCTCCCCTCTCTTAATGGGACTTCGACATGTCGCTGGTTGCGTTGGAGCCCTTGGTTAGTAGCGGGGGTGCAGCTGCAATGGAAGCCAGCTAGCTGCATCCTGCAAGAGTTGCAGTCAGCCATTGTTTTTTCTGTGTTTATTAAAATTGGTTTAATGTCTGCATAGGAAATGTACATCACTATTATATTAAAAGAAAAAACATGGAAATTATTTTATTTTGCACTTTTATGTTATGAAGACCTTTTACCAAACTCAGCAGTCTGACTATCTTTATTAAAAATTATATACAGCTTCAATAATATTTTAGAAAGCAGAGTTTTTAAAAGGGAGATTATAGATAAAACTATAGTATTTGTCAGTGGCACCAGTAGATCATCCACTATAGCCAGGTTATTTATGTTTTCCACCTTTTAGCAGCCCTATTTCTTATAGAACGTAATGGATGTCATGCAGATTAACCTAGAAATTAGAAGTTTATGTCTCTGCTCTGCATGCACAGGCATACAATGTGTACTTTATATTCATCCATATGCAGAGTTGGGTGCATCGTGCTTTATGCCGTGGTCATTTCTGCATTCCATCTGCAACATGCCCCATTTTAGGGATTGCTGGCCAACCCCACCCACTCTTTGCTCCCCAAATGACTGCATTCTGTAAATCATGCTGTAGCTTAGGGACCACTGCAAGCAATCCTGCTGGACCCATTCTACAATCGCGTAGAATGGGTCCTGTGCATGTGCAGTCCTCCCACTATTGGACTTGTATGCAAACCATCCCTTCCACATCACTTTTTTTTTTTTTTTTACAATATTGATGTACAGTAGTGTGCATGTGCGCTGATGTCAGTATTGAGAATTTGCTCCCTGGCTGGCTGCAAGTTCCTCCCATGTCACCCAGACCAGAAGGGAAGGACATTTTTTATTTCTTTGTGCAGGACCCCATTTAAAGTATTCAACTGACCATGCCCTCACTACTGCACTTGACAATGCTGCTCCAGCCTTTACTACAATATTTGACTCCCCAACACTGACACTCTACCATGACCCACTTTTTCCAAAAGATATTTCACTTTGTGAAGAACCTCTGGAGGAAGTTGTGCTCTCATTCTGGCTTCCTCCACTTTAAATTAATTCTCTAATCCTATAGCTCCACTATGTCACTTGCTAAAAAATCATACTTCAAAGCCCCTTCTACTTCTTGGCCTTCAACCTTCATCACATTTTTGTTAACTTTAACTCCCTCCTCGTACCTCTTGCATCAGCATCCTCAACCAGCAACAACTCAAGTGCTGCAGATACATATGACTGTAAAACATCTCAGTGCCTAAGACTGGTCTAGACCTTCACTTCTGTTGGAACATCCATCCACTGCTAAGGTCCTGGTTTGTTGACCAGCTTTCATGTATAAAGTATCTGACACCCTGTCTAGCCACACTGCAGTTTCCCTTCACTGTCTGCACACATCCTTCTTTACCCCCTCCACACTGTTACTCTGACCTCTCTCACACTCTCTACTTTTCCTGTTTTTGTACCTTTGATGTTTTTCTGTCCTATTAACCCTCTGTATAACTTTGATTTTTAATGAGCATTATAAGATTTATTCAATATACCCTGTTTAGTGTTCTCCTACACAATAACCATACATCATTTTGTCGTCACATTTATTTTTACAATAATTACTTAGAGCAGGTGTAGTGCTGTAAATATTGCTGTTATAATATTTTGCATAAAAAGTGGTTTGGGACATATATTTACTAGCAGCTCCCAAGCACACCTTAGCGTATATAGGTTTATTGTCTTCTTTTGTGCATCTCTGAACCTGTCATCTCACAATACTTCACCCCCTCTTCACTTCCCATCAGGTTTTACCAAGATCTGTCCCTGGCCACCATTTTTTCTCTCTCAGTTCTTATGGATTTTGCTACAACCTCTATGCCGGCAATACCCAAATTAACCTCTTTTCCCCTGACCTGATAAGGAGTGTTATTAATAGTATATATCTAAATATGATAATATCATATGAATACAATGCAGATTATTACAGCAAGTCGGTTCTTAGTAGGTTAGCTGTTTTTTTGCTCTTTACTTTTTACACCCTTTCCTATTTTCAACAGGAATAGGAATATGAGTTGTCAGGAGTACATCCAGATGAATTCATCACCCTACCCAACATCATATTATATTGGGCCTCTCTAGTACACTAAACTATTAGCAAGGCTCTCATGATGCCAATGGAACAAATAAGTTAATTATTTCTTACGTGATTTGCAATGTATTTCTTACAACTGAGCTATCAATCTTCAGACATCTGACAGTGTACATCACATGATAATGAGTGTTCTTATTGATGTGTTTATTTTATTTGCAACAGCTGCTCGTCTTGGTTTAAATGCTGATGATCTGTCAGACACTGTTCTAATATTAATATTATTATCATTTCTCTTCAACTTTGTGGCGTGGATCTTTTCTTCTCTGTTTGAACATGGCAAGTCACTGGCTAACTAATTTTGGGTTCTGGTTTTATATTGTTTGCTGTATGGCATAGACATCTTTGTTTGTCATGTGAGAAATCATACAAAACACTTTAAGTAAAAGTTGGCTGCTGTAGGCAAATATATAATAAAACCTAAAAAAAGCATTCCTTATTGGGCTCAATGTGAAAGAATAATACAATCTCTATGAAATAATAAAAAAGGGAAAATAAAAAAAGAAGAAATGGTGATAACTCCATTCCAAATAGCTAAATATTCCAATGTGTAAATTCAAACTTTGTTATTATCATTCTTACATTGACATTTTAATGTTCTATCCAATGAGATAGTGAAACTTTTTTTTTTCATTTTAGACTGTGCTCTTACATCCTCCAGTTTGCAAGTTGATAGAGCTGAGTGGACTTTTTAAAATGAGATTCATGATTTACCAAGATCACAAAAAAATGGAAATTTCTGTACAACTATTAATAAAAAGAAGGATTAATTTATGGAATATATAAGACCTTTGGATAGAAGAGAAATAATGGGGTGCCGTGTCACATCCCACATCTGTGATCCCATATGCAAGAAAAATATCTCTGGCTTCTCAGTTCCAGAGACTATTCTGCGTGATCATAGGGTTACTTAGAATACTGATAATCTATGTATCCGCAACCGGAGCTGCGTCTTATTACACAGATACTTGGATTTGCAAAGCCACAGGTGAGCATCTCAATACATTCCACAGCATCTGCTATTTTTGCATATTTTCATACAGCAGCTACATATGGGATCACAGTTACAATGGCATTAGCATAAATCTCTGAATCAGGCCCTAACACCTGGATTTATATAGGCAATAAAAGTAAATGCAAAACCAGGCTTGTTTTCTTTTTAATATTATTGCCCTTAAAATGTAGCAGTCAACTTTGAAAAGCTTAATACATTTTACCCATGGTCTGGAAATCTTGTAGTCATTGGCTTTTACTCATATATCACAGACACTATGGACCTGATACTGAGTTGTATGCTCTGTCTTTATAAGTGTGGTTGGTCAAAGTTTAAGTACTTTTAATGAAACTGAGGTGCACTGCACATGCGTCCTGATTGTTACCACACAGAAAAGTACAGTAGGTGGCTAAGTATACCATCCATGGAAGTGTGGCAGACAGTGGCTGTATCTAAATATGCAAAGTAGGTGGCTAAGCATACATGGGAGTGTGGCAGTCAGCGGCTGTGTCTAAAGATGCAAAGTACAGTAGGTGGCTAAGTATACATGGGAGTGTGGCAGACAGTGGCTGTGTCTAAATATGCAAACTAGGTTGCTAAGTATACATGGGAGTGTGGCAGACAGCGGCTGTGTCTAAAGACGCAAAGTACAGTAGGTGGCTAAGTATACATGGGAGTGTGGCAGACAGCGGCTGTGTCTAAATATGCAAACTAGGTTGCTAAGTATACATGGGAGTGTGGCAGACAGCGGCTGTGTCTAAATATGCAAACTAGGTTGCTAAGTATACATGGGAGTGTGGCAGACAGCGGCTGTGTCTAAAGATGCAAAGTACAGTAGGTGGCTAAGTATACCATCCATGGGAGTGTGGCAGACAGTGGCTGTATCTAAATATGCAAAGCAGGGTGCTAAGCATACATGGGAGTGTGGCAGTCAGCAGCTGTGTCTAAAGATGCAAAGTACAGTAGGTGGCTAAGTATACATGGGAGTGTGGCAGACAGCGGCTGTGTCTAAAGATGCAAAGTACTGTAGGTGGCTAAGTATACATGGGAGTGTGGCAGTCAGCGGCTGTGTCTAAAGATGCAAAGTACAGTAGGTGGCTAAGTATACATGGGAGTGTGGCAGACAGCGGCTGTGTCTAAATATGCAAACTAGGTTGCTAAGTATACATGGGAGTGTGGCAGACAGCGGCTGTGTCTAAAGATGCAAAGTACAGTAGGTGGCTAAGTATACATGGGAGTGTGGCAGACAGCGGCTGTGTCTAAATATGCAAACTAGGTTGCTAAGTATACATGGGAGTGTGGCAGACAGCGGCTGTGTCTAAATATGCAAACTAGGTTGCTAAGTATACATGGGAGTGTGGCAGACAGTGGCTGTATCTAAAGATGCAGAACTGCTCAAACACGATGTCATACTAAGATGGAGAAATCGCACCTGCCAATGGGCATCTACAAGATTCTGTGGTGTGTCTGATGGTGCATCTGATGGTGTATCTAAAGATGCACCAAGATGGAATTGCACCACTGCAAGATGTTTCAAGTGGGCATCTCAGTTTTGATGAAATCTCCCGCCACATTAGCATAAATAAAGTGGCAAAACATAGGGTTACATGCACATCTTCAACTTTAAATCCGGCCCTCTAAGAGTTTAATTTTAACAATAAAAGCATTACTTCTTCAAAACTTGCTAAACATGGAAACTTTTGTGAACTTCAGTAATAAAATATGGAATTTTGTTCTCTTTTAGTATAAAATATATTCTGTACATATGAACCTAATAATAATTCTAGTGAAATACATGCATGAATGACACGATCATTTTTGCTCCATAAAGATACCATGTATTGCCGTAATCTATTACTAGACCACAATCTATTAAGTAAAAATAATGTATTTCCTTGATTGAAAAACAGAGTTTAAAAAAAAAAGAATCAAAATTTGATACCTATAAGCTTAAAATGTTTTCTGCTATATTAGGGCTCAATTCAATTAGGTGCGAGTTTGCAGGTGCTGGTTTGTTTCATGAAACTCACACAGTTCCACGAATGCTCGCTCCCAAGATATGCTCAATCCAATTAGAAATGCCAACTCAGGCTACTCGTAGGGAAGGTATGCAAATTTTCTATAGCGTGCGGCTTGGGAGAACGGCATGAAATTGTGGGGAAACCATCCTGGACTCCTAAAAAGTTAACATTTTATTAGCAGAATCATACATAAGGCTGTTAGTGGGCATAGGGAAAGTACTGGAGGTTCTTAAATGGTCTTTGGTTTTTGGCCAAATATGTACTAAGAACCTCAATTTAAACCATGTTTATTGACAGTTTATTGTATATTGTGATACTTAATGTTCTTAGTACCAAGAGTGTGCATCTGCTTTCCCCTCCTTCCATTTCTGCTGTAGAACTACTGATCTCAGCAAGGTAGCACCTCATATTGTGTTTAAATTAGGATGTGCAGCCCAACCCCCCTTTCCGGTTCTTAAATGGTGTAAAATGGTTGATTTGTTCTTTAAAAAAAAGCAAACTTTTTAGTTTAATCTTAAACAAATTAAATAAAAAATGCAACAAAAAAGTAGAAAAAAGGTGTCCTAATTTGAGACCACTTTAAATTTTATAGAAAAAATGTAATAAAATGGTAAAAAGAAAATATTTTCATTAAAAAGAACACTTTAGCAAAATTTGGGATGCCGTAAACAAATTAAATAGTTGATTGGTGGTAATTTGAGGCCTTTTTTAGCACACATAAATTACATGTAATTATTGGGCCAGTTAAGCTAATTGAAAACTTCTAAATGCTTAATTAGTCATTAGGGTCTGTCTATGGAGTTTTGCAATGTGTCCCGAAATTTTTACCTTAAAATAAAGATTTTCTTTACCTTTTCACAACTCAGGGGGGAGCATACGAAAAAGTGAGTTTCCTCTAAAAAAAAAGTGCGAGTTTGGAATTGGATTGCAACTGCACTTCACAGTGTGAGTTTGCAGTGGAAAGAGCTTGCACTGCTAACTTGCACAAATCACACCTCTTTGGATTGACCCCTTAGAACAATACCTAGAGTAGTAGTTATTTAAGAGAAAAACAAAATAGTTGAAAGTCTGCTTGAGCTGTAAGAGTCAGACTAGACAAGTAAATGTTTCAAAAACAATTATGTAAATGATGTTGATCATTTTTTTTTCATCTGCAATCACAAGTGTAATAGTTTTTTTTCTGGGACCCCAAAAAGTAACTTTGGAAATCCAAAGGTTGTGAATCTCTGATGCAAATTACAAGTAGACTTATAAATTGACTTGTAAAATACCTGATAAGTACATGTGTTAAAGCTGTGTGTCAACTGTCAATTCTGTGCAACACACTTATTTAGCATTTAGGATTGATTTTTTTCAACTCTACATTTTGGTAAATGTGCATGATACATGCAGAAAAGACACAAAAGAGACGTGGAAACAGAAAATGTACTGCATGAAATAAAGTGTTCCTTTGCCATTTTCAAATACAATTCTGGGAGATTTGATTTATCATTCAGTTTTATTCTTTTCTCCAATGAATGTCACTGTTATTTATTTTGCACTTAATTGTAACTAAGGGACATTAAGGCAACTAATAAATGTCAATAACTCATTAACATAGTATGTGCATCTCATTATCCCTATGAAACGGAAAACATTATTTTATAATCTTTGCTGCCATGCTCCTCATTGTGAGAATATGATATTAATTACAATATTGTCCAATGCATGTTCTAGTAGCAGAAAGTTTTCAATAATATATAGTTTATATAATATACAATATAAAGTAAATGACAACAAAAATTAAAAAACCATTACACTTTAATACATTATTTTATATGGTGCTTTAATGTCATTATTTTTCTTTTCATTTTATATATGTATAGTTCATGTTTAAACTTAAATATTTTAGTACACCAAGTCAATAATATCATTATAAACATTTCTTGAGTATTAGAAATTCATGATAAACAAGAATGCAATTCATTAAATCTGTGTGGTGCTTGTGTATGCACATTGTTTGCAAAGGTTCTGGTCTGTTCAAGGAATAAAGAAATAAACAAATAAAATAAATATCAAGTGAAATACAAATGTTAACTTTGGTGGCTTAGAGCCAGCAGATAATACTGCCAGTTATGTCAGGCGATGTTAATGAAATTCCGTTGGAGCCCAGAAACTCTTCATTATTTGCACACTACTCACTTAGTTGCTTTGGAACAGTTTCAAAACCATGTATACTACATTTTTAAATATATTTATCCTCAGAAGATTTGCTGTTTCAAAATATGTATATGCATTAATCATGTACCTCTCTAAAATTAGGATAATTTTAATGGACTACAGTATACAATGCAATACAATTCTTTATTATGCCAAGGGTGGGCAGTTTACTAAGCTGTAGCATTTTGCACAGTTTAGGAAATATGTACATTGCGTGGTATAAACATGGTCCTTGCATCTCCATTAGATATGTTGCAATATTTAGCAAATGTTCAACCTGGGCAATACAGAAAATAAGAAAATTATATATTTTCATGTATTTTCTATTTAATACTCTCACACTTTTTAAACTTGGCCAGTGTAATAGTGTACGAGAAAATGAAAACTGTCATGTTTTTAGACTCAAAAAACTCTCATGATTTAAACTCTCAATCAGATGTTTTCCCATTTGAAGATCAAACTCAACCAATGTGAGAGTTTACTGCTAAAATCTCACATTTTCTAAACTCTCACCCTATTACATTTGGCCCCATATATCTGATTTATTTTCTACTATATGGACAAACTGTACCTGTTCCTATATAAAACACTATCTCAAAAGGATCAAACCATACTCTCATGAAAACATTACAATAAATCCAGGCATACTATTGCCACTTTCTTAAACAAGTCCCAGAAAACCAAACACTCATGCCTCAGGGTGCTTTACTCTCTCCACCAACAACATAATACACTCACAAAGGAGTCATATAAAAGATTTGTATAACTGTGAAATAAGAATTTTTCTACACTGATCATATAAATGGGATAAGACACTTTGGGACATATGTATCAATCCATTTTTTACATAAAATTATGCAGAAACTGTTGTTTCTGCTAAATTTTAAGTAGCGATCCAATGTACTAATGGCACAATGCAGGCAATTTCAGAAAAATCACTGGCAGAGTGCTAATTAGCACTTCAGATTGCAGGGACTATGACCTGACCCCTATGTATTAAACTCCAAAAAACTATGCTTTTCAGAGTTTAGCCTTGGTAGTTTACACTATCTTTAGATGGTGTAAACTACTGTTTGCCTATGGGGGCTACGGGTGCAGAAGAGAGATCTTTCGATCTCTCCCTTGCAGCCACCAGCCAGTCCAAGAAGCTGACGCTGTGTGCATGCACAGTGTCAGCTTTCCCTGGGTAAGTCTTTCACTTCAGAAAAAGACTTCTCTGAAATGCTGGGGATATAACTCATGGGGACAGGGGATACTGCAACCACTGTCCCTGCGAGTTGCGGGGATATTTTTATTTAAAATGAAAATATCCCCAGCGAGTTGGAACATTAATAATTACAGCAGTGCCGCGATTATTAATACATAGACCCCCTTTGACTGTAGAATGCCAGAGAGTGTTTTGGGTATCTCAAAACCTGCTGATCTCCTGGGATTTTCGTGCACATCACTCTTTAGAAAAAGCCCTTGTGTGGATAAACTCTTTAAGAACACTGCTGCATATCCATTAACTGCAATTGTCATTGTCAAAGATCTGCTGCTTTGAGCTCTTCACTTGAGAACTTGCTGTTGTTTTCCCAGCCCTGCTGATGGAATGAGTAGCCACATTTCAACATTTTTCTGCATACATACTGACCTGTCTCCCATGCTGAACCTGCCACAGTATACATTTTTATGATATTATGAGTTCAAGGAGTTAATTACCAGCTAGAACATAATGAATTACATTATGAATTGTGATTTATTTTGAAGATTACCAGCATTTACACTGGAAATTATCCCTCCCACACTCAGGAGTAGTGAAATATTGAGGTTTATTGTTCTCTCAGAGAGACACTGTGTTCTAATTAAAGATGTGCGCCGACCCCCATGTTTTGGTTTTGGATCTGTATCTCCTCTTGTTTTAGATCTGGATTGGTTTTGCCCAAAACCACCCTTGCATGTTTTTTTTTTTTTGGTTTTGGATCTGTATTTTTTTTTTTATAAAATCATAAAAACAGATAAAATTATTTAACTTGAACCAGTTTTTGTTCCTACAGTATTATTAACCTCAAAAACATTTATTTCCACTTGTTTCCAGTCAATTTTGACAACGTTGCAGTTCACAAAATTGTATTCATCCAGTTTAGGCCCAAAATTTACACCAAGCTAGCTGGCTGACTAAGCTAAGCAGCAGCAGTGGGCGGCACAAACATGTGGCAGTTCAACTTCCAACATGGCAACTCAGGAAACAAATGTTTTTTTTATTCAAGAGGCCTGAGGGAGTTGGAGTATGTATGTAGTTGAAGGAAGGGACAGGAAGGTTTGATTGGTAGTAAATTTAATTTAATTATTTGATTCTGAAGGAAATTTATGAGGGAGGAGAGGCATTTACAAAAAAATATTTTACTCATTCATATTAGTCCTTGCCCCAGAAGAATCCTTTAGTGCCATGCCTGCTGCTGCTGCTGGGAGTGGATTATCATCCCAGAAGGGGTCCAGGAAGACTTTTAGTAGTGCGTTCCAAAACAATTAACTGTTAATAATCATTTGCAAAGATTCCCGTCCTGTATAGGGATATTAAAAAAAACATAGTTAGTTAATGACTTCCAAACTTCTGTTGTATACACTGTCCACTTAACCAGCACAGATGGACTAGCAGAACAAAGCAAATGCAAAATTTCAGATTTAAAGTTTAAGTCTTATGATGTGTCTTTCTTAAGAATCCTTCAGCGCCATGTCTACTGCTGGGAGTGGATTTTCATCCCAGAAGGGATGAAGGCATTGTTTATTCTTCCCAACAGACATAGATCTGAAGAGATGTAAACAGCTATTGAAAAGCAAATTGTCAGCTCAAGTGGCACGTGATGCATGGATGGCTTCTCCTTAAGTTTCTCCAGCAAGTGCATATGCTCAGAAAAAAACTAAACTTTAAAACACCCACTGTGTCAGGGCTCAGCCGGGGATCGGCGCCCGCTTACCGCACTGCCGGCTTCCCCTTTCATCCTGGGTGGTCGTCGGCCTGCGCGATTGCGGGGGAGAAGCTGAGGATTCTCCCCGCTTGCTGTGGCTTCCTGGAGGGCTGGTGTCCGGCATCTCTAATCCGGACATGGGCGCCGCCATGACAGTCGGCCCATGTTACTGGATCCTTCCTCCTGATTGGCTCGTTTCCAGCTGATGCTGTGCACCTGTCTAAGGGTTCCCCTTGGTATAAAACTGTCCCACAGGTTATGGGAAATTGCCTGAACAACGGTTGTCTCCTAGCGTGCCTTAGTGAGTTCCCGGTCCAGGTTCCTATTCATCCGTACAGCAGCAGTGATACCACCTTTACATGTGTGCCTTAACATCTCTGGTGAATACCCGTGCAGCAGTGTTACCACCTTTACCTGTGTGCCTTAACATCTCTGGTGAATACCCATGCAGCAGTGTTACTACCTTTACCTGTGTGCCTTTACGTCTCTGGTGAATACCCGTGCAGCAGTGTTACTACCTTCACCTGTGTGCCTTTACGTCTCTGGTAAATACCCGTGCAGCAGTGTGATCATCCCCACCTGTGTGCCTTCTATCTCTGGTGACGTCTCAAGTAACCGTGAGTCGCTTCCCACTTCGAAAGCCTTATTGACGTTTTTGATCCTCGTGTCAAGTTGTTGTCTATACAGTATTTTCAGGGACTGTGTTGTGCCTAACAGGCATATCCTCGCTGGGCCACGGGTGTAGTGTCTCTATCCCTGCAGGGCTTGGGTACCTGGTCAAAGGACCGTGACCTGCTCACGGGGTGCAGCTAAGCCAATATCCCAATTGGGGGGGTCACTGGCGAACACCATCCTGTGGGTTAGACTCCGCACCTTTGCCCAGGTCTCGCCAACACTCAAGACCTGTGGATGAGGAGAACGTACATCCAGGCCCCTCATCTCCGTTTCTTTCCCCAACTGAGACCCACCACGTCCTCTTCTCCAGTTTCAGATGTGACACACTGGTTATGTAGTTGAGTCAACACAACCAAGTTTTGACATCTGGTTGGGTCAGAATTGCCTACAATTAATGAGACATCTACCATGGCTCCATCTGATATGGTCACCAATCAAAGAATGGTTGAGGACTATTTAAAAAAATTTTATGATAGCATCCAAATAGGCATGTCAGGCAGTCCGTTTGACTACTGGCAGGAAAAAAAGGTAATTTGTAGCTCCTTGTACAAACTGGCTTTGCTTTACTTGAGCTGCCCACCCTCCAGTGTGTACTTAGAAAGTGTTTTCAGCACAGCCGGGAACCTTGTCAGTGATATTTCTATGAGACTACTTCCCCAAAATATGGAAAAGATGATGTCCATCAAAATAAACTACAAATTCTATGAGAGAGACCTTTACCATCAATTATGTGCAAAAATGACAGAGACACCTATAATGGTGATTCCAGCAGGGACAAATTAATATTGTGTGAAGATGATGTATACAGCACCCTATATTCTACCAGCAACCAAGCCTTTATCATCATCCCATCCTGTGTTGTGTATAAATTACAGCTGCGTTAGATTGGGGATTCATCGTCCAATTTAGTGGATGTGAGCTCCATTTTAGTCCATATCACCACACCCTATACACATATTCTGACCTGGGCTACAGGAGGAGCAACTGCACTCTGAAATATGGTTGCATGGAGTTGTCCCTCTGACTCTACCATGGATAGGGAGTAGGGTCACTATAATCAGAGAACACAGTTTTAGCTGCTTTATTCCATTTTTTAAACCATATCCTCTATTTTCACCTTTTGAAAATATGTTTATGTGAATCTCAGCTGAAGTGTTTGTGATGTCATTATGTTTAATGTATTTATGCACTTTAATTAGCACTTTGTTGAGGTCCTGTAGTCGGCATGTAAACTAATCATTTATTCATGATTGAGGAAAGAAGTGAATAGTTGCATATTTTTATTGCTACCTTTGTGTTATTAAATTGTAAAATTGTGAAGTTTACACTTACAGTGTAACAAGATATTCTTATGAATAAGAAAAGAATAACACACTGCGCTATCAGTGTCACAATAGTTTTTACAAATACACTGCGTTTTCCACTTACAGTGTGATAATATTTTTTACAAATACACTGTGTTTCAACTTAGTGTCACAATATGTTTTATGAATACACTGCATTTCCACTTAGTGTCACAATATTTTTTATGAATACACTGCGTTTTCCACTTACAGTGTCACAATATTATTTACGAATGCACTGTGTTTCCACTTACAGTGTGACAATATTTTTATGAATATGCTACATTTCCTCTTAGTGTCACAATATTTTTTACGAATACATTGCATTTTCCACTTACAGTGTGACAATATTTGTTATACACTGTGCTACCACTTATAGTGTCACAAACAATACGTGTATGAATATTACACTGCAGTCTGGTAGGCAGTGTCACAGTAAAAAAAATATATATATAGTACACTGGGGTACAGCACAAAACAAATATATAAAATATTTTTTTCATTAATTATATTATTTATTAGCTTTTATTTTTTTATACACTGGGCAGCCTTGAATGGACAGAGCACCACTGGTTGGACACTGCAGTCCCTGCCCCTGAATGGACACAGAAACCCCTGGATGGACACAGCAGCCCTTGCCATAGATGAACACAACAACCCCTTGATGGACACAGCAGCCTGGATGGACACAGCAGACCCTGGATAGACATAGAAGCCCCTGCACTTGATGGACACAGCAACTCCTGGATGGACACAACAGACCCACAGCAGCACCTGGATGGACACAGCAGCCCTGGCCTGGATGGACACAGCAGCCCCTCTTCGATGAAGCACAGCCCTGACAGCCCGGGACTCAGCAAACAAATGGCATTGATCACTGTGGGGGAGGGACTTTTATACAATCCAAAACCCTTGATTATCTGACACAGCTGGATGATGACATTTTGCCTTGCTTTGAGATCCTAGTCAGGTGGGAAAACTGGAGCGGGACTCGGATCTTGCCTCAGATCTGCAAGTTCTGGTGGGTTCGGTTGTCAGGGTACCAGACCTGCTCATCTCTAGTTCTTTACTGTAATTTTACAGAGACTTTTAAGTGCCTTATACTAAGAGGAGATAAACATAATTATACTGGCTTATATGATTAGTATACTGGATTATATGATTTTTCTAACATGAAATGTACATATGATTTCACATACTTTTGTGCATATATATGTTTAATATTAAGCACAGTCTGAATTTCTTTTCTTTGTCCAGTCTCTAGAATGTACAGTGAATGGCACACAAAACAAAACACCTAGCACCCGAAGAATAATATATGAGTTGCTAGTGTTGCTATAAATCAAACAATTTGAGCCAGGTTTTAAACATTAAAAGTATTATACATTAGGGCTGTGTCCGTGTACTGTTTTTACTTTAATATTTCCTTTTTAGGCAGACTACAGGAGCCAGTGGGCCCTTAATGTCTGGGCATGATGGCATTTGTAACGAACTATATTATTAAACTATTTATTCAACTATTTAGTAACCATTAACCTGCACCCACCGCCCAGTGGTGCAGGGAAAAGCCCTCGGCTTTCACTCTATTGCTGGTTGTCTCTTAGAAGGGGGACCTCATTTGGGGGAGTCCTATTTTTCCAATAGATTCCAGCTCAGGGCTCAGCACTGTCTCTCTCCCTGCTATAACATTACTTCCCTGCTGCTTTAGCCCAGTGCTGGTTATTGGACATTCTTAATTCTCCAATACAGCCCAGTTTGAGAGGTCCAGGGCCAAATATTGATTTGAGGAGGGGCACGCAATATTATTTTTTCATATATATATATATATATATATATATATATACATATATATTGCTACTCCAGGCAGAATTTAAGCTTCTGGCTCTCAAATGTGGCTTATGAGACGCAGGCTGGCTTTCAGCAGAGGCTACATTGTTTTATTATGACTGCTGACATTATGACTGTTGACATTTTGACTGTCTCTATATTTTGGCTGTTGACCTTTTGATTTGTCTATTTATTAAATGTCAACATTTTGATTTTGTCTACATTTTAACTGTGTCTACATTTTGATGGTAGACCACATGACCCTATCAACCTTATGTCCATGTTGACCTTTTGGCTGCTGACAATTAGACCATGTCAACATTTGGTGTTGACATTTTTAATGTCTACATTTCGACTGACTAATTTGGACTACATCCAATAGAAACCTTCCCCATACAAATAACTAGGCATATGTATACTATAACAAATTATTCTGTCTGGTTTCTGGCTGTCTATTGTACCGAGGGATGGGTGGTATTTCATTCAGGACTAGATACTGGAAAATTAACATGATTCTAGAAATTATATCATAATTAAACTTTTTCTGTAAAGTGCCAGTAATCAGTCTTCAACCTTTACTTGTATTAGCATGCTTTTTCACTAGCAGGGTGCAGTTAATTTGAAAGTGCATTATGTGAAAGTGATTTCTACCTAAGTAAAGCTATTTTATAATGTACAGTATTTATTTATATTTTTAATATATGAATTAAAGTAATCAATAACCACAAATGTAAAACTGAAATGTAATCAATGTCACTTCATCTCATGAATTATTTATTCTATAATAAGAGCAACATTTTGAAAACAAAATATAAATACATAATACATATTATTTTAAATATTGCAGTTATTAACTGCTTTGAAGTGATATTTTTACTTTTCATTTGCATTACCATTTGACCCCGTAATTTCAAAAATTGCCACAAAAAGTATTTGTATGGAGATATGTTTCTTGAATATTTGAATAAATGTCTGCCTTGTCTGTTTGTGATTGTGTGTGATTGTGTGTGTGTGTCTGTGTGGCAAAATGTATACACAATAGTCTGTTTGCATATTTTGTCATATCTTACATGTATGACTTCTTAGTGTCACAAGCCGCTGCACTGTGGATGCAGTGCGAGGCAAATGCCGGGCAGTTGTTTACTGAAACTCCTCCCCATCAAGTGTCTGTCATTCCTGGCTGGTTCTCGATTGGCTCCTGTGGCTATTTCCTCCTGGTGCTAACGCTACTCCGATGCCAATGATAGCGTTTCACATGTTTCCGGTTCTGGCATTGTCTCCTGTATCCAGTTGAGTTCCCAGTATCCAGTCAGCTTTATTGTTCCTGCCGTTTGTGTAATCTAGGTGGAACGGTCTGCATTTATACTACCTGACGCTCATGTCATATTGGCAGCACGGTCTGCATTACTGTCCTCTGCCATTTGTGTGATCCAGATGGCACAGACTGCACTCAGTGTCCAGAGTGCACAACCCAGAACCCAGCGGCTTGTGTCATACTAGTGGCACAGGTCATACTCCAGAGAATGTGATTGTGTGTGCTGCCTCTAGTGTCATCCCGGCGGCACTTAGCGCACCTCAGAATCCTGTGTATGCAAACTTGTGTACTGGTGCTAGTGTTGTCCCAATGGCTTTCAGTGCATCCCAGCATTGTATTGCCAAGTCTATCTTCCCTCAAGGCTACTGCACAGCCCAAAGGCTGCAACTCATCAAAAAGGCTGCTACTCAGCCCTAAGGCCAAATCAAGCCATGGTTTCCAGCCATCAAGGCTGCTACACAACCCAAAGGCTGCTATTTGGCCCAAAGGCCACATCAAGCCAAGATTACCAGCCCTCAGGGCTGTTACTCAGCCTAAAGGCTGCATCTAGCCAAGGTTACCAGCCCTCAAGGCTGCTACTCAGCCCAAAGGCTGCATCAAGCCAAGGTTACCAGCCCTCAAGGCTGCCACTTAACTCTCATACAGTACAAAGGCTGCATCTGAAGGCTGTGCTGGATTAATCTTTTGGGTAAATATCCCTACAAACCCTAACACTTAGACTACTTACAATTTGAGAGA
Source organism: Taudactylus pleione (assembly GCA_031769625.1). NCBI lineage: Eukaryota > Metazoa > Chordata > Amphibia > Anura > Myobatrachidae > Taudactylus > Taudactylus pleione. The sequence continues at coordinate 6,276,515 of JAUIMM010000182.1, forward strand.
CAGAAAGATAGTGAGAAAGGAAAGACAAGTGTAGACTGAGAACAGTAAAGGCATGTTCACATAATTGCAATTGAAATAGACCTGGACCATTGGGTGTAACTATCATAGGTGCACCAGCAGGGCCCAGAGCTGATGGGGGTTCATCTTCCTTGTCAAAGTTCCATTTGTTCTACACAAATTGTCACCATTTGGTGGTACACAGGCACCCTTACAAATTTTTGTTATGGGGCCTTCAAATACCAAGTTATGCCCCTGCCTGGACCCATGTACACCTGTCAGGAGGTGTAACTTTTGTGGAAGCTGGAGACTTTCAGCAATGCGGAGCAATAATGATGACTATGTTATGCAGAACTGGTTACTGTAGCTGCATCTGATTGGTCGATAGTGTTGTCAGCTGTCCCATGGATTAGTATGATTTTGTGGCTCTTTATTCACATTACTTTATTGACATTTGCATTTAGTCTGCATCAGAAAAGAAGATTTCCATTTGGCTTTTAAATGGGAAAACATCAGATGTTATAATTTGATTTAACTTGTGTTTGTATTCTTTGTATTTAATCAGATTTCATATAAAAATGCAACTCTCTTATTTATTAATAACACTGTCTAGACACCATTCTCACTTATGTATATAATGTTTCACTGCAATTATTATATTGTGTAAAAATGTGTAAAATAAGGTAATGCTTAAGTAACTACTACTAATATTATCAAGCCACATCTCTACATTATTTTATGCTATCCCCAATATGTATTTAAGTTATTGTGTTGTACAAGTATAAAGAAATATCTCTTTTAAGATTATAATTTATCTAAAAATATTACCAGTATTAATAATTTAAACTATTTATTTTATCACACATTGATGTACTACAAAATAAATATATTTTCCTCCTAATGTACTGCACAATGTACTGTTTTTTAAATGCAGAACATTATAAACAGGCTTCAGCTAAATTAGATAGAAGAACACAGAATGGCTGCGTATCATTTGTCAAATCAAAATGACCACTGCAATTAGTTTTCATTTCCAATGTAATTGAAGCAGAAATATTAAGTGCAAATAATGTATTTTTCATAATAAGTCTCTCAAAGTTAATCTATATCAAGATTCATAAGAAATCATTGCAGGAATAGTATCTTCCTCCAGTTCTGTGATTGCTTTTAAATTAGGTGAAAATTAAGCATCCATACTAGCAATGCAGGTTCCAGAACCTTCAATTAAAAATCAAAATGCGTAGATTTTCTATCATACTTTAAATGTAAATTATAGAGTGTACTAGGTACAGAGCTAGTATGATGACAGTTTTAACGATTTCAATTCATTTGACCATAGAACATTAGATTAATAAAATTTGAACAAATGGATTTACTCAGCTGTTTGTAAATTACATTTCCCATTTGAAAAGTTTGCAGGTTTGCTAAAACATCAACAAAATGCAATTTAAACTTATAGGATTTTTTTTTACATTTATGTGATTCATTTTCATAAGTCTCAGGAAAAGGAAAGCAAATATAATTTGTTCAGGATGTGTACTGTATAAGTGATTCATAGCCCTTTTACACCAGAGCTAAAACCCGGGTTATTGCAGAGTTAACCCGGGTAGCTCCTTGGTGTAAAAGGGGACAGGGTTGGATTCCCTGGTCGAGTTACCCAGCAATCCAACCAAGGTAACTTGTAGGGTTTAACACAGGAATAACCCGTGAAACCCTGCAGTGTAAATGGCGCGATCCAGGTACCGATGACCTGGAGCACGCCGCATGCTGGCCGATTGGCCGACTTCAGTGGTGCTTGAAGATGACATCATCTCCAAGCATCCACTTCCATGCCGGAAGAGCCGGGTCACTGCAGACCCGGCTCCAGCATGAACAACGCGACTTGAGAATATGCTGGGTCGGTGCCGGATAAATTCCGGGTCTGATCCGGTTTGGAACCCTTTTCCAGCCTCCAGGTCAGACCTGAAATTTAGGTATAAAAGAGGTGTAATTTACAATCTACTTACAAACATGTCCTCATACATCTAGCATCTATACGCCATACGACGTGAAATGCTCGACATGACTAAAACACTCAGAGAGGAATAGTGTACCATATCTTTCTTTATATTTTGCGGCTTTATCACATTGCAGATGCAGCAAAACACAATTTAGATGCTGGACTGTGATTTTAACCACACAGGAATTTGTTTTTAACACATATAAAGTCACAGGTGAAGCACAATGGAATTTGGCAAGAAAAAAAGCCACAGCCGCTCGCATTGAAGCCCTTCTAATTCAGGGTTCAGATTTATTCACACACAGATACACAAATGTTGCACATTAAATTGATTAGTGTGAGCTAGCAATCAAGTTTTGTTGCTCAAAGTTGTTTTATTTATGCGAAAAAGGGTGCATACACACTGAACGATAATTATGAATTATAATGATATCGTTGAACGATATATCATTCATAATGTTCAGTGTGTATGTACTCACCAATGAATGATGCGCACTTCCGCTGGTCATTAACTATATCCCCAGTCAGCTGTACATACAGTCCAATCTGGGGATATTGTTAACGATGCCATGCTGCTGAATGCAGCATGGCCATCCTTCCCCCCATGCCATTGTTCATCGCGGCTGGCATTGGCAAGTGTATATGCACTTGCTGATGCTGGCATACCTGCTGGGCCCTCCACTTACGATGTTGCTCACATCGTACAGTGGCCCTGATTCAGAGCCAGATGCTCTGAGAGAGCGCTCGCTGTGAATCAGGGCCGGCCTTCTTGTTTTTTAGAGTGGCCTCCTGGCCGCTCGTATAGCTGTGGGTGACCACCCACAGCTATAGCGACTGGCCAGGAAGATGGTCGCGATGGTCAAGACCATCAAGACCATCGGGCTTGTGATGAGACTCTTCTGGCAGGGCCTCATTGCCACAAGCCCCAGAGAGATTTCGGCTCTCACAGAGCCGAAATCTCTCCCACTGACATCACTCATGATGTCAGTGGGGTCGCCCCCAAATGGAGGCGTTCACATGGGAACACCTCCGTTTGGGCAGCCACTCCCCCGGCCTGCCCACCAAAGGGGGCATGCTGTCACTCAACATCGACAGCATGCCCCCTTTGGTACGAGACACAGAGTGACGGTTTGTCCGTCGCTATCCGGGTCTCGCGCATGTGCACGACAGAGCCGGCTCCATCATGCGCATATGCACTGGGCCACCATCGACCCGCTTGCGAGCACAAAGCGCTCGCAAGCGAGTCTAAATCAGGCCCTCTGTCTATGTGGCTTAAGGTGCACATTTTGAGGGAGAATATGTTCAACCTCTCCACAGGGCCACACTAATGCATGTGTAGCCCGATAGCCACACATGTGCATTACACTCACCAGGCCTATACCTTTAAGCAAAGTTGGCATTTTGCATCCAAATTTTATAGGAGACTGTGTCCCAGCAAGAGAACTTTGCTTTACCACTTAACTGACAAATTTATTTTTCTTCAAACCGGTCAGAAATAGTTTTTTTTTTTTAAGAGTACATAAGGTGAAAAACATGTATTTCAACTTATCTAAAATGATTTCATTAAAATAAAAATCTTTTATTTTAATATTTGTAAAAATGTATTTTTTTCATCGGAACATTGGATCACCGCCATCGGAACATTGGGAAATTTGTGACCATCATGACTTTCATTTTCACAGTGACTGCTAATCTCTGCAGCCGCTTGGTGAGGGGGCCTGCTGTGCTGGCTGATCAGCAGTGATCGGGAGCACGGCAGACACTGGGGTAGGGTGTAGGCAAGCAGAGAAACTGGCTGTCCACACTGTTTATCTGACTGGTTGAAATATTGCAACCAGATCAGATAACACACTGCCTTTTGTGGTCAGAAAAATGCGACCATGCCAGGCAAGTGGTTAATTTGAGCATAAATATAAATTTTTGCTTTGCAAATTTAGTTGTTATCACATGAATACTGCAATAGAAATGTGGGATGTGAATAATATGACCCTATATGCTTATCTAAACAAAGCACAATTTTAACAGATTATAGCATTTAAATTGTCTTTAGGTGCAAAATAGTTGGCAAAATTATGCCTCAGTGCATATATACAGTATGTGTTTTTGTCAGCAGTATTCACTGGTAAAATAGTACCTTCACACACATTTATTGTTAGCTTCCTTAACCCTGGGTTTAGACATCTCCTTGACATCAGTCAACTATCCCTCATTTCTCTAGTTGCTCCCAGCTGCATCAATCACTTATCTTTTCACTGCCTGCTGACTACATCAAATTCCATTTCTCCTAAATAACTTTTTGTCCTCTTGTACTCGACTACAGAACCTATCTCAAGTCTCTCTGTGACAGCCCAGTCCTAAGTTGCTTAAGTATGATGACTGGCAATTGTTTGCAATCATGGATGCACTTGAAGATTGCTTATCAATACCAGGTTAAAATAAGAGATGGCTAGATGGAAGCTAAGACTAACAAAACACTAATAAATCCAAATACATGGGAAACAATAGCTGTAGCTAGGCCTGTGTTTTTAAAGGTTATAACTGCAGAACAACTGGATCTTAGTGAAATTGTTGATTTGACAAATTTTCATTCAAAAGACTAAAAAATAAGATAATAGTTATATAATACACAATAAATATTTAGATATGACTAAAATTGTTTCTTGTGTTAATTAGACACTGCGATTAGAATATGTTTTCATTTACAATTAATGACCATTTACATTTCTTACTGTGTACAGTAATATTACCAAATTTGAGGAGTACAGCAAACCAGTAGAAGTAATTAATCAACAGTCATTTTCAAATGACATTTAGTAGTTAAAATGTAAAGTAATGCATCTGGGTGATTGTGACAATTACTGTATGCTACTTATACATTAGGAACATCCAGCTATGCTACATTGGAACACCAAAACATATTAATCTCCTTACAAACATATGAAGCAGATCAATAAGAGCAATCTTATTTTGGGCCTCAATTAGTGTAAGACACAATTTTGCACCCCAAATATATAAGTAAAAGTTGAGCAGCAAAATGAGACCTAATGGGCCTTATTGAGAGTAACATTTAAACTGCAAGTTGCAATTTTTTAATGTGTTTTTGTAATTTTTTGCAATTCACATCTTTTTACAAATGTGCAGGGGGCAGAGACTAGAACTGGAATGGGAGTGAAGATACAGACAATGAGAATGAGTAAATGAGTAGTTTGTGTGTAGATGTGGCCAAAGTACAGTAAGGGCCAGATGTAAACATGTTGAGATATGCGACTAAAGTGGCTAGCAAGCATTTGCAAACATAAATGTATGGAGGGCTTTGAGTTGTGTGCTGACCCTGGTATTAATATACGTGTTCTCGGACTCTGGGGTAAGTATAATGTTGATGATGATGGCTGCATACTGCTGGTTATTCATGGTGATAACACACCCATTTACAGTATGTAAAACCCCTGAAAACTGCTGAAAAAGTGTTAATAAAGGGATTTTACACTGCAGCACACTGCATTTATTTTACACAAATAAATAATGGTTCATAATCAATTAGGGAAAGGGAAGTATCACATATATAATTTAGTGGTGGAATAAAAAACATAGGCCCTGATTCAGAGCCGGACGCTCTGACCAGAGCGCTCGCTCTGAATCAGGGCCCTCCTCCATTAATATGGAGTGTCCTCCGGGACTCTCGTATAGCTGTGGGTCACCACCCACAGCATATACGAGCGTGCAAAAAGATGGTCGCGATGGTCTTGACCATCGCGGCCATCGGACTTGCGAGGGAAACCCTGCGGTCGGGTTTCCCAGCCGCAAGGCCAGGAGTGATTTTGGCTCTATCAGAGCCAAAATCACTCCCACTGACATCACTAGTGATGTCAGTGGGGCCGGCTTCAGACAGTAGGCGTTCCCATGGGAATGCCTCCGTCTGGCAGGCACGCCCCCGGCACACCCAACAAAGGGGGCGTGCTGTCAATCAACATCGACAGCATGCCCCCTTTGGTGCGAGACCCGGAGCGATGGAAACTCCTTCGCTCGCCGGGTCTCGTGCATGCACACGACAGAGCTCCCTCCATCGTGTGCATGCGCAGTGGGGACCATCGACCCACTTGCGAGCGTACTGCTGCTCACGAGTGGGTCTGAATGACCCCCATAGTTTTTGCCATTGCTTCTCTTCACATTTTATATGCTCCAATGCACTTATTATATGTTTTATCTGGCTATTAACTATAATATTTTATTAATGGTAACTAATTGTGTACAGTAATTTTTTTTGCATTTTTCAAAACCCATGGTAATGACAACTCATCTGACTTCAGTTGTACTCATGTTGCATCAGATCAATGTATGCAAAGAGGAGGAAGCCACAGCTCCATATCTGCATTTGTGATTGATTCTGAATTGGTCGCAAATAGGTTACATTTTTTCCAGATGCATTTCGTGATTCCATATGTGCCTTGCTGTGAATAATGTCCTACTGTATGTGTGTATATTTTTTTTTAAATTTCACATGTCTACAAATAACAGTTACAATTTTTCTAGCATGAGACTTGAGAAATAATAACCTACATTTAACCTCCATCTATCACTAGCAACCACCAAACCACATGATAGCACTTTTACTGGTTGCAAGTATTGGAGGCATTCTTCCCCTTTATGGCCAAGCTAGCCTACCCATTCATCACCACACAACATACATGGGAGCTGAAATGTAGAACCCCATGTTATAGGTATCCCTGAAGTCTTGGTAGCCACATCCATCACAGATACAATAAGTAGATCCATTCTGCTGCTCGGAGTTGGTGTGGACTTGTCTATAAAACAAAACTTAATATGTGTCAAGCAGTCATTAATATAAGAAGGTAAATTATTTCTTAGAGGGACTTCAAAATATACATTGTATATTTATGTAATATTCTCAAGAACTTCTGGAACATGATGAACCAGAAAAACAACTCTAGGACATTAGATCATTAAATAAATATGGTGCTATTGATTCAACACAGAAGGACAATATAAAGTCAGAACTACCAAGAAGACTTCTTTCGCTAATAGAAAAATGGGGATATTGTCCATATTTTTATCAAAACATTTTAGATTGGAGCCCATCTTCAAGACTTCAATTCTCTGCAATATCCTACACTAGAATATATGTCCAAAACACCATTACATTGCAGTTAAATGCACTCAACTATTTAGTACAGAGGGTAACAACTAGAAAAGGGCTGGCTTGTGAGCCATGCTCAACTAGGCCTTGTATAGTCTTTATTGGAAGCAGCATATAATTGTTGGCTCACAAACAGAAACATAAAGTGTTATTATTTTGCATATATCTTACATATGATTTTTGTGATCATATACTATTGTTTCTGTGTTCTTTAAATTTTATTGCCCTAATTTTTCCCCTTTCACTATTGGCAATCTGGTGTTCTGGTATTTTTAGATACATGCCCTCTCCCATTTCTATTAGGGAGCCTCTCAAATGTAGTTATTGGATTTCAGTGACTTCTGTCTCTCTCTGACTACTTTCTAGAAATGGACACTCATAGGTTCTATATTAATAATCCAAAATGATAAGGGATTGGCACATGCAAACTGAATAAGGCCAATAATTGTGGAAATAAAATCTTTATTTCATGCTATACAAATTCGGCAAATAACAAGTTGCAAACAATCTCGACTCCACTTCAATCATTCAGCACAATGCAATACACAAATTTTTAGGGTTAGTTTTTAATTTATTAAACCATTATTTTATTGTACACACGTCAATAGTGACTGGCTGCTGATGTTAATAAACAAATGAAGGTTAATAATATGCTGCAATTTCCACAAATGAATCCTGGCATGTGAAGTTTATGGGCTGGGAAAAATATCATCACAGCAGAATTGATTCAGGTGTACAGTACTAGTGAGCAAAAAAGTATGATGGATATTGGATTGAAATATTGATATTTAGATAATCAATGTCCATCCCTATTATGGGATTTATATTTTGGTGACCTTTGCCTCTGAATACTGGCTTTGGACTTTGGTGACTCCTGGCTTTGACTGATTGGCTTGTATACTAAACATGTACTGTACTCCTCTGGTGCAACTCCTGTACAATGTAGACATAAAAATATGTGCAACAGTATGTCACATTTGAAGTTCTGCCATCTCTTAACTACCAATCACACTGAGAGGTTTTCTACTTGTCTCAGTTGAGGTCATCACATCTCATTACTTTCAGATATCTGGAAATTGTTTTGTGGATTTTAGTTCTGAATTCACTAGACTGTCATATCTCTACATTTATATATGTTCCATTATTTGCTGACCATAATTGCTTTCAGCATTTATCCCAGCATCTCTAAAGAAATTCACCAGGTGTATCAACAGAATTAACCTATTGCCAGTATTACATTTTGCATCACGTCATCGTCTGTGTTTGTGTTTACAAGCAATGATCTAATCCTGCCTACTGTTAATGTCTTCTAGTATATGCAAATGTATTACCCTGTTTTATATACCTGCCATATATCAGAATAATATGAATGATTTCAAATAAACCAACAATCTGTTTAAGTAATCATAACTGAGTCTGTATAAACTCTTTGCACAAAGTTGGAGTCAGGTCATAGATCAAGACAAGTAGTAGATGTTCAGCAATGGAATAGATACCTCTAATAAGCAAATAGGTTTAGAAATAGATTCAGCTAGCATGTACCATATATGGCTTATAGTCTAATTTTTGTAAAGGCTCCTAATAGTATTACATTTCTAAAGCAAATGTGTTACATGAATCTCAAATGTTAGGTAGAGACAATGGCCCTGATTCAGACCCACTCGCAAGCGGCTGTCCGCTCGCAAGTGGGTCGATGGTCTGCACTGAGCATGCGCACGACGGAGGGAGCTCCGTCGTGCGCATGCCCCAGACGCGACGAGCGAAGGAAAGTCCTTTGCTCGTTGTGTCTGATCAAAGGGGGCGTGCTGTCTATGTTGATTGACAGCACGCCCCCTTTTGTGGGCATGCCGGGGGCGTGCCTCCCTGACGGGGGCGTTCCCACGGGAACGCCTACCGTCAGAAGCCGGCCCACTGACATCACTAGTGATGTCAGTGGGAGTGATTTTGGCTCTGATAGAGCCAAAATCACTCCGGGGCTTGCGGTTGAAAACCTCAACCGCAGGCTCCGGCTCTCAGTTTCGATGGTCGCAATGGTCAAGACCATCGCAGCCATCAACTGCACGCTCATATAGGCTGTGGGTGGTGACCCACAGCTATACGAGTGTCCAGGAGGACGCTCCATTTTTATGGAGGGCGGCCCTCATTCAGAGCGTGCGCTCTGCTCAGAGCGTACGGCTCTGAATGAGGGCCAATGTCAGTAATGGGTAATCAGATACCATAGTAGTGAAAAATAGCAAAGTTACCTTTTAATGTAGAATACAAATATGTAATATGGTGTTGAGGTCTCTAGGCTTGTAAATGTGAATAATGGTGATATGGAGAAGTTACCCACTCTTGGTGGGGTGTATGCATTTCCTTAGCCACTACCTCTACATACTGTACTGTAGAGGGTAAAAAATATACTGTATATAGCACATTCATTGCATTGGCTTTTTTTCTATTTCTAGAGTGGTCCACCATTTATTTTTTTGTGGTCCACCATCTATTTTTCCTGTATTCCTGTATTTTCTACGGTTTGATGATTGTGATTAGGGTAAATCACATTTTATAAATCGTATATCTATATTGTTTATATTGTATTGATAGCAACCAATTAACTCCTGGGTGGTAGTGTTGTTTCTACTCTATAAACACGGGGCCTAATTCAGACCCACACGTGAGCACTGAGCGCTCGCAAGCGGTTCGATGGTGCCCTAATGCACATGCGCATGACGGAGAGAGCTCCGTCGTGCGCATGCGCGAGACCCACATAGCGACAGCCAAGCTGTCACTATGGGTCTCGCACCTAAGGGGTCGTGCTGTCGATGTTGATTGACAGCACGTCCCCTTTGGTGGGGGCATACTGGGGGTGTTGCTGCCCAGACAGAGGCATTCCCATGGGAATGCCTACCGTCTGGGGCCGGCCCCACTGACATCACTAGTGATGTCAGTGGGAGTGCTTTTGGCTCTGATAGAGCCAAAAGCACTCCTAGGCTTGTGGCAGCGAGACCCTACCGAAGGGTCTCGTCGCAAGCCCAAAGGTCGCGATGGTCATGACCATCGCAACCATCTTTTTGGCTGCTCGCAGAGTGTCTGGTCAGAGTGTCCAGCTCTGAATCAGGCCCACAGTTTCTTCTATATGTAGCACCCTCAAATAATTTCTACAAAATACAGTTGCTTGAAGTAAGTTTGAATTAAATCTATATGGATAGGATTCCACAAAATTATTCAAAGCAACCATGGCTAATTCTATTGTATGACATATTATAGATGGTGTAAACTTTACCGTTGCATGTTATTTACTAGGCATTACTTTTCTGACTCCATTTATCAATACATGTAGATGTGAAAGGGGTTGACAAGGCCTCACATGCTAGTAAAGGGAATTATTATTAAATGTTATCTAAATGTGAAAAATAAAAAAAACCTTAAAAAATGAATAAAAAAATCACTTAATTAAAAGCATATTTATGGTACTATTCAAAGCATAGACAATGTGTCTGATAACGCTGTCCTAACAAACCCACAACAAAACATGTGTGTTGATATTATTCATTTATGCCAATGTATCACTGACAACACACACACCATGCCCTACAATAAATATATTTATATAAATATACTCATCCTCCAGATGCGGTACTCATGGTTATTGGAATCAAATATTTATTCCATCAGTGGTACATAGAAACGTTTCAGTGCCTCACCTCTGCACTGTCCTCAGGCTAAAATACATTACTCATATTCCTATCCATGTGTGTTGAAGCCGGAAGTGGGACTGCTCACCCGGACCAGCGGCGCACTCTGAGTGACATCATCACTCAGCATTCAGAGCCCATCACCATAGTAACTAAAAATAACATACACAACAGGATTGATTGTAAACAAAAGTAATATACAAATGTACAAAGCATAGCATATTTAGATTCCTACACTACATTATATAGATGCACTAACAATAAACCTAGCATAGAAAATAACAAAAAATATATTGCACTGTCTTAATGACATAGTGTTTAATATCCATATTTCTATCAATGCAATCAGTGCTGGTATGCTGCAAAAGACTAAACTAGATAATTACCAAGACTATATCTTACAAGCTAAATATTGGACATTTTATTGTATAAGGAAAATTGGCTGTACTCCTGTTACACCACATCTTAAGTAGCCTATAAGTCCTACACCTAGCCCAGAACAACCAATATATCATGTATTAACATGGAGGTGTTAAAACTATATACTGTATACTACATATGCATTTTAATCTATACTTAAATTTAGACTTAGGGTATATTGATAATAAACCATACGCTCTATGTGATGACTAATCGTATTGAATGAGATTGATAGTCACTTACATCTTTGATAATTAATAAGCATCTTCCTATAGAACATATGTCTACATACATTACTGGTTTGGCTACAGGAGCTGAACTAAACTACAAATATCCTAAGAACTCACAAACAGTTATGGAGCCCAAGGTGGTCGTTGATAATAATAAGCATCTTCCTATAGAACATATGTCTACATACATCACTGGTTTGGCTAAAGGAGCTGAACTGAGCTACAAATAATCTAATAACTCACAAAAAGTTATGGAGCCCAAGGTGGTCATTGAGTCCCTTGGGTACAAGGGTCCCCAATCTAAAGATCCACCAACTCTGCAACTGTTGTAGTTTATGGGCTCGATCGCCACCCCTAACCATGTTGGGGACATGGTCAATCATATGGTAACACAATGCAGATAGTGGATGTGGAACTAAACAAAAGTATTGCACCACCGGCTGATCGCTATAGCCATTAGCTAGTGTGACTTGTATAGAAGACCGATGTACTGCCATACGTTCCTTGAATTTGCGCTCAGTTTTACCTATGTATGATAGGCCACATGGGAAAATAATTTTATAAACCGTATACATGTCAGCCTGTGATTAATGGTGTACTTCCTCCCTGATAGTGGATGGGGGAATGTATCACCAGGAATCATAAAACTGCATGTAGTACACATACATATAATACAGCCCTTTTTGCTCATTAAGAAATTGCCAGCATTTGGGCCACTAGATCTGGTAATATTAGGCTTGACCAAAAAGTCTCCTAGGTTTTTGACCCCTCTTATAGCTAGCCATTAAGCTATCGTCCTGTAGATTAAGGTCCTGATCCGATTGGATCATTGGCCACAGCTTTTTAGACGTCTTGTTAATACTAACACTTGCTGTGTGCTGTGTTATACTGAGTTACCCAAGGTAGTACTGTGAGTTTTTCCCTTTTGTCTTGTTAAGATAATAACAAATTCCTATCGATCTTCAACATTTAGTTTTAGCTTCATTTAATAGGGCCATATAATAACCTCTAGCATAGAATTTGTCTATCATCACATCCATCTGGGCTAGGGCCACAGCAGGATCTGATGTAAAGCATTTGATATGCAATAATTGCAAGTAGGGTAACCCTTTCTTTAATGGGTAAGGATGGAAGCTTTTCATATGCAGAATATTATTACGATCTGTGGGCTATGTATATAATGATGTCTTTATGATACCATTCTCCAATTTAAGATTGACATCCAAGAAGTTTACTGATGTAACACTGGTGGTATAAGTAAATTTAACAGGGTGATCTGTTGCATTATGCCCATCAATCAACTGCTTAAATTCCAATTCCGTACCTTGCCAGAAAATTAGCAGGTCATCTATATAGCGCCCATAATAGGCTATGTTATTACTGATGGCTGGGTCCTGAAAAAACAGATAATTCTCTTCCTCAAACATAAACATGTTGGCATACGATGAAGCCACACTGGACCCCATTGCACAGCCAACAAGTTGTAAATAATATCTTCCATCAAACATAAAAAAATTATTATTAAGGATGAGGGAGAAGAGATCCAATACCAGATCCACATCAGGACCTATGTAATTAGGATGTCCTGTAAGATGTCCCGAAAGCGCATCCAGGTATATATACTGCCAATGGTTGATATAAGAACTTAACTGCTGCATTGGCCGTCCGGATGGTTTAACTAATGTTTTGTGCACCTTAGGTGTAGTATATAAAATCAGTGTTAGGGGATATGCAGGATTTAAAGTAGACACCAAATCCAAGGATATCTGTCCTTCTAATGTTGCATCCTGTAAGACGTCATTCAGTTGTTGTTTAAATATGATCGTAGGATCGCTTTTTAGCAATTTATACATCCTAGTGTAATTTAGCTGGCATTCAATTTCAGTCAAAGTCTTCTGTATCTTGGATCACTAAGGCTCCCCCCTTATCTGCCAGCCTGAAGACTATTGCCTTATTATCTGACAGTTGTTTAAGAGTCAGCCATTTTTTGGGGGGAGAAGTTTTTGCTAGTTGGAATCATATCAAGATGGGGCTCCACTTGTTCAAGTAGTCGTAAATAGGTTTTTATAGTGGAATTAGTCGACATGGGATCAAAAGTTGATCTCGACTGTAATTTCATTAATTGTTGTGGTAATTTGATCTAATTATTAGGCTTGGCTTTGTTCTTAGCGAAGTACTCTTTTAACTTCAATTGCCTGTTAAGTTTGTATTTTTCTATTTGCCACTCGAATTTATCAGGGATATTCGTGGGTATATATGAGAGGCCTTTAGACAATATCTCTTCTTCTAATGGTTTTAATTCATATGTTGACAAGTTAATAACTAGGTTTTGCGTCCACTCGGAGATCTTCCTCCATGTGCTGGCCCTTTGCCTTTTCCACTGGTGCCCCCTTCGCGTATATTTGCGTCTCCTTCTCCTAGAATTTTGGCTCTGGTGGCAACTCCAGTTGGTCCATCTGAGTGGTTTGGCCCCTGCGGTATATCTGGTTCACTTGCAGATGTACTGTATTCATACAATGATGCTGGATCACAATCTATTTTCATTTTTCTACGAAAAAATGGTTTTCTAGGGTATGATTGTCGTATATTATCAGTCCACCTGTACACTCTGTGATTATCATAGTCAATATCAACTTTTATTTTTTTCTCCTTCTTAAATTGGATCAAATCCCTTTTATAGATTTGCATTTGAATATTGAGATTATCATACCATTTGGTCTCATTGTCCACTTAAAATATTGGGTTATGTATTCATTCAAATGCTGAGATCTTTTCTTTAAATCCATTCATCTTCTTGTTCTATTATAAGGAGCATCAGGTCTATGGAGCATTTATTTAAAATGCCGACCCACTTTTTATAAAAGTTTGGGTCATTGCGTCCAATTGTGGGGCAGTTTCTCACCCGTAGAACTCATGGGATATTTTTAACTCTATGGTATTCACTAAGCGACAAGCTATGATAGTAGAAGTCTGTTTCCTTCTTTTTCATTTTACGCAAATCTCGATAGATCTCCTCACAATTAGTGGCCTCATTCTGTTCAAAAAGTTTTTCTTTATAGAGTATACTTTCTGCTTCTGGTTCTGAGTAGCTGAATAAATCTCCTATTTCATATGTGTTGAATGAGAATCCACTGGCACCCACTGTATCATTATCCTGAGACATATTGAAATATAGAAGCTATGACTCAATGCCTATAATGGGTGTCATAAATATATGTGGACTCTTAGGGCCATCAAGAATTTAGCAAATCAGGTGTTCTTAATTTTACAATCCAAATATGTTGGAAATAACCACAGTGTTTAAATATTAAGACAGTAGTCAGCTGGTGTGTATAACTCAATATCAGAATGTCCACATTATTCAAAAAATAGCAGCATATCACAAATAGCAGCAATGATCCAATGTAATAAAAAGTGAAAAAAGTGAAAAAGATGAAAAAGCCAACCGGTATACATCAATAAATATCCAATATCTGGGTCACAGTGTAATTATTCCATAGCAGCAATACTGATTAGCAGCAATGATAAGTCATATATATATTTTACTAGCAGCAATCGTAAGCAGTAAAAGGAGGTTAGCAACATCAAGAAAAACTGAAATGCAGAGCTAATAAAAAATGCTTTTCAATGTCCAACACCAAAAGTGCATCTGTGCAATAAATAGTGTAACTTTAAAATTCATCAATACACGAAGGCAGCCTGATATGAATAGTACAAGATGTTAATGGATTCTGGTGAGCCTTGACAGTACAAGGGATGTTTAAAATCATCTGCATACCCCCTATAAACAAAGGAACAAAGGGTCTGGCTCTCCCAGTAAACAAACAACTTGGCCAAGGTGCCTGCATATATTATGTCATACTCATCCTCCAGATGTGGCACTCGTGGTTCTTGCTATCAAATATTTATTCCATCAGTGGTACATAGCAACGTTTCAGTGCCTCTACCTCAGCACTGTCCTTAGGCTAAAAAACATTACTCATAGTCCTACCATAAATAGCATTACCCGTACCTATCCACTTGTGTCGAAGCTGGAAGCGGTACTGCTCACACAGACCAGTGGCGCACTCTGAGTGACATCATCACTCAGCATTCAGTGCCCATCACCATGGTAACTAAAAATAACATACACAACAGGATTGATTGTAAACAACAGTAATATACAAATGAACAAAGCATAGCATGCACTAACAATAAACCTAGCATAGAAAATAGCAAAAAAATATAATGCATTGTCTTAATGACATAGTGTTTAATATCCATATTCCTTAAACTAATAAGGGTAAGTAGAATTATGTCTATTAAGAAATTGACCTGAAATATGTATCAATTTCATATAGTTGTAAGCTTCATAAGTGACACCCATCATTGCTAGTTGTTTGTTGTTTTTTGTTGTCTCTTATTCCAATTGCTTTAATCTTCCAAATTATCGGACATATTTTTTAGATTTAACTTTGAGTCAGAAGATGTTTGTTAATTGATATCATATGATATATAGATGCAGAGATATTACGTGTGATTACTGAGTTTATAGTTATAATATTGGTCCATTCATTTAGATGGTAATAGTCAGTCCTATGTGAGAGACATTGATACATATACAATTGCAATTTATTTTGGAAATTATATGATAAAGATTGTTGACTGGTATTCTTTGATGCAGACTACCACTTTATATATATATATATATATATATATATATATGTTTATTATTACATGTTTGCAAAAAGTTTTAAAATTAATAATTGATGTTTTACTGCAAAAAGTTTTAAATTAATAATCAATGTTTTGCTGCATGATGAATAATCGATGCTGCATGGAGACTGATTCAATGATTCAAGGTCCCTTTACAGCGGTTCAATGATAATGTCAAATGGTCTTTCTATATCTATTTAAGTATATATGTGGCAAATAAGAAATCCATTTCAGGTGTTAAAATGATTTAAGTCTAGTACTGATTCAGTAAGCCCAGTGTATTCAACATTATGCAAATGTTTTAAAAATTGATTGGTTAGAAGCCCATTTTAATACATCCTCCTAGCATCATGCAAGCCAGCCCTCTGACAAAGTTAATTATGAAATGCATTAGAGCGTGGCTTGCAGATGCTACGATCAATTATCCCGGCATTCCCGGTGCCCAATCCCCGGCCTGAGGAGGAGAGACGTGCTGCAGCTCCTGAGCAAGTGGTGCATGGCTTGTCCCTGGAGGATGAGGAGCGGTTGACGGTGTTTGCCAGGTACACATACATTGAACCAAGTGGTAATCAGCCCACTTAGTGTGATATATGGTACGAATGTACATGTTTACAGACAGTGTTGTCTGTAAACGTTTTATGATTAAACTTTTATAAGCACTATGGAGCGCCCCCTTTGCTCTTTATTTTAACAGATAAATATATATTTATATATATATATATATATATATATACATGGAGCATGGGCTAGGCACTCGTCCTCTAAAGTAATGCTGGGTACCCTTCACAAATGGCAATAATACAGTTACAAAGTAGTGAAGCACTTCACAAAGTTCATAGAAGCAGGGTAAATAACCAAAAGTTGACTTCAAAGTAAATTTGTGGTTATTTACCTGCTTCTATGAACTTTGTTTGTGGACTGCCGCCGCCACTTTGTATCTATCTATCTATCTATCTATCTATATATATATATATATATATATATATATATATATCAACGGACGCTGGGTGTTGATGCCATATGTGGGCGCCAGTCTCCCGGAAGTGGCCGGATGCCAGAGAATGGGTCTGCACGAGGTGCGGTGGTGGTGTTATATAAGTAAGTTATTTTGTATTATTATCTATTGTTCCCTGAAGATGGAGTATTAAAAGGTGCTCTGAAACATTGGAAAAGCTTACCTGCTGGTAATCTGCATTTTGTTTCTCAGCATTGCTGTGAGGACATGAGATTGTGTGTTAAAAATGTATTTGCAGCATCTCAGTTCTTGCAGCGATTAATTAACTTTTTAGCCCTTTTGTGTTCCCCTTCCCATCTCCTAGTGTATGTGTGATCATTCTCTGGACTCACATTTCCATTATCAGGTATATTATTTACTGTAAAAATGGCAGGAAATGTAATGTTTAGTACTGTCTAGCCCTTGATGTTAGCCTGCTCAATATGTCTGTGTTATTCCTAGCCATCAGAGTAAGGTAACACCTCCCAGAACAAAAGACCCCCTAAATTAATCCCACCTCCACAGGGGACGCTCAGGGTTTACTCCTCCTTCCATTTGCCTGATTTTGTGCCTCACTTGAATCTGGCAGACTGAATGGAACCAACCCAGCATGTTTTCATCAGGGAAGTAATATCTGGGGGAGGAAGGAGATAAGGGATGCGCACCAATCAGGAAATGGTGCAACCCCCCTGGGTTGTCCCAATATCATGGGAAATTGGAAGGTTTCATAAGAGGTCACCAAAGGTCCCTCAGCATGTTAGTCACTGTCTTTGGCTAAGAGGTCTCACTCTGTCAAGGTGCTAGTGGAACACATCATCAGTTCTGTGTGGATTTATACTTTGGAAATTCTGCAAGGACCTATATGCTATTCACTGCTGTGTGTTCTGTGATTAGCTTCTACTGTAGGGGATCATGGAAACACTTGGTTGGACCTAGGGGCTATCACTGCTAGTTTCTATGTGTGGGGTCCCGGAAATGCTTGAGGGGACTTATATGCTATTCACTGTGTAAAATGTAGAAAACTATTCCTAATATATACTACATGTACATCACAACCAAACATTACCTATGCATATTCCCACACTAACTCAGACATTGTAATTGGCAGTAAATTGTTTAATTGTTTAATAGTCACAATTCTAAAATGTTATATAATTTAAAAAAATAACTTTCACATTCACGCTCATTTTATTACCTCTTTAATAAATTAAGTACAATCTTCTTTCCTGTAGTAGTCCAAATGGAAATGAAAGATATGTACTGCAAATAGAAAGCTACAGTACAATGAAATATTATGTTGCTATGATACTACTAAATAAAGGACTAGCTCTTTCTATACTTACTTCATTTTTTAGCATTATATTGTAGCTGGAAAAGTAAATCATCTTACAGCTCATACAGTAGGTATGACTTAAAACAATCAATGCAACAGTCTTTCAGAAAAATAATGTGCTTCAATTAGTTCCATTTACCTTGAGTTTAGCATTAAGGGTAAAAGTATAAGCACACATACACATGACCATTTAAACACTATGTACAATTAGTAACACATTAATAAACCAATAGCAAAGTATTACCACTTCATCATATTTGGTCAAACTGCTATAATGACATTATATTTATAACAAGGAGGAGTACACAAGAGATGTAGCTTTATTTAAGATGCTATGTATTGTTTATACATTGTGTACCAAACAATAGTACAACCTCTCATTTCTTCAAACATCACTTTTACTTTCTGTCACTTTCTATGCAGTGTGACATTCTATGTATAAACAAAATGCACAGCTACTGATTTGCATTGTCTGCAATTTTTACATGAATGATTCTGTCATTTAGGTAGACCTTTTGACAGAATTCTGAAAATCTGAACACTCCATGAACTGAGTGGTCAGTTTAGTTTTACAATTATACATTATTCTTTTATTTCTAATGTCTTCTTTTTATTTTGGCTACATACCTGAACTGTGCTAGTGTTTGCTTTTTAACTTAAGAATTATAAGAGTAAGGTGTACCAAATTGGACTTGCCTTCAATTGGATTTTTAATTGCCCTAAATAGTCTCTTTTAGCTAGATTGTTACATCCTTGTAAATTTTTTGGTTAAAGCATATTGATCTAGTCTTCCAGTCCTTATTGACTATATAAAAAAGTATGCTAAAATCTTATGACTAGAGGTATGCAACATTTCCAAAGCTGTTTAAAGTAATGTTTCCCTAATTCTGCAACTGGCAGTTAAATTTTGCCCACTTCAAAATATCAACATCTGGAATTTAGTGTTTTCAGCCCTACCCAACCATATTACAGTACACAGCAAAATGAATGGAAGATTGGTAGACAATAAACTCTAATTTACAAGTATACTGCCTAATGACATTCAACGACAAAATCTGAGTTCATCTTTTATATCTATGGATCTCTGAATTGAATTAAAAATCTAAATTCTACATGTTGTGTGCAGAAAAGAACTACAACTGAAGATTGTTCACTTAGAAATTAAATTAAAAAGTTAAGTACATATTACATAAATTTGATGAAGTACATATAATATAATTATGTCTTAAGATTCATCTTTTTACAGTATTATTCTCACCTAGATCATTTAAACATATCTACTGTAACTTTATAATTTGTGTGCACAATTCTTAGAATACTTTATATATAATTTATAAAATGTTATGATGAAATAATGTATTCCAATAAATGTATGTTAAGTAAATATTAAAATAACAAATTGTAAATAAAATGTCAATATTAATTATGCTTTTTGCAGCATGTACATTGTATTCCAATAAATTTATTTTAATTAAATATTCAAATAAATTGAAAATAAAATTGCCATTATTAAATATGCTATTTACAGTATGTACATTTATTAACTATAAATATGATTATATATTTGTCTAAAAACACATAAACAACCACCTTTTATTACAAAAGTCATTAGTATTCAAATAATTCTATTGGAAATATACAGCCTGAGGCATGTAATGAACTTTAAATTTAACTAGGGGAGAGGGAATAGCATTCATTGGCTCCAATTGAAATCTAAATATAACCTATTCAACACAGAAAGATTTTCACAATTTTATTTATTTATTTTCACAATGCTGAAAAACAAGAAAGCAAAGGAGTGTGTGGGAAATATAACAGAAGTAATTTGTTTAGTTGCTGTTGCAGACTGTTCTTTGATCAAATTTTGTTTCCCAAAGGAAAAAAGGCAGTTTTAAATTAAAGAGCAAACAGGCATAAAAAAGAAGCAAGTAATCACAGCCTTCCCAGGAGAGAAGATATAATGTTAGAACTCCAGAGATGCTATTTAATAAATAAACACCTTTGTTTTGTAGTAAGTTAATTTATCTACAGGAAGTAATCTTAGTTTTAATTATATTGCCATGTGTCATGTTTAATATAAAGTACATGAGGGCCTTTGACTTTCACTTATTATAGTCAAAGCACTACTTGGGTTACAACTGTGTATAGTAATAGCTACATTGAAATAATACAGTGTTGTGTAAGAAATGTAATTCACATTGTAAACATGCAAAACATTAAAAACTTAAATAACAAAATCAGGCAACTTTTTGAATTGTCTTTAAAATACATTTATGCTGAAATCACATTTAGATATTTGCACATGTTATTTTTCTTCAGCAATATGTGAATATGAGCCATGAAAGGTACTTTCCAATTTAACTGCAGTGTAATTAATATCAAAATGATTAGTATATATACTAGTATTATATAATAATATTGATAACAACAGTCACTTTGCTTTTCATTCTCTTGCATTTTAAACAAATGGATTTAAGATTCATTTTGTGTATGGAAGAAATACAGCCAATGTGTGGAAATTTGCAATTGGAAAAACTACAGTATTTAGCAATGCAAATGGTGCAAATACATTTCTTTGCCAGTATGGAATATATTGTATGGTCTTGCACATAAAAAAGAAATACTGGTCACATTTATTTATACAGTACACTACACTGTAATGTAAATCTGTTTCCACGTTTTATGTTTGTGCCCCCTATAGCATCACATGTTTTTGCCAAGGTGAAAAATTGTGGTTCTGAGGCCCAAAGTGTTCACATTTGTACTGTAATGTATATGTAGTAAATTATTAAATGAGCTGCCCTTCTTGTATATAAGAGTAATGCATTTTGTATATAAAAATAAGTCAAGCACTCCGAGAACTCTGATTCCATGTTATTAACAACTTTTTTCACTTAATTGCTTTAGCAAAGATGCTTTCTAATATAGTAACTAATTATCTTCTGTGCTAATTATTGTAACTCTTTATGAACCAAATTGACTAGCACTAAGCACTTCAATACTTCAATCTTTTAAGTGGTCCCTGAAGCAAAACCTCTTCAGAGAACCTGCTCATATTTCATAACTATGGGTTCATTCTAACCTCACTACTTGAATAAATGCTCTCTCCATATAATGCTTTTAGTTGCATTCCTAAAGCACATTATTATTAGAATATATGTGTGTTGCTGGAATATTCAACACTCCTGAGGACATAACCATTTTAAATCTATATTTAGCCATATTTATCTTCTGCATTGCAAAAGCCAGCACTTGAACCTTTGTGGAAAACTTTTCATATTGTCTGGTAGGTAAATGGTTTTATGTCACTTATATTATGCTAAAAAAATACTATATATATATATATATATATATATATATATATATATTGGCCATTCTATAACAACTGAGTAGCTATGGCTTTTTATCACTTTTTATTTATTTATTAACTGGGTGAAGTTACATCCATTCCAGCCAGTTAACGTAATCTCTCTCTTTCACTCTCACACACACATATGCATACACAAAAAACACACACACAACCTAAATGCAGTTTATTTCCAACTGGTCCAAAAACTCCCTAGTTTGAACATTGTTTAAATATTCATAAAAAAACACAGAGACTTGGTAAAAATGTAAATGATATTTATTAAAAATGATCTCTTGAAATATTGACTAGCTGATTAGACAACACAGACAAGTGGAGACCCAAGCACAAGCAAGCAGATATAGCCAGGATCATGAAGTTCCCTAACCATCATGAAACAAAGAGGGGTCATCTATTCACCCCTTCAGGCAATACTTCACAAATGGAAGGTCAAAACCTCACCCCTTTGAAAGTACTAAAATAATGAATGAGTCCCATCCCTTACATCATTTTATTAATATTGATCCCTAGTGGGTGGTAGATAAAATGTCTTCTAATTAATTCTCCAAAAAGCCAAAATAAAAACATATCATGATGTGCCCACTGTCCCTGTTTGCCATGCCTAGATCCACCAGCAACACGGAAACACACACTACCCTTGTGACACAAAAGACATCACCATTTTTCTCCACACCTAACCTCCATTTGTCCATTATTTGTTAGCCCTTGAGGGATAGGTCCTTTTTAGTGTGGATGGGCTCAAGCCTTTTGTATTGTAGCACCATCTAGTTTCCCCACACCCCCTTATTTCTTAACTGTGGTACACATTAGAAATTGGTAGTGTAATCATTGTTTTATCATTATCATCTTCATTCCATTGCACTGGCCAATCTTACCTTATGATACACACGAATAACACAAAATCTAATAGCATGAATACAATAATCATGGGCATTTCATACCCCTGTGCTAAGGTGTTATTCCACTTTTGTGCTTTCCACATTCCAGCATTAATGCAGCATTGTTTTTTCACCAAATTTTGTTCAATGTTCAATAATAACAAATGTTACAAATGGGGAATAAATAGGACACAGGATACAAATGAAGGAGGGGTCCAGGAGGGCTTAAAGTAGATAAAATAATATAAGGGAGACTCTGTCTCTGCACAGATGATAGGCAACACATACAGTAGTCACAAAAAGGAATCTGGATGTTATTATATTGGACCCATGGTTTTTATTTTTTTTCAGGAAGTATTTGGAAGAATTAATTATAATAACTGTTATGTATTCAAATTGATAAGTATGCCATAATTTAAGTTTCAGTGTGTGAATGGTAACAAGCAATTCTTCATTTAATACCCACATACGTTATGACTTGTTTTTGTTTCGTTTTTTTAAGAAGACTTTGAATTTTCAGAAAATACCTTCCTTTAACACATCAGACCAAAAAAAATAATGCATAGGTGACTTTGATGGAAGTATTTGAATTATTGTACATTGGGGGATAGCCACTTGGGGAAAAGCTTGGAATTCCAGAGAAGATTTGAAGATGTTGGTGGGAAGAGGTTGTGAAAGATAAACAAAGTTGAAGGACTATGGTCAGAAATGTATGGAGGGGCAGTGTTAGTGAAGGCATGGTGAACAACATGAATTGTATTCTGAAAGCAATAGGACACAAGTAAAGCAGAGTGGGACAGTGGAAGAGTAGTTGCTAGAGTTAAAGATTAGTCTGGCTAAAGTATTCAGGATGAATTGCAATAGGGAGCTGCAACTGTGGGCCAACAAGAGGAAGGCATGAAATAATGAATGAGTGGACCAGGCTTTTAATGACTTTCTGATTGAAGAAGGGATGAATTTTTACAATGTTGTTGTCACTAGTTGTGAGGGTAAAAGTTGAGGGCAGAGTCAAATAATACTCCATATTATGGAAACAAACATATTTTGCATATATTTGTTTTATATATATTTTAATTTAAGAAAGTTATCCAACTTCTAGCAAAATGGCTGGTCTAGCCACTTTTAAATTTGCACAGTGAAATATAGTTAAATTTGTTTAACATGACATTGAGGAAATAACTTCCATGCTACCCTCCCAGACAGAGATCTTTGGAATGTTATACTAATATTAGAGAAACAGATCTTATCTCTAGTGGAGGATTGCTATTGCAATTTGTTCTTACTTAGCTGTGGACATGATAAAGAATAACCTGCAGTATAGCAAACAAAAATAGAGTAGATATATCAAGCCTTGGAGAAAGATGAAGTGGAGAGAGATAAAGTACAAACCAATCAGCTTCAGTCATTTTTCAAATACAGTCTGTAATATGTCCAGAGCTGATTGGTTGGTACTTTGCGAAAGACAGAAGAAAAGAATGTCACATGCTGAGGGAAAGAAAGTGGGAGAGGATGTCATGTGTGGCGTTGGACACATAAGAAGATATAGGGGAGATTTATAAAAGCTTGGAGAGAGAAAAAGTGGTGAGAGATAAAGTACTAATCAGCTTCTAACTGTCACTTTACAGGCTGCATTTGAAAAATGACAGTTAGGAACTGACTGGTTGGTACTTTCATTATCTCTACTTGATCTCTATTAAAAGTTTGATATATCTCCCCAAAAATTTTGTTTTATAATTTATTATTTCTACATTATTTAAAATTATTGTACATAGCAGCATGTGACAAGTATGTGATAGTAAAATCATAGATGATCATTGTGTGTTTATAAGTCTACACACAATCCACAGAACTGTAGAATCATCATTCAGATACAAGAATACAACATAAAAAATACTTTAATACACATAAATATAATAGCAAATATAATTAAACATAATAGCAGATGTTTGGTACAAAAATGAAGCATGAGTTATGCTTAAGCAATTACAAATAGCAAAAGATAAGTACCACTTTTCAGAAATGAGTAAACAATAAACATAATGTTCACAGAAATAATTTAGAGTACTGTATGACATTCTATAATAGGGCAAACAAGGTGAACACATAAAAATATGAGACTTAAGGCCATTTTTATAATTTGTTTTTTTACTAAAATAATGTGAAAACAGTTTTCACACACTTTTCACATTATATTAGTATCACAGAAAATTATGCAGGAGAATTTGCTTAATTCTACTCCAAGTCCTTAAATTTGCATTATTTTAGTAAGCAAATCACATTTCTCATACTTAATGCATTTCCCATAAGTAATGGAAAATTTAATATGCTCAAATTTACCAAAATAAAATAATTAAAAAAATACCAGAGTGAGCCCTTAGGTCAGGGGTTCCCAACCACGGTCCTCAAGGCACACTAACAGTCCAGGTTTTAGGTATAGCCATACTAGAGCACAAGTAACTTAATTAGTACCTCAGATATTTTGATTTAACCATCAGTGCACAATCATGGATATCACTAAACCCAGGACTGTTAGTGTGCCTTGAGGACCGAGGTTGGGAATCACTGCCTTAGGTAATAATGCTATCTGAAGATTAAGCAGACTTCCTTTCATTTCACCTACTCCTGCTCAGCCTTCCCTACCTGCTGACAGGGAAAGCAGAGTCCAAAGTATGCTTTCTGTGCTCAGCCTGTGCATCTGATAGACCACAGGCTGATCACAAAAAATATATATTTTTTTAAAGAAAGTAACTTCATTTAGTGATCTTTGATCGGTCATCTAAACATTGTGAATGGAGATGCTGCTCTGGTAGGCATCTCACGTTACATTACAGATCAAATGACAGAGCAGAGCAAGACCCGAACCCAGTAAACAGATGACCGGATCACTGAAGAGCTCACCGGATCAGTGTAAACTTAGAGGGAGGCGGGGTTTAGCCAGTGGCACGTGCACAGTCACACTCTCAGGGTATATTATTTATGAGTTTTGTAACTAGGCTGGAATAATCCTGCACTTGTGAAATAACTATGCTATAGAAATAAGATCCTATCTCACTATATTTGTATATATAGTGACCAATGTTAAGTAATTTTACTCCTATGTATATTAGTTTTAAGCAGAGGTTATTCATTCCCTTATTGTTTATTTGAAGTATTTGTTGTCGTGCTACCACTCACCCTATAAATATAAACACAGTATCAGAAAAGAAAAATAAATGTGTTTAATGTGGGGCACTATTTGGAGCTTATTTCACGTATCTCCAATTGTAATAATGACTAAATTTAAATATAATTAATCTTTTTATTAGTATACCTTAAAATTAAATGTTCAGGATAATAAGGTGAAATAGATTAAAATGATAGAGTAGATATGTGAAAAGAATATTAAACGTGTTTTAAAATAGTTGCCGCTGGTCTTGTACATGTATATAAAAATCATGCTCTATAAATTCATGTGTCTGGCTGATATTTGGGTATAAATGAATTACTCTTGTAGTACATGTTTGTAAAAAACTATACCACAGCGCAACTAGACAGGCAGCATGGAAATGTCATTAAAAACAAGTCACCCTAACTTGTAAAATACATATATGAACAAAAAAATGACAAACAATCCTTGCGCCAATCTCCTTCCAATATATGTTCACTTGTGTAAATTTCAGATGAATGGATCGTCTTCTCACATTTGTAGAATGAAATGACTCAGTGGATATAAAAAACAAAGGATATATAAAGAACTGTGTTAGAGATTAGTCTAAAACAGGTTTCTTATTAGACAGGACCTTGGAGGGAAAACCATAGAAAAAGGCCCTTCCACAGATAATCCTCAGGTGTCAGAATGAAATTGAAACACCCCACACAGTGTTTAATGATGGTAATCAATGCTCACATAAATGTACCTGTGAACAATGTGTATAAACACATCAAGGTTTCTTTACCCAAAAAAATAGTGATGATGCAATATATGATGCTCACATAAATGCTTACTTGGAGCTGATAGGTGAGAAGTGTATAAAGGTTTCTTTTATCTTCTTTATGTATAATCCCATAAAACTCCAAAATACAAAAGAAATACTGGATATGGTGTAATAGGTTTTAGACAATAAGGTTTATTACAACATGAAGACAAATATAAATATAAAAAGTGGGGTTTAGCCTTCGTACCAGATAGATGATAAACAGCATTCACAAAAGTATGCACATCAACCGATCGATGAAACCCGGGTATTCCACCGTGATGAATACACACAAAAGATCCAGCCTCAGGTACTTGTAGTACATGTGTTTATAATTTTTACTATTGTCAGCCAAACATGTAACATTGACTAATGTGATGCAGTAGAAATGATACCACTTCCTCCTATTGCAAATATGTTGAATTAAAGTTGCCAGATTCAGAACAGCTGCTGGTGTGTTATGCTTTTATTCTAATCTGATACAATGTAGTCTCCACAAAAGTATCTAGTTATCATTCAGCAGTGACATTCGGCAGTCAGATTTATTAACCAGTCTGTTTAAACAGAAATTTCAAGACTTGTTTATGTATAATATCTATTAGCTGTTCAGAAAGGAATATCTTATAATCATTGCCAATTATATGTCTGCAGTAAGTATATCCTCTTTTATTACATCACAGATCTTCATCAAGGTTTATCTTTTATATTTGTCATCATTTTCACTTGACCTTTGTGGTGTACATAGCAAAGATTATTGTTTTATTTAAATTGGTGGATGATTCTGTCATGCTGTTAGTTATGTCTATGGAGCATTTGATAGTGTCTCTAATCAGATTTTGTGTTATTTACATATAGGGCATTAGCACATAACATATGGATTACGCAGAAATCTACAGTACAATACTATAATGTCTGTTAGATTTCAACATGCAGTCACTGCATTGTTATAATTTCTCATCACCTGTTCCCTATGATACTTCTTATTACAAGAGTCAGAAATGATATATAAACTTGGACCTAATCACTAATATCAGCACTATGGCATTTGGCTGCTATTTATCATATAGTCACCAGTGCTCTAAGGGCCTGATGAAGACTTGGGAATAGAGTGAGATATCTCTCTCAACTGATCATCTTGGTGAAACCATCCTGCACTGCAAGTGGGGCAGATTTAAAATGTGCAGAGAGATTTAGATTTGGGAGGAGTGTTTCCAAACTGACATCTAAATTGTAGAGTAATGATAAACAGAAGCCAAATGCCATAGTGCTGATATTAGTGATTAGGTCCAAGTTTATATATAATTTCTGACTATTGTAATAAGAAGTCTCATAGGGAGCATGTGATGAGAAATTATAACACTACGGAGACTGCATGTTGAAATCTAATAGACATCACAGTATTGTACTTTAAATTTCTGCACAATCAAAATGTAAGGTGCTCATGCCCTATATGAAAAGCATGACTATCTGATTGTAGATATAATTAACAGCAGGACAGAATCACCCAATAATTTCAATAAAACAATGATCTTTATTATGTACTGTATGCCACAAAGGTCAAGTGATAATGGTGACAAATAATAATGCTTGATGAAGATCTGTGATGTAATAATAGAGGATATACTTACTGCAGAACTATAATTGGCAGTGATTATAAAATATCATCGATGGGTAAGATTATTGTATTTCCTTTGTCTGAACAACTATCGGATATTACACATAAACATATTTCTGTTTAAACAACTGGTTAATAAATCTGACTGACGAATGTCACCGCTGAAGAATAACTATAGACTTTTGTGGAGACTATATTGTATTAGATTGGAATACAATCTTAACACACCAGCAGCTGTTGTATATCTGGCAACTTTAATTCAACATATTTGCAATAGGAGGAAGTGGTATCATTTCTATTGCATCACATCAGTCAGTGTTACATGTTTGGCTGATATAAGTAAAAATTAGAAACACATTTACTGTAAGAGTAATTCATTTATACCCGAATATCAACCAGATGCCTGATATATACAGTTGGCTTCTATCCGGTTTTGCTGAAATTGGATCCTTACCAGTCACCACGAGAAAGGTGCTGTAATTTCAGAGAGGGAATTTATTTTCAATCAATTACAGGGGCGAATTAATAGAATCTCGAGATAATCAAGGGTGACAGGAACAAAACTGTGCATTTTCAGACCCCATAGCAACATTTTGTGGAGAGCAACTCTTGCATCTAGGGTCCCCAGCTCTGAACAGAAGGAGCAGTACAGAGGACTCTTCTGAGCATGTATGGTCTTAATACACATGTGCTGCTCAGAAGAAGCCTCTGGTTTGCTCCTTCAATAACAGACAAAGAGTTTTTGTAAGGGGATAACTGTAAGGTACTGGTAGTGGGATACTTGATACTGCAGGCCCCCATCACCTTCTGGCCCAATTCTGGGCACACTCACTTTATGCCAACAGATTGTAAAATGATCTGGGGATTAGTCTTTATCTTGATATTGGAGGTATATCAATATTGGAAATCCAACTTGACCTGGGGGGGGTTATCATGAACTTGTGGAGAGTCCTCAATGCTGGGAAAGAAATTGGTAAGGGATGAGTCCATAAAAGTGGTGTTCTGTACCATGGGTACCCTTACTCTTGGTTCTGGATGACATCAATGTTAGTAGATGGTTATAGAAAGAATATCATAAAACATATGTTAATATTGTGCAAAAAATTTGTTATTAATTTTATTATTATAAAAATATTATTAAAATGTGTCTCTTATATTTGTGAGTCAAAGTAATTGTTTCTTGAAAAACTAAATAACTTTTAGAAAGTTTATTTTAAAGAATAGCATTGGTAAAAAAAAGTGTAAATTCATATTTTAATTGCTTTGTTTTAGGAAAAGATGCCGTATGAACAATTGTTTACAATCTTTTTCAGAAATAAAGCATTTTGCAATGTTTCATCAGTGTTTTTACTTTTAACTTTTAACTACAGGGATGCAGTCAGAAAAAGTTACACTTACATTCAAGTGCACAAACTACATATTATATGCAGGCATCTGCCACAGCATGCTTCATCAATTCCCTGCTTTCTGTTTGAAGATTTTCAGGATCCAGTTATAAAGGCAAAACATTAATTCTTCTTTCTAGTGAACCATCTGGTTCATTTGTGAAACAGTTCTCTTAAACAATTGTGTTTTCAGTTTTGTATTGCTATTCCTATACCATATGGTTGGTTTCTAATAGTCATTCTAGGCCAGGCTACATAGCTTTCATCCTTGACATTTATATATTTTTTAGTTTTTATTTACATCAGTGTTGAGAAATATCATTTTTGCTGTTTCTTATAAAATTTATTTTTTCTACTTTTAAAAAGCTCTATATGGAAGATTAAAAAATAAATGAATAGAGAATGATTCCTATAGTAAGACATTCTCAACATTTGTTTCACTAGATACTGTAGTTTCTACTCCAACAAGCTTAATATTGCCTTAATAAAAACCCATAAAGTTTGACTGAATAACATCCCAGAACATGCTCATATCCTACTATTTACTAGAAGATAATCAAAGGTAGAAAGAGTCCATGACATGAACTTAAGTTCTACTCTATTTAGATCCCTTTCAAACCTGATAGTCTGATTCAGATGTGAACACAAATGCCATCACAGCTGTGATCTCTCACGGATCACAATTGTGAAAATATGCTAATGACTTCCTCACCATCCAGTGCTTGCAGATGCCCACTAAAAGCATCTCACATCCACTGCTCATGCACACAACTGGAAACATTGGAATATCAAACCCAGATTAGGTGGCCACAATGGCATCCCCCACCATGGTGTCACCCGGTGCGGGGAGGGACAGTATGTATGCAGCTGTGCAACTGAAAAAGGGGATGTGGCTACATGACCCAAACCCCCATGCCTATTACTTGGGGACGAAGGGGGTTACTGGAGGTCCCTGTGTGGAGTGCCAGCCGGTTCCCTCAGTGACAGGAGCCGAGTGCTACACTTAATGCTACAGTGCAACACCTGGCTCCTGTCAGTGAGTGGGTGTCTGCACCTTGGTTTCATCCCTCAGTGGACCATACCCTCTGTTTCCCCTGCACCCTCCTTGTAATGCCACTGGGTGGCCATAAGCCTTCTGAGTAAGTGTAAGCTGTCACAGACATAGTGGGTCTCCAGACATGCAGAGGGCTCTCTTGCTGTGAGAAAGAACACAGAAACAAATTTATGAATTCCCATAAACAGTGTTTATATGGTCTGACACGCCTGCATTTTTCTAACGATTTTGTATTTCTCTAACCACCCTCTGTTTTTCCCCCCAAATGTTGACTACCTGTCACTCAGTTTGCAAGTTAATCCTCTGTGTGAGCATATTCACAATTCAATCAATGCGTTTGCGCAGTGAAGCTTACACACATGTGCAATGGCTGACTCACTCAATCTGTGCAAATTTCTGCATTGTGCCCATCTCTGAATCAGGTCCTGAAACTATACTTGCTGAAACATGTATACTTGCAAAGATTTGTTGTTACATTTTTTATGCACATACTGTATATATCATTTGCTAAACAATGAAGTCAAAGTTCTTTATATTTAACCAGTTTTAACATGGTCATAGGTTTTATGCTTTACATGATTGCAAATTTCAAGATGTTGTACAATGTACTTTGAAATCTTGACTCAGGTATGGAAACCTGTTCATTATTCATTACTACACTTGTTATATAATATTTGCTTATGGACCATCCATCAGAGGATTTGGAATTTGACAGTAATTCCACAGTCTGTTCTAAATGGTTTTGTTGATCTACAGAACTGGAATGATTCCGGTGTTTATTATTTTCTATCTCAAAGGGTTTTTTTTGTTTTTTTTTATATCAAATAGACCTGTCTGATTTTGCTTATATGTTATGGTCTTAATTTGTACATTTCATTGTTAGAGTAAATATTATGGTAATTAAGGTGTCTGTTAAACATTATCTTAATCAATTTAATAGCACATAAAAAGAGAGGCGGCACTCACAGGTCTAGTCTTAATGTTTCAGTCAGAAATTACTTTTATCAAGAACACAACAAAAAATTCAAGTGTATGCTCCATGCTACTGGAGCCCACAGTGTGACATCATCCTTGTGCATGCTTTGAGCATCCCGATGTGGACGCAAAGATGTCACCAACGTGATGATGCATTGTGCAGTCCCAGACTCTCAGGCACAGTACAGAGTTGATAAGTCTGGTGCCCCTAGTGCATTTGAGGGGATATGAGGCCAGTACAAATGTGAAGATAAAAATGTCATTGATGCGGAGGTACCAGACAATGTACTGCATATTCAGTCAGCACCATGTGTAAGTGATACAAAGTAAATACAGTGAAGTATAGGGAAGTGATGTAATGTGAATGGTGTGATGATGGACCCACATGTGAATACAACTATAGAAAGCAAAATAACTTATCTTCCACTGCCCCCTACAAGAAGATTGAAAACACCCAAGTGTTCTAAAGAGATGAAAAGCAAAACTGTGAAGAAATACATAAATGTATGACATAATGAAGAGGTGGTGAATGCTAAAAGACATAAACAAAAAGCCAAAAACTTGCAAGTAAACATACAAATGTGTGTAAAGAATATACATACACACACCGGATCCATATAAAAATGTGTCAAAATAGAACACATAAAGAAAGTTAATGCATGCAGCATAATTCTATGAGAGGAATGCAAAAAATTGAAAATAAAAAAATAAAAAAGCAATGGTACAAAGTACCAAGGTACATCAAAAGGTCATATCAGCTAGTTTTAAAATATGCCATTCTAGGGATACAAAAAAGGTATAGACGAATATATAATATGTTATGTGGGTCAAGAGTACAAAATAAAGATGTGTAAATAATGAACTAAAAAGTTAAAGGTAGGACTGAAACCTCATCAGCCGTGAAAAAAATTATATCTGGGGTAATAAACATATATGAATGTAACCATCATTCAGGGAAAGAGTAACAACAGTTTTCAAAAGAAAGGGAACATGTTCGACATATCCTCTCACTCACTGCCTGTGTTTCTAAAGTGGTGTATATAATTATTTTATTGTTACAGCACCTGATCTTTCTAGAAGGTCTCCCATCCTAGTACTAATTAGGTCCAGCACTGCTTGGCTTCCAAAATCGGCAAAAATTGGGCATAGCCAGTATGGTATGGCTGTAATTAATTTCAAACATCCACAGGGAATACACTGGAGTGGATAAGGGAGGAATTATGTCGCATGCTAGTTCCTGCAAGTATCTGGAGGTCACAGATATTAGATATTGTTGTCGTGTATGATCTCACCAAAATCATGTAACAAAATATATGTTAATAAACTTATTATATGAAAAAAGTGGCTAGAAGAAATGTCAAACATAATAAAGTAAAATATGAAGTCAAAAATGAAGTGAAAAAATTAAAAAAGGAAAAAATTGAAGAAAAAAGGCGATGAGGCAAAAAACCAGGGAAGAACTAGGGATGGGTGAAATAAATAAATTAAAGTCTTCAGAAGTTCAGTATATGCACACATCCACCTCTAGATTCTCTAGCTTGATCACAAAAAGCAATAAAAAGATAAAGTTTCATTGAGTACAAAAGGAGTAACAGTGTTCAATTTATGAATCCATTGGGTCTCCAATTGTAGTAAGCACTTCTCGCGATCTCCTCCCCTCTTGTCCAAAGGCACAAAATCAATAATTTTGTAAGATAAGGTTGGCAGGGAGTGTCGGTTCTCTTTGAAGTGGTGGGCAGCAGGTTGGTTGATCTCCTTTCCAGGCAGGGCTTGTTGAATGGCTGTGTGGTGGTGTGCTATTATTTCTTTGAATAACATGGTGGGTTTGCCAATATACGCCAAGTAACATGGGCATTTTATCATGTACACCACGTATTTACTTGTACAAGTCAATACGTATCTAATAGGGAAATGTTTATCTGAATGTGGGTGTACTATGTAGTTGCCAGGATCCATATAGCTGTAGGTTGTGCAGCCAGTACACCTGTAACAAGTTACAACCTGTTTTTTGGGATACAAAATGAATATCCTGAGGGTAGGTTTGTTGTGGAAAGTCATTATGTACCAGCCAATCCTTGAGGTTCTTACCCCTCCTATTACACATCATGACAGATGATTGATTCAAATATTTTTATTTATTTTTCTTAGTGTCCTTTGATTTGTTTTTCTGAGTACAAAGTTGCTCATCTTCATGATTTTGGTTTTGGTACCTCCAATTCTTTAAGATTGTAGCCTCTGTTGATGATTTTTTGTATCATAATGTCTATTTCTATTTCTGCTTTTTTTGTTAGTGGTTATCCTTCTTATTCATATGAATTGTGAGTATGGATGATGGCTCTGTGCATGCAACATTGTGTTGTAGCCAGTGGGTTTGGGGTAAATCTTGGTTTCACATTTATTGCCCTTCCATTCAATTAATATGTCAAGAAAATGCATGGATGCAGGGCTACATTTAATAGTGAATTTAATGAATTTGTGCATTAGATTGATCCATGTCATGCCTGATACAAACTCTTCTTTAGTCCCTGACCATAAGATGAGACTATCATCTATATACCTCGTGAAGAACCGGACATGCTGAAAAAAAGGTTCTTTCTCAAAAAATAAAATTCTCTCCACACTGAACATGTAGATATTGGTGAAAGAAGGGGCCACATGTGACTTCATTGCTCATGCCTGATACTGAAGGAAAAATTGGTTGTCAAACATGAAAAAATTCCTAGGAAATGTTTTTTCTAGTAGGTTCAAACAGAGTGGAATATGTGGACATGTGTATTCACCATTACTTTTGAGAAATTGTTTTACACTCTTCAAACCCTTTTGGTGTTTGATACTGGTGAATAGAGATGTGACATCAATGGTGCATAACAATATGTTCACTGGTAAATTATGTATATTATGTAACTTCTGAGAAGGGTGTTGGTGTCCTTAAAAAATGTGTGTTGTTGCATTATCATAGCTTGAACAAAGTAATCCAAAAATTTAGGAATATGACTATATAATGAGTCTCTAGCAGAGATTATGGGTCGTCCAGGTGGTGATTGCAGAAATGTATGCACCTTAGGGAGTTAATAAATGAGAGGTACCATTGTTTTTTCCACTAGTAGATTCTTAATCAAAGCTTCTGAGAGACTGTTGTCTATCTCAATCTTGTACTTCAATGTGCAGAGCAAGTATGTGGGGAGGATAAGGGTAAAGAAAGGATAGATGGGAAAAGAAAGAAGTGTAGGAAGGGAGAGAAAGTGTACAATAATGAAGGGAGGGGAAGGATGTTCCACAGCATGTTAATAGCTGATTCCATGAGAAGGACCAGCCACCTTAAAATCAGAGCATCTTCTCATCATCCTTAAAAAGCCTGTGAAGATACTAGCCCTTTTGGTATGCTGCATTGGAGATCTTCTTGGTGAGAACCTTCAGCTTGTATTGCTGCAGAAGGAAATAAAAGAAGTCCATGGGAGACTTGATTACAGACACTGATAAAGTCTATGTAATTATTCTATCATAACACAAAATATTTCCTTGATTTGCAAATGAACAGTTGCAAATATATATTACTCAAAACATTTTCTTATATTCAGCAGCACCTACCTTCACTTTAAATATCTTTGTATTATATAAATATTTACAATCAAATTAATAACATATTTTTAAATAAATAAAATACAATATCGTTCAATGGCAACACTTTACTGCAATTAACAGTCTTTAAAAGTTGTCACTATTATGAAGAGCATTTAGTGCCAGTTTTCATACTGTAGCTTTTTATAAGCTTAAAATATTAACTGGAGACAACACAACATCTTGGCAAGTTCAGAACCTGCTGGTAGTGGGAAATAAAATCCATAGATCCTTAATTATTCAAAATCAATCTAAGAAATGGAATGCAAGTGAAGAAAAGTTTTTTTTATACAAAATGTGTTTATTGATTTGAAAAACATGTTTGATATAGCATTTTAGATGGTGAAATATTTTTTTAATTACTTAAAGTGCTTCATTGTTAGTAGAGATGACCTTATAGTAGACATATGTCAATCTGCAAAATTGACAACCAGAAGGTCATGCTGATTAGGTTGTTCACACTACGAAAGGTATATACACAGCATGGGGTTCCCCATCCATAATGTAATAACAGTCCCAGGCTGGCAATCACATGGAGAAATTCTTGAGAGGAACAATGACAGAACAAAGTGCACAACTCACTCAGGGAAACCCTGTCCAATGGACTAATGTTCTTCCTAGCACTATTACCACCACTATTACCATATAATGGTATGGAGTGTGCAAACATTAAAGAAGTGCTGTGTTTGAATCTGAAATTCCCAACAAGCCCTGAATACCATTAACTAATTTGGCAAGCTACTTCACAGAAAGAAAAACTTAATAAAATAGTTGAGAACCATTATTGAGCACTCAAATTCAATGGCAACATTTTTCCTAAAGTAGTCCTTGGGGAAATACTTTTGTAAAGCTCAACAGTAAATGCCAGATAACTGAATTAATTTACCATGAAATTATTGTTCTGCCATGTTTCCAGTATGACCAGGGTCATGACTAGATTAGTAGGCCCCATAGCAAAAGTTCAGAGGGGCACCTATGCTGAAAAATTTATATAACACAGCCCAGAGCCCTATTGCAGCTTCATCCCCTACACCTATGGTAGTTACTCCCCTTGCATAAGACACATTTTAGCTCCCAATTTATCTATATGCTACAATTGACAAAACTACATATGTATAATATTACAGTATGTTGTCTTTTTTGGAGAGATTTTTTTCAACCAGAGTGATTTTATGTGCAATTTTATAGTACTTCACCTGACAGCTAAATGCCATTGAACAGTGTGGAGCCAGAGAAGCCAGTAAGTGCAGTATAATATACCACATATGATGGATATTTGCGTTGGATGTAGCCATACACCAACATCTACAATACAGTGTAGTAAAATGTATAGTAAATGCTGTGATATTGAACTACACTGTTTAATAGATGCTGGTAAATAAATACATCAGATGTAAAGATGTATATTATGTGAAACATAACACTACACATAGGCACACTCATGCAGGTCTATGCCATTTATCAGCAGGTTCTGTAAGTAGAACTTGTGTTTATATGATAAAGATTAATTAAAAAACAAATTTCCCTTTGGATTCAGTTGTCTAATAAAATGGTTAACAAAGACGTGGGAGACTTTTTGTTTTAATTAAAATGCATTAAACATCTATGTATTTTCTCTACTAGAAAAGGTTTGTTGAATGACATGTTCCAGCGGGAAAAGGCAGAAACTGGCTAGTATATGCCAGCATGCACTGGCAGTCCCTCACAGCCATTAGCATGATAGTGCCTCTATTTTTGCAAGTGCCATAATGCTTAAGCAATTAATGGCTGGCACTGCTTGCTGGTACTTACATTTTCACAAATTTATTTAATGTTTATAATAATAGCACCCATTGTAAAAGCAGCAGCTTATTATTAGCTTGGGGAAAAAATCAGTTACTTGCATGTGCAGTATATTCAGCAGTCACCACATTTTAATGATACAGAATATAGACAGGAAAGACTAAACTAGAGGAAGAAAATGTGCTGCTTGGCCATGTCAAAGATTTTCCTCTGTGAAGTCTTATGAAAACATTTCAATAGATGAAAAGATATAAAAGTATATCAAAGTGTAATTATATCGTCAGTCATTTTTTAAAGGAAATATCCAAACATTTTATTCTCAACAATTTCTTTAATTACATTCCAGTTTTCTAGTAACATTTTTTTCTAAAATCACACACACATATGTATATGATAAATGTCTATATATAATTTTGGAAAACAAAAATAGAAAATAATGATTTATTCTCTTGATCTAGTCCTCACATTTAAAAAAAGTTTTATCAATTTAATTATAAATTAAATGAGGTGCATTACCTTGCAGGTACTAGGTGGTAACTTACAGTAGGCTGGTTATTTCCAAACACTATAAAAGGGTGATTTAACTGTCTATTTGAATTTTTGTGTAATTTTTATGATGGGTATTACTGAATGTAAATTGTTATTTATTCATGTATACTCTGAGTGGGAAACAGCTATTTTGGCAAATATATATTCTATGTTAATATTCTGAGGACAGGCTAAAAGCAGGTTAGTTTATTTTGCAGGTGTGATACAATCAAAAACTTATGCTTCTTTACAATGGTATATTTTTATATTTTTTTAATATCTTGGCTAATCATTCTTCACTTAGGCTATAAGTGACATAATAT
The DNA here is from genome assembly GCA_031769625.1 of Taudactylus pleione. NCBI lineage: Eukaryota > Metazoa > Chordata > Amphibia > Anura > Myobatrachidae > Taudactylus > Taudactylus pleione. Next base: position 6,314,493 of record JAUIMM010000182.1, read on the forward strand.
TAAATGGCAGCTATAATAGTCAATTGATTTTCTATACAGTATTTAACATTTTAAACATATTAATAAAATACAAATACTGTCTGTAATATGCATTATCATAAATAAAATGATAATAAATATAAATGTGTTTATTTTATCCCTACATGATCAGCTAAATGATTTATTGACCACTTATTTGTGACATATTTGCTGTCTCAAATAACATGTCACATATTTATTTTCAGGAATAATAGCCATCATTCTAATTGATAGATCCATCCAGCCATTCATTCATTCAGAGGAACAGATTTATTCATACAATGAATAAAACTCCTTGTTATAGAAGGACAGACTGCATAACTCATTTCAGAGCTAACTCAGGATGTCATTTCTCTTATCTCAATTTCTATCTTACTACAAATCATAAGGTTTCTATTCTTTATTTTGCTATCATGTACAGGGAAGGTTTAACTTTAAAATGTAAAGTAAGATAACAAACCTCACATGTATATTCTTTCCTGAAATATATACTATATACTGTAGAATAATGTCTGCCTTAAAAACTACCATCAAAGACTATATTTGCATTATCTTTAAAGTAGAGATGTGCACGGACACTCTTTTTGGTTTTGTTCCTGCTCTTTATTCATTGTCCTGTTTTGATTTTGCCAAAACCACCCTCACATGTTTTGGTTTTGAGTCAGGTTTTTTTTATAAAGACAGCTAAAATAATGTAATTTGTGCCTTTTTTTCTTCCTACATTGTTATTAACCTCAATAACATTCAATTCTAGTCATTTCCAGTTAATTGTGACCATCTCACAGCTCACAATATTGTTTTCACCCATATTGGCTACAGGCTGACTGGTCTGGCTGGCTGGCTAAATTAAGCAATAGAGCAGTGGCACAAACAACCGTAGTTTAAAAGAATATAGGCCCTGATTCAGAGCCGAATGCTCTGACAGAGCACTCGCTCTAAATCAGGGCGTCTTTTTTTTTTTTATGGAGCGGCCTCCTGGCAGCCAGCTTGTATAATTTCCTGCACCTTTTGCTTGTAGAGCTTAGGTGCAGCTCATGTAGTTATGCTTTTTACAGACATATCTTTGCAGCTTCTGTACTTTAACTTAAACTGCTATTAAAATGATTGGAGACACTCTGTGCTTTCTTCACTCTGTGTTCTGTGTAGCTTCTGTGTACTGGCTCTGCTGACACACTGCACTAAAAAAACTCTGTGCTGTAGTCACTCTGTTCTTACGCAGTCTGCACTACACATGTCCCTAAGATGATGTCTGTACAGTATGCTGTTTTGAGTGTCTCTAATAGTTTGTATGTCTGGGTACTTTACACATGTGTGCCTGGTCCCACAACATGTTGGAAATGATGTGTGTGAAGGTGTTGATTTGATAGAGTTATACCTGTATAGGCACACACCTTTGAATGACTCAAACCATGAACTGGCCAGTTACTTAACTGGTGGTGTTGGCTTTTACAGGCTTTTTGCTCTGCTCAACAGGAGGTTTCTGTCCTCCATGAGCTAACCTGTTCACTCTTACATGCACACTGGTAACGGAGCTAAGATTGAATGATGCAGGGCTCTATACAGCTCACCAGCCAGTGTGTATGCTGCAAATGGGTAGCATTTGAAGAGATCTCTAACAGCATTAATTGAAGGTATTGACCATGTCTCTCATAGGAGCTTGTGTTTTTCTACACAGTACTTGATAAAGAAGGCTGCAGTCACATATGCAGTAGGTTAGTGGTCAGACCTATTTGCAGACTCTGGGTCATAGTGCCCAGCATGTATGTAAAGTGAGGAGAAATTACAGGAACACACTCCTTTCCAACTGTATATGGGTATATGAACATAATGTTATATTTATATTATCACTTGCATATGAGAGTATGAGGTTAGAGAGACAGTGTGATTTCAAGATTATTTGTTCAAAAAATGGTATGTTGTTTGTGCTGTGTCTGAGTGTGCTACACCCCAGTAAAGACCTGTTTTCCTGTTTAAAAAAATAATTGCAAAAGATTTTTTTTTTACCTGCAGTCTTTAAAATTCAATTGAAATTGTATTTAAAGAGTGTGTATCTTGGAAAAGCAGCATATATTACTGCACTTACTTATAGTGTTTATTGTGTACCCATTAGCTGCACCCTAAAATAATTCAAGTGGAAAAAATACATATTTTTCTGGTTTAAAAAAGTCTGAAGTCTTCTATATTCAATTTAAATTGTATTTCAAGAGTATGTGTCTTGGAAAGGCAGCTTATATTACCATAATTTATTGATGCATTGATGTTTTGTATCCTTCAAAAAAAAAATTGGTCTCTGAGTAGTTATAATGTAGACAATTAAAAAAGCCCACCAATTTCAATACAACTTAGACTTTTCTCCCCTGATCAAGGAGAAATAAAACAAATACAGAATAGTGTATTTAACATTGTCACTTTATAATATGTGTTTTGACATTGCATAGACAATGTACAGCTGACTACACTCTTCCAAAAGGAAGATGCAAAGGGTCAAACATGACCAATGTACAGGATTCTCAGGGTTAGGAACTGGATGGTCTAATTAAAGGTTTAAAAATCAATCTGCTAACAATTTGCAAGTTTCTTCATAAAAAAAATACATGAGCACCTCTAATTTTCAGGTCATTCATTTTAGATATACCAGTGCGAATAATACTTATTTTGTATCCACAACCCCTGAAATATCAATTACAATGGTTCAGGGTAATTTTAATAACCTTTTACTGTGGATTAGCTATTAATTAGCAGAAGCAGACAATGCAACATTGTAGGATGTAATACATCTAACATACTTTTGCAATGCTAAACATTACTCTTATCTAATAGAAAGTTTCAAAGTTACTAAAAATAACCATACAAACTTCTTTCTACTTCCTAACATTATACATTTGTATTGTCCTGTGGCCTGTGATTTTCTGCTTCGATCCAGTGTATTTGAAAAATTCACATTTGGTTGCTTATTTTTCCATGTCTATGATTTACCTCTCTTTATAGTTACAACTAATAATCAATCAATGCTTTACATTCTACTAGATAGTACTCCACCTCTAATCACCTAAACTGTTCTTGAGCCTATGATTTGCTTTTTTAGGGAAGTGTTGGTAAGGTATTATAGTTTATACTAGGCTATTAATTCTTGATCAATGAAAACATTCTATAGGGTTGTATAGTGTATTAAAATGCCATCCTGTCTGCCACTGCCATACTACTATATTTCATAGATATGCTATATTCTTTTAATCTGCCATGAATTTATGCCACTGCTCTGTAGCTTAGTTTAGCCAGCCAGCTCGCTGCAGCCTTTGGCCAATGTTGGTGAATAGTATAGAAATATCCCTTTTACAGTGCAGTTAGCTGAATACTTGCAGTAGGCACTTTCACAATAAACAAATGAAACACTGATTACTTGATAGTACTTTACAAAAGAAGATATATTTGGAAGTGCAAAGTGCTATTCTCTGAAAAATATTTACCAATAAAATTATTTCACTATTTGATGATAATCAAGTATTGAATGGTACCTTTATTTTTGTTATTACTCAAAATTATATGAATTTATAAAGAAATACACACAAAAATAAATGGCACATCCTAGTATATTATTTTTATAAAAACACTGAAGGATACCCCTGTACCAGGAATGAAAGTGAATTGTGCTTATCTGTACCAATCTTGTGGTCAACATGAAGTAGTTATCAGATCCAAATTGAAGAATGCATCGATATCCTATGTATACATTTTCTCTAAAAAAACACAAAAATAAAAGGAGGAATCATAGTGTACCTAATTAAACAATTGCAATTACATTACTTTGAATAATAGTAAACTCACAATCTTAAAAACATCAAATGGCCTATCTGAGTAAGATTGAAGCAGTCTTTGCTAACTGAACCCCCACAGACCTCCATGGACCTCCACTGACCCAATGCATTTCAACATTTACACTGTGCCTTCTTGGGCTACTTCAGTGGTATACTGCAAATAGGTATTATGCTGTATACTATTAACAATTATAGAGATTCAATTTACTATTTACACAGCTGATTATGATGTTTGCAGATTAATCATGGCCAAACTGGATATCTGATTATATGAAAGTGCCCTAAATTATAGAACCAATTTTCTATGTACTGTACATAAAACCATGAAGTTTAAAAACAGACATCCACTAAAACAAGTCTTTTTTGCAGACGTATCCCAGTTTGGCCAAATATGCAGCCAAAGATGGACAAAAGTGGAAGTCTGGTTATCTGAAAGGGCTCTATGTATTTCATAGAAGGATAATGAATATTTATATATAAATTCCATAGACATAAAACCTTATGGTTTTACATGTCTCATTAAGGCTTCTTACACATGATCTGAATTTTCACAAAACCTACTGAATTTCTGCAACTCAAACTTAAAAAAGTAATGAAGTTCCAACTAACGCCTTAATGGATGTGTTTCTTGCGCAATACAGATATGGTATACCATCACACCCTGTGGTTAACTACAGATTCAGCACTCTCCCAGATTGATGTCACTCACAAAATGGTGGAGCTGCTAATTCACACAATTGTGTGCTCATTGGAATACAGACATGCAGTCTATGTAACTGAGGTCTGAGTAGAAAGACATGGAGAGGGGGAAGATTAAGCAGTAGAAAGGGGCAAACCAAAGTGATTGGCTTACATATGGAGAAATGGGGTGCAGGAGAGAAAGTGTGACCACAATATTTTGTACAAAACATAGGCTTTAACCCTGCTGTTCTGTTCCGATCTATTTGGCCTGAAACAAAATTAATTTTGGTGTAAGTTTGTAATTTATTTATGTAACTATGATTTCCATATGTTATGACTTTCATTTTTTCTGGCAAATAGTTGTTTTGATCAAAACTTTTTTTAATTGTTAATTTTTACAAGTTTTGAGTAGTTAGTATTAAAGTACTGTTAGGGTCAATATGACCCAACATGAATATTATACCAGTAATTGACCATAAATGTTTAAAAACACATTATTTCAACAAAAAAATCTAAAAATTATTAAATTATTTAGAAGACAGTGGATGCCTACATGGACCAGAACTAAAAGGTAGTTGAGTATGGCATTTTGTTTTTATAGGTACTGATCTGGATTCTACTGGACAAGGGGACATACCAGTGGTAGTGGTAGAGACAAGATAAGTATGTAGTGTGAATGCAGTTGAATGAGTGAGTACATATGTAATAAAATATTAAAAACTTCAGTGTGTGTGTTTTGCCATTTTTTTATATTTATTTTGCTGGTGAACTAGAGGTACCAGCAGGCCCTTAATGCCCCACATGCTGGTACTTGCGGTTCTCCAAGTACCAGCATGCAGGGGAGGCTTGCAGGGACCTCTAGTTCTCCTGTAAAGGACAATATTACTTAATCTGTTTTTTGCACAATCAACCAGGCACCCACTTCCCAGGGGTGCTGGGAATAGACACAGGCCAACAGCCCAGGCCTGGCTTGCCATGGAGAGGGGGAACCCCTTTATTAGGGGGTTCCCACCTTCCCAAAAATCTATGGCCTGGACTGACTAGCAAAGGATGTTAATGATTTGGCTGGGGGTCCACATGAAGCATGTTCCATGGCTGTGGCATTACATAGCTGCTGGAAATAGTCCCCTGCTGGATGTGTTTAATATGCGGGACCCCTTCTCATATTGTCTACCAGATTTTCACAACTAGGACCGACTTTCTGAGCCTGGTGCTGATAATATGAGCAACCCTTTTGCCCAAAGTATTTTCACAACCAGGGCTGTCTCAAAAAAGACCAGTGTTTTTTGTGCTTTAAAGGGGGGACCTCATATCATCTATCTTTTTATTTTACACATTGATAATTTTTTTTCACACAGAAGCATGCACGGATCTCACTTATTTGTGCATATTTCTGTGTAACTCATGCCTTGTAATGAAAGTCGAATAACAAGGTGTGAGTTTACCCGCAGTTCAACTCACATGCACTGGGACTCAGAACCTATTAAATTTGTGAGTTTAGAAAAAAAGTTGCACCTTCCAAATGTGTGATAAGGTGTGAGTCTGATCCTGCAAAAAAGCTTGGACCCTATTTCATCCCACCCAATATGTTCTTTTCAAGGATGGTCATATAAAACTCCTCTACATCCTGCTGGTAGACTCTCAAAAGCCAATGTTATCAAGAATATACCTAGTGTAACAAGACATGCAATAGCACTCAGCCGCTACATTATTTTCTCCTCTACCACCAGTTTTCACCTCTTTTCTCCATCCATAGTCCCCTCTACGTTCTCCCCCTCCTCTGTCTCTCTTCATCACATATAAGTCTCTCAACTGCATCTCCCACAACTCCAGTATTATTCACTTCTCTTCCACCATGGTCCTGCTGCACCACCACTAAACCCTGCACCCTCTCTTTTCTCCAAGTTACCTATCCTCCCCCCCCCACACCACACTAAACCTCCACCTGACCCACCACCTGCTGTCACCCTTCCTCATTCAGAAGCCAGCCACATAACCCCACACTCCTTATTCCCCTTCTCTAGATCAGTATCACCTCCACACTGCATCAACCCTAATAATCTCATTCTCCTCTCACCTCTTAACTCTGTCCCTCTCTCCTGTTCCCTCTGGAAAGCCAGTTTTGTCTATAATAAACTGGTCTCCGTTCATGAGCACTTCATCTGCAATGCCTGGATTCTCCTAGCCATCACCAAACCCTGGATTTACCCCTCTGACACCACTGCTCCTGCAAAATTCCTTCATCACTTGGCTTCCTGGCTCTTAATCTTCAAATGGGCCATCAAGACCCATTTCTTCCTCAATGAATTCCAGCGCTCATCCTAACCCACTACTCTATGCTCCTTCCTCACTATCTAGCCCATCTGTGTCACCCCTGTTTGTCTGACCCTCCCCTCAGAATGTAAGTTCTCGCGAGCAGGGCCCTCTTTCCTCACGTGCTTCTTCTTGCCTTACTTTTACTTTCATTCACAATGGCACCTAAAACTGATTACTGACACCCTGCTGCTTATTTAGGTGTTATGCAGCAATGTATATAAATCATGTACTTGCACTGCATTGTCTGTACTGTTAATAGCTGTTGTCTTGTGTGCTCATTTGTTTCTGTACTTTGTCAGGTGCTGCGGAACCCTTGTGGCGCCATATAAATAAAGGATAATAATAATAATAATAATAATATAAAGCGCATTAAATGTTATATTTAATTTAAATTAGTTTAATACAAAATGATATAATAAAATACATAAATATTGAAGGACACTGTGTTTATTGCAAAAAGTGACAACATTATACAGTATTACATTACAAGCTTTGGAGGACTATTATTGGTAGAACATTTTTTGGTGAATCAATGAAAAGCTAGTGGAATAATGAAACTGATTGCAATATTTTTCGAGCATCCAAGTCACTTGACGCCTTCTGTATAATACTGCTAGTATTTTGTTTTGAGGACAAATCTAGTAAGAGAAATCAGGGAAAAATGGGTCAAAGTTTTTCCAAAAATATATAACCTATTTGAAAATGTGTACCATAGATGAACAATTATTTGGATTATGAAGGTGCTGCCTTTCAAACAATATATTCCTTCCAGGAATGTGTCCTCATTCATCTTTGCTGCAGTCATGAAAAACAGCCCTTCTCAGCATGCATGAGTCTCTGTTAGTGTTGGGTGTCTTTTTTGCTGAAAATGGATCTAAGTAATCAATGCGGCAATGATGCACCAGGAGACTGTGCTGGTTAATTTGATATATACACTTGTATATCTTTGTGCTACTGAGTCTTTCAATCAGCATGCAAAGTGCATGTGGTTTACAGACTCAGTTGCACACAGATAAACCAATCTTACTGCAACATATTCCAACTGTGGGTGGCACTCATAGGACTCAACAAGGTGTTAGAAGCAAGTAATTTATTCCAATGTTTCAATATGCTAGATTGGAGATTATCCTCAGGAAATAATTTACTTGCTTCTAACATCGTGTGGAGTCCTGTGAGTGTCGTCTGCAGTGGGAATATATTAGGGATGTGTGCCATCCCCCGTGTTTTGGTTTTGGATCTGTATCTCCTTGTGTTGTGGATCTGGATTTGGTTTTGCCAAAACTTCTCTTGCGTTTTTTAGTTTTGGTTTTGGATCTGTATTTTTTTATTTTATTTATAAAATCTGCTAAAATCACAAAATGTGATATTTTTTTTGTTCCTACAGTACTATTAACCTCAATAACATTAATTTCCACTAGTTCCCAGTACATTTTGACCACCTCACAGCTCAATTTTTAATTCATCCAGTTTAGCCCAAAAATTTGTACCAAGCTAGCTGGCTGACTAAGCTAAGTGGCAGCAGTGGGCAGCACAAACACATGGCAGGTCAACTTCCAACATGGCACATCAGGAAACAAATGTTTTTATTATTCAAGAGGCGGGAGGATGACACATTTTGTCTCATCTTCGGATCCGAGTCAGGCGGGAAAACCCGAGCAGAGACGTGAACCCTCTCATTTTTAGAATATATATATATATATATATATATACCAACTGTACTGCCTAAGCGTCAGAACACAAAACGGCACTGCAGTATGCTGAACAAAGAAGATTTTACTTTTTCAACGTTTCTGGGCTATCAAGCCCCGTCGTCAGGAAAACATAAGCACAAACACAAATTCCAGCTTACCTTATATCCCCACCAAACATAGATTGATTCGTGACAAAGACAGCCAAGCCGTGTGCACGCGACCGGAGCGTGTGTGCAGCGCATCGTGATGACGCGCAGCCTCAATCTCCGGCGGTCTCCATGGAAACCTAAAGCGCTTCTCCGGCTGCTGTCAAGAAAAATGTGCAAAGAGAAAAAGAATAAGTAACTGTTAAACATTACACACATGTTAAAACATATCACAAGACTTAATGGACTGTACATAATTCATATTCCATCTAAACACCCCATTAAAGAATGGGTGTAACAAAATACACTTATAATCTAAACAATCTACTGTTAGAATATTTAGTATTCCATTTGCAATTTAACTACAATAATAGCTGCAATACTACATCACATTAATGAGTTCCATGAAATACGTTCATTTAAACCACGAGGGGCCACAGTGTCCTATTTAAAAATCCATGATGCTTCCAATCTGGTTAAAGATTTTAATCGATCACCTCCTCTCATTCGGTCTGGCACATGATCTATTATTTTATATCTAAGAAATGCTAATTGATGTTTATGATCGCGAAAATGAGATGCCACTGGTTGATCCATAGGTTTGCCTACAAGAGCCGCTTTTATTGCTGACCTATGGAGAGCCATCCGCTCTTTAAATTTTCTCGAAGTCATCCCGACGTAATATAGATCGCAGGGACAAATGATGATGTATATCACATAAGTAGTGTTGCACGTTAGTACATGTTTGATATGGTACATCTTGCCAGTATGCGGGTGTTGGAAAGTTGATCCCGTCTGCAAATAACTACAAGTCACACAAGCTGGACATTTGTAACATCCTGGTTTTTTGCTAATACTCAACGAATCCTGGAGCTTGCAATCAGAAATGTCAGTTCTTACTAAAAAGTCTTTCAAATTTCTGCCCCTTTTGTAACAAATCATTGGTCTTGACTTATGAAAGACAGGGAGATCTCTGTCATTAGCTATAATAGGCCATAATGCTCGAGAGGCCTGAGGAATGACAGAACTGTTGTTATCATAAGTAGTAGTCCATGGAAACACATTATCCATTTTTTTGTCACAAGGTTGAAACAAACTAGTCCTATCCATTCTTAATACTTTCTCTTTCGTCACAATGAGCTCCTTTTGTTTATAACCTCGTTCTCTAAATTTATATATAATTTTATCCAATTAATCAGATAAACATTCAGGATTACTGGTGATCCGTGCCACTCTCAACATCTGAGAGAAAGGTAACCCACTTTTCAAGGGTGGTGGATGGTGACTATTGGCTCTTAACAACGTATTCCTGTCCGTTGGTTTACAGAACACCAAAGTAGATATTCTCTTATTCTGCAATGTAATTGCTACATCCAGAAAATCTATTTTATGATTGCTACATCTAAATGTAAATTTAATGGGCGAATTGGAATCATTGATACTTGTCATAACATTTCTAAACAATGATTCACCTCCATTCCACAGGATAAATAAATCATCTATGTACCTTGTGTACAAAATGATATGTCGTCTAATTTCCTCTTGATCAAAGAAAAATGCTGCCGATCCCATTGCACACCCGGCTTTCTGAATGTAGTACTCACCATCAAAAATAAAGAAATTCTGTGTCAAGATCAATTCAAGTAACTGTAAAAATAGGTCGTGATCAAAGCAAAAATTATCACCCAATTGTTCCAAAAAATTTTTTGTGGCCAACAATCCCAAGTTATGCGAGATACACGTATACAAATCCTTTACATCCAAAGCACACATAATAGTGTCGTCTGTTATATTACTGATGTTAGACAACAAATGTAAAAAAGTAGTGGTCTGTATATATATATATATATATATATATATATATTAAAGACCCACCCGAATTTTGAGATACGGGGCGAGAACCAAATGTGCATTCAGTTCCCACCGCAGCCCTGGATCTCAAACTGAGGCAAAACCATAGAGATGAAATCTCGTGGCTTGAGAGCTTCCATCTCTATATATAAAGGACCACGCGGTGACCGACATTTCTCTCCAGCTGTGGAGACTGAACAGGGAAGGTGGGTAGTGCAGGGCTGGGAGGTACTTACCTGTGCCGGTGCTGTGCCAGTGCTGTGCTGGTGCTGATGCTGTGCTGTCGCTGTGCTGTCTGCTGTGTCCTGGGCTGGTGCACTGCTGATCCATCTGGTGCTGTCACTGCTGTGCTGTCTGCTGTGTCCATCTTGGCTGGTGCTGTTGCTGATCCATCTGGGCTGGTGCTGATGCTGTCTGCTGCTTCCATATGGGCTGGTGCTGATCCATCTGGGCTGGTGCTGTGCTGTCTGTTGTGTCCATCTGGTCTGGCACTGTTGCTGATCCATCTGGGCTGGTTCTGTGCTGTATGCTGTGTCCATCTGGGCTGGTGCTGATTCATCTGGGCTGGTGATGTGGTGTCTGCGGCATCCATTTGGGCCCAAGTTCTGGACCCCCCAAAACAAATATTGGGCCAAATGTAATAGGGTGAGAGTTTAGAAAAGAGAGAGTTTCTGACACTTTTTAAACTTTGCTAATGTAATAGAGTCCAAAAACAAAGTAACAGAGCGAACTTGCATGTTTTTTTAGATTTAAAAATCTCTCACGATTTAAAATCTCATTCAGATGTTTTCCCATTTTGAAGATAAAAATCAACCAAAGTGAGAGTTTACTGCTAAACTCTCACATTTTCTAAACTTTCACCCTATTACATTTGGCTCATTGTCTTTTTATTTTTTTCTGTGTGTGCATGTTAGGCTTAGCCACACAAGATACAGCAACACAACCTAGTGCTGCCTGACTCCAGTCATCATCAATCTGTGCTCTTTGCCCAAGTTCTGGACCCGAAAAAAAATAAAACAAATAGTGTATTTTTTTGTCTAATATTTTTCTGTGTGTGTGTGCATGTTAGGCTTAGCCGCAAAAGATACACCAATGCAACCTAGTGCTACCCAACTCCAGTCGTCATCAATCAGTGCTCTGGGCCCAAGTTCTGGACGTGGAAAAAAAATAAAACAAATAGTGTATTTTTTTGTCTAATATTTTTCTGTGTGCGCACGACTGCACCTGTGTGAATTTTGGAACCACACCTTGGCTACACTATTGGTGCTTGTGACACTGCTTCAAGACTGCAGAACATATAGAGGGCTGTCACATGACAGGAGAGCAAGGCCAAGAACCACATGTTGTAGCTGCCACCAGCAGTCATCATGATAATGCAAGGCTGTCAACTTCTTTGTCCTCTATGAAGGCCCATGCCCCAGGGCTTAAGTCATGCCATGGATATGGTAAAGGTACTTTTACTGTAGTAAAGAAAAAAAATCGAAAGGCAAGTTGCTTTTAGATAAACAAAAAATTGGCAATATGCCATTCATTACACAAAGTGGCAAAGAAAGGATAAGGCATTGGTCTTTATTTATGTTGACTGCTGGTACTGACAGCCATTCTGCTTGTAGCAGTAGTGGTAGTAGTACCATTAAAAAAATAAAAGTTGTTAAGAAGAGTAAGACAGCTCTGGAAAAACCAACTGTGTGCCCTGAGAAATCGAAATCACAAAACCCAGAGGAGAGTGCAAGTGTGTCCATGGTTGCCATGTGTGAGCCAGACCTAAATACTAGTGTACTGGAAGATCCTTGTAGTTCCAACATTTGTGTGCCCTCTGTAAATGTGGGGAAGGGCAGTAAACATCTTAGTCAGTGAGGATGCTTCTGGGGAATTGCACAAGGAGGAGGATATTTTGGTAGTAGAAGGTGCTAAGGATGATGAGGATGTTGATGATGAAGATTTTGGTGATGAGGATGTTGATGTCGAGGATGTCCTTTGTGTAAGTAAGGCAACAGCTGTTGCCCATGGATTGAAAATGCCAAAGCCCATTGTTGTCATGCCAGGGCAAAATACAAAAAAATCCACTTCTCAAGTGTGGAATTATTTCCACCCCAATCTGGACAACAGTTCTCAAGCCATATGTAACCATTGCCAAGCAAGAATGAGTAGAGAGAGGGACCTAAACCAACTAGGAACCTGCTCCTTGTTTCGTCACTTGGAGCACATTCATCAAATATCAAAGTGTATGTCACTAAGTTCCAAAATTCAAAATGTAACAAGTCCAGTGGCACCTACCTGCTCACTCTCTGTGGGAAAGGTAGCAAATGGGGGGTGTACATGCACTACTATGTAGCCTGCAGAATGTGGTGGGGTGGGGGGTGGGGGGCAGGGAAGTGTGGGGGGGAGAAGAGAGGGTGTGGGAGATTGATGCTATGGTAATGTGCAAGAAATGGTGAAAAAAAAGAGACACTGACAATGGGTATAGGATCCAAACCTATTTATTGGGTAGACAGTGCTTCCCTAGGTGGCTCCGTATGTTGGTTCAGTTTCTGTGGGTAGGGGTATTGTCTCTGTACATCCCACAGTTGGGAGGTAGGTTGACCCTTTCAGGGGGCTCCTTTGGCATGTGGTCCTTACTCCTGCATGTTCCCCTGCTGGACCTATGGTCGATAGACTTGTGGCAACCGGGGTGTACTGGTGGTGTAATGTCCAGAAGTTCATGCAGTTGGCAGCATCCCACACTGCGGATGGGATACATTACCTACCAGTAGGTGACCTTTGGTCCATGATGGGAAGCGATGACTGATGTGATCCCAATAGCTGGCCAGGGGGTGTAAGCTGCCTCCATGGTCCCACAGGGTTTCTGGCGGACTGGCTCCCATGATGTTCAACTAGGAGAGTCACTGGATGTTGATCAATTGATGCGGAGGTCCGCATTGTGGTTCAACCCCATGGTCCCATGGGGTCACTGTATAGGTCCCAGATGGGACAGGCAGGGTCTGCTCATCATGCGTGCAGGTCTGCTACCAGACTTGGATGCAGTGGTATTGGGTGCAACTGAGGCTTGGGTGCCAGTTATTTGAAGAGCTGTGGTGGTCTCCAACGTGTTTCGGCCATCAGGCCTTTATCAAGGAGTTACTGTGTTGTTTGGAATGCTGGTACTGTGGTGTTTGGGACTTCTGGGTTTCTTGGTGGTCACGTGTATCTGATTGTCCAATCCTGCATGTGTGTGGGGGGTCTTAGGATGCTGACATTGCTGAAGGGAGTGTGGTCTGTGACAGCACCCATGACATGTCACGTCACATGGGGTAATCGGGGAGTGTACTATGCTGCTGGGCTAACGTGTGTGTCCTGAGTATCCATAGATATGCATCACGGATAGGGTGAGAGCAGGATTAGTAAGTGACGTGATATGTCACATGATGGTGATGTCAATTGGTTGTGGGGTGTTTGTGTGCTGCAATGTGATACGTGTTACTATGGTTACTATTGAGTATGTGTGATAATGCATCACAAGATATGGGTGACCAATGAAGGTGGGGAATCTGTGGGCTGGTATGTGTTGCCTATGTTACATGTGTGCATGGAGCTCAATGGGTATGTGCCGATGTGATGTGTTGTGTACTGTGAGGTGATGTGATATGCATGCCGATGTATTGTGCTGTGTAATGTGTATGCGGTGCGTAATGCAATCATCCTAGTGTTATCTTCTCCTATAGAAAAAAAGTGTATTGCTGGGTGATGTATGTTGAGGTTGTCTCGTATATGGAGAATGATGTATGTGGGTGTTTGTGTTTGTCGAATATGTGTGGTGTTCTGCTGTGTGTCTTTGTGTGGTGTTAGGAGTCATAATAAAGGATGTGCTTGGTGTAGGGCTTTGGGTATGGGATTACCCATATTAAATGGGTGTGCATGGTGTAGGGCTTGGGTAGGGGATTATCCAAGGCCCTGATTGGGCATTGGTGTGTGTCTCATCAGAGATGAGGGAGGGGGGTGAAAAGTGGTCTGATGAGCGATGCTGTATGTGGATAATGATGGGAGGTATAGTGTATACTCATTCCTATGACTTGGAGTGGGGGGCATGTTATATGCTAGAATGGGGGAACTAGGGGGGCACGTCTTGGAAAGTGGGCTGATGAGCGATACTGTATGTGGCTAATTATGGGAGGTATAATGTATACTCATACCTATGACTTGGAGTAGGTGGCATGTTATATGCTAGAATGGGGGAACTAGGGGGGCAAGTTTTGGGGGAGGGGTATGTAGTGCGGGATGTGAATCTTTTTGTTGATTGGTTTTGTTGCCAGTTTGTTAGGTGTGGATGTTATTGGTAGAGTGGTGGAACATGTGAGGTGGGTGTGTGGTATGCGGTTGGTCAGTATAGTGTGCATCAGATTTTGAACTGATTTATAGGGTGTGGGGGAGTGTTGCTTTTTGTATACTTTTACCTCAGTGTATCGGTGTCAGTGTTTGGTATGAATGTCATTAGAAAAGGCAGGTGGTGGGTCATATTCAATGTTGTGAGTTTCCACTGTAGAGTCTTCTACTTAGAAATGACCAATTTGATTTCATTATCAATGTTGAGGCCGTGTGGTGTGAATATTTGCATTGTGAAGATCCATTTGAGTTCCTCTTTGTTTAATTTCTTGGATATGTCACCCCCCTCCAGTTTTTGCTTACTGTTTTTATGCCCATAAATGTCATGCCCGTGGTGCAACTGTTGTGTTTTTCCTGGAAATGTATTGGAATTTTGTGGGTATCTGTCTTATTTCTGATTCCCCTGATGTGTTCTGCTATTCTTGCTTTAAGAGGTCTGATAATGTGTCCTATATACTGTTGTTTACAGGGACATTCTATTAGGTATATCACGTGGCTGGTGTTGCATTATATGTGTTCTTGGATGTTGTAGGTGTTGTCTGTGTGGGTGGAGGAGAATGTGGTGGTAGTCCTGGTGCTTCTAGGCCCTAGGGCATGGCAGTTGCTGCATGTGCCACAGTAGTAAAATTATTTTTTGAGGGGTTGGTTGTCTAAGGTGGTTTGTCTTGATATGGGTGGAGGTATGTGATTGAGGACTAGTTTGGTTTTGATGTTAGGCACCTTCCTGTATATCACCTTGGGGTGTATCGGTAGTATTGTTGCTAAAGTTTCATCCTTTAGGAGCAGGTTCCAGTGTTTATTTACTATTTGCATGATCCTGGTTGCACTAGTATTAAACTGTGTGATGAACGGACTGTGGGGCTGAACCACAACGCGGACCTCCACATCAATAGATCAACATCCAGTTACTCTCACAGTTGAACATCATGGGCACCCATCTGCCAGGCACCCCACGGGACCATGGAGGCAGCTTACACCCCCTGGCCAGCTATTGGGATCACATCAGCCACCGCTTCCCATCGTAGACCAAAGGTCACCTACTGGTAGGTAACATATCCCATCCACAGTGCGGGACACCGCCAACTGCATGAACTTCTAGACATTACACCACCAGTACACCCCGGTTGCCACAAGTCTGTTGACCATAGGTCCAGAAGGGGAATGTACAGGAGTTAGGAGTGCACACCAAAGGAGCCCCCTGAAAGGGTTAACCTACCTCCCAACCATGGTTTGTACAGAGACAATACCCCTACCCACAGAAACTGAACCCACATACGGAACTGCCTAGGGAAGCACTGTGTCTACCCAATAAATAGGTTTGGATCCTACACCCATTGTCAGTGTCTATTTTTTCTCACTATTTCTTGCACATCACCATAGCATCACTCTCCGTCACCTCTCTTCTCCCTCCCCCACACATCCCCGGCCCCCAGCCCCCCACCCACCACATTCTGCTGGCTACACAGGAGTGCACGTACACCCCCCATTTGCTACCTTATCCACCAGCAGGCCTTGATACTCCTGCTTTATGTTGCAGCACCTACCCACTCCCTACCCCACCCCAGTCATCTCCCCACCACCCCCCCTCTGCTCCCGATACATAGGACCCCAACCCGACCCCATCACCATGACTAGAAACACGGTCCACCCCATATTTTATTTCCCTCTCTGTGGGATCCAAGTGCCTTCAATCTACACCACCAACACCTGCATCATCAACAATCTCATTTGTCAATGGGAGTAGTCCTGCTGCATCCAATGTTGTTATTCAAAGCATGATTGACTCCTCTCCTATCCGTATTTCCTCAGAAGGATCCTTGATGACTAGGCCTGTTGCTGCTGCTGTTGCTGTGAGTGGATCTTCATCCCAGAAGGGGATTAGGAGGAAGACTACTTGTAGTGTATCCTCCAAAAACAATTAACTGTCAAACAATCATTTGCAAGATCAAACAAGTATGACAGCAATCACCCTGTTGCACAGTGGATTACTGACGCCATAACAGCTATGCTGGTATTGGATGTGCATCCAGTATCCACCATTACTGCAGTAGGTTTTCAACAGTTAATTGAGGACCTGTGTCCTCGCTACCAGATATCTTCTAGATTCCACTTCGCTAGAACAGCAATTCCAAGTCTGTACAAGGACATTAAAAAAAACCTTATTAATGTCCTCAGAAATGCTATTGTACCCACTGTCCACTTGACCACTGATATGTGGACAAGTGGGACAGGGCAAACTAAGGATTATATGACTGTGACAGCCCACTGAGTAGGTGTATTGCCTACAACAGCAAAGCAGCAGCAACATCTACCAAAAGACAGCTTATACAGAGGTAAACTAGTCTTGGTATAACTGGTTTCACTAAGATGATTACCACTGAGAACCTCTTAGATAAACTTAGATAAATGGCTTACCCCACTTGGACTGTCCTCGGGATTTGTGATTTCAGACAATGCCTCTAATATTGTGACAGCATTACATGTGGGCAAATTCCAGCACAACCCATGTTTTGCTCACACAATTAATTTGGTGGAATATTTTTTTTTAAATGACAGGGGTGTGCAGGAGATGCTCTCGGTGGCCCTCAAAATATCTGGATATTTAGATATTTGGGAAACGCTTGTCGAAGATTGCATGACCAGCAGATACTGTTAAATATGCCCTGCCAGCAGCTGAAGCAAGAGGTAGTAACTCAGTGGAATTCTACCCTCTATGTGCTTCAGTAGATGGAGGAACAGCAAATGGCCATCCAGGGCTATACAACGGCCTATGACATAAGCTGTGGAGGGGGAATGCACCATACTCAAGCACAGTGGAGAATAATTTCCATGTTGTGCAAGGTTCTCAAACCCTTTGAACTTGCCACACGTGAAGTTAGTTCAGACACTGCCAGCTTGAGTTAGGTCATTCACCTCATCAGACTTTTGCAAAAACAGCTAGAGCAACTGAAGGAGGAACTGAATGGAGCAATTGCACAAGGTATGTTGGACTGGAGGATCAAGCCCTTGATTCACTTCACCAGGATCCAAGAGTTGTCAATCTATTGAAATCTGAAAAATATATTTTAGCGACCATTGTGGATCCTAGATTTAAGTCCTACCTTGTGAGTTTTTTTCCAACAGACCGTTCTAAAACAATGCAAAGAGTTGTTGGTAAAAAAAAATTGTCAGCTTTAGCCGCATGTGAAACACCATCATCTCCTCCTTCACTTTCTGCAGCTGCCAGGAAAAAACTTTTCCTTACAGAATGCCTGCTGGTCATGCAGATCATTCACCAAAAACTTACATCTGGTCGGCCTAAGAGAACTGCCTACTAGTGACATGTCTTCTACCATGACTATGTGTGATACGGTCTCCATTCACAGAATGGTGGATGACTATTTCAGAGATAACATCCTAATAGGCATGTCAGACAGTCCCTTTCAGTACTGGCAGGAAAAAGAGGCAATTTGGAGTCCCATACACAAACTGGCTTTGCATTACTTAAGTTGCCCACCCTCCAGTGTGTACTCCAAAAGATTTTTCATGGCAGCTGGCAACCTTGTCAGTGATTGGCGTAGGAGGTTACTTCATCAAAATGTGGAAAAGATTATGTTCATGAAAATGAATGACAAATTCCACGAAGAAGACCTCTATCAACAATTACAAATAAAAATTATAGAGGGGCCTGAGTGGATTCCAGCAGGGACAAATTAATATTGTGTGAAGAAGAGGATGTACACACTGATGAAAACTTGTAATGTAAAGCCAGTTTGTGTATGGGATCATTTTCATTTCCATGTCCAATGCACATTGGCAGCTTGTTTTTTGGGGGTCCAAACAAACCAATAATTTCAGCCACAATTGGCAGTCCTTGTTGCTGAATTGATTGGTTTGTTAAACTGTGAATGCCCTGTATCACATACAACATAAGGGTGGGTGGGAGGGCAAAAGGACTATTCCATTTTTCACCTTTTTCCTTTCTATTATGTGCTGGTTGTGGCATTGCTGCTTGACATTTTAAATTAATGTTATGGCTGGTTTAGGAACCAATGATTTGTTTTTTAATTAATTTATTATCAATTTTACAGCCAGGGGATGCACCAATGAATTTATTTTTATTATTATTTATTCAGCCCGGGGCTGCACCAATGAATTGATTTTTAATTTATTTATTATCAATTTTATAGCCAGTGGCTGCACCAATGAATTGTTTTTTAATTACTTTATTATCAATTTTACAGCCAGAGGCTGCACCAATTATCAACTATCAATTATTCAATCCTCAAGGGTATCCCAACCATCATCTTTGCACAGTCCTCAACTCTATTAATAATTATATCAATCAGTTTTGAGCCAGCAAGCTGGATGCAACCTTTTGGCCCTTTAATTAGATGAAAAAAACAATATTGTGAGCTGTGAGGTGGTCAAAATTGACTGGAAACTACTGGAAATTATCTTTATTGAGGTTATTAATAATGTAGGAACAAAAAAGGCCAATTTTATGTGATTTTAGCTGTTTTTTTATTTTTTAAGAAAAAATCCAGATCCAAAACCAAAACACGAAAACAAAACACGGAGATGAGTTTTTGGCATAACCAATCCACATCCAAAACCAGGGTAGATCCAGATCCAAACACAGGGGTCAGCACAAATCTCTAATATATATGTATATGGACTCCAATGACAGGCACTCCACAGAGACATACAGAAGTTTAGTTTGTATAGTGCTTCTTCCATGGTTTCAATCTCTTTTGTTCAAGACTTTCCTTAGGGACAAAAAAAACTTACAAAACTCAACTTATATAGACATAAAACTCACTCTTGTATCTAGCTCATGGAACACCAGTGTCACAGTAGTGACATCATCAAGTTGCATCCTATTAGCTAATGCAGCTCAGTCCTCCTAATTAGCATCTGTTTACTATAGTGATAAAATAACCACCACCAATGTTTACATAAACTTTAAATAGCTATAATAAACTATTACCTTTTGTCAACTAAAGATTTTAGAGTGGTGTATATAGACTATATATTAGATTAATCTTATGGTCATAGACACATAGACATTGCATTGTTGTAGACAGCCTACAATATATTACCACTAACTGAGAAACTGGAACAAGTCCTGGGAAAATTCAAATGAACTATAACAGTTAACAGAATAATTTTAGTTAGATATATATCATTATGAAACATCACAAATGCAAATAGAACATTTAAAAAATACAAAATAAATCTTTAAAGAAAACTTACAGTAAACTAATATAGTAAACAGCATTCTTAGCTATCCTATTCCACAAAGTGGAGAACACTTATGAACAGGCAAAATTTTAAATATGGAAATAACCAATTAATAGATTATTATAAGAAACAAGATAATTAAAATTTATCTTTCCTCGTATATGGAGCTACTGGGCCTAATGCCAATGTTCACATAGTTGAGCTATTTTTTACAACTGAGCATGTGTAAAAACCCCTAAATACTATTAGCTGCATGCATTACATAGAGTATATGCACAATGGTGCTGTTTTGATCAAGATGCAAGGTATCAGAAATGTTGTGGAAGAGGTCAGGGAGTTCCTGGGTAGTGACTGCGAGGCCACTAGTACTGCACACAAAATCAGTCCATTTAATTGAAGTGTTGCAGGTGTGTCAGTGAAAGTGGCTGCATTCACAGACACAGCCATAGACACAGGAGGCCATAGTCAGATAGAGAAAACATAGGGCTGGTGCAAGTTTCAATAGTGTAACCAATGATGGCATCTAAGTACAAACTAATTGGTATTACTGAATTTATGAACACATAAATTTGGCATCTCACACCTTTTATAAAGGGACCGTTTCCCTTAGGCAGTAGTCAACGCTTTCACCTGGAGCTGTGCCTTTGTGGACTTCAATCCTTTCTCAGTGACCAGACATTTGGAGAAGCGTAAGCTGGGACAATAGGACAAACAAACAGACAATCACTATGTTTTCTTCTTTCAGACGAGAAGAAAGTGGACATGTCAAAGGTGACTGTGATCTTCACCAGATGAGTGAATGATTATCATTGGCATAAAGCCTCAACCACCCAGTTGTCACTTATATAGTGCTTGTGCACTAAGGTGTGCCACTGGCGTTACACAGATGTGTGATGGCTTCCAAACTAGTGCTCACAAATGGAGACCAACAGACATGGTGTGATGCTCACACTGTTACTCTCGGCACATTGCTAGGTTGATCTACAGCTCCAGTAGGAGAAACAAAACAGCCTACATATCCTAACAAACAGACTAACATTTATTATGCTAGGGCAGTTTAGCTAATCTTCACCCTAAGCTACCATGTAGTAAGAACTAACACTAACAATTCTTTGAATTTAACACATAGGCTGAAGTTTCTCTTTTCAATCACAATATTATATTCAAGCTACTATAACAGTACAAATTGAATATTCAAACTTATGGAGCATACAGTGACATCAAAAGCAACAGGTCAATAGAGAAAAAACACAATGACCAATCAACCTCTTCCTATTTCTGTCCAGCCGGCCATAATCCCTTAACTGGCAACAATTGTTATACACATACTGTATATGCCATGGATGTGAAACCAAATAAATTATTGTAAGAGTAGAAAAGGTTACCAATATGTGAGGAACTGGACCACCCCTCCAAACTCAACTCAACCAGTGGCCTAATACAGCATATGGATGAAAATAACTATCCAAGTGGGGACCTGCCAGCCCTCCACCCCAAAATACTAGTAGAGTGAGGTAGCCACACAGCAATATCACCTACAGTATAAATTGAAGACTCTAACAATTGGGATTACAAGTGGGCACAGACCTATGCTGTTTATTCTCCTAAGCCTAATACCCAGTCTCTATGTCTACTAGGGCTCAAGCCTGTAGTCTGCCTATCAGAGGACAATCAAATGCCGAGGTCACTTTATTTGGTCTTGGTCTCAGGCCTCTGGACCTGCCTACTTAGGGGGCAAATAGTGAGTGGCCTGGACCTATTGCCCATGGTCACTTTATATTAATGTGGGCTCAAGCATCTAGGCCTGCCTACTTAGGGGCAAATAGTGAGTGACCTGGGCCTAATGCCCAAAGGTCACTTTACATAAATGTGGGCTCAGTCCTCTGGGCCTGCCTACTTAGGAACAAATACTGAGGTGACCTAGGCCTAATGCCCAGGGTCACTTTATGTAAATGTGGGCTCAGACTCTTTTAGCTTGCCTAACTGGGGTAACACAAATGATTTGGTCTCAATGCCCAGATCACTCTACCTTGAGTGGCCATTATGTTCACAGGCCTAAGGCCTGACTACCCACCATGGGTCTAGTGCCCACCTATTATGCCCTAAGCTCAAGACCTGACTATGCCCAGGGACCTAGTGCCTGATCCCTGGTATGGTTAAATGTAAGGTGGCCCAGGGCCACCTACTTTTATTGTTGGAAGAGTCTGCAGTGTGGAGCTCCTCAGTGCTTTTTTGTTTCCCACTACAGCAGATCCCCTAAGTCCTCAAGTTTGGGTCCACCCACCGTGGAGTGCCACCGTCCTCAATGCTCTGGCGCCAGGTCTCTAGCTTCTCCTGTTAAGCTCAGCATCTTCCGGCCTCCTCCCGCACCACTGGAGCTCTTCCTTCTTGCCAATCTTTCCTGCTATATATATATATATATATATATATATCCCAGCAAAAAAAGAGGCTGTACTCAGAGATTATCATTAAGACAAAAATAGATATATTCAGATGTGCACGAGGGCGACATTTTGAGGTGTGTCCCTCTTTCTCAAGCCTGCAGCATTACAGCACAGACAAACAGTATATTTATACTAATAATTTAGCAACAAACAGCAGACAGAGCCGGTGTTAGAAGTCAATGTTTTAGCGACTACGTGCTTTTATCAAAACAAATAAAAGTGCATGGTCGCTGAAAAGTTGACACCGGCTCTGTCTGCTGTCTGTTGCTAAATTATTTGTCAGAGAGTGCATCCATATTTTCCTGCCTACACTATTGACTCTGGAGGAGCTGTGGCTGTTGAGAGACTATATATATATATATATATATATATATATATATTATATATATATATATATATATATATATATAGTGTGTTTATTATATGTATATATATATATCTACATATAATGAGTGGTGGTTGCTCAGTGTGTGCAACAGTACAGCCCAAGACTTTCAGATGTGCCCGGATACAACATAATTGTAATTGTACCTTGAAACTAGTTTTCATTATTGCCAGGTGTCTGCTGGGAAGGTAAACTCTCCAGAGATCAGTGCCATACATCGCAGCTCTGCAGCTAGTACAGAGCAATCAGCGCCTCCCTGAATAGATTATTACTGACTATAATATATAGATTGTCCTTGTCTGCTGTTTCACTAGTCCATTAAAAATGAGTCTATTCATGTACAGAACTTTGGCCTATTTTTGACTATGCATATTTCATGCAACAGTCAAATCCTGTGCCTTTCTAACAATATAATGTCCGGACAGAGAAGATTTTGTACAAATTTGAGCAAATGTAAAACATTTCAAGGTATGAAGGGAAGCCATTGGATGCCTTCGTATCTGCTCCAATACAGGGAGTGTGTGGTTTGGTGATGGACAGGGGTGTTTAGAGCCAGGCCCAGAGGAAGGGGGCATGGCTTAATTGTGGGAGGCATGGGCACACTCCCTTAGGATTAAAAAATCTAAAAATGATACACAGCGCTGGGAAGGTGGGTGCTGTGAGCCCCTCAGCCTCAAGCAAAGCCAGGGGGGCACTACCATTGTGATCGTTCCCCCCGCAGGCATAGGAGACTGCTGTGGCTGCTGCTCTCACTGTAGCCCAACACACAGCAGCGTGTGCTGGGCTGCTATGAGGTAAGAGGGAGGGGGCTGGTGCCAGGCCCCTCAAGAAAGACCAGACTCAGGTAATTAGTACCCACACCCACCCTCTTGGCACCCCTGGTGATGAACCATTGAGTGAGAGGGCATTGTTATTTTTTTCAGCCCAATATAGAACAACCAGCCCTGGACTGCCAAGCCTTGGGCAAGTGTTCACTACTGCAAGCCAAGGGAGTATTGTGCTGGAGTTGATTTCAAATTGGGGTAGCACACTGCTCTTTATTTATTTACTTTCATTATGCAGGGAACTGTTTGTGGTCATTGCTTTGTCTCATAAGTATATAACTTATCTCTGCCACCTTTGAACATTTGTGAATTCATGTACTGTCTTATGCAGAGTGAGTTTGCAGCAAGAACACCTCTGAAAATGTGACGAAGGGCCTGATTCACTACCGATCACAACTGCGATTGCACACACAGATGGCCGATTGTTGCTTTCTGCGCATGAGTATGCATCGCAGCAAAGCCGTAACTATACTTTTTGGTGCCCTGTGCCAGAGATAGCATTGGCAGCCCCCCTTTCCCATTTTTAAAATAGGGAGATAAGATAGTGCACCTGAAAAAGGGCCATGGCTTCATAGGGAAGGGCCAGGAGATGCTGGGTACAAAAGAAGAGGAAGCTACAAGTTATGATAATAAACAGTAAATTAACAGGCCCAAACAGCGCCCCCTGCCCTATGGTGCCCTGTGCCAGGTCTCACTATCCTAGTTATGGACCTGCATTGCAGTGCACATCTGCAAAGGTCTCACTGTGATCACACTGTGATTGCAGACACTACGCAGACCAATTGCACAAGGATTGACAGAAAGAGTCTGTTTGGAAGTGGTGATGGGGGGGAGTGATCAAAGAAACGAAAGGCATGACAGTGCATTTGAACGCAGTTTCAGGGGCATTCATATATTAGATAGTGCGCTGGCATACGCAGCTTGAGATTTCACCGTGTGCGTTGAGGTTAACAAATTCTGAGTATGGTCAGACTTGAAGCAACTGTGCATGAGGCTCCAATGTGACTTGTTGGTACCAATGTTTTTGCATACTTGCTAAGTATTACAGATGTGATTAAGGAGAAGTGGGCATCCTTATGTAAGACTGCAACAGCATTGTGATTGCAAACAGCAAATTTTCGCAGAGGGTGTGCGTGCGTAATCGTAGCTGCAATCACAATAGCGATCTATAATAAATCAGCTCCCTAGTCCCTTCTTGTGGCAATAAATTAATTCTTTAATGAGGATGCTTTCAGTCCTCCAATTACACCTATATGTCTGCTCAAACTTCTGCACAAAGACAAGAATTTTGCAAGCCCTTAATCCACAGCAGAAATCTAGGTAGATTTGCATCATTTAAGGAGCACAGAGGATCATTAGCTCTATATACATGATGGAGTATCCATTTGTAAAGTAAGTGACTTAACACCACAGTTTTACTGTTCAAATCAGGATTAGTAGAAGGAATGTAACACATTCATGCTGGACATTCTTTAACTCATTACCATGTTTGTTGACATTATTACTGTATACTACATTAGTATTGTAGAAATATCTAATTAAAGACTAC
This sequence comes from Taudactylus pleione, assembly GCA_031769625.1. NCBI lineage: Eukaryota > Metazoa > Chordata > Amphibia > Anura > Myobatrachidae > Taudactylus > Taudactylus pleione. The sequence continues at coordinate 6,339,795 of JAUIMM010000182.1, forward strand.
TAACAATATAGCAATCACATTTCACATAAAACTCTAAATTACACACATGATGTATTATATTTGCAAAGTTATTCTGTAGGTACATCATGTGTAACAGTTTCTTTAAAAATACTCATATTATTTCATGTAATGTCTACAGTACAAAACACAATCTCTCATGGACACAGAAATTGCCAAGAGAAAATTAAATATCTTTATTTAGAACAGATTTAAATGCAAATTAATAATGTAATCTCAAATCACCCTTAAATATGCGTAGTTTATAATTATTATTTTTTCAGACTGTTGTAATATGACATTAAGGTCACCTCCACTAATTTCACTATGTATTACCTTAAAAATTATGCCATTTTAAGTATTGTCTAGCAGAGTATGAGGCTAGATAGCAATAAAATAATATTTCATTTAAAACCTCAGTTTTTTAATATTCTGTTCTGATAGATGGTCTATTGCTAATTAATTCTTTCAAATGATCTCCTTCATACTGTACATGTCATTGCCTACTCATTATACAATATGTTATAATAATCCTATATTCTGCTACTTTATCCTTTTTTCTCTACACATTTGTATACAAGTCTTTATATCTTGTAGTGTCAGGCTCTGTTGTATGATATTCTGATATTTAACCTCTAGACATAGTTTATACAAAACCAGTCTCTGTAACCTCTCTTTTTCTGTGGTTGTATGGGTTTATTGATGAGCTGGAGCCAAGAGACATAACACATAGCACAGACATGCTTCTACAAGGAATATCACTTATCCCCTGGTAACGTTCATTGTGTGCATGTATATTGGTACTTGCCAAAGGTGTCACAGCATGGATAACTGCTTTATAACAGATGAATAAAATATTGAAGTGTATCTGCTTCTATTGAAGTGCACAGATGTGTTAAGAATTACTTTGAAACATAATAGCCACATTCCATCTGTACAGGGCAGGAAACATAAAGAGCAAGAATATTTGACCTAAACGCACATACTATCAGACATTTTGTGGTATATTTACTAAAGTGAGAGTTTTCAGAAGTGGAGATGTTGCTCATAGCAACCAATCAGATTCCAGCTATTATCTTCTAGTAGGTGCTAATTAAATGTTAAATAGAATCTGATTGGTTGCTATGGGCAACATCTCCACTTTTACAAACTCTCACTTTAGTAAATACAGTATGCCCATTTGAGTTTAGCATTTTACTTTAGATGCATTCTGGCAGAAGCACAAAGATGCTGATAGTGTAGAATTTATATTACATACAGGTGTCTGTCTAAACATAATGGAGTCATTCATATATTCATTTTACCATTAAATACCTTGTATAATAATCTATATATATATATATATATATATATATATATATATATATATATATGTGTGACCTCATGCATCATCAGGGCTGCCATCAGAAATTGTGGGGCCTGCCGGGACTGACAAAATAGTCAGGGTCCCCCACCTCAACCCCACTTTGACATTACGCCGTGCCGGCTAACAAAATAAACTTTATTGAGGTGTACGTGTGTGGAGGAGCAGGTGGGCGGTTGTGTGAGAACTGACTCACTAATCCCTTAACTCACTCTATTGTGCGACAGCGGGGGGGAGGAATAGTCAGCGGCTGGCTGACAACTTTCAGACTGGGGGCGCGAACACAGGCAAGTGGCCCTGACTTTTGTACTAAAAAAACTGATGTAAAACACACACATATATATATATATATATATATATATATATATATATATATATATATATATACTTTATTAGATATTATTCATATATCAATATATAATATGTGTGTATATGTACAATATATACATATACTGATTTATAAATATATGCATATTTATATATTAATATATGAAGAATAAATAAGGAAGTGACTTATTAAGCATTAACCCCCATCTAACCATGGGTCTAGTACCCGCCCATGAGCATACTGCCCGACTCTTTGACCAGGCAATAAGGCCCAACACCCTGGTGTTCTAGGGTGGAAATGAGGAAGGGTTGTCCCACTGGGACCTTACCTGCTCTGCTGACCTTGGTGGGTACAGAGGGGTACCCTCTATGCCAGCCCTTCCACACAGAGGTCAGTGCTGCCACTCAGCTTGCCAATCACAGGATCATCACTTGCCTCTGGGCGGTAGCTTGACTTCATTACGGACGCAACTTGAACAGCAAAGAAGCCGTTATAAGCTCTTGCTAACATACTGTTGCTATCATAAAATATTTCATATTTACATTATGCTTCCCTTTTGATTTTCCTTGTCTTGTCCTGTCATATGTCTGCATCTACCTCCTCTTATATGTTCTGCATTGTGTCCCTTATATGTATCGTACTGTGCTCCACATCCCGCATTGTGCACCCCATCCCGTATCCCGCACTGTGCTCCCCGTTCCCTCATCTCACCCATACTATGCCCCCCTTCACCCACCTCCCCCAAACTATGCCTCCCCTTCCCTCATCTCACCCACACTATGCCTCCCATTCCCCCACCTCACTAACACAATGCCCCCTTTCCACATCTCACCCACGCTATGCCTCCCCTTCCTTCATCTCACACACACTATGCCTCCACTTCCCTCATCTCACCCACACTGTGCCCACTTCCACCACCTCACCCACACTATGCTTCCCCTTCCCTTATCTCACACTCACTATGCCTCCACTTCCCTCATCTCACCCACACTATGCCTCCCATTCCCCCACCTCACCAACACTATGCCCCTTCCCTCATCTCACCAACACTATGCCTCCCCTTCCCTCATCTCACCCTCACTATGCCTCCCCTTCCCTCATGTCACCCACACTGTGCCCTCTTCCCCGACCTCACCCACACTATGCTTCCCCTTTCCTCATCTCACCCACACTATGCCTCCCCTTCCCTCATCTCACCCACACTGTGCTCCCCTTCCCTCATCTCACCCACACTATGCCTCCCCTTCCCTCATCTCACCCACACTATGCCTCCCCTTCCCTCATCTAACCCACACTGTGCCTCCCCTTCCCTCATCTCACCCAAACTATGCCTCTCCTTCCCTCATCTCACTCACACTATGCCTCCCTTTCCCTCATCTCACCCACACTGTGCCCCCTTCCCCCACCTCACCCACACTATGCTTCCCATTCCCTCATCTCACCAACACTATGCCTCCCATTCCCCCACCTCACCAACACTATGCCCCCTTCCCTCATCTCACCCACACTAAGCCTCCCTTCCCTTATATCACCCACACTGTGCCCCCTTCCCCCACCTCACATGAACTATGCTTCCCCTTCCCTCATCTCACCCACACTATACCTCCCCTTCCTTCATCTCACCCACACTGTCCCTCCCCTTCCCTCAGCTCATCCACACTGTGCCTTCCCTTCCCTCATCTCACCCACACTATGCATTCCCTTCCCTCATCTCACCCACACTGTGCCTCCCCTTCCATCATCTCAAAAAAACTGTGCGTCTTCTTCCCTCATCTCCCCCACACTGTCCCTCCCCTTCCCTCATCTCACCAACACTATGCCTACCCTTACCTCATCTCACCCAAACTGTTCACCCTTCCCTCATTTCACCCACACTACACCTCCCCTTCCCTCATCTAACCCACACTAAGCCTCCCCTTCCCTCATCTCACCCACACTGTACTCCCCTTCACTCATGTCACCCACACTGTGCTCCCCTTCCCTCATCTCACCCACACTGTGCCCACCCTTCCCTCATCTCACCCACACTATGCCTTCCCTTCCCTCATCTCACACACATTATGCCTCCCCTTCCCTCATCTCACCCACACTGTACCTCCGCTTCCCTCATCTCACCCACACTATGCCCCCTTCCCTCATCTCATCCACACATTGTCTCCCCTTCCGTCAGCTCACCCACACTGTGCCTCCCCTTCCCTCATGACACCCACACTATGCCCTCTTTCCCCATCTCACCCACACTATGCATCCCCTTCCCTCATCTCACCCACACTATGCCTCCCCTTCCTTCATCTCACCCTCATTGTGCCTCCCCTTCCCTCAGCTCACCCACACTGTGCTTCCCCTTCCTTCATCACACCCACACAATGCCTCCCCTTCCCTCATCTCACCCACACTGTGCCTCCCCTTCCCTCATCTCATCCAGACTATGCCTCCCATTCCCCCACCTCACCAACACTATTCCCCCTTCCCTCATCTCACCCACTCAATGCCTCTCCTTCCCTCATCTCACCCACACTATGCCACCCCTTCCCCAATCTCAACCACACTGTGCCCCCTTCCCTTACCTCACCCACACTATGCTTCCCCTTCCCTCATCTCTCCCACACTATGCCTCCCCTTCCCTCATCTCACCCACACTATGCCTCCCCTTCCCTCATCTTAGCCAGACTATGCCTCCCATTCCCCCACCTCACCAACACTATGCCCCCGTCCCTCATCTCAACCACACAATGCCTCTCCTTCCCTCATCTCACCCACACTATGCCTCCCCTTCCCTCTTCTCACCCACACTATGCCTCCCATTCCCCCACCTCACCAACACTATGTCCCCTTCCCTCATCTCAACCACACTATGCCTCCCCTTCCCTCATCTCACCAACAATATTCCTCCCCTTCTCTCATGTCACCAACACAGTTACCCTCTTCCCCCAACTCACCCACAATATGCCACCCTTTCCCTCATCTCACCCACACTGTGCTCCCCTTCCCTCATCTCAGCCACACTATGCCTCACCTTCCCTCATCTCACCCACACTGTGCCACTCCTTCCCTCATCTCACCCACACTATGCCTCCGCTTCCCTCATCTCACCCACACTATGCCTCCCCTTCCCTCATCTCACCCACACTGTGCACCCTTCCCCCACCTCACCCACACTATGCTTCCCCTTCCCTCATACCACTCACACTTTACCTACCCTTCCCTCATCTCACCCACACTGTGCTCCCTTCCCCACCTCACCCACACTATGCTTCCCCTTCCCTCATCTCACCCACACTATGCCTACCCTTCCCTCACCTCACCCACACTGTGCTCCCCTTCCCTCATCTCACCCACACTATGCCTCCCCTTCCCTCATCTCACCCACACTGTGCTCCCCTTCCCTAATCTCACCCACACTATGCCTCCACTTCCCTCATCTCACCCACACTGTGCTGCCCTTCCCTCATCTTACACACACTATGCCTCCCCTTCCCTCATCTCACCCACACTGTGCTCCCCTTTCCTCAGCTCACCCACCCTGTGCTCCTCTTCCCTCATCTCACCCACACTGTGCTCCCCTTCCCTCATCTCACCCACACTGTGTCCCCCCTTCCCTCATGTCATCCATACTGTGCCTCCCCTCCCCTCATCTCAACCACACTATGAGCCATACTTAATTTGATTTGCACCTGTGATACTTTTTCACCTCCCGGACTTTCCACCTTCTTTGCTTGTTTTGGAGGCAGAAAAATATCTTGTGCGTGCCCGCTTATCCCCATATTCAATTTGTAAGTACGCGAAAATGGGACCTGGCAAAACTGAAACAAGCGGAAAGTCATGTAAGATTTGGGGAAATCAGACTGACACCCCCCAAAAGATGCTCTGACATGGGGGTTTCCTATAGTATCCCCTGATTTGGGTGTTTTCAAACAGGCTAAATAGCTGTTAAATTGCATTTTTTGTATAAGTGGTTAAGAATAGTATTTAGGAGTTTTTTTTGCAGAAAATAACTTATCTCAGCAAATTTGGGGTCTTTTAAAATGGGGGCCAGCATATTTAAAAGTTGATTAAGTTAATTTATAAAAAACTTGAAAAATCCACCTTCCGCAAGCACCTGCAAAGAAAAAAACACCTGTGGCATCCTTGGGGACCATACCTGGAGTCTAGTTCACTAGTTTTTGTCCCGTAATTTATTTTTTTTTCACTCCAAAAATGAAAGTGATTTTTTGGGGTGTCCTTAAGTGTTTTTTTTTTTTTTTAATTTATGCAGTTTATCTTTGGGGGACTGTCTGAAGGCTGCACAAGGGTTCCCGAAATGTTGCACCCCGAACCCCCAATTCAGCACTTTTTTTCACCTGCTTTCAATAGACAAAACTTTTTCACCTATTACATTGCATTGAGGTGGAAAGTCTTTCAAATTGAATACGATGATACTTTTCCGCCTGGCGAAATGACGTCATCGGCGAAACTTTTTCGCCGATCTCGGCTTTTCGCTCCAAATTGAATTCGGGCCTATGCCACCCCTTCCCTCATCTCACCCACACTGTGCCCCCCCTTCCCTTCTCCTACCCATACTGTGCCTCCCCTTCCCTCCTCTCACCCACACTGTGCCTCCCCTTCCCTCCTCTCACCCACACTGTGCTCTCCCTCTGCCCCCTGGACAACACTGTCACTTACCTATATTAACACTGGCCAGAAAGGGAAAATTGTTCAGGGCCATTTTCATTCTTCTGCTTCTTCTGCCTGGAAGTTGGCTCCTCTGAGTTTGCATGCTGCTGTCATGCCTGATGCTGGCTTTTGGGGTCACTGGGGTGGGGGCGAACACACTGACTGGGGTGGGGGCGGAGCTTCCTGATGACTCATCGGCTCTCTCTGCCAGTGATCAGAGTAGACTGAAGCAGACAGATCAGGTCACTTCAGACTACTCGGAACACTGACTTAAATAACCGAAGAATCATCAGGCAGCCGGGGCCCGTCCCCACCCCTTTACTGCTCAGCTTCTCCATTCAGAAGATTCACCTATACAGTGCCGGCTCCTGCATGTCTGAGCAGGCAGACAGCTGGCGGCCTCCCTCCACCCCAGAGCAAAATTATACTGGCCCGGGGGAAAGGGGGGAAGAAGATGGCACGCTGCCCTCCAGCCCAGCCAGGCAGCCTCTGGGGTTAGTAGAGGGCAGCCGCAGCATTCTGGTAGGAGGGCCCATTGGCTGAGTCTGTAAATTTTTCAAAGTATAGAAGTTGGCAGGCCCCCTGATTGTCTGGCTACAGTGTAGGTAGGTGGAGCGGGAGGGTGGCCCTGGGGGCTAGTCCTGTCACTGTCAGTAAATCAATTTTACTGTGCAACTGTGGTGTCTGAGGGATAAGGGCAGGCAGGCCCCCCAAGTGGCTGGGCATGGGACTCCAGTTCTGGAAGCCCCCCCCAGATGGTGGCCCTTTGCACCATTGCTGCAGTCACACCAAACAGCTCCTCTCAGAGAGCCATGTCTTGTGCTACTATGTTATCACCATACATCTTATTTTGCTGAAAATGTAACTTAGCCACAAAGCGATGCAACTAGGATGCACTAGGTGGCTGTGCTGATTATTTTGATATGCAACACTTGTACTGTATATCTGTGTGTAACTTAGGGGTCTATTTATTTGCAAACAAAAAATATGGTAGTTGTTCAAATCAGCTTATGACATACCACAGGTGCTTGTAAAGGGCGGGGCTTACACTGAGCACAGAAAAAAAGGGATTTGCCCCCCAGCACACTGTAGCAAAATCAAAAATACCTAAATCCTACATGATAATAGAGATTCATAGGTATTAGTTACATATATTTGCAAATATTTGAATAAGCTCCAGGCCAATCGTCAAGGCTCCTCTATACTGTCGGCCCTAACATTAAGGGGTTCACGTCTGAGAAGCTAGGCACCCTAAAAAATTCCAGCCAAGGACCATCCCCAGGGCATCACATGAATAGGAGAAAAAAGGGCGAACTGGGGGGTGGAGGGGATCCTTGTGAATTTTAGGGAGCACGTAAATCAAAGGGATTGATGGATTTTGGATGTTTGTAAACTCAAATTCATTCTTCGTGATCACATTATTTTCCAAAGCATTTTTAGACAACTCTACTAACTGTTTACTAATTTTCAGTGTGGGATAATTTTTTTTTATTTTTTTTTATATGTAGATCCTTTATTAAGTTGTTTGTAATTCTCAGTAATATAGTCCTCCCTTTTCATCAAGACTACTCCTCCATCCTTATCGGCTGGTTTAATCACTAAATCATCTCGTAAAGATTTTATCGCCTCCATTGTGCCCAAGGGGCTGAATGGAGATTTCAAACTCAAATGTTTCTTAACTTAACCCATTTATTTATATTTTTAATGGAGAGATAATGACCTCTATCTTACATATTTGCTGCTATACAAAAATTCCCTTTTTTGAACCTATTGTTATTTATCTGCTGCTATATCTTGTACATTTGCACTTATTCATTCTGGTCCTATTATATTTATTTATTGTTGTTATAGATTATGTATTTATTCATTTATTTTTGTTTTTCATGTGGTATTATCTTGTGTGGACTTATTAATGAGGACAAACCAGTGATGTTTAAGAACAATAAAGATTTTATTCATTTGATTCGATTAACTTTGGAGTCAGGTACTCTTTGGTCAGGTACCTTTGGAACGCAAGACTTCTGGGTGCGGTGGAACGCACTCGGGTCAGTGACTTCTGGTTTCCGGGTCTATACGCATGAACATGTCTCCTGATAGCCGCTGGCTTGTGCTAAGTGGAACTACATAAGTTAACTGTTTATAGGGTACTTAAAGAATAAACTGGGTGAGCATTCCACTCTTCTGACGAAGGACCTTTAGTTGTCCGAAACACGTTAAGCGGGGCTCACCTTCTGCACTTATTGCAGCATCTGCAGCCTGTCTATGTGGACTTTATCCTAGTGGATCACTATATCCGGAGTGGCGGTCTCACTGTTTCCCTGTTACATCTGGGTTTGATGTCGGCACGTGGATGGGGGCTGGGCACTGTCTTGCATATGGAAATTGTTATATGGTTTTTATACATCTATTTATTAAGTGCAAACCTGTTATTAAAACTATAGTTTTTTGAGGCATACTGCACTATTATTCCACTCTTTTTTATATCCCTCCATGTATATGGCATTGTCATAAGGGAGACTGAACAGAACCTCAACATAGAGGCCTAATAGTGGAAACTCAGGATTTGGAGTTACTAAGCACCATTGCATTTGGTGATTATTGTCCATATTTTTGTTTGAAAACACATTGGTGTCCTATTTGTATACATGTTGGGTGGGGAGCACTTTTTTGGTTTAGTTGCACCATTTTTTTTCTATGTATGTCACTGAGGTTTGGGTGTATACTCCCATCCATTAAACTAGCTGCACCTTGCTTTTTACTGTGCAATATTTCCTTATTTACTTTCTTCAAAAATATTTTTGTGTTATGTGTACTTTTTGACAAAGAAAGGTCTTTAACATTTTCACCTACATTTGTAGAAATTATGTACAGTATAAGGGTCACTCATTAACCATGTAACATAGGAGATTTTAGTGATGTAGAAATTATGTAATTCATCAAGTTCCAAAAAGACTTGGTGGTATCACAGTTTGCCATGCTGAAATGACATATATCATAGGATGTGTTCACAGGCTGCTGATCCCTCTAAGTGGTCACTCCACTGCCTTCGGCTGGCAGCTCCTCCTCCAACCTGTTCTTGACTCCTTCCTTGGTTTCTGTAGCTAGCAAGATGGATCTGTCTGCTGCAGGGGCACTCTGTAGCTGTAAAGAATAGTGTTGGGGACAAGAGGAGTAATTGCTCCATGCCACCCTCTCCTGTACAGAAGGTGCACTCACCCTTTCCTTCCTTCCTGGCTTCAGTTCTGTTCACAAATCACAGCACTCAATAGTTTTCAGCTGCTGGGGACAGTGCATGGGACAGCGAGGACTGAGCAGACACCATAAAAAGGATGCAGGGAGGTAGATGAGATGCAGGAGAGATGATGAAGGAAGGTAGAAGAGACACCAAGGGAGAGGATGCAAAAAGGTAGAGGAGATGCTGAGGGAGATGATGCAGGGGGGGAGAGAGATGAACAGGATAGTGGATGCAGGGAGGGAGAGGAGACACCAGGGGAGAGGATGCAGGGAGGGAGAGGAAACACCAGGGGAGTGGATGTGGTGACAAAGAGAAGACACTGGGGGAGAGGATGCAGGGCGGGAGAGGGAGACACCAGGGAGACGATGTAGAAAGGGATAGGAATCACTGGGAAGAGGAAGCAGGAGAAGTATCTCACACTTCTAAAAAGCTGTCTCTGCAGAAAGAGCAGTTTTTCAGAAGTGATATGGAGGAATGATGAATGGCTCTTATTTTTACAATGAACTTGTGCTGAGTTCAAAACTAATTTATCACTACCTATATTTTTTTCATCATGAGTAGGCCCCATAGTAATATGGTATAGTATACAGATAACTTCAAGGTATAAGTAACAAGTCATGAAGTGTTAAGAGATGTTGAAGTCTTTTTCACTGAAAACTCATAATAGTAAAATTCTAAATTTTAAAAAAGTTCCCAATTATGTCTTAGTACACATCTCCTCCTGACTAGTTGGAGTTATATAACCAGTACTATCAAACTGTATTTTCCACCAAATGTGGTTTGTTAATATTATTTACATAAGGTCATCATCTGTTAGCTAATATTTATATATTGGAAGTCTCCAATTAGCGAAGAAGGCATTTGTCATTTTCTTATGTTGTAAAAGGCCAGAGAGGGAGATCCACCATGATTGGCAAAATAACATGCCACAGGCTACAATGTGACCAAGGAACTGAAAGGCTGAAACGTGCTTCCTTCAATGCAGGTTATCTACCTAGCAGCTTGATGCCGACCTTACCCTCTGGAACACACTCCCACAAAGAGCAGACATGTCTCTTTTTATTTCAGCTATAGTGCTAAATTTGGTTTGGTTAACTCATCTGCTGGTCACTGTGGCAGTACATGGCTAGATACGGCTAGACAGTAGTGCTCATGGCTTAGCACTAGGCATTCTTTGTTTTCCTGACATTTTTTAGGTATTGATTTTATGCAGAGACATCTGCTTGTATTGATATATGGGTTAAAGGTTCATATTGATATATGGTTAGAGTGACCTGGGTAATTAGAGAAAATTCAATTATCTTCAAAACACACACCATTATGCTAAATGTAAAGACTATGACGTGATCTTACACACAAGTCGTCAATCCATTATATTGCTTTAAATTTTATCTATGTATTATTATCTATATTTATTACCCAGACCGAAACCATTTTCATGTATAATTGAGCCTGTTAATAGATGTGATAATATAAACATTTTCATCTATAAGAAATAGTGGATAATATAGTTATCTAGGAATTACATTACTCTTTTGTGTATTTTAAATAATTTTCTATATGGTACAATATTAGAAGAAAGAAGAATGGCCATATCTATTTGCCCTCATTGAATAAGTGTAAAAAGAACCTTTTTTCATCCCCACATTAGTCCTACTTCTTTCCTAACACCACAGATATGTTTTTATTTTACATTTACTGCCATTAAAATATGCTTTTTTTGCAATCAACGTTAAGTGGAGAAGATTGTCTCACCCAAGATCAGTTGTTCAGCAAAACCTGACAAACACACTGCTGTCAGGATCCCTTGGATGTGGACTTCACTGTCGTCAATGTTGCCATCATTAATTCCAGCGACTGATAAGTTCAAGGAACAATGGGCCTGATTCAGACCCACTTGCTAGGATGCAGTTGCATGCAGCCAGCCGATTGTTCGCAATATGCGCATGCGTATGGATCGCAATGCGAGTGTGTGAACTAATGTGAGCGATCGGGAAACATTCGCTAGCTGTGCTTTGACAGCCCCGCTGAATGAGTGTCAGGAGAAGCCACTTGTGGGTGTTGACAGGGGCTGGCTGTTAGAAATGGGGGAGTGGAGGTGTGAACGCAGGCATGCCTGAGCATCTTAACGCCATTCAGAGATGTGTATAATTAAGAGGCAGCAACATAGTACACGTCACTTGGCTGAAATCTACACTGAAGCACTCGCAGTGCTTGCGGAAGGGTATGGTCAACCACAAGTGCTGTGATTGCATCCAATTGAACACAATGTTACCAGTGGTTGCATACACTTCCTGGAGATGATGTACGCAATTGGGTGTCTTAAGACAGGCTGGTGGGTGTCTGCATACACAATGTGATTGCACGCCAAGATATAGTTGGCATGCTAATGCCTTGGCATGCGATCACCTGCCTTGCTGAATTTGCATACAGTAGTGCTCATGGCTTAGCACTAGGCATCTAGCAAGCGGGTCTGAATCGAGCCCATTGTTCAGGTACCCCGGTAGTTGCATTTCACTAAGTTAATTATCTGCCCCATTTTTTATTACAGATGAGCGGTTGAGTTCTGCTGAAAACCAAACACACCTGAACTTTGAAGGTTAATGTCTAACTGAGTCCCAGCTATGGCTACTTTGGGTGTTTCAATTAGAATTGAGCCCCGGCAATGGGTCTTCCCACAAGTCAGATAGCAGATTTAAATACAAGCTATCACATGATTTTGATTGCATGTAAGTCCCTCCCTCGTGATTTCAGGTACCAAAATTGTTCAGAATTGACTGGAAATTAATGTTTTTGATGTTAATAATAAAATAGGAACAGAAAAAGGACCAAATATATAGTTTTAGATGTTTTAAATTTTTTTTTAAAGAAATACAAAACCAGTACTGAACCAAACACTTGAGGGTGGTTTTGCCAAAACCAAAACATAACAATGATTTAGAACCAAAACAGTTGAGGTTGGTTTTGCCAAAACCAAAACACAATGAGGATTTAGAACCAAAACCAAGACACAGGGGTCTGCGCTAGGGGTGTGCACCGGCCACTTTTCGTGTTTTGTGTTTTGGTTTTGGATCTGGATCTTTCTTCGTGTTTTGGATCTGGATTGGTTTTGCCAAAACCACCCTTCCGTGTTTTTGGTTCTGGGTTTTGTGTTTTGGATCTGTATTTTTTTGAAAAAAAGCATAAAAACAGCTAAAATCACAGAATTTGTAGGTTTTTCTGCTCCTATGCTATTATTAACCTCAATAACCTTAATTTCCACTCAATTCCAGTCTATTCTGAACACCTCACACCTCACAATAGTGTTTTTATGTCCAAAAGGTTGCACCGAGGTAGCTGGATGACTATGCTAAGCGACACGAGTGGGCGGCACAAACACGTGACCAATCTAGGAGTGACACTGCAGTGGCAGACAGGATGGCAGTTAGAAAAACTAGGCCCCAAACTGTACATAATGCAAAGAAAAAAAAGAGGTGCAAGATGGAATTGTCCTTGGGCCCTCCCACCCACCCTTATGTTGTATAAACAGGACATGCACACTTTAACAAATCAATCATTTCAGCACCAGGGTCTGCCACACAACTGTGGCTGAAATGATTGGTTCGTTTGGGCCCCCACAAAACAAGCTGGCAATTAATGTGTCCCTGCACAAACTGGCTCTACGGAGGCAAGATGTCATCCTCATCCTCCTCATCCACCGATTACTCACCCTCTTTAGTGTGTAGATCCTCATCCTCACAAAGTATTAACTCGTCCCCACTTGAATCCACCACCACAGGTCCCTCTGTACCTTCTGGAGGCTGGTCTCCCTGGAAGAGCTGATAATTCATTTTGATGAACATCATCTTCTCCACATTCTGTGGAAGCAACCTCCTACGCCTTTCGCTGACAAGGTTCCCAGCTGCACTAAACACTCTTTCGGAGTACACACTGGAGGGGGGGCAACTCAGGTAAAATAGAGCCAGTTTGTACAGGGGCCTCCAAATTGCCTCTTTTTCCTGCCAGTACAGGTATGGACTGTCTGACATGCCTACTTGGATGCTGTCACCGATGTAATCCTCCACCATTCTGTCAATGGTGACAGTATCATATGCAGTGACAGTAGACATGTCAGAAATTGTTGCCAGGTCCTTCAGTCCGGACCAGATGTCCAAACTTGGTCCTGCCTGCCCTGCATCACCGCCAGCAGGTTGCTTAGGATACCTAAGTTTTTTCCTGGCAGCCCCAGTTGCGGGAGAAAATGAAGAAGGAGCCATTGACGTGTCACGTTCCGCTTCAGCTGACAGTGTGTTCACCAGCAGGTCTTTGCACCTCTGCAGGCTTGTGTCAGCTGGAAAGAGAGACACCACATAGGCTTTAAACCTAGGATCGAGCACGGTGGCCAAAATGTAGTGGTCTGATTTCAACAGATTGACCACCCTGGAATCCTGGCAAAGCGAATGAAGGGCTTCATCCACAAGTCCCACATGCCGAGCGGAATCGCTCCGTCTTAGCTCCTCCTTCACTTTCTCCAGCTGCTTCTGCAAAAGCCTGATGAGGGGAATGACCTGACTCAAGCTGGCAGTGTCTGAACTGACTCCAAGTGTTGCAAGTTCGAAGGGCTGGAGAACCTTGCACAACACGGAAATCATTCTCCACTGCGCTTGAGTCAGGTGCATACCCCCTCCTTTGCCTATGTCATAGGTGGATGTATAGGCTTGTATGGCCTTTTGCTGCTCCTCCATCCTCTGAAGCATATAGAGGGTTGAGTTCCACCGCGTCACAACCTCTTGCTTCAGGTGATGGCGGGGCAGGTTCAAGAGTGTTTGCTGGCGCTCCAGTCTTCGGCACGCAGTCGCTGAAAGGTGAAAGTGGCCAGAAATTTTTTGGGCCACCCAAAGCGTCTCCTGCACGCCCCTGTCGCTTTTCAGAAAATTCTGCACCACCAAGTTTATTGTGTGAGCAAAACATGGGACGTGCTGGAATTTGCCCAGATGTAATGCCCGCACAATATTGGTGGCATTGTCAGATATCACAAATCCCCAGGAGAGTCTAAGTGGGGTAAGCCACTGGGCGATGATTTCCCTCAGTTTCTCTAAGAGGTTGTCGGCGGTGTGCCTCTTACTGAAACCGGTGATACACAGCGTAGCCTGCCTTGTAACGAGCTGGCGTTTCTGAGATGCTGCTACTGGTGACGCTGCTGCTGTTGCTGCATAAGGTGATACATCTACCCAGTGGGCTGTCACAGTCATATAGTCCTTAGTCTGCCCTGTTCCACTTGTCCACATGTCCGTGGTTAAGTGGACATTGTGTACAACGGCATTTTTCAGGACACTGAGGACACTTTTTCTGACGTTTCTGTACAGTCTCGGTATCGCCTGCCTAGTGAAGTGGAATCTAGATGGGATTTGGAACTGGGGACACACTACCTCCATCAATTGTCTAAATTCCACTGCACTAATGGCGGATACCGGACGCACGTCTAACACCAACATAGCAGTCAAGGCCTCAGTTATACGTTTTGCTTCAGGATGACTGCTGTCGTACTTCATCCTCCTCGCTAAGGACTGTTGGAGGTTCAATTGTTTTGTAAAAGTAGTGGTGTTCCTAGTTCCTCTCTGGGATGATGAACGACTCCCAGCAGCAGCAACAGCAGCAGCGGCAGCAGTAGGCGTAGCAATGCAGGATCCTCCGGAGGAATCCCGGATAGGAGAGTCAGTCATGCCAGTGACATGGCCTGCAGGACTACTTCCGATCCTTACTAAGGAGGAAATTGACGAGGAGGGAGTTGACGGTGTGGTTTGCAGGCGCTTGGATACAACAGGACAACTGGATTTAGGTGTCCCTGGACTGCTTACCGTCTTAGCCAAAGTTTCTGAACTTGACAGTAACTTTTTATGAACGCGCTGCAGGTGCCGTATAAGGGAGGATGTTCCTAGGTGGTTGACGTTGCTACCCCTACTTATTTCACCTTTACATATGGTACATATGGCAAGACAGTTGTTGTCCGGATTTGGATAGAAATATTGCCAGACCAAAGAGGTGGAATGTTTGGTCTTCTGCCCAGGCATGACCGTGATGGGCTTTTTCATCCCATGGACAACAACTGTCTCCCCCGGAGCCTGATTTAAACAAACCACATCACCATCAGAATCCTCCTCGCAAACTTCCTCCTCAGCGCCAGCTACACCAGTATCCTCATCCTGTTGTACTTCAACAGTGACATCTTCAATTTGCATATCAGCAAGTGGACTGTGGGTGCTCCTTTCAGCACTTGCAGGGGGCGTGCAAATGGTGGAAAGAGCCACCTCTTCCCGTCCAGTGCTGGGAAGGTCAGGCATCGCAACCACCACCACACTTGGACTCTCCTTGGGGATTTGTGATATCTTCTTAGAAAGCACAGTTCTTTGCTGTGCTTTTGCCAGCTTAACTCTTATGATTTTTTTAGTGGGAGGAGGGCTTCCATCGTCATGTGAAGCTGAACCACTAGTCATGAACATACTAGGGATTGACCTTAGCCGTTCCATGCCACTCCGTGTCGTCAAATGGCATATTGGCAAGTTTACGTTTCTCTTCAGCTGATTTAAATGTCTTTTTCAAGGTCATTTTCCTGAACTTTGCCATTTGGGATTGAATGTGCCCTCTACTATGACATTGGGCATCGGCCTTGGCAGACGATGTTGATGGCATGTTATTGTCTATGTCATGACTAGTGGCAGCAGCTTCAGCACTAGGAGGAAGTGGTTCTTGATCTTTCTCTATTTTATTTTTATCGGAGAAAGTTTGGTCGTCCACTTATGTTATATCAATTTGATATATACGTGCGGCTAAACACAGAAAATAATTTTTTTTTTGGTTTGGACTGGAGTGTACTTTCGGGGGTTACAGCACCCTTAACGATCAAGCCATCCGGCCCTTTACTTATGACACAGGCGCACGCTTGGCACTACTTTGTTGATGCACGTGCGGCTACTGCGCACACAATTCACAAACACAGAAAATAATTTTTTTTTTGGTTTGGACTGGAGTGTACTTTGGGGGTTACAGCAACCTTTAACGGTCAAGCCAGCCGGCCATTTACTTATGACACAGGCGCACGCTTTGCACTACTTTGTTGATGCACGTGCGGCTACTGCGCACACAATTCACAAACACAGAAAATAATTTTTTTTTGGGTTTGGACTGGACTGTACATTCGGGGGTTACAGCACCCTTAACGATCAAGCAAGCTGGCCCTTTACTTATGACACAGGCGCACGCTTGGCACTACTTTGTTGATGCACGTGTGGCTACTGCGCACACAATTCACAAACACAGAAAATAATTTTTTTTTTGGTATGGACTGGTGTGTACTTTCGGGGGTTACAGCACCCTTAACGGTTAAGCCATCTGGCCCTTTACTTATGACACAGGCGCACGCTTGGCACTACTTTGTTGATGCACCTGCGGCTACTGCGCACACAATTCACAAACACAGAAAATAATTTTTTTTTTGGTTTGGACTGGAGTGTACTTTCGGGGGTTACAGCACCCTTAACGATCAAGCCATCCGGCCCTTTACTTATGACACAGGCGCACGCTTGGCACTACTTTGTTGATGCACGTGCGGCTACTGCGCACACAATTCACAAACACAGAAAATAATTTTTTTTTTGGTTGGACTGGAGTGTACTTTCGGGGGTTACAGCACCCTTTAACGGTCAAGCCAGCTGGCCCTTTACTTATGACACAGGTGCACGCTTGGCACTACTTTGTTGATGCACGTGCGGCTACTGCGCACACAATTCACAAACACAGAAAATAATTTTTTTTTGGGTTTGGACTGGACTGTACATTCGGGGGTTACAGCACCCTTAACGATCAAGCAAGCTGGCCCTTTACTTATGACACAGGCGCACGCTTGGCACTACTTTGTTGATGCACGTGCGGCTACTGCGCACACAATTCACAAACACAGAAAATAATTTTTTTTTTGGTTTGGACTGGTGTGTACTTTCGGGGGTTACAGCACCCTTAACGGTTAAGCCATCTGGCCCTTTACTTATGACACAGGTGCACGCTTGGCACTACTTTGTTGATGCACCTGCGGCTACTGCGCACACAATTCACAAACACAGAAAATAATTTTTTTTTTGGTTTGGACTGGAGTATACTTTCGGGGGTTACAGCACCCTTTAACGGTCAAGCCAGCCGGCCCTTTACTTTTGACACAGGCGCATGCTTGGCACTACTTTGTTGATGCACGTGCGGCTTCTGCGCACACAATTCACAAACACAGAAAATAATTATTTTTTTGGTTTGGACTGGAGTGTACTTTCGGGGGTTACAGCACCCTTAACGGTCAAGCCAGCTGGCCCTTTACTTATGACACAGGCGCACGCTTGGCACTACTTTGTTGATGCACGTGCTGCTACTGCGCACACAATTCACTAACACAGAAAATAATTTTTTTTTTGGTTTGGACTGGAGTGTACTTTGGGGGTTACAGCACCCTTTAACGGTCAAGCCAGCCGGCCCTTTACTTATGACACAGGTGCACGCTTGGCACTACTTTGTTGATGCACGTGCGGCTACTGCGCACACAATTCACAAACACAGAAAATAATTTTTTTTTTGGTTTGGACTGGAGTGTACTTTCCGGGGTTAGAGCACCCTTAACGGTCAAGCCAGCCGGCCCTTTACTTATGACACAGGCGCACGCTTGGCACTACTTTGTTGATGCACGTGCGGCTACTGCGCACACAATTCACAAACACAGAAAATAATTTTTTTTTTTGGTTTGGACTGGAGTGTACTTTCGGGGGTTACAGCACCCTTAACGGTCAAGCCAGCCGGCCCTTTACTTATGACACAGGCGCACGCTTGGCACTACTTTGTTGATGCACGTGCAGCTACTGCGCACACAATTCACAAACACAGAAAATAATTTTTTTTTTGGTTTGGACTGGAGTGTACTTTCGGGGGTTACAGCACCCTTAATGGTTAAGCAAGCTGGCCCTTTACTTATGACACAGGCGCATGCTTGGCACTACTTTGTTGATGCACGTGCGGTTACTGCGAACACAATTCACAAACACAGAAAATAATTTTTTTTTTGGTTTGGACTGGAGTGTACTTTCGGGGGTTACAGCACCCTTTAACGGTCAAGCCAGCCGGCCCTTTACTTATGACACAGGCGCACGCTTGGCACTACTTTGTTGATGCACATGCGGCAACTGCGCACACAATTCACAAACACAGAAAATAATTTTTTTTTTGGTTTGGACTGGAGTGTACTTTGGGGATTACAGCACCCTTTACCGGTCAAGCCAGCCGGCCCTTTACTTATGACACAGGCGCACGCTTGGCACTACTTTGTTGATGCACGTGCGGCTACTGCGCACACAATTCACAAACACAGAAAATAATTTTTTTTTTGGTTTGGACTGGAGTGTACTTTCGGGGGTTACAGCACCCTTAATGGTTAAGCCAGCTTGCCCTTTACTTATGACACAGGCGCACGCTTGGCACTACTTTGTTGATGCACATGCGACTACTGCGCACACAATTCACAAACACAGAAAATAATTTTTTTTTTGGTTTGGACTGGAGTGTACTTTCGGGGGTTACAGCACCCTTTAACGGTCAAGCCAGCCGGCCCTTTACTTATGACACAGGCGCACGCTTGGCACTACTTTGTTGATGCACATGCGGCAACTGCGCACACAATTCACAAACACAGAAAATAATTTTTTTTTTGGTTTGGACTGGAGTGTACTTTGGGGGTTACAGCACCCTTTAACGGTCAAGCCAGCCGGCCCTTTACTTATGACACAGGCGCACGCTTGGTACTACTTTGTTGATGCACGTGCGGCTACTGCGCACACAATTCACAAACACAGAAAATAATTTTTTTTTTGGTTTGGACTGGAGTGTACTTTGGGGGTTACAGCACCCTTAACGGTCAAGCCAGCCTGCCCTTTGCTTATGACACAGGCGCACGCTTGGCACTACTTTGTTGATGCACGTGCGGCTACTGCGCACACAATTCACAAACACAGAAAATAATTTTTTTTTTGGTTTGGACTGGAGTGTACTTTCGGGGGTTACAGCACCCTTAACGGTCAAGCCAGCTGGCCCTTTACTTATGACACAGGCGCACGCTTGGCACTACTTTGTTGATGCACGTGCGGCTACTGCGCACACAATTCACAAACACAGAAAATAATTTTTTTTTTTGTTTGGACTGGAGTGTACTTTTGGGGGTTACAGCACCCTTAATGGTTAAGCCAGCTGGCCCTTTACTTATGACTCAGGCGCACGCTAGGCACTACTTTGTTGATGCACGTGCGGCTACTGCGCACACAATTCACAAACACAGAAAATAATTTTTTTTTTGGTTTGGACTGGAGTGTACTTTCGGGGGTTACAGCACCCTTTAACGGTAAAGCCAGCCGGCCCTTTACTTATGACACAGGCGCACGCTTGGCACTACTTTGTTGATGCACATGCGGCAACTGCGCACACAATTCACAAACACAGAAAATAATTTTTTTTTGGGTTTGGACTGGAGTGTACTTTGGGGGTTACAGCACCCTTAACGGTCAAGCCAGCCTGCCCTTTACTTATGACACAGGCGCATGCTTGGCACTACTTTGTTGATGCACGTGCGGCTACTGCGCACACAATTCACAAACACAGAAAATAATTTTTTTTTTGGTTAGGACTGGAGTGTACTTTGGGGGGTTACAGCACCTTTAACGGTCAAGCCAGCCGGCCCTTTACTTATGACACAGGTGCACGCTTGGCACTACTTTGTTGATGCACGTGCGGCTACTGCGCACACAATTCACAAACACAGAAAATATTTTTTTTTTTGGTTTGGACTGGAGTGTACTTTCGGGGGTTACAGCACCCTTAACGGTCAAGCCAGCCGGCCCTTTACTTATGACACAGGCGCACGCTTGGCACTACTTTGTTGATGCACGTGCGGCTACTGCGCACACAATTCACAAACACAGAAAATAATTTTTTTTTTGGTTTGGACTGGAGTGTACTTTCGGGGGTTACAGCACCCTTAACGATCAAGCCATCCGGCCCTTTACTTATGACACAGGCGCACTCTTGGCACTACTTTGTTGATGCACGTGCGGCTACTGCGCACTCAATTCACAAACACAGAAAATAATTTTTTTTTTGGTTTGGACTGGAGTGTACTTTGGAGGTTACAGCACCCTTTAACGGTCAAGCCAGCCGGCCATTTACTTATGACACAGGCGCACGCTTGGCACTACTTTGTTGATGCACGTGCGGCTACTGCGCACACAATTCACAAACACAGAAAATAATTTTTTTTTGGGTTTGGACTGGACTGTACATTCGGGGGTTACAGCACCCTTAACGATCAAGCAAGCTGGCCCTTTACTTATGACACAGGCGCACGCTTGGCACTACTTTGTTGATGCACGTGCGGCTACTGCGCACACAATTCACAAACACAGAAAATAATTTTTTTTTTGGTTTGGACTGGTGTGTACTTTCGGGGGCTACAGCACCCTTAACGGTTAAGCCATCTTGCCCTTTACTTATGACACAGGTGCACGCTTGGCACTACTTTGTTGATGCACCTGCGGCTACTGCGCACACAATTCACAAACACAGAAAATAATTTTTTTTTTGGTTTGGACTGGAGTGTACTTTCGGGGGTTACAGCACCCTTTAACGGTCAAGCCAGCCGGCCCTTTACTTTTGACACAGGCGCATGCTTGGCACTACTTTGTTGATGCACGTGCGGCTTCTGCGCACACAATTCACAAACACAGAAAATAATTATTTTTTTGGTTTGGACTGGAGTGTACTTTCGGGGGTTACAGCACCCTTAACGGTCAAGCCAGCCGGCCCTTTACTTATGACACAGGCGCACGCTTGGCACTACTTTGTTGATGCATGTGCTGCTACTGCGCACACAATTCACAAACACAGAAAATAATTTTTTTTTTGGTTTGGACTGGAGTGTACTTTGGGGGTTACAGCACCCTTTAACGGTCAAGCCAGCTGGCCCTTTACTTTTGACACAGGCGCACGCTTGGCACTACTTTGTTGATGCACGTGCTGCTACTGCGCACACAATTCACAAATACAGAAAATAATTTTTTTTTTGGTTTGGACTGGAGTGTACTTTGGGGGTTACAGCACCCTTTAACG
The DNA here is from genome assembly GCA_031769625.1 of Taudactylus pleione. Taxonomy (NCBI): domain Eukaryota; kingdom Metazoa; phylum Chordata; class Amphibia; order Anura; family Myobatrachidae; genus Taudactylus; species Taudactylus pleione. Next base: position 6,361,533 of record JAUIMM010000182.1, read on the forward strand.
GTCAAGCCAGCCGGCCCTTTACTTATGACACAGGTGCACGCTTGGCACTACTTTGTTGATGCACGTGCGGCTACTGCGCACACAATTCACAAACACAGAAAATAATTTTTTTTTTGGTTTGGACTGGAGTGTACTTTCCGGGGTTAGAGCACCCTTAACGGTCAAGCCAGCCGGCCCTTTACTTATGACACAGGCGCACGCTTGGCACTACTTTGTTGATGCACGTGCGGCTACTGCGCACACAATTCACAAACACAGAAAATAATTTTTTTTTTTGGTTTGGACTGGAGTGTACTTTCGGGGGTTACAGCACCCTTAACGGTCAAGCCAGCCGGCCCTTTACTTATGACACAGGCGCACGCTTGGCACTACTTTGTTGATGCACGTGCGGCTACTGCGCACACAATTCACAAACACAGAAAATAATTTTTTTTTTGGTTTGGACTGGAGTGTACTTTCGGGGGTTACAGCACCCTTAATGGTTAAGCAAGCTGGCCCTTTACTTATGACACAGGCGCATGCTTGGCACTACTTTGTTGATGCACGTGCGGCTACTGCGAACACAATTCACAAACACAGAAAATATTTTTTTTTTTGGTTTGGACTGGAGTGTACTTTCGGGGGTTACAGCACCCTTTAACGGTCAAGCCAGCCGGCCCTTTACTTATGACACAGGCGCACGCTTGGCACTACTTTGTTGATGCACATGCGGCAACTGCGCACACAATTCACAAACACAGAAAATAATTTTTTTTTTGGTTTGGACTGGAGTGTACTTTGGGGATTACAGCACCCTTTACCGGTCAAGCCAGACGGCCCTTTACTTATGACACAGGCGCACGCTTGGCACTACTTTGTTGATGCACGTGCGGCTACTGCGCACACAATTCACAAACACAGAAAATAATTTTTTTTTTGGTTTGGACTGGAGTGTACTTTCGGGGGTTACAGCACCCTTAATGGTTAAGCCAGCTGGCCCTTTACTTATGACACAGGCGCACGCTTGGCACTACTTTGTTGATGCACATGCGACTACTGCGCACACAATTCACAAACACAGAAAATAATTTTTTTTTTGGTTTGGACTGGAGTGTACTTTCGGGGGTTACAGCACCCTTTAACGGTCAAGCCAGCCGGCCCTTTACTTATGACACAGGCGCACGCTTGGCACTACTTTGTTGATGCACATGCGGCAACTGCGCACACAATTCACAAACACAGAAAATAATTTTTTTTTTGGTTTGGACTGGAGTGTACTTTGGGGGTTACAGCACCCTTTAACGGTCAAGCCAGCCGGCCCTTTACTTATGACACAGGCGCACGCTTGGTACTACTTTGTTGATGCACGTGCGGCTACTGCGCACACAATTCACAAACACAGAAAATAATTTTTTTTTTGGTTTGGACTGGAGTGTACTTTCGGGGGTTACAGCACCCTTAATGGTTAAGCCAGCTGGCCCTTTACTTATGACACAGGCGCACGCTTGGCACTACTTTGTTGATGCACATGCGACTACTGCGCACACAATTCACAAACACAGAAAATAATTTTTTTTTTGGTTTGGACTGGAGTGTACTTTCGGGGGTTACAGCACCCTTTAACGGTCAAGCCAGCCGGCCCTTTACTTATGACACAGGCGCACGCTTGGCACTACTTTGTTGATGCACATGCGGCAACTGCGCACACAATTCACAAACACAGAAAATAATTTTTTTTTTGGTTTGGACTGGAGTGTACTTTGGGGGTTACAGCACCCTTTAACGGTCAAGCCAGCCGGCCCTTTACTTATGACACAGGCGCACGCTTGGTACTACTTTGTTGATGCACGTGCGGCTACTGCGCACACAATTCACAAACACAGAAAATAATTTTTTTTTTGGTTTGGACTGGAGTGTACTTTGGGGGTTACAGCACCCTTAACGGTCAAGCCAGCCTGCCCTTTGCTTATGACACAGGCGCACGCTTGGCACTACTTTGTTGATGCACGTGCGGCTACTGCGCACACAATTCACAAACACAGAAAATAATTTTTTTTTTGGTTTGGACTGGAGTGTACTTTCGGGGGTTACAGCACCCTTAACGGTCAAGCCAGCTGGCCCTTTACTTATGACACAGGCGCACGCTTGGCACTACTTTGTTGATGCACGTGCGGCTACTGCGCACACAATTCACAAACACAGAAAATAATTTTTTTTTTGTTTGGACTGGAGTGTACTTTCGGGGGTTACAGCACCCTTAATGGTTAAGCCAGCTGGCCCTTTACTTATGACTCAGGCGCACGCTAGGCACTACTTTGTTGATGCACGTGCGGCTACTGCGCACACAATTCACAAACACAGAAAATAATTTTTTTTTTGGTTTGGACTGGAGTGTACTTTCGGGGGTTACAGCACCCTTTAACGGTCAAGCCAGCCGGCCCTTTACTTATGACACAGGCGCACGCTTGGCACTACTTTGTTGATGCACATGCGGCAACTGCGCACACAATTCACAAACACAGAAAATAATTTTTTTTTGGGTTTGGACTGGAGTGTACTTTGGGGGTTACAGCACCCTTAACGGTCAAGCCAGCCTGCCCTTTACTTATGACACAGGCGCATGCTTGGCACTACTTTGTTGATGCACGTGCGGCTACTGCGCACACAATTCACAAACACAGAAAATAATTTTTTTTTTAGTTAGGACTGGAGTGTACTTTGGGGGGTTACAGCACCTTTAACGGTCAAGCCAGCCGGCCCTTTACTTATGACACAGGTGCACGCTTGGCACTACTTTGTTGATGCACGTGCGGCTACTGCGCACACAATTCACAAACACAGAAAATATTTTTTTTTTTGGTTTGGACTGGAGTGTACTTTCGGGGGTTACAGCACCCTTAACGGTCAAGCCAGCCGGCCCTTTACTTATGACACAGGCGCACGCTTGGCACTACTTTGTTGATGCACGTGCGGCTACTGCGCACACAATTCACAAACACAGAAAATAATTTTTTTTTTGGTTTGGACTGGAGTGTACTTTCGGGGGTTACAGCACCCTTAACGATCAAGCCATCCGGCCCTTTACTTATGACACAGGCGCACTCTTGGCACTACTTTGTTGATGCACGTGCGGCTACTGCGCACACAATTCACAAACACAGAAAATAATTTTTTTTTTGGTTGGACTGGAGTGTACTTTCGGGGGTTACAGCACCCTTTAACGGTCAAGCCAGCTGGCCCTTTACTTATGACACAGGTGCACGCTTGGCACTACTTTGTTGATGCACGTGCGGCTACTGCGCACTCAATTCACAAACACAGAAAATAATTTTTTTTTTGGTTTGGACTGGAGTGTACTTTGGAGGTTACAGCACCCTTTAACGGTCAAGCCAGCCGGCCATTTACTTATGACACAGGCGCACGCTTGGCACTACTTTGTTGATGCACGTGCGGCTACTGCGCACACAATTCACAAACACAGAAAATAATTTTTTTTTGGGTTTGGACTGGACTGTACATTCGGGGGTTACAGCACCCTTAACGATCAAGCAAGCTGGCCCTTTACTTATGACACAGGCGCACGCTTGGCACTACTTTGTTGATGCACGTGCGGCTACTGCGCACACAATTCACAAACACAGAAAATAATTTTTTTTTTGGTTTGGACTGGTGTGTACTTTCGGGGGTTACAGCACCCTTAACGGTTAAGCCATCTTGCCCTTTACTTATGACACAGGTGCACGCTTGGCACTACTTTGTTGATGCACCTGCGGCTACTGCGCACACAATTCACAAACACAGAAAATAATTTTTTTTTTGGTTTGGACTGGAGTGTACTTTCGGGGGTTACAGCACCCTTTAACGGTCAAGCCAGCCGGCCCTTTACTTTTGACACAGGCGCATGCTTGGCACTACTTTGTTGATGCACGTGCGGCTTCTGCGCACACAATTCACAAACACAGAAAATAATTATTTTTTTGGTTTGGACTGGAGTGTACTTTCGGGGGTTACAGCACCCTTAACGGTCAAGCCAGCCGGCCCTTTACTTATGACACAGGCGCACGCTTGGCACTACTTTGTTGATGCACGTGCTGCTACTGCGCACACAATTCACAAACACAGAAAATAATTTTTTTTTTGGTTTGGACTGGAGTGTACTTTGGGGGTTACAGCACCCTTTAACGGTCAAGCCAGCTGGCCCTTTACTTTTGACACAGGCGCACGCTTGGCACTACTTTGTTGATGCACGTGCTGCTACTGCGCACACAATTCACAAATACAGAAAATAATTTTTTTTTTGGTTTGGACTGGAGTGTACTTTGGGGGTTACAGCACCCTTTAACGGTCAAGCCAGCCGGCCCTTTACTTATGACACAGGTGCACGCTTGGCACTACTTTGTTGATGCACGTGCGGCTACTGCGCACACAATTCACAAACACAGAAAATAATTTTTTTTTTGGTTTGGACTGGAGTGTACTTTCCGGGGTTAGAGCACCCTTAACGGTCAAGCCAGCCGGCCCTTTACTTATGACACAGGCGCACGCTTGGCACTACTTTGTTGATGCACGTGCGGCTACTGCGCACACAATTCACAAACACAGAAAATAATTTTTTTTTTTGGTTTGGACTGGAGTGTACTTTCGGGGGTTACAGCACCCTTAACGGTCAAGCCAGCCGGCCCTTTACTTATGACACAGGCGCACGCTTGGCACTACTTTGTTGATGCACGTGCGGCTACTGCGCACACAATTCACAAACACAGAAAATAATTTTTTTTTTGGTTTGGACTGGAGTGTACTTTCGGGGGTTACAGCACCCTTAATGGTTAAGCAAGCTGGACCTTTACTTATGACACAGGCGCATGCTTGGCACTACTTTGTTGATGCACGTGCGGCTACTGCGAACACAATTCACAAACACAGAAAATATTTTTTTTTTTGGTTTGGACTGGAGTGTACTTTCGGGGGTTACAGCACCCTTTAACGGTCAAGCCAGCCGGCCCTTTACTTATGACACAGGCGCACGCTTGGCACTACTTTGTTGATGCACATGCGGCAACTGCGCACACAATTCACAAACACAGAAAATAATTTTTTTTTTGGTTTGGACTGGAGTGTACTTTGGGGATTACAGCACCCTTTACCGGTCAAGCCAGACGGCCCTTTACTTATGACACAGGCGCACGCTTGGCACTACTTTGTTGATGCACGTGCGGCTACTGCGCACACAATTCACAAACACAGAAAATAATTTTTTTTTTGGTTTGGACTGGAGTGTACTTTCGGGGGTTACAGCACCCTTAATGGTTAAGCCAGCTGGCCCTTTACTTATGACACAGGCGCACGCTTGGCACTACTTTGTTGATGCACATGCGACTACTGCGCACACAATTCACAAACACAGAAAATAATTTTTTTTTTGGTTTGGACTGGAGTGTACTTTCGGGGGTTACAGCACCCTTTAACGGTCAAGCCAGCCGGCCCTTTACTTATGACACAGGCGCACGCTTGGCACTACTTTGTTGATGCACATGCGGCAACTGCGCACACAATTCACAAACACAGAAAATAATTTTTTTTTTGGTTTGGACTGGAGTGTACTTTGGGGGTTACAGCACCCTTTAACGGTCAAGCCAGCCGGCCCTTTACTTATGACACAGGCGCACGCTTGGTACTACTTTGTTGATGCACGTGCGGCTACTGCGCACACAATTCACAAACACAGAAAATAATTTTTTTTTTGGTTTGGACTGGAGTGTACTTTGGGGGTTACAGCACCCTTAACGGTCAAGCCAGCCTGCCCTTTGCTTATGACACAGGCGCACGCTTGGCACTACTTTGTTGATGCACGTGCGGCTATTGCGCACACAATTCACAAACACAGAAAATAATTTTTTTTTTGGTTTGGACTGGAGTGTACTTTCGGGGGTTACAGCACCCTTAACGGTCAAGCCAGCTGGCCCTTTACTTATGACACAGGCGCACGCTTGGCACTACTTTGTTGATGCACGTGCGGCTACTGCGCACACAATTCACAAACACAGAAAATAATTTTTTTTTTTGTTTGGACTGGAGTGTACTTTCGGGGGTTACAGCACCCTTAATGGTTAAGCCAGCTGGCCCTTTACTTATGACTCAGGCGCACGCTAGGCACTACTTTGTTGATGCACGTGCGGCTACTGCGCACACAATTCACAAACACAGAAAATAATTTTTTTTTTGGTTTGGACTGGAGTGTACTTTCGGGGGTTACAGCACCCTTTAACGGTCAAGCCAGCCGGCCCTTTACTTATGACACAGGCGCACGCTTGGCACTACTTTGTTGATGCACATGCGGCAACTGCGCACACAATTCACAAACACAGAAAATAATTTTTTTTTGGGTTTGGACTGGAGTGTACTTTGGGGGTTACAGCACCCTTAACGGTCAAGCCAGCCTGCCCTTTACTTATGACACAGGCGCATGCTTGGCACTACTTTGTTGATGCACGTGCGGCTACTGCGCACACAATTCACAAACACAGAAAATATTTTTTTTTTTGGTTAGGACTGGAGTGTACTTTGGGGGGTTACAGCACCTTTAACGGTCAAGCCAGCCGGCCCTTTACTTATGACACAGGTGCACGCTTGGCACTACTTTGTTGATGCACGTGCGGCTACTGCGCACACAATTCACAAACACAGAAAATATTTTTTTTTTTGGTTTGGACTGGAGTGTACTTTCGGGGGTTACAGCACCCTTAACGGTCAAGCCAGCCGGCCCTTTACTTATGACACAGGCGCACGCTTGGCACTACTTTGTTGATGCACGTGCGGCTACTGCGCACACAATTCACAAACACAGAAAATAATTTTTTTTTTGGTTTGGACTGGAGTGTACTTTCGGGGGTTACAGCACCCTTTAACGGTCAAGCCAGCTGGCCCTTTACTTATGACACAGGTGCACGCTTGGCACTACTTTGTTGATGCACGTGCGGCTACTGCGCACACAATTCACAAACACAGAAAATATTTTTTTTTTGTTTGGACTGGAGTGTACTTTGGGGATTACAGCACCCTTTAACGGTCAAGCCAGCTGGCCCTTTACTTATGACACAGGCGCACGCTTGGCACTACTTTGTTGATGCACGTGCGGCTACTGCGCACACAATTCACAAACACAGAAAATAAATTTTTTTTTGGTTTGGACTGGAGTGTACTTTCGGGGGTTACAGCACCCTTAACGGTCAAGCCAGCCGGCCCTTTACTTATGACACAGGCGCACGCTTGGCAATACTTTGTTGATGCACGTGCGGCTACTGCGCACTCAATTCACAAACACAGAAAATTATTATTTTTTTGGTTTGGACTGGAGTGTACTTTGGGGGTTACAGCACCCTTTAACGGTCAAGCCAGCTGGCCCTTTACTTATGACACAGGCGCATGCTTGGCACTACTTTGTTGATGCACGTGCGGCTACTGCGCACACAATTCACAAACACAGAAAATTATTTTTTTTTTGGTTTGGACTGGAGTGTACTTTGGGGGTTACAGCACCCTTTAACAGTAAAGCCAGCCGGCCCTTTACTTATGACACAGGCGCACGCTTGGCACTACTTTGTTGATGCACGTGCGGCTACTGCGCACACAATTCACAAACACAGAAAATTATTTTTTTTTTGGTTTGGACTGGAGTGTACTTTCGGGGGTTACAGCACCCTTAATGGTCAAGCCAGCCGGCCCTTTACTTATGACACAGGCGCACGCTTGGCACTACTTTGTTGATGCACGTGCGGCTACTGCGCACACAATTCACAAACACAGAAAATAATTTTTTTTTCGGTTTGGACTGGAGTGTACTTTCGGGGGTTACAGCACCCTTTAACGGTCAAGCCAGCCGGCCCTTTACTTATGACACAGGCGCAAGCTTGGCACTACTTGGTTGATGCACGTGCGGCTACTGCGCACACAATTCACAAACACAGAAAATAATTATTTTTTTGGTTTGGACTGGAGTGTACTTTCGGGGGTTACAGCACCCTTAATGGTCAAGCCAGCCGGCCCTTTACTTATGACACAGGCGCACGCTTGGCACTACTTTGTTGATGCACGTGCGGCTACTGCGCACACAATTCACAAACACAGAAAATAATTTTTTTTTCGGTTTGGACTGGAGTGTACTTTCGGGGGTTACAGCACCCTTTAACGGTCAAGCCAGCCGGCCCTTTACTTATGACACAGGCGCAAGCTTGGCACTACTTGGTTGATGCACGTGCGGCTACTGCGCACACAATTCACAAACACAGAAAATAATTATTTTTTTGGTTTGGATTGGAGTGTACTTTGGGGGTTACAGCACCCTTTAACGGTCAAGCCAGCCGGCCCTTTACTTATGACACAGGCGCACGCTTGTCACTACTTTGTTGATGCACGTGCGGCTACTGCGCACACAATTCACAAACACAGAAAATATATTATTTTTTTAGCACTTGGGGGGAGCACCCCTGATGGACAGTGCACCCCCTGGACAACACTACAGCACCCCTTTAGGACTGGGACACTGCACAGGACTTTGGAGTGGACACAGCCCCTATGGAGAACTGACTGCACAACACAGTCCAGCCAGCCCCTATGGACTTTGAAGTAGTGGACACAGCCCCTATTAACAACAGCAGCACAGCACAACACAGCCAGCCCCTATGGACTTTGAAGTAGTGGACAACAGCAGCACTACACTACACTACACTACACTACACAGCCCTAACTCCCACCCTCCCTCTTCACTGTCCACAGCCGAGTGAGAAAATGGCGCCGACGCGGGTACCTTATATAGGATCCAAAACCCGCGAGACTCGGAAGGCGGGATGATGACGTTTTGCCTCGATTTCAGATCCGAGTCAGGCGGGAAAAGTCGAGCCTGACTCGGATCGGACTCGGATCGGGGGGGCTCGGGGGGGTTCGGATTTCAGAAATCCGAACCCGCTCACCCCTAGTCTGCGCACATTTCTTCTTTTTTTGTCTGCCAGCCTGCATATTTTTTCCAGCACACCCCTCACAGACTTTTCAAATAAACCTCTTAAATGGTCATATATATTTACCCTCATTAAGGAGGTGTAATATTGCAATAATAAAACATCGGCATCCCTAAATAATTATTTTTGCCCCATGGACAGCATGTTGTCACTACCAGACATGGGTCACACAGCTGTTTTAACCACCACAGTCTTGGGTTTATTTCCTTTACCTCGCCATTAACATTTTATTCTTATTATCAGTTAATTCAATTATTGTCTTTGGAGAACATGGCCTCACCAAGAAATGATTGCTCATCAAATCTTTACATCCAACTGCATTCAGGATCTCAAGGATGTAGACTTCACTTATGCCCATGGTTTAATCAGATATTCAATCAGGTTTGGTAAGTTTATGCTGGCCATACACCTGCATGCCCAGCATGTTATACGATTCACCTCACGATTCCCCGATGCTCCCTGCAGTCCTGGCGGTATAATTTGGTGTTTTTCTTTACACACGATCTGTACTATGATCGATCTTGTGCCTCACGTGCTCATCTGGAAAATGTAATTGAAATGACATGAATAGACACACAATGCATTAGATGCACTAAATTTACGGTATGATCTGCACACGATACGATGGACAAGTTGGGCTGCACATCAGATCATATGATGCAATTTAGAAGCTGCTGGAGCGCACATTGGATTGTATCCTACTAAAAAAATACACAATTTTCACAAAATCTATCATACAACTCGTCAAAAATCCGACAATTGGCCCGAAATCGTGCTGGTGTATGGCCAGCATAAGGCACACTGTTAATTGACTCATTTTGTAGGCATTTGACAAAGCTAATCAGCCACCCCTGGTAAGGTCCAACTTTTTATGTGTCAACCAGCATGTGTGTGTGTGTGTGTATGTGTGTGTGTGTTTTCCCACGAAAAATACAAATAAAATGTAAATTTTAAAAAAAAACATCATAGACATAAGTGTTTTTGTTACTCTTTGCCAGAATGTTATAACTGTTTTATCCACCACTGGCAAGTTTTTTTGTCAATTTTGTTTCCTCAATGGTTTAAACTTGAAACATCTACCCTCAAGTGATCTCTTACAATGTTTATATATATTAAATTTAGATCAATTATCTATGCCTAAAATAAATTAAATCACTTTTTTAAATAAATGTAATGTTTATTTTTACAATATTGCAATAAATTAAAGTAATATCTCATTGATTTACAAATAATACAGTATGCAGTACAGATGGTGTTGTAAATTTTTTGGGGAAAAAAGTAAAAAGTAAACAATTCTTGAATTACTTTGGTGATTGCATTATTTTTCCATTTTGAAACAGAATCATAAAAAATGTTAATTATGGTTTATTGAACAATTCTCAGTAAGTTGCAGTGCAATTTCAATAATAATGGATAGCATTTGTTAATTAGAATTCTTTAAAAACAATTACAGCTTACATGGCATTACAGTACTAAAACCTTTATCACATTCTTTTTATTTTTATGTGATAAAACATTCTTATGAGAATGTGTTTACTGCACAGGTTGACAAAAATGTTGGTTTATTATGCAGTGCTTTCAAAATAATCATGTAATGTATCCTCATGTATTTAAGCATGACCATCGGAAATGTGGTGGAACTTGTTGGAATTTTAACATCCACAGCAGGTAGAGTGATCCACACTCATTAAACTATAGCTATTGAAGAAATAAATATTTCAATGTTTCAATCAACAGAGTTGTGCATTGTCCAATTAATAAAAGATTTCTTGAGCATGCACCAATCTTAATTAACACACAAAATACTGACAGGTGTAGTGAAAACCATTTATTATCTAGTTACAATGTTTGCTGTCAAGGGGAGGGATATATCAGGCAGAAAGTAAACACAGTTCTGTAATACAACTTTCAGACAAAAATTGGCAATAAACCCAGCTTTTACCTGGCATTTTGTGTGCCAGGTTTATTGCCATTTTCTGTCTGATACCCTTTCCACACAGGAAAACAAAAATCCTGGGTAATTCACTTTTACCTGGCAATTTGCTAAACAACCCAGGATTTTTCCCTTTGTAAAAGGGTCAATCCAGGACCTAGTTCCTGAGTCTACGACCCTGCAAAACACCAGGGTCGGAGACCTGGGAATTTAGGCCCTGATTCAGAACCAGACACTCTGACAGAGCGCCCGCTCTGAATCAGGGCGTCTTTTTTTTTTATGGAGCATCCTCCTGGCCGCTCGCATTGCTGGTGGTTGCTACCCACAGCTAATGCGAGTGGCCAGGATAATGGTTGTGAAGGTCAAGACCATTGCGACTATCGGGCTTGTGACGAGACCTTGTGGTAGGGTCTCCTGGCCGCAAGCCCCAGAGAGCTTTCGGCTCAAACAGAGGCGAATGCTCTCCCACAAATATCACTTGTGATGTCAGTGGGGCCGCCCCCAGATGGTAGGTGTTCTCATGGGAATGCCTCCATCTTGGCAGCCACCCCCCCGCCCTGCCCACCAAAGGGGGCATGCTGTCACTCAACAGTGACAGCATTCCCCTTTTGAGGCGAGACCCGGAGCGATGGATTGCCCGTCGCTATCCGGGTCTCACGCATGAGCATGACGGAGCCGGCTCCATCGTGCGCATGCGCTCTGGGCCACCATCGACCCAGTTGTGAGCGCTCAGCGCTTGCGACCGGGTCTGAATCAGGCCCTTAGTCCTGGCATGAACCTTTCACCAAGGGAAAAATCCTGGGCTGTTTAGCAAATTACCGGGTAAAAGATAATTTCCAAGAATTTTCATTTTCAGTGTGAAAGGGATATAAGTTGTACCTTTGAAAAATGGGCCAGCCCTACCTTTCAAACTCCACATTCTGCTACGCTACGGATTCTGTCACCTACCCATGTTTAAAATTGAAATAACTTGAGTACTTAACTAACTTTCCATACAGATGTATGTCCTATGTTTGTGGAATCATTTCAAGAGTTTTGCTACATGTTGAACATCTTAAATTTAAACTTGGGGGAATAAAACTTAAAAATAAAACTTGCAAAGATTTTCATATACATTTTTATGTAATGGACAGAAAATAATTAATAAGAAATTTGTCAATGTTAAATTATAAAAAGAATGAACAGAAATACTTATATTTAACGTCACCAGTATTAGCTTGTCTTAGAGGTGTTGTAGATTGGTCAATTTCAGTATGTTCTCCAATATTAAAACAGTTTAAATGTATTAATACAAATTATTAGAAAACAAAGACAAGATAAAAATAAACACAGAGGAAGTTAATAGAGAGAGGGGTGGATAGAGAAAAACATATATATATATATATATATAGAGAGAGAGAGAGAGAGAGAGAGAAAAGGAGAGAGAGAGAGAGAAAAGGAGAGAGAGAGAGAAAAGGATGAAAAAGGAAGAGAGACAGGGTAGACTGTGGGGGAGAGAGAAGAAAATGTGGAGAGGGAGAGAAATAGGAAAGTAGTTAGAAGAATCAGAAGAAAGATAGAGACAATTATATAGGTCAAGAGAGAGAAGAAGAGACAGTGACATGAGGGTGAAGTAGAGTAGATTGCTTGTCAAGGATACAGAAACAAAAACATTTTTATAGATTTTTACCTATTTCTGGATTTTGTCAGGTCTACATCACTATATGTTTCTGTATTTGAAAAATGAAAGAAATGAAACATTGAAATATCATGTAAAATTGTAAACAATACAAAATAAAATGACTATAATCACCTGTGGGAGACAACACCAGTTTGTTCATTGCCCATATCATCTCCCACTTCCTGGCTTGCACTATCTCTTTTGACCTGCACAGAGGGTGATTGGTGGTACTCTTTGTATTGTTAATACATCAAAAAACATTACTTTTTTCCTTATATTTCTTGTTTTTTTTTCTGATCTAGTATTTGAGTAGGAAATGATGGTGCTGCCAATACTCAGAATTCTATACACAAAAAGAGAGAGAGAAAATATATGGCACTCTCTAGGTGGTTTTGGAAATAAAGATATGCTTAGTTTGTTTTTATATCCCTCTAGTGCTTACAGTTCTTAAAATATAACTTTTATTTGTAATTTCATTTGGTCGTGAATTTTTTGCTCCTCAACTTGCTGTGTAAGGAGCACATCACATACCTACCGAGCCTCTCCCACCGGGCGCTCCACCTCAGGACATGGTGCTTCGACTAGCCCACACTAAGGGTCCGCTGTAGTGAAATGGAGTCTGTATCTCTATCTTCCCTGATTTTAAGATGGAGGTCCAGAAAGACAGGGCCCAGTTTCTTCCTGTAAAATGATGTATTTGTGAATTGAAATTGCTATATGAAATTTTGTTCCCATACAAACTTCATGTGGCAGTTAATGTTGAAACCAAGTTGTTTGCGACCTCAATAGAAGCATCGGCATGGTTAGATCAATATACACCAGGAAGAAGGCTACTCACTGAGGACTGATCTTCTGACTCTCCTTTGGAATACTTTTGTATCTTTGGATGGTAGAGCTGGATTACAGGTTTCATTGTCTTCTTATATACGAAGCTCAAGCATTTCTCTGTTGCCTCTGATTGATTTGCAAAATACTTATTGCTGTATATACTAGCTGCATCACCAACATTTTTTCCTTTGCTGTTGTATATTATGTTTTCCAGGTTTTTCTATTTCTGGGGGTTCTCATTGCAATGGTGACTATTAAAATTCATTACCTCTTAATTATTTTTCTATTTTTGCCTCTCCTTTTTGTTTTTGCTTTTTTGTCTCTTTTTTGGTAGGTTTATGTTTAGTCCTATAAGGTTTATAAAGGATTTAGGTGTATTCTACAGGTTTTATTTTTGTTTAGGGTTAGAAGTATGCCTAGGTTGGGGAGGTATACAGAATGGGGAAGTTTAGGGGTTTTCTCATTTTTTTGTTTCTTTTTTTATTGTTTTTTTTCTTTTTTAGTTGTATGTTGTATGGTATGTGAGTGGATTGCAGAGCTGATACAGAACAGGATTGTATACACTAGGTTTTATTTTACATGGGGATCATCGAATAGAAGTACAGTTTGTGCATTAGTGGTAGCCATTCACGCCAGACTTGCATGGTTAAATTGTTAACCTGGAATGTTTGCGGTTTAACTGACAAGTTGAACTAATCCCTGGTCCTCAAACACTTGAGGCGCTATGAGCCTGATCTAGTTTGCCTTACCGAAACACATTTAATTGTAAGTAAGTTGCTTTCTCTCAGAAAGCCATGGGTGGGTTGGGCATATCATTCCTCTTATACGTCAGCTTCCAGGGGTGTTTTTATATTGATTAAAAAAACAGTCCCTTTTGTTTTAAACTCAGTCTGTACTAATTAACAATATTGGATCAGAACCTCTATGTACCCCTGCCTGTACCTTCTAAAATCCTTCCTATAAACCTCTAAGGATGACGCTAATTTGCGTACACAGTCACACCATAAATAAAGACTTAGACATAGAACCTGTGGTTCCAAAGCACAAGTGATATTCAGGTAAAAGTTCAGACAGTTACATGCAATTGATCAAGACACAATTTAGGCGCAAAAGTAAATCATACAGACCACAAGTACAGTATATGTATGCAGGCGCTTCTGGACCCAGAGATAGGCTTCAGCAAGAGACCCCCTCGTCATTCAGCATTCAGCACAAAGACTCCCAAATAGTGTCTGTGCACCCATACTTTACCCCCCCAGTATAAACAAGACAAAAGGTATGTCTGTTGCTGATGTCATTGGTTCTCAGAGGTGAAGCATCTGTTACAGTGCATCTAACAGGCTGGTTTAAACAGACTTTCCCTGCCTCTAACAGCTAGGGGTCTTCCTCCTCACGAATTCTTCAGCAGCCTAACAGTTGAATCTAAAATATACATTTTGGTTGCTTGTATGTTCTGCGGTCCATAACTCGAGAATGCATAATGCGATCTCCTCACCGATAGCACCGGGAAACTGTGGAAAGAGTACGCATCAGAACAACTCCAAGAATGACATGTTTATCTTGTATAATTCCTTAGTTAACAAATATCTTTATTTCTTAGCATTTAAACTAACTGAACCTTCTTGAAACATACACTTTAAAGCTTATTGAACCTTATGTATGAATATGAAATGTGTGGGTATTCAAGGTTCGGTATAAAGACATATTTAATGTGTGTATGAAAATGCATTTGTCTCTAACTGAGTGAACATTTTAGCAGTGTGGCATGCTGGGTTAGATAGTTCTACATGTCCTGTCAGCAGCCCCCCCACCTTTCCTGTGTTCAAAGGGAAAATACCTCTGTCTGTCTCTTGTGTGAAAATGCAAACTACAAGAGACATTCTAGCCAGACCACCCGTAGTGAGCAAACACTATGCAGGAAACTTATCTACACAAGCCAGTTGTCACCTGGCCACTTGCTTATCAATACTATAAAGCCATTTCTGGAATATATCCTTTATAATACATAAAGTAATGAAATAGGCTTTTAGTGAATCACCGTAACATATGATAATGGTCACAGATGCATTTGCATGATGCTAATGGTATTATCGCCACATGTACTAAAATGTGAGTTTATCTAAAATGGCGCTTAGGCAGCCATTTCACAAAATGGCATCTTGCGGCCAGTCGCAAGATGGTGTCGCTGCGATTCAATTTTAAACTGAACTTGTCTCAGCCAATTATTCAGCTTCGACAGTCCACACTTTGATAGCAAACAACATGCTATCACAATCAGCTATTAAAATGTAATTTAGGCTACATTGACATATTATTTAGTGTTATTATGGGATGGCACAAGGTGGTTCTTAATCCATCAATAATGTGTCTCTAGGTGTGGACATAAAACTACTATTATACGCACACCGCGGATCTTGGAAGATCATGTGAAAGGTGTGGGGATGCACCAGTCTTATAACTGCAGTCTTGAAGGGGAATTGAGACTTTACATTGTCTGAGGTGTTCTATAAATAACATTTCAACAATATTTTCTATGCTTGTCTAAATATTATACATTTAAATGATGGTACTTCCTAGCTCAGGGTTGTAATGCAGTTCTGTATCTACCTCGGTATACATATAATTTCTGACCACCATCATAGTTTCATTCTTTCATTTTACTCTGTTTTTACATTTTCCACACTTCAACACAATAGGAACATACCGGACGCATATGCCAATTGCTATGATGATAATCAGTATAAGGATCAAGAATTTGCCTATGCTGGCAATCACTTCCTGGACCCATTCCCCTAGACCTGAGAACCATTTCACTGGGTTCAGCCTTGAGACCCATCCTTCTATCTTTTCCCCTGCTTCAGCCAATGATGCTTTATGGTTCTTACGAAATTCCCACTTTAGCTGCAGAATCTCATCCATCTTCTGGTCTATCACCTCCTTAGGGTCGCTGGTATCATTGGTGACATAAGTGCAACATTTTACTCCAAATTGGGTGGCTAACGTTAAGCAATACCCTCCAGTAACAGTAGTTAAATAATTCAACGCTAGCCTGTGTTGCACTAGTTCTTTCTTGTACGCTTGCAATTCTCTCCCTGTGTACCTGAATGTGTCATCGTACATCTCGGTGATATTATCTATTAATTTAGCAAGTTCCTGGATATATCTAAAATTTAATGTACCCTTAGCAATCCTGGTGGGATCCAGGGCAACTAAAACTTGGAAGCCAGTTGTCTCACTGATTAACTGAGCGGCTTTATGCATATCACCAGGCATCATATTTATCTTGCCTCTGTGTTCATATTATGTGTGAAGATAGGGTGACGGTGTGTTTTTATTTATACCCAGCATTTCAACATGTGTGAGGGTCATAACATTTGGAAGTATTTTTCCCAAATAACATAACAATTACAATACTAAAATTGGTCAGAAATTCCCCTGATTGGCATTGCACTTCTCCTCCTGACTCCACTCCATCAGCTCCACCATCAGCTCACATCTCCTTTATTGGTCCCCCATCACAGACACTGAGTATCCCCAAACAGATCATCATGACAAAAACTCTGGAAAGAAGAAGAACTAGGATGACCACAGCAGACCACTCCATTGCTGGAAGCTCTGATCTACACATTTCTTTAGCTCAGATATCTCATCGTCACCTTTTTAATCCTTCCGGCACAAGCTCGCAATCGACAGGTCCACGTTATCGGCCTTGTCTCTGCCTTGTATCTCCACCGGTTGGTTAACCTCCCTATAGTGAGTGGAATGGACCCACGTATCTTCCCCGACCACCCTTTGAGGATGCTGTATCGTCAGATACGGACCTTTCCACCGATCAGTCAAACAACCTAAGCTAAAAAAATTTTTTGGATCATAACAAATTCTTCCAGATTTGACATCATGACAGGTTGCATTAGACATGTTAGTTAATAACACTTTCAATTTCGGTTATTCTCATTCATCTTCATGAGACCCTGCACAGTAACCACATTATCAATTTTTCACATGAGGCTGCCTGTTTGGACAGTATCTCAAAGGGGGGCAAATAAAGGAAAAGACAATCTGGGATAATCTTAGTGTTGTTACCCATCATCTTACACATGTTCTTGAAAACGTCACCTGTAAAATAAGTCCCCCTATCATTTTTAATAATTCTAGGGATATAGTATCTGTATACAGGTTCCTGCAATTAAATTTTGTTATTAATAGCTACTCCTCTAAATAATGCCTGTGCCACTGGGTTGGATAATATTCTGAGTAGTTGACCTTAGCCTGGCATGGCTGCCATTTATCCTTAGCAACCTTGTGTCCTATGAGTGGGAGACAAAGCACAACAGTTTAATATCATTTAAAAATGACCTAAAATACAACAATAAATCATCCACATTTTACATTAGAACAGATACATTGGCAGGTTGAAAAGATTGTAAACAGTCATATAAGGCCTGGGAGAAGATACTGGGGTTACCTATGAACCCATGGGAAACTCGTGTTCCTGTGTGGTGTTCTTCACTTTGCAGTACTTACTTATGTGTCCCACTTGGTGATAGTTAAAACATAATTTTGAATGGGGTGGATGAAAAGATTGTTGTGGGATTTGAGCAAGAGGGAAAGGTGGTGGGTATGGGTAAGGATAGGGAGGGTAAGAATATTGTGGGGGATATGAGTATGGGACCTGTGGTTGTGTGTGATATGTGGGGTAAGGATGTGTTTGCTGTGGTGTAGGATTGGTGAGGACCTGTATCTGTTCAGGTGCAGGTGTGTGTGTGGGTGCAGGTGTGTCGGTTGGCTGTGATGTTATTGTCATTCCTTCCAGAGCTTGTATACTGACAGCCATTAGTTTCTCGCTCTGGGCTTCTCTCTTTTTGGAGATGTTTTTATCATGTTCTATGGCAGACTCTATGAGGTTATCTATTGTAAGTCCCCTCCAGCCAGGTTGTGAGGTCTGAACCCGAATCTTTAAATCGTCTTTCAGACCGTCCATGAGTACCGTGACTATCATTCCCCTGTGGTGAGTGCTATCTTTAATATCTTCTATCCCAGTGTACTGGGTGATAGCCTGCAGAGCCCAATCACAATAGTCTCCTGCAGTTTCACTCTCCTTTTGCTTAATTGTAAAAATTTTGTTCCAGTTAACTACTACTGGAAAATATACACCCAATTGAGTTACAATGCGGGAAATGTTACCTTGGTTTACTTGGTCTGTTAAGGGAACGTTGCCATCCAATACACAGTCCATGTTAAATTTTGTCACGTCGGTATTGCGTGGTAGACAGGCCCTTAACACCACATGCCAATCTTTATTAGTGGGCTCATGAGAACTACCCAAATTTCTCAAAAATCTTTGACATTTGGCTAATTCTTTTTTTGGATCAGGGAAATCATTTATGATGGAATTTAGTTCTGCCCTTGTCCATGGACAATGCATTACTACTTCCCTCGTGGGCACTACACCATTTGCATCCGCATTTCCATTCAGAACAGTTATTGTCCGAATGGGATGCAGACCGGCAGCGTTGCTACCTCTGACCTGGTTACCTGGCTGGGGGTTTAATCTGCTGCTGCTACGTATGGTATTAACAACTTCCTCTATGGGTGCAGAGTGTGTTAACACTTCCCTTGCTGTTACCGATGGAGATGGTGGCACCACCCATGATTGTGGTGATGCAGCATCTATAATTTGCACAGCATGGGAAATGGCAGACATTACAATAGGCTCATCATCTGTATCATGAACACTTTCTTTATAATTGTTTAAGAGAGGGTACAAGTTGCTTGTTACATTTTTATGGGTTTTTTTTGTTACTGTACTTACACCTCCATCCACATAGGGCGGGGGAGGTGCACGTGAACTGCTGGCAATACTCTCCACGATGCTACCGTGCCGCACGTGCGTGCCAATTTGTGGCTCGCCCATATTGCAACTCAGCGTCGTGGATGTATTTTCTGGCAATGCGCTCGCAACGCTGGTTTGCGTCGTTTGCACATTTTTAAGCCAAGCATCCCCTTCATGCTGCCATAGTTTTAAACATTCTAAATACTTAATCTTTTTCTCTCTGGATCGCACCATACTGATGTGATCCTGGACATTGTCTAACACATTTTTATCAAAACTACCAATTCTGGGAAACGGTCTAACACTCTTCCTCGTCATATTAAACCATAAATCACAATACCTTATTGCATAAGTACCGTACTTAGTATGCATAATACGATGGGCTGATCCAATCGGAGTCTCCATTAGCAGCACATCATTGCCTAACATTTCTACTGTTTGCGTGGCTCCCATTCTGAGACAACTCCTACGCTTTTCAATAAAAATTTAAACTGGTGAAAGACAATCAAGATACTTTCACTTACCTACGGACAAAATTTCTAGATGCGCCCGCTCACCTACGGACAAAATTTCTAGATGCGCCCGATCACCTACGGACGAAATTTCTAGATGCGCCCGCTCACATACGGACGAAATTTCTAGATGTGCCCCGCTCACCTATTATCTCTCAGCTCACAATCACACCTAGTGCGGCTCAACTACAATGCTCAACTATTATTGAACACTGCAGTCACACTGAGAGCCAGTCCCTAACAAAAATAACAAACCATACACCTGCTCTGTGTACTGAACGGTAATCTGCTATACCGAGCGGCTAGACTAACCCTTGCACCTAGCCTTTAAGGATCATGCGATACCCTTAACTGTCCAATGCATACTCACTGTTACACACTTTTTCCTGCACAGAAAAATACACGTTAACCCAGATAATGATAATAGAAAAATAAATAAATAAATTAAAAAAATAAATTAAAAAAAATTTAAACCTCAATGGTTTTGTTCAAATACGTGGCAGCACAACCGGAAGTATGTATACGCTATTGTGCAACCAGTCGCATACACAATAATGCGACTACCACACAACCATATAATGGTTTTTTAACTGCATACGCAAAAGTGCGTCTTTTCTGTGCGCAAAATTGCGACTTAGCCGCATACTCAATACTACGGCACCCCTTTAAATGCTAGGTTCTACCAACAAAGGAAAACAACCTTTGTCCTTTCTTGTCCCTGGATTTTAGTCAGCTTCCTTTGCTCACACGAAAACGGATAGCGACTTTTCAGCACAAAGCGGTTGCAGGAAAACGCTGCATGTGGCCACTCCACCCTTTGCTGAGATATCGCTAGACGTATGTGCCGTGTGAGTAGGTAAGTGACTTCACTCGATGAGCCCCCATCTAACAATATTGGATCAGAACCTCTATGTACCCCTGCCTGTACCTTCTAAAATCCTTCCTATAAACCGCTAATTTGCATACGCAGTCACACCATAAATAAAGACTTAGACATAGAACCTGTGGTTCCAAAGCACAAGTGATATTCAGGTAAAAGTTCAGACAGTTACACACAATTGATCAAGTCACAATTTAGGCGCAAAAGTAAATCATACAGACCACAAGTACAATATACATACGCAGGCGCTTCTGGACCCAGAGATAGGCTTCAGCAAGAGACCCCCTCGTCATTCAGCATTCAGCACAAAGACTCCCAAATAGTGTCTGTGCACCCATACTTATACCCCCCAGTATAAACAAGACAAAAGGTATGTCTGTTGCTGATGTCATTGGTTCTCAGAGGTGAAGCATCTGTTACAGTGCATCTAACAGGCTGGTTTAAACAGACTTTCCCTGCCTCTAACAGCTAGGGGTCTTCCTCCTCACGCCTTCTTCAGCATCCTAACAGTTGAATCTAAAATATACATTTTGTTTGCTTGTAGGTTCTGCGGTCCATAACTCGAGAATGCATAATGCGATCTCCTCATCGATAGCCCCGGGAAACTGTGGAAAGAGTACGCATCAGAACAACTTCAAGAATGACATGTTTATCTTGTATAGTTCCTTAGTTAACAAATATCTTTATTTCTTAGCATTTAAACTAACTGAACCTTCTTGAATCATACACTTTAAAGCTTATTGAACCTTATGTATGAATATGAAATGTGTGGGTATTCAAGGTTTGGTATAAAGACATATTTAATGTGTGTATGAAAATGCATTTGTCTCTAACTGAGTGAACATTTTAGCAGTTTGGCATGCTGGGTTAGATAGTTCTACATGTCCTGTCAGCAGCCCCCCCCACCTTTCCTGTGTTCAAAGGGAAAATACCTCTGTCTGTCTCTTGTGTGAAAATGCAAACTACAAGAGACATTCTAGCCAGACCACCTGTAGTGAGCAAACACTATGCAGGAAACTTATCTACACAAGCCAGTTGTCACCTGGCCACTTGCTTATCAATACTATAAAGCCATTTCTGGAGTATATCCTTTATAATACGTAAAGTAATGAAATAGGCTTTTAGTGAATCACCGTAACATATGATAATGGTCACAGATGCATTCGTATGATGCTAATGGTATTATCGCCACATGTACTAAAATGTGAGTTTATCTAAAATGGCGCTTAGGCAGCCATTTCGCAAAATGGCGTTTTGTGGCCAGTCGCAAGATGGTGTCGCTGCGATTCAATTTTAAACTGAACTTGTCTCAGGTAATTATTCAGCTTCGACATAATCTAAGGGGAAAATTTGTGTTCCTTGACTGTAAGGTTAATTGAATTTCCCTATATATTCTCCCTCCTTTTTCATATGAGGTATTAAAAAAGGCTGCAGGTTTTGTGGCACATTCCCCATCTACATCAGTAATATGTTTAGGGGATTTTAAAAATGTGTTTAATTCAGCTCTTGATATCTGGAGAGAGTCAGATTTACCTCCAAAACAAAGTATTAGTGGCTTTTCCAATTATATGGCTGACCTGGCATTATGTATGGAGACTCAAACACCCCAATGTGCACCAGTTTTCATGTTTTTCCCATATGTATTACTGTTTTTCAAGAATAGACCTAGCTCTGGTCTCTCATAATTTATTCCCCATGGTCTCCATATAGAATATGAATCAAAAGGTATCTCTGACTATTCCCTGCTCATTATGACAATTGACCTGGCCAGTCCCAAAGGGCAGTCACTTTGGAACTCAACCAGTTCTGGCTACAACATGTGGCAGCTGGCTCAGAGTTAGAAGCACTTTGGAATGGTTTTTTTCACAGATAATATAGGTTCTGCCTTGATGGTGATGACATGGGATGCCTTCAAGACCTATTTAAGAAGTACATTAACAAAAAGAATATCTGAACTTAAATTATTCAATAGACAAAAAGAATTAGAATTTGGGACCAAATGTAAAAACCTAGAATTGGCATATTTGAGTGATAGCCTTGAATCATCAAGACTTAAATGGTTGGCTTCACAAGCTGCCAGGAGAACATATGTGCAGGATAAAGCCAGTCGCAGGTTGTTATTTTCGTCACACTCACATTACACATTTGCTGACAGGACAGGGAGCTACTTACTGCAGCTTATTTGATTAATTTTGATTGCCCTTCAAATACAATGGCTGAAATTATAAGCAATAGCAGCACTGTGGTGTCCACTACCCCTAAAATAGCTTAGGTGTTTTTGTCTTATTTCAAATATGTGTATTCTTCAAGATTATCTTGCAGCCATGATGAATTGGTGTCTTCTCTTGCAGATATAGGATAGCTTTCTCTCAATCTGGAAGATGCAGCCTTCTTGGATGCTACTTCTTTCAGAATAGGAGGTGGAGGTGGGTATTGGATCTTTCCCAGGGGGCAAAGCTCCAGGGTTAGACAGCATTCCAATGAAGCTCTATAAAAAATATGCTTCATTATTTATTTCACAATTTTTTAAAATATATAAAACATTATTTGAGCAAGATATTTCCCCCCCCTTTATGTCAGAAGCATTGATAATAATACTTCCCAGGCCTGGGAAGGATTCTAGGTTACAAGACTCTTACTACCCTATACCACTGATTCCCAATGATGCCAAAATACTGGCAAAGATGTTGTCTAACTAATATAGTCCACCCCGACCAGACTGGATTTATGCCTGGACATTCCACAGCAGTGAACATTAGATATCTTTATGGCAATATTCAGGCCTCCCACGGAGCAGCTATTGTGTCTTTGGATTCAGCTAAAGCTTTTGACTCCATGGAATGGCCTTTTCTGTGGGAGGTCATGAAAAGTTTTGGAATAGGTCCAGTGTTCATAAAATGCGTGAAGTTACTGTATTATGCTCCTCATGCTAGAATATCTATTAATTGATATATCTCTCCTTCTTTTGCCCTAGCCAGAGACATGAGACAGGGATGCGCTTTGTCTCCAGCCTTATTTGCACTTTCTATAGAACCTCTGGCCTGTCTTTTACGTGCCCATCCAGCCATTAGTGGACTTAGGCTTGGGAGTAGAGAAGATAAAGTGGCTTTATATGCAGTCGACCTGTTGCTTTTTTTTCTGATTAGTCTACATCTATGTTGGTTGTCCTTCAGCTGATGTAAACATTTGCTATGTTTTCTGGCCTGACCACAAACTGGGAGAAATCACATATCCTTTCCCTTCGAGGGTCCTGCCCAGATAGTCCTTTAATACTCTGCCTCTTTGTTGGGTGGATAAATTTAAGTATTTAGGAGTTTGGATTAGCAACTCATCATTGGATTATATTACCCTAAATGCCCAGCCACAGTTGACATATCTAAAGGCCAAAGCCCGATCTTGGAGTAAATTACCACTTACATTAAGTGATAGAGTCAACCTGGTTAAAATGGTAATCCAGCCTAAGCTTTCATATATTCTCCTCCAGTCCCCTATTTAACTTTCAATATCATTATTCCACAAATTGGAGGGCTTGGTTTCATCTCTGGTCTGGGTCGATAAACAAGCTCAAATTAGTTACAATACTCTTACTAGAGCCAAATCTGATGGAGGTCTGGCATTGCCACATTTTCAGTTTTACTACTATGCAGCTCAACTATCACACTTGAGGCTTTGTCTGCAAGATACTTAAATAAATGCAATTCACACTTTGCTCGTAACTCAGGCAACACCATGACATACTCCCTTGCAGGCCCTATTTGCCAATAAGGAATATAGACTGGGCCCCCAACTACTTTTACAAACTTTTAAAATATGGGTACCGGTTAATAAACTCCTGGGTTTCACATATATTGACCCTGATACTCCTTTATGGAATGCTAAAGCATTGCCAGAACTATCATCCTTATAGGGGTATTCAATATGAAAGTTTAACTTCCCTGGCGAAGTTAACGTTTCATATCGGAGTTTTTTTCTGCGTAAAGGTATGGTGCGTGCTCCTGCTTATCCCCGTATTCAAAATAAAATTAACGAAAACGGGAAACTCCGAAGTTGGATTTGCGTAAAGTTACTAATTTTTCCTTAAAATAATTGTAAGACCCCCTAAAGTTGTAAAAACATGGGGGAACACTATGGGTACCCCCGTTTTAGCCTTTAATTGAAAGTCTGGGATTTAAATAGCCGCAGCAGGTGTTTTTTTCCAGACATTGAAGAAGTGATGCAGAAGAGCACTTAGGTTATTTTTTTCATTTTTTTAAGTTGTCCCATCAAATTTGGGGTACATGAAAATGGATGCTAGCATATGTTGGTGTCCCTAAAGTAATTTTTTTTTAATTCTGCATTTGTGCACCTGCTGCTATAATTCTATTCTAGAAAACACCTGCCGCATACTTGCAGAATAGCCCTGAACCTATTTCCCTATTGTTTAACAATTTTTTCACATTTTTTTTTTGCACCACAAATTTTAAATTAATTTTTTGGGATGTTCCTATTTTTTGTTTTTACTTTTTTTGACACAGTTCTTTTTTAAATGTCATTCTCAGGGGTGCATGCTATTTTTTTTTAGCCTGCACCCCTAAACCCCAATTCTGCACTTTTTTTCGACACCTATTCAATGGTGAAAAGTTATCACCGTTTTTTATCAAAGACTTGTCAAAATTGCCATAAGTCTTTGAAATTGAATAGGGTGTAAAAGTAAAACCTGCGATAATGACATCATAATTGTGATATTAACGCAAATTAATCGCACCCATATTGAATACCCCTGAAAGACTTTTCAAAACTGCGATAAGTCTTTGAAATTGAATACGGTGTAAAACTAAAACAAGTGATATTAACGCAAAAACATTAAAAAGTGCGATATTAAAGCAAAAAACGGATGTTATCGCACCCATATTGAATACCCCTATTAGAGGCAGAAGCTGTATGGGGTAGCAGATGAATAACTGTATTGAGACAGGTCTATGGCGATAATAATGTTCTAAAATCATTTACCCAATTATGTAGTGAATTCAATCTTCCCCATACACTATTCTTCAGATATTTACAGCTTAGACATGCTTTAAATACACAATTTGCGGGTGCACCTCTGATGTTACAGGATTCTGTGCTCAAGTTGTTCCTATTGTCACTAAACACTCATAGAGCTCTCTCATGCCTCTACCTCTTTATTATGAATGCTCACCATTCATCTAACCTTCCAAGTCTTCAAAAGTGGGAAGTGGAGGTAGACCCAATATGTTATGAATACTGGTCTCTGGCTCTTGGTTGTCCAAGAGAATCCACGGCAGCTACTAGATTCCAGCAAATTCAATTATTTATACTACACAGGACTTACCTCACAATTGTATGTGTCCTTCAATTTGTCCAAAATGTGATATTTGTCCTAAATGTGGGTGGTCCCAAGGGACCTTTTGTCATCTCCTTTGGTCCTGCCCAAAGGTGCACAGTTTCTGGGGCAAGGTAATTGGAGTTATTGCATCATCAAATATACCCAAATATGCTTTGACTCCAGCAGTCTGTACTCTTGGTACAGTACTTTGCCCGAGGATGTTTTTGATAGGTACACTAGACAATACATTCTTAATTTATGTACCTTGGCCAAGGTATGTTTAGCAAGAGCGTGGATGGCTACTCTGGGTCCTGAGTTTCAAATGTGGGTTGCTCTAGTTAATACTACAATATCTCATAAGCAGTATTTATATACCACTCGTAAAGCTGAATCTAAGTTTGACCAAATTTGGCTTACATTCTGGATATGCCAAGAGTTGCCGCTGGATCAGCATACTTTACCTAGACTCTAAATTTTATGTTATGTTTATTGACTGGGAGTCAAACTATGGTTGGATCTTGCTTGATGCTGCATATATATGATTATCTAATGCATATTGGGAATGGAGGTTTCTACATTATGTGCCCTAGCATTTAAGGAGCTATGTCCTGGCTGCAAAGGCTCTTCATTTATACTTCCCCCAGTGCAGTGCACTGGAGGTTTAACAACATTAGAGAGCACACTGGGAGCCACCTATCCTGGCTTCCCCAGTGGGCAGCTCTGTGGACACTCTGGGGGTTAAACCTACTGAGTGCCACAGCCACAGTAGTAAGTTCGGCTTAGGCGCTCCATACTGCCCCCTCTTAAAACTAGTGTTTCAAGGAACTGGCTCCCTGTCCCCTCAGTGTGTGGCCCTTACATTCTGGGACTACCTCCCAGCTGCAGCAGCCTCCTGCCACCCTGTAGTGCTGGGGAACTGGGAGTTAATCTCCTGGTACCCTGTGTGGAGCACACAGCCCTGCAGCCCCAGCTGCAGTGGCTCAGTTCACAGTCCCTCGGTGCAGCACATTTTTGGGTTAGCATCGCTGTGGCCACCGGAGACGTTCTGGGATTGTGGCACATCAAAATGTTTTTCTTTTCTTTCCAAAACTGCACCTAGCAACAGCATTTAAAGATGGAGCTTCAGCACAAGGGTAATACCCTTCAGTTATGCAGCCGCCATTTTGCCCATGTGGGTCGAGGTCTCCGGCCACATCCCCTTCTGTTTTGATATTCCTAATACATTTGTCTATCTATTAGTTTTGCATGATAAAATGTTGCAACAGTATCGTATAGAAAAAAACAGACACTTGTTATATTTGTAGCAGTTCATTTCTCCAGAGGGGAACAGTGTGTATGCAAATATATTCCAAGATGAAATTGGTATTTGTATGATCTTTCCATCTTTCACACCATAATATTGGTTAATTATTGGATAATACACTGAAAAAAAAATGTGTTATACCGTGGATATGGTTTACTTCACTTTTAGTGCCCATTATAGGTAATATGGCAGTGTATTAGGTACTCTTTGTGGATATTCACTTTTCAAGATTGCAGCAATATGTATTTACTTTTCATAATTTGCACACATGTTATTCACACTACCAGAAACCACCTATGTTTTTACTGTATGATGATTGTATGCATACATCTCTGTTGGATCTAGAAGCTTATACAAAAGCCTCTTTCATTAAATATTTTTATTCCTCCCTGTATTTGACACTTGAGCCACATGTGTATTACAGCTTCATGCTATGTTTTATCCACTGCAGTGTCTCACCCTCTTACCGGTCTGTGTGATCAGAGCAGTTACAGCAGTTGATTAGTCCTGTATTGGAATCAGTATGAAATAACGCCGGACGCATGTTCGGTTTGAATCCCGATGGCGGAAGACCGGCACCAGTTAAGATCCCGACAGCAGCTAAGGTAAGAACTAACTAAGCTAAAGCCCCCTAACCATAACCCTCCCTTAGGTGTGCCTAACCCTAGCCTCCCTCTCAATTGCCTAACCCTAACCCCCCTGTAAGTGCCTAAACATAACCCCACCTTTCCCGCAGCCTAAACCTAAGTCTCCCAGGGGGATTCCTAACCAGAACCTCCCCCTGGGGGTACATAACCCTAACCCCCCATCCCGTAGCCTAACCCTAACCCTCCCAGGGGCAGTGCCTAACCCTAAATCCCCCCGGGAGCTCGTAACCTTACCCTCCCCCCACAGCTGTCCTCACCCAGCACCCGGCTTACCTTTGATCGGGATGCCGGGCGTCGGTCACCGGCGTAGGAAAAATGACAGGAGTTGAGATTTTAACACCTGTCATTAGACCCTTGCCCGGCAAGGTTAGCCGGGTGCCAGGTGCGGACAGTCAGCATTTAGACCGTCAGCATCGCAACTGCATACCACTGTATAGGACTATCTTCTGCTGTATTAGATTGGTGGCTCTTAAGTAAACCTGCCAGTATGTCTATTTATTTAATCTTTTATAATAGTATTTGGTATTATTTTGACACCCTGTTGCAGAGAATAATACAACGCACGTTTTGCCATTCTGGCTTTATCAATGGCTAACAAAATTAGCAATTGATTTTTTTTTTAGCAATTTCCATAAGCATATCTATCTATCTATCTATCTATCTATCTATCTATCTATCTATCTATCTATCTAATAGAGTCCTTCGTGGTCTGGCACTCTTATAGAACAGCCTCAAAGTGCCTGGGTGCCCCTCCAGAGGCACATTTCAATGATCAAACGCTTTTATCAAGACATGAATATATAAATTATATTTCCAATTATAATATCTGCTAAATATAACACCATAAATGAATGAGATTTAGACATCATTGCAAATTTCTACTCTTTTCAATTTTTCTTCTCTATTTTAAATTGTAATTTGCATGAAAGCATTATAACGGATTATACATCCTTTTAAATAAAGTGACTAATAAAAGTTATATTTTAAGCAGTAGAGGGATATAAAAATGAACTAAGCATATATTTATTTCAAAAACCACCTAGAGTGTGCCATATACTGTATAGTCTATCTTCTTTATGTATATAATTCTGAGTATTGGCAGCACCATAATTTCCTACTCAAATACTAGATTAGAAAAAAATACAAGAAATAAAAGGAAAAAAGTAGTGTTTTTTGATGTATTAACAATAAACATACTAATAAAAGTTATGTTTTAAGCACTAGGGGGATATAAAAATGAACTAAGTATATGTATACAATATCGACCCTTTCAATTCCTGGTTTTCGGGAATGACAGAGGTACAGTACTTTTTATTGGACCTATCAATAATTTAACAAAAATAAAATACATTTTACTTTTCAAGGCCGAGTACCATGCTTTTAGAAATGTATTCAAATGATTAATATATATTATTTCCAATATTTGTACCCATTTGCTATGTTGCTTTTCTTTGATCAGGCCAACAGTCTTTGGAGTTTTACATTTTAGCTGAAAAATAATAACATTTGACAAATTAATGTCAAAATTGCAATGCATGTTAATAGAGTATAGACATGCACAAGTGGACAAGTTCACCACCAATTTGGTTTTTATTTCTATATGATTGTTGACATGACCAAATTCTACTCATGTTTAAATTTTTACTCCAACATGCTTTATAAATATGACTATATTTTTGGAATCTAGCAACAGATTACTTGATGGTGCAACAATTTATTACCCAACCATTGTATTTATTTATTTATTACCAGTTATTTATATAGCGCACACATGTTCCGCAGTACTTTACAGAGAATATTTGGCCATTCACATCAGTCCCTGCACCAGTGGAGCCTACAATCTATAATCCCTATAACACGCTCACACACATACACACTAAGGTTAATTTTGTGAGAAACCAATGAACCCACCAGTATATTTTTGGAGTGTGGGAGGAAACCGGAGCACCCAGAGGAAACCCACGCAAGCACAGGGAGAATATACAAACTCCACACAGTTAGGACTGTAGTGGGAATCAAACCCATGACCTCATTGCTGTGTGGCAGTAATGCTAACCATTATGCCATCTGTGCTGCCATTGTACGCTTGTGTTCTTTTTTTTTACCAAAACCCGCACTGGTGTTTAATGGATAACCGGCTTATTGGTTTGTAAAGCTTCACAGTTTTGTTCAGGGGATATTCAAATAATGTTTTAAAATAGGAAGACCTATATGCCACACAGTGTGACTTTCATGGCATGAGTAAGCCACCCGGCCCCATGCTACTCTGCTAGCGTAGAGCATATTTGTTTTCCAAAAATGGATTTAAGTTGCAAAGTGACTTGAATGCACCAACAGACTGTGTTGATTATTTTGATACTGTATGTGACACTTGTATATCTGTGTGCAAATGAGTATCTGAATCTGTATATAAATTACTACAGAGTAGTGGCCACAGCTCCATTGTAGTTCATATACAGACTCAGGTGCATGCAGATATACAAGTGTCTAGATTGTTCTTCAGGTTCTTAATTAAAAGAAAGTATAAAGATAACATTACTATTACTGTAAGTCAATTGTCAAAATATAAATAATTACCCGGTCTTGAACTGTAGGTGGTCATGGGTGTCATGCATCTGCTCTACTCCTGCTCTACCATGATAGAGTTCATGTGATCCCACATTTTTCCCTCCCAGTTTTACCAGTGGACATCGAGAGGAGGTCCACCACGTGTAGCATGTGCATAGGCTGCCACTTTGCCCATCTTCTTC
The DNA here is from genome assembly GCA_031769625.1 of Taudactylus pleione. Classification (NCBI taxonomy): domain Eukaryota; kingdom Metazoa; phylum Chordata; class Amphibia; order Anura; family Myobatrachidae; genus Taudactylus; species Taudactylus pleione. The sequence goes on from JAUIMM010000182.1 coordinate 6,392,195, forward strand.
ATGCAGCACTACAGTTTTAGTACCCTTTCTTGCACACCTAAGCATCATGCAACTTGGTACCACAGGCACTTACAGCATGTGCAATCTTATGCAAAATGTCTTGCTATAAGGTGGTTTGAACCCTAAAACCATCAATTTATCATAGTACTTGTGGACCATATCAAGGATGACACAATTATCCTGTTAATTGAAATGGGTTGACTGTGTTGCAGCTGATGAGCATTTTTGGGTTGACCAGAGGCAGAGATTTCTTAATCTGTTGTTTCTTCTTCATCAGTATTTGGTTCTGGTCTTCTCATTTTCTGTTTGTCTTGGCTGCCCAACTCTCTTTTCTCATTGCTTTGCTATCCTATTGTGGTTCCAACCACTCTTCATTGCTGCCAGTTGTTTCCTTAGAAGCACTTGAAGGTGCTAGCAGGTGGGTACTGGGGTGCTAAAGAGTGGGCACTGAGTTGACTGGGGGGCTAACAGGTTGGTACTGAGGTGCTTGCAGGTGGGTGCTAGAGTAACTGGGGGCTAGAATGTGTGTACTGGGCTAACTATGGTGCTGTTGTGTAGGTGCTGGGGTGACTGGTGGGATAGGGTGTGGTTACTTGGCTGACTGAGGTGACACCGAGTGGGTCTACAATGGGTCTACACCTGCATTGACTAGGGGGCTACAATGCAGGTGCTGAGGTGACTGTGGAGCTAGAAGGTGGTTGCCGGGGTGACAGAGGGATAGCAGGTGGGTGCTGTGGTGGTGAGTGTGTGACAAGGATGGGTTCTAGGCTAAATGTGGTGCTAGTGGGTGGATGCTGGGGTGCTAGCAGGTAGGTGCTGGGAGAATAGGGGTGCTAGAGGGGGGTGTAGAAAGCTTAGCTATTGGGTGGGTGCTGTACTGTAGGTCTACTGTAGGTAACAGAAGGATGCAGCAGGGGTGGTGGTGAGCTGTGTGGCAGGAGAGAGGATACTGGTTCATACACAAACAATACAAGAAAAATCACCACAGAGTAAAAAATTTGAAAAAAACAGTGTAGTAGATGTGTTGTGCTGACTGTTTTGTATGTGTAGTGATAAAGGTGTGTGTTGCCTTACCATAATCCAGGGTCCAAATTGGTCCAAGCTGTATATGTCTAGCTCTCCTCACTGCAGGCAGATCCAAAAAACGGTGGCAAGAAAAAGCATGAAAAGGACTTACAGTAAGTAGAGTGTAAATTTGGTGGGAAATGGTTAAGTTTATACTACTTTATAAGGTTATGTTGGACAGGAATGTTATCAAGTGAAATCTAGGGAATGTCAATATGAAGTGAATTGCACATTAAGTATGAACACACTTTTAATATTTTTCACACAAAATGTGCATTATATTTTAACATGGATAATTTAATTCAGCCCTTGGAACTCACAGAATAAAAGTATGCCCAAACCATCTGAAACATCAATCTAACAAAGCCCCATGATCTAACGGCTGTACAAGTACATATTACAACACTTTCAAAATATAAAAATTTTCTACTTGACTGCGCCATTTAATAATATTTTTAAAGGTAACCAGTTCTCAAAACAATCTCTTGAGGACATAGGCATTGTAATTCCAAAAGAAAGAAAATACTGCATTAGTTCTGATAGATCTATTTTTTATTGAACATCAACATCAAAATGTATGTAAAAAATACCAACATTCAACACATATTTTGTTACAGCTCTTAATTTATAATGAACAAGTAAACTGGGAAGACAGACACGTGATAATAACTAGCATTATCTATACTGTTAACACCACTTAAACCCTACTCTTTAGCATAATCTGGATACAAAGAAAGCATTTTATAGAATAAGCTGGTGTTTTATGCTCATAACCTTCTGTCAGTTCAGTTTTGAAACAATTTTCTAAGAGCTATAACTCTCCTTATATGAGGATTTCTGTGAATTTTGTATCCTTAATGCATACAATATAACTAATGGTACAATACATGGATATATTTGCAGTAATTTTGCACTAACTAGCTCTCCCATTGCCATGGTTCTATAACTATCCAGGGAAAATTGATTGACTCATATGTTTACAAAATCTACTTATTCGTAGATGTCATATTTTTTACTTTCCCATCTCCACTCACATCTTTACCAAGTTTGTATAAGATCTTTAATAGCAATAGGACAAACTGTGAGTATAAAATAATATACACTATAAGAAGGAAACACTCCCTGTCCACATAACAATGTCTCTTTTGAATATTTTGATATTAAAAATAGATTTCAGTTGGAAAACTAATAAGATAAATGGGATAAGTGGTTGCTTCAGAGGTGAGGTTGCAGCACAGTCCAAAATTCAAATAGTGGAGCCACACCTACTGCCAGTGAGTACCAGTCAGAAATATTTGGCAGCATTTGGGGTGGCAGTTGGTGTAGTTTCCCTTATTTGAATTTTGGACTGCACTGTAGTCCTACCTCTGGAGGCGCTGCTGAATTGGTCACAATACCAGTATTAGAATCTCAATGGTCAAAATCTCAACATATGCCAATGGTGAATATTAGGGTTAGGGTTAAGTTTAGGGTTAGGCTGCAGGAGGGGTTGGTTAGGGTAAGAAATATTCACTAAAATTCAACTGCTGGTATTGTGACAGTCAGGATAGTCACCACAGGGATATCATACCCGACCCAGATAAATGATCTGCGACTTCTTCACACATAACTATAAATAAAGCGTGCCAGTTCTAATAGCAAAATCAAATGATATCTTGTATAGGGAAAATAACAGTAATAAAGATTAACATTTCACTCAGAAGTTGACTGTTTGAGAACCTGTGAAAGAATGAATGCCTCTCAGCCCTCTCCTCTGGGAATATCCCATTAACACATATCTCCCTCAACTTTTGAACTCTCAATTGTACATTTTGTTTTTCAAATCTAGAACCATATTTGTCTCCAATTTTCCAATTTTATGTCACTCCCCTCTCTAAATTACGTTTACAACAACCCTAAATAACTATCAGGGAAATTGTTGAGGCATTCTATGCCATAGTTCAATAAAGGTATATGGTTTATACAGGATATAATAGAAAATTGTACATGCAAAACGCTACATGCAAATCATGAGTGGCTAAAGTTTAGTTTAGCTATTGGTAGATAAACTACACCTTACATCACCATTGACCCCAACTCTGGATCCCGCTCTTTTTCATTTTAATTACTAAATATATTTTCTTAATATTTCTTTTTTACCACTTCCATAATCCTCACAGTTATATCATATTATTAATATGAAATGACATCTCATTTAAAAAGGAATTGCACCCCACTTTTAAAATAATCTTTAACTTTGTTGTTTACAGTATTTTGTATCACAGTATGTTGTTAAAAACAACTGCGTTTTACAACTTTGTTATTTTAAACTAAATTATGATCTGTAAAAGTAATTTTAGAAGACTCAAACACGTATGTAGATATTTATTTATATATATAAAGTACAGCTTCAATTTCCAAAGAAAAGTTCACATTTATCTGCTCACATCATGGACTTTTGTCAAGACAATTGCAACCAGTGCAATAAAGTCTTGTAGAGTCTCTATTGAGACCAGTAGGCTTAATAGAAGTTGCTTTGTGACCCTTGTATGATGTAAGCTTTGCATATGGCTTTGTTGTTAGAACAAGGGTATATTGTTTTAATATGTTGTTCATTGGCACCATGGCCTCAACATACATCATAAAGGTAAAAAAAACCAATTAATATGTATTATTCATAATTTAGGCAATTCTACCCCCCATTGCTAACAAGAGTAGTGCATTAATGTTTGTGTTCTGGGGAGACACCTCCCCTAATTTCATTGGGGTAAAAGGAATATTCATGCGACACATGTTAGCCTTTTGTGACATATATATATATATATATATATATATATATATATATATATATGAAAAAATATCTCAGGGTGCTAGAAAGGTACAAATATATAAATGTAGACACAGTTTCTTAACCACACAATTAGTCAATTAGTTCCTTGTTGTGGTGAACATATTTTTAATTAATTCTGGTTCCTGGGACTAATGAGGGTGGATTCTTCTTGTATCATTTCTAGGGATAGCCCATCAAAGGGTTAAATGAAACTTCCTGGTATTAGACCCTCTCACCAAAAAATCACCCAAAACATGGCCGAAAGGCCTCTTGTTAATAAAATACCAATTTGTTTATTTTTGATAAAAATTGTTTTTAAAAAAATTTAATTTGCTTACATCCAATAAAATGGTGACCGATACCAAAATGCTTATATAGTGCAGATGTAACATCATACCATCACCCCAAAGGGTCTGAGCTTTATGGTTGAAAATGTCACTGGTGGCAGATGGATTTTGGCACCAAAGCAGACCCTACGTGTTTTGTCCCCAACATGGGACTTCATCAGGGGTACAATCAAAATTGGACAAAGTACTCCACAGATTCATACAGAGAACATTGTCCCAAAATGTGGCCTATTCAACTCCACATCAATTGTGTGCCCAGGAGAAATCTTCCATTGGTAATGGTGTCATTACATATATACACACACAAGGGCTTATTAAAAAGACTGAATGACTGATATTTTTATTCAGAATCAGATGACTCCACAGGATCTGAACATGTTTATTTTTCAAAGTAGCATACTTCACATTTAATACATTCTTTGTAGCATTACAAGAACAATACAAAGACATGCAGTAGACTGTTTTGTGACATCTCTTTTAGTGTTGCAGCTGTGGCATTTTTCACTTCATCATCTGTTGAGAACTTCTTTCAATTCAGTAGTTTTTTCAGGGTTCTGAGTGCCCTGAAATCACAGGGTGCTAAGTCTAGGCTATATGGAAGGTGTTCCAGTGCTGTCTTATTAATTTTAGAAAGTGCTGCCAATGCAACAGCAGCAAAATGTGGTTGGGCATTATCTTGGAGCAAAAAAAACACAATTTCTTAAGCAAATGTGGTCTTTTCTTTCTCATGATCCACACAAATGGGTTTTCAGGATGTTTGCATAGTAGTCACCATTAATTGTCTGTCCATGGGGAAACCAGTGCTGTAGGATCATACCATGTGCATTAAAGAACATCAGAAGCATGACTTTACATGCTGAAGGAATAACATGTAATTTTTTGGACAGAGGCAAATTCACCTGTTCCCATACACTGGACTGTTATTTGGATTCCACATCATAATGATGAATCCACGATTCATTACATGTCAAAAATCAATGTCAGGAAATCAGGTATCCTCTCCGACATTCAAACATATTCTTGCACTATTCAACGCATTGTTGCATCTGCTCTTATGGAGATTTCTGTGTACCCACCTGGCACACACGCAATTAATTTTAGTTCCTTTGTCTAAATATGCTAAACCCATTTGAATGAGATGCCAACTGAATCTGAAAGTTTGCATAAAATTAACCTTCTGTCATCTTGCAACATCTCTGCAGCTTTGGCAATGTTGACATCTGTAGCCATGGTGGATGGTCTCCCAGAACACGCTTCATCAGTCACTCACATATTACCCTTTTTGAAGTGCTTCCACCACTGAAAAACTGAGGCATGGCTAATTGTTTCTCCACCGTATGCTTCTATATTATTTCATGAGTTTTTTTTCTTCTTTTACAAGTTTAACACAAAATTCAATCACACATCTATGATGTAATCTCACAGACATATCTTCCTCATCCACCATGATGAAATGTTTGAAGATCTTCTACTCACTGTGACTACAGCAGTCCAACTGCAGGTTCAGACATATTGATGTATGAGCGTTACAATAACCAGCATAGCATTGCCACATCTACCTATGGGACAGAAAAACAGAGGCATGTTCAGTGCTTTCAATTAGAACGTTGACCTTGGTCAGTCTGTCTATTTTTTTGTTTGTTTGTCTGGTTATGCATTCTAACACCCCTGCACTGATTGGGATGCCACCCCTGAACCAATTGGAATGAAACCAACATGAGGTGGTCCAGTTGGATCATGGCCAGGTTTTAGGGGAGTTAGGGTCCAGGTCAGACCTACTGTTGGTTTATGCTGGGCAGAACTTTGACCCAGGTAGCCTGTTTTGAGGCTACCTCTGGATACATAGCATTCTGTATGCAGATACAGTTGAAGTCGCACACAGAACATACAAATGCCTCATATAATTTTAATCAGCAAAGTCTGCTCGTGCATCTTAATTGCATTGCATTGCATATAAGAGGCATTTGTGGAGAAAAAGATGCACAGAAAGACACTTGGCATGAGTAACCTTGCATGGGACTAGGCACAAATAGAAGGGTTGCAATAACGATGGCAGACACATCTGTAGCTAAATGTCTTGTGTGTTCAACCTCACAAGTTGTGTTTGCATCAGAGAGTGACCGCACACTCAAGAGTGGTACCTCTATCTTTTAAAATGGCCCCTGTTGTGATGACATAATAATATGTGTAAATGATGTAGGAGGAAACAGATACAGAATCGGAAGAATAAATTGATCTGAATAGTTTGTTTAATTTGAATTATTATTACTACATATCCCAGCATGCCCTGCCACAGTTTTAGCATGTCCTAATAGCAAAACTGTCGCACTTCCTGCTGCAATGTGTAGTTCCACTGTAGTTAGAGGGCCTGAGTTTGACACCACTGGTGTAAGTGAATAAAACAGTTGACATTTTTCTATTAGAAATGTTTATTTTTGTCAGCATGGCAGTAATGTGCTGCTCTTCTCTGAGTAGTTTATCTGTGAGTGATGCTATTATATACACTTGTGGAGTGACAGCTGGAAAAGTTCAGGCATCTGGTTGCTCTGAGAACAGAGTGGCCAATGGAAAATAATTAACGGTCAGATATAAACATTGATATTGCTACTTTTGCTTATTTCAACACTTTCAAGTGACTTTTTTGCCTTTGATTATAATACTTCTTACTTATGGTGAGTGATCTTTTTTATTTTATATTTTTATATATGCTGTTTTGAATTAAGTCCAAGGATTTTTATATTTCTTGGTTCATTTTTTATGTGTATACTGTAGTATGAAATTTTGGAGTGCCAAGACTATGAAGATTTTCAGAGATATAAGTGCTTCGTTTAGTACAGCTTTTGCAAGATGCAAAATAATATGTTTTGTGAAACATCCCACAGTACTTGTTGAGACACAAGACTGATTTATATTTTTTGTTTAAATCTTTAATATCTGATTTAGTTATTTAGGTGCAAATCATTTCTTATATTAACAAATATATATTTTTGCTTTAACACTTTTCAAAGCAACTTTTTTATCTTTACCAATTTATTTCTATGGTGAACAAATGATTCACTCATTTGTTATCACCTAAGGAGTTTAAATAGAAAAAAAAATCAAGCTTTCCAATGGGTAATTTTGCAAAGGATTTTGAATTTGACTTTTCCTAAATGGAAATAAAATGTGCAAGGCATGACATTTCTTCATATAAGTTTTAAATAGTTTATACATAAAAATGTATTCTGAACAGCAATATACAGTAGATTCACATGCTTATATCTACTGTACAGTTAACAGACAAATGTAAAATAATGAGAGCTATTTAATTGTTTAAATAGATTAATTCAATCAATATTGTAGAAACAAAAGTCTCAATAATAGGAATCTTCTGAAAAAAAGACCAAATGAATGAATAAACCAGAATATAGTACAACAATCAATCTATTCAGTGCATAAAAGAGGGAGCATCATAAAACATACTGTATTCACAGTCAAATGTTCATTATTGGTCTTACATTTAATAAGTACTTAAATAGTGTTTTAGGCATAAAATGTCAATGCTCAAGAAAAGAAAATCATTTAGTACTATTACGACTTCCATAAACTGCTAATAAATAATACACATTTGTGAATTAAAAATGACCATACCCTTTGAATAAACATATTATTTAACAAAATAATTACTATATACAGTATGCATAATGTATATTGAAGAAAAACTTCTAAGCAAGTCTAATGCCGGCAATACACTAAACAATTATTGGAGTGATCCACCAGATATATGCAGATCCCCCTGATAATTGCACTGTGTGTGGTCGTGATGGAGGGTAAAATATTGATCGGTCGGGCATGCCGGAGTGTCCCAGCCGTGGCCAATAGACAGATATTTCCCCTGTTCCTTCCCATGGAAGTAACTGGGAAATGTCTCCTCCCCAGTAGCAGAGCGCAGATGTCAGGGCTAATACACTATGAGTTATCTCACAGTGTATGCCCACGATATCTGCAGGGTGACAGGCTGCCAGATAAAATGTCTGTCGGTCTGACAGGCATTTTATCTGGTAGTGTATGCCAGCTTAAGGGACAGGAAATTGACCTTTTAAGGAGCTACATTTATTGGTCTCACCTGTGGAATGTAATAAATTATGATGACTTACTAACATTAGTAATTGTTTTTAGCTAAAATCGGTTCTATATTTATATTGATTTCTTAGTACATCAGTATTATATAGATTATGTTCTATAAATGTGCCCTTTGTATTAATATAAGATTAATATTACAATATACTATAATTACTATCATTTGCCTCTCTTTGACTTAAGATACTAATTGTTATTTCTATGGATGCTGTTTTTTGCCTTAACATACTCCTTCACATTATAAATTATATATATTTTTTATAATTTTAATTCTTAGAATATTAACGTTGTATGTATTTATAATTAAACTAAAGTATTTTTTGTTTTATTTATAACAAATATGGCTATTGGCTCTTTAAAGATTTGTTTAGTATATTTATTGCACAGAACTTTTAACTACGTGATAAGAACTCTACAAAAGAAGTCAGTAACCGTGGTCAATTGCATTGAGGGTTGGAGAACTCAGCCACATAAACTGCTATCTTATATTACTCTCTGAAAGCAACTTCCAACAATTAGTCTTAAATTCACTAGTTTGATATTACTTTAATCTGTTTATAACTATTACATAGTACACACAGGCTAAGTATAGTATATTATGTTTGTACTTATCAATAGTTTCTTTAAAATATTTTTATGTACATAGGGCCTGATTCAGAGCCGGTCGCTATTTGCGCTTGCTCGTCCTGAAAATAGGGGTGGCTATTCAAATGAACCGTTTGCTGTTTGCGGTCTGTTAACGCCTCTAGGTCTGAACGAGCGAACAAAACTTGTGGTCGTTTTTTGGGAAACTACGCCCCCTGGCCGCTCGCATTCTACGTCATGTCCGCTATTTATTAGATTAATTGAGTACATCGAACAGGATATGAGCTGCTCGCTATTCTTGTGGTCAGTTTTTGCTACCACAATTTTGCGAGCAGTCCTGGCTAAAAAAAAACCCAGTGACGTGGTCAATGACGCTGCTGTTTTAATTATGCACACCCATAAAATGCCCGTTTTGACCTTTAAGCAAGCCTGCGATCGGATCTCCACTCCCTGTTTTCAAGCACCTTCTCCTGTTACCACCCACATACGCCTCATTCTGTCCCTCAAAAGAGCAGGTATTCGCTATTTTGCGAGCACATGAATTTCGGCCGCACTGACTGGTTCGCGCATGCGTATAACGATCTGTACGCATGCGCAGATGAGCGAACATCGGTCAGAACAAACGAGTGGCCGCTTACGAGTGGCTCTGAATCAGGCCCTTAGTCTAATCTGTGTTCTAGTTGTCTAAATGCTGGAACTAATCTCAGGGAAAATTAATTAATCATGCTATCATATAAGATGTGATAAAACATGTGTTTAAATCTTTTCTATTACTGTTTTGTTTATGGAAATTTTTAAACAAGCAGAGCTCAGAGGAATGTATACATATAACTTCATAGGGTACACTGCTCTGCTTTCCACACATGCAGGCCAGAGATCCCTCTGTCCCATCAATCAGCACCTCTAGACTGGGTGGGATTACCATCAGTTCATGTAGAGCTAATCTTACTCTGGCTCCTAACCATTTAAAGGATGGGCTAGGGATGCACAGTCCCATGGGTTTTTTTAGTAGTTCCCTTACAAACCGCAACATAAGCAGTAGGATGACTTTTTTTAATGCAGGAGTAAAGAACCAGGGAACTTTGGAAGCTGGTTATAGTCCTGGGATGTAGCAGGGTGCTTTGGTGTCTGAAATGCAGAATTTGGTAATAGGTAGAAGGTGCTAAAGTTTCAGGGACAGCATACAGTAGGTCAGGAATTTCAAAATACAGGCCAGATCAAGGCAAGCCAGGGGTTACCAGCAGGAATCAGAACACTCCCAAAGTCACACATTTACTAATAGATGATTTTTAAAAAAAAAATTAAGTATTAGTAAATGTGTGATTTAGCTCCAGAAATACATCAATGTTGATCAATTTTCATCTATTTTAAAAAGATCAAAATTTATTGAAATCAATCTTTAGTAAATATACCCCCAAGCAGAGCCGACCCTAACCAATTAGATTTTTTAGACAAGATTTTTAGACAAGATTTTTTCAGAGGTGCCCTAGCACCACCGCTTGTACCACCTCTGACCCAGCACCCCTCTCCCAGCACAGCACCCATCACACAGCAGCACAGATAACAGCAGCAGCAAACAACACCCATCACCCATCACCCATAGCAATCCTCATTCACAGAGCTGTAACTAGACATTTTGGTGCCCTGTGCCAGCAAGAGCATTGGCGTCCCCAACCCCTATATTTTAAATAGGGACATCTAGTGCGCACTGAAGGATTGCCCCCCAAAAAGGGCATGGTCTTGCTGGAAAGGGTCATGGCCACAATAGTAATCCCATGTCAAATTACTCCACACAGTAGTGCTACCTTATCCATATTACATAACAGAATAGTGTCCCTTATTCAAGGTATGCCACACAGCAGTGTCCCTTATTCATATTACATGGCATGTAGTGACCCATATTCACATTTCCCCACACAGTAGTAGCCATTTAACACCACACCGTATTGGTCCTTATTCACATGACACCACGCAGTAGTGCCCTTTATACACATTATGCCACACAGTAGTGCCACTAAGTAGTACACATAATACCACACAGCAGTAGTGCCTCTTATATACATAATGCCACACAGTAAAGTAACTTACACATTATGCCACACACTATTAATGCCCTCATACACATAATGCTGCACAATAATGCCCCTTACACATTATGCCACACATTAGTAATGCTCTTATACACATAATGTAACACAGTAATGCCCCTTACACATTATTCCACACATTATTACACCACAACCTACCCTCCCCCTGCACTGCACTTCACCCACAGGGGGCACAGCACTCATCTGGCCAATAAATCTGTGACCTCATCACCTCAGCCTGCCTGGACTCTGCAGATGTTGAAGCCACAAAGGCCCATGGGAGGAGGAACTGCTGTGGCTAGGCATACGCAACAGCTCTCCTACAGCAGCCATTTTTGTTACTGCCTGCTATGCCCACTGTCTCTGCTACTGCTGCTGCCAGCTGTATGAGTTGCCACCTGATTGGATAGCTCTGATTGCAGTAGGGCAGCCAGAGCAGAGCTGCCAGTAACATCCACCCATCCCAGTCCTTAGTCATTTTAATTAATATTTCTTTCTTGCAGGACTTCTTTCTATAAATAGTAATTGAAGAAGGCAGGGAAGGCGTGTACTGTAGCTTAACCATGCCGTGTGGTTTATTGAGCAAATTATAGCACAGTTGTACTCACTTTTACACTGGTTAAAGAAAATTAAGTGGCGTGCGGTTCAGACAGATCACCCACCTTTGGCTGTCTTTTGGGTGTGGTAGCAGTGCACTTACTTGAACAGTGGTAATATGGCTAATAGGACAGGTCTCGTGAGCTAAGAGGGAGATGTCTGTCTCCCACTATTTCACTCATGCAAGATGGTGCTGCACATGCACAGTAATAGGTTCCAATGGCCTCTTGGTAGGAGAAAAAAGTGTAATCCCTAATGGAGCAATATTGGAGACTGCACAGTAGCATTTTCCTATACAACTCCCTCTGAATATAAGCTTCTTCATTTTAAACAAATTCACAATTGACGCTTTCACATAGCATCATGTAAGAAAGGTGAGTTCAGACATATAAAAAACATCAACATATCAAACAACTTTAGCTTGATCTCCTTGACATTTACATCAGCAAGACTTCTCTCACTAACAACACAGGTCTTAGCAACAGTCTCTTGACTCACAAACTTTGAACTCTTGTCACAATTCTTGATGTCTCTTGGTCTTTAGATTCCTATATTTGGAAAAATCTATTTTCCTGCATTGGTTTTCCACTCACACAAATCAGTCTTTAACTTTGGACACAAATATCTTGAGGAACACTGAATGCATTATTTCCATATTCCTCATCATATATTTTGGTAGCTTGTTGTTATTTGATCTAGCAGATTATCTTTTCTGTGTTTTACCTTCCACAATGGTAGTCTTTGGTTCAGATGTATCTCCAGCTACTGGCAGGTCCAGTGACACATTGTTCTGCATGTCAAACTCCATCTTTTCTGTAACATGTTTTATCTCTTTGAATATAAAATCTCTAGACTTGACAAGTTTTCTTGAACCTGAATTCCACAATTTATAGCCTTTACTTTCTTGGCAATATTCAAACATGATGCACTTTATTAACTTTGAATCCAAATTGCATCATATCTCTTTTGGTGTATGGACAGTAGCAGTACTTCTTCAGTATACATCTTGCTTTCTAGACTTGTGTACGGTTTGCTCATTTACTAATTCTGTTTAGTTATGGAGTATATGCAATGATCAACTGATCCTCTATTCCATATTTTCTAAAGAATTGTTTCACCTCTATATTAAGATATTCTCCACAAATAACAAATCTCAGTACTTTGAGTCTGCAGACGGTTTGATTCTCTACAAGTCTTTTGTAGTGTGCACTTTTCTTTGTCACTTCAGATATCTGTTTTATGAAGCACAAGTGTGTCTTTCTCATGAAGTCATATGTAAAAATGTAAAAAAAATCTACAAATATATGCAATGGCTTTTCCAATTTCACTTCATCCCAGAACATACGATATACAGTACTGTAGAGCATGCACACTATGCAATCCTCCAAACCATGGAACAATATATCATGTCAGAGGATTGTATCCGATTAATCTTTTCTCCTGTACATTCTATGCAAACATCATATAGATCACTGGCAGTCATGTGATGTCTTCAGAGGATAGATTGGACCAATGTATCTGGTCTTCCATTTGAGTGTACACACTGCACTATGTGCACCACATCGTTCATGACATCTTTACATCTGACATGCAGCACATCAGTTGTGAAGATGCGATGAATGATGCATGTTCATGTGTAATTAAGTGTACTCATTATGTGATATGAACAATGTCATTTCAGTTTGCCTCAAAATGACATAATGTCTAATGTGTACCAAGCCTAAGGGTTAATAATACCCTTACCAAGCTAATATATTTTTTTTGTTCCCACTGAAGAAATTGGCAAACATAATGGTAGAGCAACACATATGGGTTTTCCTATTGTGACTCCAGTTATTTATGACTCATACTGTATACCTCCTGGTGCCAGTGTGGCCTTTGATTGAAGATTTCCAGTATAAGCTGACGGCTGTTCCTATGGTAAGGCTCCATCACTGACAATCACTGTTGCTCTAGCTAAAGGAGTGAGACTAATCCACAGGCAGCTGTACTCTCACAGCTACATTAAATTACAGCTTCAGTGGTGGAACTAGTGGCGCTGCAGCTGCAGGATTGCATCGGGGCCCACTGTGGTGCAGGGGCCCATAGCCACTGAACCCACCACCAGTGTCCACCGGGCCCAACTGTAATTAAGTGTAGTGCAGACCACAGTGAGAGCAGTTCGTACTACACAGTAACAAACACCAATGCCAGCCAATGAGAGTCAGACAGACTCTCATTGGCTGCTGAATCCACAGAGGGAGCTGGCTGGAGCTCACTCATGAGCTCCCCCTTCTGGCTCTACCCGCAGTGGTTGATGGACGATACATCATGATGTCTCTCCCATAGTGCAGAGTGGGCTGGGAGGTGCAGACAGCAGCAGTCACGGCAGGAGCAGGTATTCAGGTAAATTGTGTGTTGTTTTTTTATGTGTGTGTGTAAGGGGCATGTGCACTGGCACTGCATAGGGGGGCACTAGTAGGGGCACTCTATAAGTGGGGTGGCCTCTTCTAGGGGCACTGTATGGGAGGCTGCTACAGGGGACACTGTATAGAGAGGATGACCACTACTGGGGCACTGTATAGGGGGTACTACTACTGGGGGCAATGCATAGGGGGGCTACTACTAAGGGCAGTGAATATGGGGACTACTACTGGGGGCACTATATAAATGGCACTACTGGGTGCACTGAATAGGGGGGCCACTACTGGGGGCGCTGTATATGAGGCACTCCTGGGGGCCAGCATAGGGGGACTACAGGGGGCACTGCACAGGGGTCCACTGCATAGTCTTACACCTGGCCCACTACTCTTTAGTTCCACCACTGGACAGCATATTCTGGACTGTGTCTGAACAACAGCAACTTATATTTTACAATTTTGATATTGGTCTGAATGACCTAACATTTGCACATCAAACTAACTTTACTAGCTACAGATGAGATTTGAAACCTTAAAACAAAAGCACCCAAGTTACAATATAATACCACAGAGTGGAGGTTGTTTAGCTAAAAAACTAATTCAACAGACTATGGGGCAAATTCATTTCAGAGCGAGGTTTTGCGAGGAACAAACCTCGTGCCCAATTTTGTATTGCCGCAGGTATGCACACTCCTGATGCCCACAGTATCCAATAAAAAAAAGTGGTCATGGTTTTCAGTTCTGAAAACCCTGCACTGCATAAAAATAAATATTAAAAAAATCTACACTTACCTTCCCCGGGGTCTCTGGTGGTCTCCGCACCTCACGGTGGCCTCCCCTCAATCTTTTCACTGGGGAGGGGCTGATAGGAGTCCCAGGGGCTTCTGGTAGGCTTCAGGGTCTGCAGAAAGGCACAAGGGCTGCTGGGAGATCCCAGCGCCCATTATGGGGGGGCATACATACATTTGGGGGAGAACACACCGGGGGTCACACATGCAGTCACACACTGATACAAACACACACACTCACTCGTACACACTTACAAACACTGACACACACTGCATACTCACTGCTGCTGCAGGCCCGACGCTGGATGCAGAGGACAGCGCTGCAAAAGGTAAGTAATTAAGGACTAGTGAAGATAATTGGAAACTTCCAATTGCTTAATTAGTCATCAGGGTTGTGCCTCCAGGGTCCAAGAGCAAGTTCCACTGATTTTTCCTAAAATAGATGATATTAGGAAAAATCAGACTTGCTCCCGAGGTGTGAGAATAAAAATCTCCTGGTGATCAAGATAGAAAAAACACACAACTAATTGAATAGAAAAAATCCCACACCTGCAGGAAAAACCTCATAGGTGCAGGATTTTTGCTATTCTCACCCCAATTGAATATGCCCCTATGTGGATAGTTGATGAACACTGACTTTTATTACTAAAGGCTGTATGTATCAATTATTATATCATGACTGCTAAAAGGATTTGAGCTGCCCTTTAATAAAAACATGATTTCTATAGGTTTAACACAGTACAAACTATGCCTTTGATGAGATCAATGCAATTCGGATTCCAGTTCCGTGTTGTTGATAAAAAGGTTAAATTGTATTAACTGGATAATATTAACCCTTGATTAAGCACACCAACTGCAGTGGTGGGAATAACTTAGTGCAATATTTTCAGATTTTCAGGAATTCATATATTTTATATTTTTTATGTATGGTTATCTTATACTGTATACTTGTATGTGTTTATCACTTGTATATTGGTTGTGCTTTATATATATATACTGTATAAGAACCAAATAGCCTGGCACTCTGGGCATCCCTCTGGGCATTTCCTGCTCTGGTGCCTGCCTTAAGAGGGAAGTGCCTCCACATACATCCAAAATGAAATAGGAGGCACTCAGAGACTTCAAAAGGTGTAATAATGTTATTAAACAGTGCTAATTATCAACGTTTCGGGGAGCAAGTCCCCTTTATCAGGATAAAACATTCCACATCAAACATAAATTTAAATAAGCTTACCTCCGTAATCTCCCCGTGAGAGCCGTGATCACGCCAGTCTGACTTCCAGCGTGTGCACTTCTGGCATCAGTATCATCCCGATCACCGGAAGTGATCACTCCAGGATGCAGGCTGTAGTCATGGTGACACTGAAGGTAAATAAACAAGAACAGTATAAATGCGTGTGTTACCTAAAAGTGCCCAGGGTGTACACAATGTGAATAATACTATATTAAAATAGTATGAAAATACCACACCTGTAACATCAACAATGAACAGCAATGTTTCAGTGCCTCTGTTACACCGGCACTGTCATCAGATATAAGTACCACGAGTGCCGCATCCTGTTGATAAGTATATATATACTACCATTCAAACGTTTGCGGTCACTTAGAAATTTCCTTATTTTTGAAAGAAAAGCACTGTTTTTTTAATGAAGATAACATTAAATTAATCAGAAATACACTCTATACATTGTTAATGTGGTAAATGACTATACTAGCTGCAAACGTCTGGTTTGTGAAGGAATATCTACATAGGTGTATAGAGGCCCATTTCCAGCAACCATCACTCCAGTGTTCTAATGGTACACTGTGTTTGCTAAGCGCATTGGAAGAGCAATGGATGATTAGAAAACCCTTGAAAATCCTTGAGCAATTATGTTAGCACAGCTGAAAATGGGTTTGCTCATTATATAAGAAGCTATAAAACTGGCCTTTCTTTGAGCTAGATGAGTATCTGGAGCATCATATTTGTGGGTTCGATTATACTCTCCAAATGGCCCGAAAAAGATGACTTTCATGTGAAACTCGACAGTCTATTCTTGTTCTTAAAAATGAAGGCTATTCCATGTGAGAAATTGCCAAGAAACTAAACATTTCCTACAATGGTGTGTCCTACTCCCTTCAGAGAACAGCACAAACAGGCTCTAACCAGAGTAGAAAGAGTAGTGGGAGGCCCCTGTGCACAACTGTGCAAGAATACAAGTACATTAGAGTCTCTAGTTTGAGAAATAGACACCTCACAAGTCCTCAACTGGCAGCTTCATTAAATGGTACCCACAAAATGCCAGTGTCAACGTCTACAGTGAAGATGCGACTTCGGGATGCTGGCCTTCTAGGCAGAGTGGAAAAGAAAAAGGCATATTTGAGACTGACCAATAAAAGGAAAATATTAAAATGGGCAAAAGAACACAGACATTGGACAGAGGAAGATTGAAAAAAAGTGTTATGGACAGATGAATAGAAGTTTGAGGTGTTTGGATCACACAGAAGAACATTTGAAAGATGCATAACAAGTGACAAAATGCTTGAAGTGTGCTTGACACCATCTGTCAAGCATGGTGGAGATAATGTGATGGTCTGTGGCTGCTATGGTGCTGGTAAAGTGGGAGATTTGTACAAGGTAAAAGGGATTTTGAATAAGGAAGGCTATCACTCCATTTTGCAATGCCATGCCATACCCTGTGGATGGCGTTTGATTGGAGCCAATTTTCTCCTCCAACAGGACAATGACCCAAACCACACCTCCAAATTATGCAAGAACTACTTAGGGAAGAAGCAGGCAGCTGGTATTCTGTCTGTAATGGAGTGGCCAGTGCAGTCACCAGATCTCAACCCCAGAGAGCTGTTGTGTGAGCAGCTTGACCGTATGGTACGCAAGAAGTACCCATCAAGCCAATCCAACTTGTGGGATGTGCTTTAGGAAGCGTGGGGTGAAATTTCTTCAGATTACCTCAACAAATTAACAGCTAGAATACCAAAGTTCTGCAATGCTGTAATTGCTGCAAAAGGAGCATTCTTTGACTAAAGCAAGTTTTTTCAACTCATGTGCTAAATAAAAGTCAGTTTTCATGTAAAACACAAAACTGTCTGGGTGACCCCAAACTTTAGTGTATATATAGATAACATAAAATTCAGCAGCACTCCAGGATTTAGGAGTTTCAACTCCAAATTTATTTTCAAAAGTGCATGGTAAATAACCAAAGTTTCAGGGTCCCAGTGCCCCTTTATCAAGGTATGCAAAACAGGAACAGATTAACGTCTTACCTTAAATAAGATGAAAAAGCCAGCGAACAGCTGTGCAGGGAGGGGATGCGTGGAAAATGATCCGTCTCACAGAGATGACTTAGGCGCGTCGACTATCTCCTGGTGACCATGGTAACCAGAATGCTCAGTGGCATTGCCAGTGATCCCCATGAGTGGGAATGTGAAATTATTAAAGCAGCTACAAGGAAATATAAGACCCAGGACCTCACCAAGGAGTTGAGCAGCTGGTGAAAAAGAAATGTAAATGGAGAATGATGATGGAAGGACCAAATGTCCAGAACAGAAAAATGTAAACAGAAAAAAATACATCATATAAGCACAGTAGAATAAACACTGTGCCTGATGATAGACATCCTACATTACTATGTAAACAATATTGTCAAAATGCATAATTAAGAAACAACAAGAGATAACGCACATGAGCAATATAATTATATAGAAAGTAGAGGTGAGGTGGCAGGAAGATGACAGAAAATGGGCAGAACAAGTAGCAATGTTGGGTCATATGAACCCCTACATTAGTTGAACACACTCCAGATGATTTTTTCATTGAGGCCATCAGGATTAATTGTTTTGAGATTATATGTCCACTTGTCCTCCAATTGTAAAAGCTTGTTGCCCCTGTCACCACCTCTAAGAGATTTAGGAATGTGATCAATGGCCATGTGCTTAAGGGTGCATATTGTGTGGCACTTTTCCGCAAAGTGGCGTGCCACCGGTTGTTCTGAGTTCTTGCCAGACAGAGCAGCTTTGATGGCAGATCAATGAAGGGCCATCCTTTCTCTCATGTCCATGAAGTCTTCCCCGCATAGTAAAGTACACATGGACAGATGATAATATAGACAAAGAAAGTTGAAGTGCAGGACAGGATGTGTCTTATTTTAAATACCTGTTTGGAAAGTGGGTGCTTGAAAGTTGAACTCGTTTGCTTGTTTTGGCAGATTGTACATTGGAGGCACTTATAACAGCCTGGTGTTTTAACTAAAAAATTGAAGGTGGGGACTGTGGGCGTTGAAAAGTTGGTAATATCTGTATGTACCACACGATCTGTAATATTTCTGCCTCTGGTAAAGCACATCATGGGGCATTTATTCTTAAAGCACTTTAGATCCTGGTCGATAGCAATGATCAGCCATAAAGCTCGGGTGGCCCTGGATAGAACCGGACTGGCCGTATTAAATTTACTGACCCACGGGACCAAATGGTCCACTGTGTTAACCTTTGGTAGAAGAAGCTGTGACCTGGGGATGCTCAAGACCTCTTGCTTTTGTTTCTTCAATAGTTTGAGGTCATATGATCTTACAATGAATTTTGGACCACTTTGTCTAACTCCATATTAAATTTGGAACAATCGCTTATGATGTGGGCTATTCTAATCATTTGTGCTTTCGGCAACCCAGATTTAAGTGGGTGCGCATGTTGGCTGCCCGCACAGAGTAGAGTATTCTTATTCATGGGTTTTCAATATATGCCCATGGAAATGGAGCCAGTAGCAATGGTACATCAAGGTAGTTAAGAGAATGTTGGACCATTTGGAAAGATAATTTGATTGGAGAGTTTCTGGAATTGATGCGCTCCATGAGTGAAATAAATTCAGATTCACAACCCATCCATAGCATAAAGAGGTCATCTATTACCATGGTCACCGGGAGACAGTCGACGTGGCTATGTCATCTCTCTGAGCTGGATCATTTCTCAGGCATCCCCTCCCTGAATGGCTGTTTGCAGGCATCTTCATCTTATTTAAGGTAAGACGTTAATCTGTTCCTTGTTTGTATATTTGTATACCTTGACAAAGGGTTTCTGTGACCCCAATATGTTGGTTATTTACCATGCACTTTTGAAAATATATTTAGAGTTGAAACTCTTAAATCCTGAAGTGCCGCTGAAATTTTTTCTTCTATGCTGATTTTCACTTGAGGGCACCCGGGTAACTTTCAATGCGGTGTAGCTGAGTGTTGGATTGTTCTACTATATATATATATAATTATATATATATATATATATATATAAATCCTGGTAGGTGTATGCAGAAAAGGATACACCATGCTCGGCACTGCAGTTAATACAAAATGCTGTATTCAAATATCAAAATGTCAGCAGCATATCAAAATGTCAGCAGCAACGTTTCTGGACAGCGCAGTGTCCTGTCCTCAGGCTGTCACATAATAATCACATAAAACAAAACATACAAACAGTCTTACCTTATATCCCCACCTGTTGTGAAGTGATAAGGTGCCAGCCAATCAGCTCCTAACTTCCATCTCACAGGCTGTGTTTGAAATATGACAGTTGGGAGCTGATTGGCTGGCACCTTATCACTTTTCACTCTTCACTTTTCACTTCTAACACTGCTTAGTAAATAGACCCCTTTATTTCCATTGAACCACACATATCTTAGTTTACCAACTCAAGTGGTGCTGTAGCTCTACAGTACTTATTGACTTGGAAGTGGCTGAAGACTCTGGCCCTGATTCAGAGCGCTCACTCTGAATCACGGCAATCCTTCTCTTTTTTTAGAGCGGCCTCCTGGTTGCTCGCATAGCTGTGGGTGACCACCCTCAGCTATAGTGAGCGGCCAGGAAGATGGTCGCAATGGTCAAGACCCTTGTGGTAGGGTCTCGTTGCCGCTAGCCCTGGATTGCTTTTTGCTCTATCAGAGCTGAAAGCACTCCCACTGACATCACTTGTGATATCAGTGGGGCCGGCCCCAGACGGTAGGCATTCCCATGGGAATGCCTCCGTCTGGACAGCCACGCCCATGGCACGCCCACCAAAGGTGGCGTGCTGTCACTCACCATTGACAACACGCCCCCTTTGTAGCGAGACCCATAGTGACGGCTTGGCCTTCGCTATCCAGGTCTCACGCATGCGCACGACGGAGCCGGGTCTGTCGTGCGCTTGCGGGCCAACATCGACCCGCTTGCAAGCGCTCAGCGCTCGAGAGTGGTGCTGAATCAGGCCCTCTGGTTCCCAAATGTGCAGCTTTCACACATGAGTTTCTCTGTGTTAGTCACTAACATTCCTGTGATCAATCCATTCTGTAGCTAATGAACACTGTCATATCCAAGGTGATTAACTCTTCTATGCAAGAGTTCAATTACAGTGGCTCACTTGTCATCATTGCATACCATTGTCATTTGTAAAGGGTATACAATTGCTGGTGTCTTGTGCCTGCAGTTATAATTGTCCCACTTCTATTTACTCTGGTGAATTGAAATCTGTGGCGTCTCTATTCTAGGATACTGATGGTGATAAGATTTTTTCCCATCTCTGGTACACAAACTCCATTTTACTTTTTTGTGATTTTTGTTCTTGATCCAATTTTATAGTGAGCTTTAATTGTTCCAACTTTTTTTTTGTCAATTTTTATCTGCCAATTTGCTTGATTGTGACAGGGTCAAACTCATTTAGCTTGTAGAAACACTCCTCATTGCAGCTGAAATGTTTTGTTGTACCTGAATTAATATACCAACAATCCTTTCTGTGGTCATCTGTGACACTCAGGGCCAACTGATCTCTGTCATCACATTTCTGGCTCTGTATAGGATTCACTTTTCTCTGCTTGCAGTTGATTGCTTTGTGACCTATGATAATTAGAACACCTGAACTTACATTTTCTGAACTTTTTACTCTTTGTTTGTACTGCGGTTTTCTCAGCATTTCTGTCACATGGTAGATATTTCTGAAACTGTGATAGCTTTGTTCTTACTCTGTCTATTGTCAACTTTGCAGCGTTTGCCTCTAATGCCACAACTAAGAAGTCAAACTCTGATGTTAGATTTTTAAGCATGGCCATTGCTATTGCTTCTTCATCTATATGTACACCAAGCTGCTGAGAGACATAAATGCTCCTGTCTATGTCATCAATCATACTTCTACATTCATTTAACTTAGTATTATGCAATGCACATCCTAATGTATTCTCCTCATAAGACATTATTTTGATATGCCACTTGCAGTGCTATCCACATGTCTCTAGCTGACATTTTCTCATAAATAATGGAGCATATATGTTGCTAAAATGTGTTTTCTGTGCACTATTGCTCTTAAACCCCCTCTGCTTGCTTTACTTTGTGCAATTGCAGCTGTCTGTGTCTTTACTTGTGGCCAAAATTGCGCCTCAGCACTGCTCTGGCATTTGTAACAAACTTCACAATGTACTTGGGGAACTTCTGTATATACTCTGTGCACTTTGGGTCCTCAGTACATTTGTGTCTGTGTACTTTTTCATACTTAAATGTCTGGGTGCTTTTTCACACTTAGTCGAAGTACCATTCTCTCACCACAAACAGCCTGGAAAATTTAAATAAGAGACCTGTTTGGAGACTTAAACTTAACCAACCACAAATTGGAGTTAGAAGGCATATCAAGTTCTTGAAGTCTTTGGTGAGCCAACAAGGAGTCATTTATGCTGAAATTAGTTGTGCACATAAAAAATCACCAGCAGGCAGAAATTAAGCAAATGAAAAAAATTGACTGAAGGCTTGCCTATGCTATTTTGAGTGGTCTGTTCACAAAGAGGAGGTGAAGAGTTTGAAAGACAGGATGGCAGTTGGTGCTGGCAGTTTTCAGATGTCCCCCTTAATTCCCAAAATGGGAGTAGTTGGATATGATGTAGATGCCTTCATAACTACCTGGTCACTGCTAAGAAATGGTCTTAAGACTCCTAAGCTACATGTTTTTCCCAACTTTTAATTCAGGAATGTCATGCTGCTTATGAGGCATTCCTGCTGAGAATGCTACCACTAAGAAATGGTGTAGTCAGTTATCTGTTACCATATTGCACTCATTATATAGGCTTACCAACAGTGGTTTCTCTCAGAACATTTTGATCTGCCCGAGATTATGGCCCTGATTCAGAGCCGGACGCTCTAACCAGAGCGCTCACTCTGAATCAGGGCCCACCTCCATTAATATGGAGCATCCTCCTGGACGCTCGTATAGCTGTGGGTCACCACCCACAGCATATACGAGCGTGCAGGATGATGGTTGCGATGGTCTTGACCATCGCGACCATCAAAACTGCGAGCAAAAGCCTGTGGTTGGGTTTTTCAACCGCAAGGCCAAGAGTGATTTTGGCTCTATCAGAGCCAAAATCACTCCCACTGACATCACTAGTGATGTCAGTGGGGCCGGCTTCAGACGGTAGGCGTTCCTTTGGGAATGCCTACGTCTGGCAGGCACGCCCCTGGCATGCCCACCAAAGGGGGCATGCTGTCAGTCACCATCGACAGCATGCCCCCTTTGATGAGACACTCCGAGCAAAGGAAAGTCCTTCGCTCGTCGGGTCTTGTGCATGCGCACGACGGAGCTCCCTCCATCGTGCGCATGCGCAGTGGGGACCATCGACCCACTTGCGAGCGGACAGCCGCTCGCGAGTGGGTCTGAATGAGGGTCTATGTGTCTTGGTGAAAATATGTACAGACTTGGAGACCATGAGGCTTTTCCCAAAACTCTGTATGGTTGGCCAAGTATTGGAAGTCAATATCTGGAACACTTTAACTGTCTTCTTTTATAGGACTTGGCTCATTCGTCTAGACTCTTATGAAGGAAAGTTTGGTGATGGCTATTGGTTTAGTGGAAAATGCCTGAGAGACCTCAGCTGGCTTCCCTACCGTTTTATCAATATACACAGGTATTGAATTCAGCAGGTTCATAGATCGATTGATTTGTTCTTCTGTGCTCCAATCACATAACCTGAATGAACTCCATTCAGCTATCACTTACTTACCTGCACAACAGAAGTTCCATCAGCCTTTGTTTAATAGCTGGCCTTTCAATATACCTGCCTGCCTGTCAATTTATCAGTCAAGAGCCTCTGAAATCAATTTGTTCATACTGTGGAGAATGAGGGCACGGTTATTCTGACTGGCAATGGATTTATCCTTTTCAGAGGTGATCTCTATAGCTCCTTTTAGTACACACCTGATGATGATTTAAGTACTTGAAAGTAGTGACCAATAGAGTAGAAAAAGGCTCTTGTGGCAACACTGCTAGTTCTACAAGGCGTCTTCGCAAATGTTATGCATAGTGGTTGTATCCAGGGAGATGTCCAGAAATATCAAATTGCCCTAGTTTCTTTAATCATCCCTGGGGAAAGATTGGCATTTTGAGGGTAGAGGATTATTTTTGCATATTACCTGGCTCCTGTTTTATTGTATACAAGGGGTCAAGAAGCTCTTGCTTGTGATCTCAGAGAAAATGACTGTCTAACATCCACAGACAGACAGTCTAGTCAAATGGATCAATCACACTCTAAAATCAATGGTAAAGCATTTTATCCAAACTGAGAAATGTTGGGACACATTCCTCCCCTAACCAATTGTTCACTGAACTTGATGTGACAAAGGGCCTGATTCAGAGGTGAATGCAGTGTTGCAAAGTCAGATGCTTCCAAGTTGCACTACACATTGTGTCTGAATGGTTCCAGCACAATTATTTAGAACAAAATTACACAAAGATTTGGTGGGGGTTTCTGGTAGGATATCAAATGCAGGCCTTTCACAGTCAGTTCTGAGTAGAACCAAGTCCTGACTTGGGTTTTAGCATCAAGTTTGGAACTCTGATCTAAAAAACGGGTCTCACATGTTTTGGATTGCATATAAGTCCCTCCCTAGAGATTCCAGGTGCCATTTCACACAGGAGAGTGTAAGAAGAGGGTGTGGGCTGTAGTTCATTATAGGGAGAGTTGTAGGTAGATGAAGTAGGCAGAAAGCACGTCAAATACTGTAGGCATTTTTGTTACTGTGTTTCTCAGACCCTAGCTAGCACCTGCAATCAAGTGCAAGCAGATTTTTGTGTATTTTTGTTTTGAAGCAAGCTTGGAGTGAGTAGAACTTACAATTGTTTTTCATAGGTGTGCTATATTCTATTAAACTTCAATTTGGTTGTGCCTCTGTTATATCATTTAGTTTAGCCAGCCAGCTAGCTGCAGCCTTTGGCTAATATTGGTGAAACAATATTCTGAGCTATGAAATGGTCAAAAATGACTGTAAATGAATGTTATTGATGTTAATAATACTAAAGAACAAAACAGGCCCTAGCTACATGTGTTTAGCTGTTTTTATAAATTTTGAAAGCAATCCAGATACAAAATGAATGGCAAAACCAAAATCAATACACAACAATAATTTATAAGCAAAATCAAAACCAAAACAAGGGGGTCTGTGCACATCTCTAGTTATTAATAGTGAAGTTAAAAATGTACTGTAGCAGTCCAGTGCAGAAGATGTTAACTTGTGACACTGCAGCCAAACATGTAGTTCTTAGTTGGGAGCCATGATATGAAGTAGTATTTAATGGTATTTAAAGTGTGGCAGTTCTGGATATTTTAAACTTCAATTCATATAATCTGACCTCACCATCCAATGTTGAAATAATGAAACCAGCAGCTCCACCTTACACTGATAAACCCATTACCTCTCATAGTGTAGGACATTTTCAAAGTCTTGAGTTGAGACCATCAGTTTAAAATGTCTGGGCATCCTTTACCATCTTCTGGAGTCCTGGAAGGAGCAATTGCTAGAGAGAGAAAACTTTGTGCAGTACAGTATGTTATAAATATGCACACTCACCTGCATTTAGTTGTCAAATACACCTCTACTGAATATGCAATAGGCACAAGAGTTGCAGTATAATTACTTTTATTACCCACATAGGAGAAAAAACTGTTGGCAAAATAACATCTCCTTTGAGGTGATCCGTGAAGTATGGAAAATTACAAGATATCTAGCCTGCCTCTGGAAAGCATAGACATATCCATAATATAAACCCGTTAAAAGCTTGGAGGGACCAGGAAATGTATTTGCACAGCCTTTTATGGGTAACAATAGTTTTGGTCCTTAGGTATTTGAAATGCAAAGTCATTGTGTGAGTTCCTCTATAAACAAAAAATTTCTGGTGGCAAAGCAGTAATTACTTTACCATGTACCTCCACAACACTTTCAAATGTATTTATCAAATATCATTCTGTTGGTCGCACCCAAAGTCCTGTAAAGACACATTCTCACCAATGGTAGTCCAAGGGACTTATAGTCGCAGAACTTTGACATCCTGTAGATTTCATCTCCTGGAGGTCCTCAGCTGCTGTTTGTCTGCCACTGTCATGCCAGGTAAACATTTCCTGTAGTAGTGGAAAGTCACTTCCTAAGATCAGCGGGTAAGGAGGTCTGTTGCATACTGCAGCTACCATTTTCAATGGTCATCCTTTTATCACCACTGGCAGGTGCACTCATGGACATTCTTATATGTTCCCATTAATACATAGCACTTTTACAGAAGGTAAAACTAGGTCAACCCTGGGAGTAACTAGGTTAGCAAAGATGTTGGATAATTCACTGCTAGTATCAACTAAGGCTCAGATCTCCTACCCTTCCACCTGTACCATCAGTCAAAACAGGGTAGTTTCTGGTGGGGAAATGTTTCCAGCAGCCAAGCTGACCATAGCCATGGGGTGCTAACATATGCTTAGGTGAGCATAGGAGAGCAGTGATCCAGATGGACAGAGTGGGGGATTGCAGAGTGTACACAGGACCAGGAGTGTTCCAGTACCTATACCCAGGAGGTAGCTGGTAAAGCTCCACACATGCAAGTTTGGGTGTACTATGATAGCACCAAACTCAATATGAGGAAGTGAATAACCTTATAAATTATCCTATAGGAGTGAATACATACAGTAAAGGCAGAAAACATAGTGGGAATTCTTAACTCTATCAAAAATGGATTTTTAAAGAAATCCAAGAATATTGAACTACAGTAATCTCAGCAACAGGTCATCATACACCGGAGGGTGCACAAAATTGCAAGTACTTTATTTATATACATTACTTTTTGAGGTATATGACCACCTCTGCATTTGGGTGCCGCACTGGTGTGCTGAAGCGCTTAATTCTCTGTATTAGAGTTTATTACAGTATTTTTATCTGGCTGTAACAAAGATTTACTCAGTTTGGCCAATTTTGCCATTTGGACCATTGGAGGCTCAGACAGGCTCAGTCGCCAATCATGGAACTCTTGGGCTTTACTGGAGCCCATCACCCCAACCCTGGTGAGTATAGCTTATTTTATGTGAGGAGCTAGCCTCAGATATGGTTAGATCACTATACAGTAGGATCTATGTAACTCCCCTGCCCACCTTTTCTTATTTCTGTTATTTCAGCATGCAACAACTGAATTTGAGTTTGCTGCCACTTAAGCAAACACTTTGATCACCTCCTCCAATTTACAATGCTTTTCCACCTTCTGGATAAACTTAGCAGGCCTAAATATCTCTCTTTGGCAAGTGAGATTCCACCAAGCTATATCAGCTGGCCTCTCTTAATGCTGCACAACATTCCATGGGCTCCAGGCCCATACACAGGAACGAACATGGTATGCTGTGCACCACTTGCAAAATACACATGAACAGACATTAATATTGTAGACAACTGGTTTTTGTGGTTGGCCTGCTGTTTTATGATTCACCATCCCAGCTGAGAGTAGTGCGACTCAGACTCACCAAGTTGCTGTGCAGGTAGCATCCTGCAAGGCATCTCACTGCCACTGTGGGTGGGTAGGCTTACCATATCTGGGTTCTTGCTATGTAGTAATGTTCAGCAATCAGGTCCCCATTTGGGTACCAAATATGACAAGGATCACATAGACAGAGTAGAATCCAACTCAATTTTATTTACCACCACAGGCAGGTTGCACAGGACAATGCATGTTTCACAGATCAGCTATTACAGGCAGTTTACAACAACTTTAAACAGCAACATAGGTCATAGCATAACAGGTTACAATCTTCTTAGCACAGTTGTTATGTATGGTCCCCAGCATAGCCCAAACCTCCAGCCTATTGTCTGGGCAGCTTGTACAGCATCAGGAACCCTGTCCTTTGTTTCTGAAGCTCTTTTACCAGCCACTGATCAGATCTGCACACAATACCTGGCCTGGATCTGAGACCTTGCATTCCTATCATTCTGTGTTAACCCTGCCACAGTATCTTAGGTCAAAAGAACCCTAATCAGGGATGTACCTGTAATAGCAGCCTTTGGGGAAATAAGGCTTTGCCTCCCTCGCCTAGAGCATTGTGATTTTGTACAATGAAATGGTTAAATTTAGTGCTCGATAAAGGCAAGTTGGAGTACCAAACCCATGCCTAGTGCTGTATTTTCCCCACCTCCCTTATGATGCTTGGTACACCAGAAATGTAAGACAGTGTTATAATGCATAATCAAGGTGGTATTAAATAGTATGATAAGAACAATATTTTTGTTTCCACATCAATTAGTATATTATTGAAAGATTATGACAGTAAGAATTTTTGGAAACCACACACTCAAATATGAACATTTGTAATCCATTTAAATTTTGCTTTATGTTGGCACAAGTAGGTATACAAATTACATATTTATGACAAGTAAAATTAAAGAGGTACTCTGAGTTTTAAGAGCTTTTTTAAGTTACATAATGTCATTTTATTTTGAGTTTTATATTCAAGAAACCATTTAAAATATGTAAAGTAGTTGCCAATTTGAATAGTCAGTTTAGACGTAAATGGGATCTTGTAAATATTTTATGTTTTGTTATGCTTCTGTAAATAATAGAATTAAAGTAAAATGTCTTATTTATGTTTTATCATGATTTTAAATAAAATATTTAATTAACGTCATAATTTACTTTTTGGAAAGAACTCATGTTGTATGTCGAAATGGATTAACAAAGATTGATTTAACCCATTGATGCCCATACAAAGAAACAACACAAGTAAGGAATACTCATTAGTGGCAATAATTTTGCCTGCTAAGTAATTACTTTATAGTATTCATCCAAAAGAATGCTAAATAATGACTTAATATTTTAATAAAAAACATGCACAACAATACAATAATACATTAAGTAAAAAAACATAATTTTAATAAGACTAACAGAGGACATCACACAATGAAAATATAATGACGACAACATTTAAGGGTAACTCTGGAGTAGGTAAAACCCTTCTGTGATCAAATTGAATTAAAATTTAGTCTACATCATAGATAAAACTATTGGACTATGCATAAGAGTTGTATGCAACAATAGGTGTTGGATCCAGACCCCTGGATAGATGTATTTCACTTGTCCCTTGATAGGTTAATAGTTATATAATCATTTGTATTTGAAAACTACACTTAGGTAGCCACTATTACCATTTAAATCAGTTTTCCACTGTAATCACTTAGAGTGTTCACTCCATGGGGCATATTCAATTGAGCATGAGGTTTAGCGAGGTTTAGCGAGGAAAAAACCTTACGCCCCTAGCGCACGATTTTGGATTACCACAGGTATGCATGCACCAGATACCCGTGGTATCCAATTTAAAAAAGTGGTTGCGGGGTTTTCAGAGCTGAAAACCCTGCGCTGCATGTAATAAATAGAAAATAAATTCTGCACTTACTCATACACTCTTAAAAACACTAACAAACACTGACACACACTGCATACTCACCGCTGCTGCAGACCCCCAACGCTGGCTGCAGAAGACAGCGCTGCAGAAGGTAAGTAAATATGGACTAATTAAGCTAATTGGAAACTTCCAATTGCTTAATTAGTCCTCAGGGGGAGGTGGGGGGTGCTGTCGGGGTCCCAGAGCAAGTCATGCTGATTTTTCATAAAGTTAATGATTTTAAAAAAAATCACACTTGTTCTGGAGGTACAAGAGGAAAAAGCTCCCAGCACTCAACAAAGGAAAAATTCCTTACCTAAACGAATAGCAAAAATCCTGCACCTGCAGGAAAAACCTTGCAGGTGCAGGATTTTTGCTTTTCTCACCCCAAATTGAATATGCCCCCATGTGTGTATTCATCCTGCCTCTATCAAATGTACCTAATTGCAGGTAACATTATTATCAGCTATGGTCATTTCAATTTGCTCATTTGCAACAATAAGCAGTGTATTACTGTGAATGTATGGATCTAGTCCCAACAAAAGCACACTGTTATAAACCCAAGCTGATGCTCACTGGTAATGTCAGTGTAGTAGAAATGGCTGCAACCCCGATAAATTACTCAGCTCATTCAAAGATGTGCTGTTAGTATGGACAGAACAGTTGTCGCTGTGTGACCTGTAGTAATCTGTAGTGGCTTGTTGTCTAGGAATGTTCTTGCGGACTTCCAGGTGACAAACCAGGGTGTTCAGTCTCAGACATGGAATGACCTTACGTATTTCTCCACTCAGATGTGCAGCGGTTTTGTTAGAGGAAAGTCCACATTTTATATATAAATAACTTATATATAAATAAATTGCTTTATATTGTTAATTGTTGTGCCAAAATTATATATAAATACTTTGCCAAATAGGGAAACCCTGTACATTCATGATCAAACTGAAGACCTGATTCAGAGCCGGACGCTCTGACAAGAGTGCTCACTCTGAATCAGGGCCATCCTACCTATTATTGGAGCGGCCACCTGGCCGCTCGCATAGCTGTGGGTGACCACCCACAGCTTATGTGAGCGGCCAAAAAGATGGTCGCGATGGTCAAGACCATCATGACCATCGGGCTTGCGACGAGACCCTGTGGTAGGGTCTCGCTGCCGCAAGCCCAGGAGTGCTTTTGGCTCTATCAGAGCCAAAAGCACTCCCACTGACATCATTAGTGATGTCAGTGGGGCCGGACCCAGACAGTAGGTGTTCCCCTGGTGCACCCACCATAGGGGGCATGCTGTCACTCACCATCGACAGCACACCCCTTTTGGTGCGAGACCTATAGCAATGTGTAATTTTAAACAGAAATATAGTGTTTGTTTCATGATTAATGTGGATTTATCTCATAGTGTAATATATTTAAATGAGTAGCATAATTCATCAATAGTTATATGCAAAAGTTTAGTATCCTCTGGTAAAATTGCATGCTTCTTTGAAAATTGAACACAATGTATACAAATTAAAAGCTTTAAATTATTTTGGAATAATATAATGAACTATTTATTTGCTTAATTTAACATTGAAAAATAATGTAAATGTGGCATGAGCGAAAATGTGGGTTCTCAGTCAGTAAGTACTTAATAAAACCCCCTTGGGATTTTGTAGAACTCTTCTACAGTCTGAAAAATTTAATTCCAAAGATTTAGGGGTCTATGTATCAATAATTGCCATACTGCCATGATTATTATCGGTCCAACACGTAGGGGATATTTTAATTTTTAATGAAAATATCCCCACTATGTACAAAGTAGAACTCGCAGGGGCAGCAGTAGCGGGCAACTGCTGTCCCTGTGAGTAATATCCCCAGAAAATTGTGGAAGTCTTTCACAGAAGAAAGAGACTTCCCCAGGGGAATCTGACATGTACACAGTCTCTGACTCCAGAGCTGGCCATGGACTGCGAGAAAGAGACCGAAAGATCTCTTTCCTGCCCCTGGAGACCCATAGGCTCAAAGCATTTTACACCATCTGAAGATGGTGTGAACTATTGGGGCTAAACTCCGAATAGCTTCACTATTCGGAGTTTAGTACATAGGGGTCAAATCATATTCTTCATTGATAATAATGGGGACTAGAGCCGGATTTAGACCTGATGGGGCCTGAGGATAGATCCAAGTTTGGGGCCCCCCTCCCTCAAATAATCCATAGCAATCTATATATATATATATATATATATATATATATAAATAATCCAGTGACATTGTAAAAACTGCATATATCCAGTAGGTGTCACTAGGTCAAGTCTTGACCTAGTGACACCTAATGTATAGATGCAGAGTTTTTACAATGTCACTAGCTGAGAATATATATATATATATTTACTCCCATTGAGATACACATTTTCATATCATATGCACTATATATATATATATATATATAGTGAGAGAGAGAGAGAGATACATTTAGTTCTTTACAGCACATCAGGTCCCTACCTGGCCTTGAAGGGTGCAGCACTGCTGCTGCTTGTGGGTGGCATCGGGCCTGGAAGGTTTGCTGGCAGAGTGGCTGCTGGGCAGGCCGTGGTGGGGCTAGTCAGATTGTGGAATGGAGGACAGTGCGGTGGGCCTCCTTTCTCCAAGCACAGGCAGCGGCGTATAGTCTCTCAGAGAGAGCTCCGTGCAAGGCTCTCTGGGAGTGGAGGCGGGACCGCGTGACATCATGACATCATGTGTGATGTCATGACATCACACGGTACTCACACAGTGCTCCTCTGGGAGCACCCTCCTTTCCACTGACTGCTCGTTCAGTGCAGGCTCATCACAGACTGACAAACGACTGCACGATTACAATGTCGTAATTGTGCAGTCGTTTTCATGTCTGCTAGTATATGGGCACCTTAAGACAGTGTTCTCAAACTCGGTGTTCAGGACCCCACCTAGCTGGTGCACAGGTGTATTCATTACTCACCGATATTTTTTAAAAGATCCACAGATGGAGCTAATATCTCACTTTTGATTCTGTGAGAAGACCTGGAAAACATGTACTATTTGGGGACCTTAGGAAAAAGTTTGGGATCCTGGGCTGTAAGTAATCAATGGTATTTTGAGTAAAAGTTTGGTTTACTTCTTTTTGGCTCTACTTACTTGAAATGACATTAATGTTTAATTTTTGCTGATATTTAGTTGAATCCATTTGTCCACCTGGACAAAATTCCCTATGCCACTGGCTACAACCTCAACACATAACTGACCCAACCTACAGATATCTTCTTTAAATACTTGACCTATTTTTCTCAAAATGCATCTTCAGCGAATGTAAAAAAACAAACATATATTTTTGTCATTAACACTCACCATTTGTTCTCTCATATCTACAGTGTTTGGCATATCTAAGTATTATATCTATGAACTCTTCCATTCAGCTAATGTTTGTATAAGCAATGCTGTAATGTGAAATACTATTCTAGCATCTACTAAGATGTTCTGCAGGCCCTTTGCTGTGATACACAACTTCTGCTTTGCATATCTGACCTGCTGACACACAATTATATCAGAGATTTCTCTATGCCCTCCAAATCTTGCTCTGCTTTCTTAACTCTCAATTATTAATTATATTTCCATCATTGGATAATCCAAGCTGGAAGCATGTAGAAATCTTTTATAGCTTCCCCATCTTTCATAAAAGTAAATTATTTATATTTCATGTCCTCAATAAGCAGCTTAAAAGAGCCCTGTGAATACTGAGAGTTGGCACAACAGCCTGAGAGTTTAGAAGGGTCAAATTATTGATTCTAATCTGCAACTGCCCTCAAAATATATATAAAGAAGAAAAAATCCCTTTAGGCAAAAATGTAGAACTAGGGACATATTTAAACACCATGATTGGTGCACAGGCATATGCCACTTACCAAATAACAGTAGAAAATAAATAAATAATGTAGCACTATGGTTAAAAACAGCAACATACATTTCTTAAAGTAATAGCAGGTGAACTGAACATAAAACAATCATAAATTGATTCAATTATTGACATAAAATACAAAAGGTATTGCTCAATCTAATTGCTCAATTGCAAATTGGTAAAGATATTACCACAATCTTGAGTACTAGTGTGGTCGACTCAATGTCAAGTTACAGTAATCCTTTTATTTCTATCCATCTAGAATGGGAGATGGATGCTGGTATCACATCAAGAAAAATCATAATAGTTGGTGCTAGTCTTGTGGTTATTAAACCAGCTCAAAAAAGTTCCTTTGCACTTAAAGATGTTGGTAGCAGCTTGTTAATGGAGTCCAAATTTTTAAGCAATATCACTAGCAGTAGCTAGTATTGGTCAATCCATGGTGATTAAACCAGCTTAGATAATAGCCTTTATCTAGTAGTCAGGAGTGGTGTATCTCCACATAGTCTGTAGCCAGGGCCTGCCCGTGTGTTATGCTGACTATTCAGGTGCGTAGAGCGCCAGTCAGCAGAGTGCGCTGTCATTATCCACCGGGCCACAATTCAGTCCCCAGTGTCACACTCTTTCCTGCACCCCCCCCCACCCACCGCCACACTTCTTACTTTCCGGCCGCCGCAGGGAGGCTCCATTTGCTGAGTTCCCACTGAGATTTAATTACCAGCAGGCACCCAGCTATTTCCCTGCAGCGGCAGCCGTCGCTCACTCCTGAGCTCCTGCTTCCAGCACCTCCCCACGGGCACTTTTGGAGAGTCATCATGACGTCTCTCCCATAGTTCCAAGGAGTGGCAGATGGCAGCAGATGCAGGATTGAGGCTTAAAGAAAGTATTGTGGGGGTTTTTTTGTGGGTGCAGCACTCTTACAGGGTGCATTACTACTGGGGGCACTTGTACATGGTCATTACTACTGGGGACACTTTTACAGGGGGCACTTTTACAGGGGGCATTACTACTGGGGGCATTATTACAGGAGCATTACAATTGGGGGAACTACTACTGGGGGCTTACTACTGGGGGCATTATTATAGGGGCATTACTACTGGGGGCACTGTTACAGGGGGCATTACTGCAGAAGGTTACTATTACAGGGGGCATTACTACTGGAGGCACTATTATTGGAGCCTTACTACTGGGGGCAATTTTTTTTATAGAGGGCTTTACTACTGGGGGCAATTTTACAAGGGCATTACTACTGGGGGCATTATTACAGGGGCATTACTATTGGGGCACTACTACTGGGGCATTATTACAGGAGCATTACTACTGAGGGTACTGTTACAGAGGGCATTACTACTGGGAGCATTATTACAGGTACATTACTTTTGGGGGCAATACTACAAGGGGCATTACTACTGGGGGCACTAATACATGGAACATTACTTTTGGGGCACTATTACAGGGGCACTACTACTGGCAGCACTACCACTGGGGGGACTACTGCAGGGGGCATTACTACTGGGGCTACTACTAATGGGGGCATTGCAGGAGAGGCACCACTACTGGGAGCACTGCATAAAGGGCATTATGTGTAAGGGGCACTACTGCTATAGGCATTGTATAAGGGGCACTACTACTGTGGGCATTGTATTAAGGGCACTACTACTGTGGGCATTGTATTAGGGGCACTACTACTGTGGGCATTGTTTATAAGGAGCACTAATGTGGGCATTGTGTAAAATGGACACTACTGTGCATAAGAACATGAATAAAGGACACTACTATGTGGTGTAATGTGAATCAGGGGCATTAAATGCAGTGTAATTTGTGAAGATTGTGCTACTGTGTGATGTAGTTTGAATTAGGGATACTGTTGTGTGACCATGCCTCTTTCTTTTGAGACCTTGCCTTTAGCATACCTCACAACCATCCTGATTTTAGAAAGAAAAATTCACAGATGGGGGGGAATGGTGAATAGAGGTCATGCGCATGCATTTGGCATTTATTGACTGGAGAAAGGGACTGGGAGCATGCCCAGCAGCTCCAAGAGCACTGGGCATGTACTCAGCATGATTGGAATTATGGGGCGGCGCTAGTGATTATGGCTCTTCCCATGAAACCACACCCCTTTCCTTTGTATGGTGCACACACCTTGGGCACAAGCAAAAGTCTGCCAGGGGGTACCCAAAATGTATATTTGCTTGCTAAAAATATTAGGCTTGGGCAAGCCTTCTCTGTAGAAGGCTCTATCTTGAAAGTGGATGGATCACCTAACACATTTCATTGTGCTATGATGTCAAAGATTTGTGATCTGTATCTGTTCAGTCTTGAAAATCCCTAGTCATTAGAACTGACACTTGTTGAAATTAGTTCTGTTTAAGTCCAAATGATAAAAAAATATACTTTTACACATATGTTGCAATAATACATTCCATTTAAAATGATCTTTTAATTATATTTTTTTATAAGAACTGCATTAGGTTCAGGAGCATATTAAGAGAGGAGGGGGACCATGTGCATTCCCTGTCTATGGCCCACTCCTCTCTCTCCGGAGGCCGGCAGCTGACTGTCCGCAGCAGCCAAATTCCACGCTGCACATGTGGTGGCCATTTTCCATTTCCATTTGCATTCTGTGCAGGGTGGCAACACCCAATGGGGACTTTGGAGAGGTAAGTATTAGAAAATATGGGTGCAGTGTGTGTGGTGAGGGCCCCCCCTGGACCCTGGGGCCCATGTGTACCGCACATTCTGCACCCATTATAGATACGCCCCTGATTAGTTCTATAAAAGGTCAAATTATGAGGGGATCCAAAATAAAACAGATATTAGTATTTATTATAGTTTTAGTAATTATGCTTAATACATTTTTTTTATAATTCATCACAGTTACAAATATTTAAACATATTAACATCCTTTCTTAGTAATTTATTCTCCAAATGAGAGGTTGGCACTAAATATATTTAAGTGGAATATAGAAATTATTTTTCTATTGTATTTTGAGCCCAGAAAAAATGTAATATAGGTACTAGGCATTGGATGTTTTTTTACACTATAGTATATCTTCATAATATTACATATTACATTTAAAGGGGAAGAAAAAAAAATCTTCATTCTAAAACAGTTTTAACACATCCCTTTTTAACACATTTATTTATTTTAATACATTTAATAAACTCATATCTTCTTAACCACAAAAAGAGATGCTTCTTTTAATCATTAGTTCTTTAGTTGCCCATGTCACAAACCATACCGGATTAAATGGACAGACTGGGACTCATTTAATTCTAAATATAGGGAAGGGCTAGAAACACCTCTTAGAATTAGAAATACAGTCCATTGATACAGATGTGTCCACATACACCTGTCCTAAAATCTAGCCATATGGGAGAATTTGCCATGCATTGAATCTGCAAATTTGCTACTTTAATCTGCTACTTTATACAAATACTTTTGCAGCAAAAAATAAATAAATGGGGATTAATCCAATTGCTAATCATGGTGGAGGGTCTTAGCTGTACTGGCATCTTGTGCCAAATTAAGCAAAAAGGAAAGATGTATGAGGACACATCTGTATATCATTGGTTTGTTAAAGGCTGCTTCCATAGTAATTTCACATTTTTCATATCATTTAGTGCCTTTCTGTATAAATAATGTGATTTTGAACATAAGGGGAAATCCTAACTCAGACCAGACTATCTGTCACATTTTAATCTGCTCTTTTTACATTATGGGGCTCATTTATTAAATGTAGGGGTCTATTCACTAAGCCTCGGAGAGAGATAAAATGGAGAAAGATAAGTCCCAGTCATTTTTTAAACATAACCTGTAAACTGACAGTTAGGAGCTTGTGGCTGGAATTTATCTTTCTCCATTTTATCTCTCTCCAAGGCTTATTGAATAGACCCCTAAATTTACTGCTAAATAATTGAAAACCAACATATTTGAAGGCTTGCTACATTTTTTATGTATTTATTTTGATAGTGCTGAATCAGAAATCAAAGGTCTGCTTTGGACCTTGTGCTCTCGTACATAAAATCAGTCTCCACAGCTGTCTGTAGGTATGGGATAATGGCAAAGCTGCCATCACCTGAATAATTGAGCTTTGCAGGTCTTATGCCCAGTTGCTAACATCAGATTCAGATGGTGTTAGCGCATGGTAGCCTATGGGATACTCTATCAGGATCTTTGTTGGAGAGGGTTTCACAGTCTGCCTATACTGTTGCAAGACATGATGTCTTGATAAAAGCACCTTCTGCTGAAACGTTGACATTACATCTGGCTCTGCCTGGTTTCTTGATTGAATCTATATAGGCTGTGGAAGTCCTGCTGAGTGCCCTTCAGTTCTTTTTTTCCCGTGTATATTCTACCTCTTGGTTTGTTGTGGCACCGGGGCAATACATATATTTTTAGGAGAGTGCCGGACTCCTATATGTTTTACTATATATATATATATATTTATATATATATATATATATATATATGCTATACTTAAGTAGAAAAATATATATGTGACATTAAAATGTATAAAAGGTATTAAAAGGCATGTAGACTAAAGAAACTACTAAAATAACACTTAATTATACATGGAGTATAACTGACACAATTACTGGACAATCATCAGTCCAAACATGTTTCATCACCTCTGTTTAGTGCAGGAGCAGTCCAAACATATATCACCACCTCTGTGTGGCATCCTTGGTGAGCTCTTTCTAGCTAAAATGTATGCGGTATAAGGAAAATCTCACAATATTTTAATTAATTGAGTGATTTTAGAGTCTTGTTTGATTCCTGAAAAGCTCAATACAAGGTCTGAATCATTTATGCCATGTAATTGGCATAGAGATTTACATCGCAGTATTATTTGTCTAGGATAAATAAATTACAACTAGTACCTGTAACCTAAAAGATATAGCACTATCATTTTGGTGTATGATGTGAACCCCATCGGTAGAGTTTAGGCCCAGAAGTAATTACCAGAAATAAAATTCTATGAACATGGTATGTGTAACACAACTGTATTGTATTGACCTATTTGTGTTCAGTAAAATAGTCCTGGGACATGTATCAAAATGGATGCCAGGTACTCTGCCCTGTAACTGTCCTATTCATTTTTTTATATTTATTAAACAGCTTATTGAATCCAATTGTGCTCACTTCTGTTGTCATTTTGTTATTCCTGTTTTAGGGGTTAGTCACCGCTCATAGAGAGCTGCATGCAAATTAAATTTTGAAACCTATTTAAAACCCCTTTTCTTTTTGTTCGTATCTTTTTGAATGGGGCTTTTTGGGGCAGCATATGTTTTAGGACTATCCATTCTGATTTGAGATATTTTTATATATTTTCTGTCATTCTATATTGTGTAATTTTGTGATTGTATATTACTCTAAATTAATATATAAGAGCATACTCAATTAGCTGCAAAAAGTCCTGTCCTTTTCGCCTGCTGGACTTTCCGCCTACATCGCATGTTTTTGGAGAAAACACATCCCTGCGAAACTCAAACAGGCGAAAAAGTGCTGTCAGATTTGGGGAAATCAGCCTGACACCCCCCAAAAGATGCACTGACATTGGAGATCACTATGGATACACCAGAATAGCCCTACTAAAGGTATTTGGTCTGCTTAAATGCTTTCAATAGCTGCTATTTAGCATCTTTGCACAAGTGATGAAGGATAGCATTTAGCAGTTTGTTTAAAAAAAAATAAGTAGTCCCAGCAAATCAGGGGTACATGAAAATGGGTGCAAGCATGGTTAAAAATTGTTAATGTGAGGTTTTAAAAAACTTAAAAAACACACCTTCAGTAAGCACCTGCAATCAAGAAAACACCTGGGGCATACTTGGGGGATGCCTTGGAGTCTATTTCACTAGTTTTTAAGTTTGTCCCTCTACTTTGGACTTTTTCACCCCCAAAATGAAAATACTTTTTTGGGGTGATCAAAGTATTTTTAAAACATTTTTTGATGCAGTTTACTTTTTGGGGACTGTCCAAAAGCTGAAGGTGTGTTCCCACAACTTTGCACCCCAAACCCCCAATGCTGCACTGTTTTTTGCCTGCATTCAGAGGTGACTCTTTTCTGCTGGTTACAAGGTGCAGACTTTTTGCACTGGCGAAAAGTCTTTAGAATTGAATATGGGGATAAATTTTCACCTGGTGAAAAGATGTCATTGGTAGAAACTTTTAGCCAAAAATGGATAATCGTGGTTAATTGAATATGAACCATAATGACTTAATTAAAAGGTCTTTCTGAACATCTAGAACATAGACAGAAATACGTATTAATAGATTTTTCAGATGAATGTCCAAAATTGTAAGATATTTCTAAAATAGATATGAATCAATTATTCAATAAATTGGAGGATTTATTATTATTATAAACTAAACACTGGTGGGACAAAGTAACAGTGGGGAAATATTTAGAGACATGATCCCCAGAGGTCTTAGAATTCTAAAATTTTGTTCATTTAAAGATGATCCTATATTTTCAAGTGAGTGGGACACAGCATTAGACCAATGTTCTAAAACTCTAATGTGACTACTCATTAAATACAGAGAACAAAAAATAATAATATACATAAAGAAATTGAGGAAGTACAGCATGCTCTATCTAGTTATACTAAACATCCAGAGATTGAAAACAAGGATTTGAGACTAAATAAGAAATTAGAGGATCATGAAAAATCCTTAATACATATTAAATATAAAAAAATTATACAGAGACAGAGAAGATTATTCAAATGATGGAGTATGCTCATTCAATAGACAAAAGAGGACTCCTATTTAGAGACACTTTTCAAGATACTATCAAAACTAATCACCTGTTAAACCATCAAGATATAATAGTAATATTAATACTACTAAAGATACATATAGAGGTCATCCAATAGACCATACACCCAATGAGAGGAACTGGAAAATTATCCCACGACACAAAACTATGTATAATCATCATACACAACATGAGGATGCATCCAGATGGAATTACAAAAGAGATACAAAAGATTAATTTCTTCAACACAGTATATTCAAAACATTAAGGGACAGAATTTACCCCCATAAGATCATCTGATAGGAATAGACATGATACACATAGACACACATATTGAAATAGAAAAAAAAGATGCATTTGACGTTATAGCCATATTCCTATGAGAGATTACAGCAGAGATATAGGGTCATCCAGCAGAGCCCAGCATAGAGACATCACAGATTCTACTGGGATATACCACAGAACAGTCGGCAGCAACAGTTGAGGGTTGAGTATTTTTGGTTTATTTTCCTCATAAAAGTTTGAGATGCACATTTATTTATTTTCATACTTCTATCTATACAATGCATAAAGCAGTAGCCAATTCTAAATAAATATCTATTATCTTCTGGGAATATTTGCAATGATTGGATTTCTCATTATTATTATCATATTTTTTATTTATTATTTTTTGTGTATTAATTCTTAGTTTGCTTATATATCCTATATCAAACATACATTTTTTGTGTATACATTATATTTTGATAGAATCTCTATTTTGCAGTTTTGGAAATACAAAATTTAATAATAATAATGTTGTCTTTATATTTATGTCAACACAATCAATGTATTTAATAATAGTGTTTCACTGATACATAAATTCCAAGGTGTTTTTTTAACCAATGATATTTTTTATATATTAATTTATGTAATTACTATGTATTATTCATATATGTATACATATACATAAGCTTCAGTTTACAGATTGGACTCAGACAGGAGACTGATACTGAATCGGAGACCTAGCTCCATTACACATTTAATGGATTTTAGCAGAGACTTCACCTGCACTCACTTAAACTAATGACATAAGGTATATCTTACCTCTATGAGAAATTAGGTTAATTGCCCCTGAGGAAATGGCCAGATAGACAAAGGCTGAGAAACAAATTAGGACACTTTATTTTTCACAGTTACATGGAGATTTATCACTAATAACTTTGGATGATTACTAGCTGCTTCTGCTATTCAGATGAAGTGGGAAGCCTAAGAGTGGCTGAAATCAATAAATCATCTCCACAACTATCTATCTGGTGACCAGAGACCAGAGGTTCCACTCCTTAACCGGAGGTGAAGTTTTCCTCCACATGGCTATTATTTACCATCAGAGCGGCATTCCGGACACTGTCCTCCTATTCAGCAGGATACAAGCCGGGAGATACACTAAGCAGGTCAGCTTATACTGTGCACTTTATCACCGGTGAAACAACCCATTTTAGAGTGCTGTTACAAGTGATTGTCATTGTTCACATTTTGGATAAGATTGTTATCGTAACTAACCCCGAACTGCATTATCTAAATAAGCTTTTGCACATCGGTGCACAGATTTAACCAAATGAACATTTGAGAAAATTACAAATAATTTTGATATTACTCATTATTTTAACAATTCTAATTTTTTCACTCTTTGTTTTTTTTATCTAATAAGACAATTGTCCAGAGTTATGAAGGATTTTGTAGAAATCCACCGAATTATATGAGATCACCAGACACCTGCAACATTCTGATACATATTGATACTTATTTACAATTTAGCTTCATTCTATCAAACCAGTGTCTTTGATGTATGTTTTTTTCTGCAATACTGTGATTTGTTTTAAATGTGATTCATTCTGCATATGTTCTTATCCCAAATAGAAATTATTTTTTTAATAATTACTGTATTTAACAGCTTGTTGAATCCAATTGTGCTCCCTTTTGTTGTAACTCAAGTTTCAAAAAGTATTTTCAATAATAAACTTTTTTAACTTGTCTTCTCTGTTGGAATACACAAACTAATACCAATGCAATGTAAGTGTTCTAGTGTTCCAGTAAATCACCATTTGTACAGTTTGCTAGTTCTAAATACTGTATAACATAAATGACCTTAAATAAAAAATGTAGTTATTCTATCATAAATAATTTTTACTATTATTTGACATGTCATTACAAATTAACATAATGTTGCTGATGCAGGCAAAAGTCTGATGCAAGTTTGAAAAATTCAAAACTTTATACACTTGTATGTCAAGCATATCTTAAAAAATATGAAGCAAAGGTTAAGTACTGTACTATTTTATGCTGTTTGCCATATTTAAAAAAAGATGATGTAAACGTTGAGAAGGAAATAATTTATACCAAAACTGCACTTGCAGCAAAATGAATTCTAATAACCTGCAAGTAACCCTATAGATATTCAGATTTGTGATTTTCATTGTCACTTTAAAAGAACTTTTCCTCTCAAAACTTACTAACGTAATGTCATATTTTTTTCAAACACTACATGACAAAAGTGTTTATACCATTTATTTCCTTAATTGTATATTAGATTTAATAATTATGCAGTTTGTTTTTATTGTCTCAAAAGACACAATAAAATATCTCTAATTAATGATCGCTGTCCTGGAAATTTTTTCAGTAATTGTGTTTACCATTTCATCTGTCACAGTATGACTAAATATTGAAATAGGGCTTTCAATTATATTCTATAATGTATAATATAAAATTTTGGAAAATAATTTTGGCTGTGTGATGGTATAAGAACAAATTAAAATAACAGAGATGAAAGGTTTCAATATTTTCCATAAAAAAGATTACAACTAAGCAATTGAATAACATGGCATGTAATCAACAATGGGCAAAATATTCTAGAGATTTAATCAATGCCAAATTATACAATAGATTGGGTAGGATATGTAATTATATTTTCATAAAGTTTACTGAATTTTCTGACTGCATGAGTATACATTAAACTTTATACTGTATTGGTACAAATATTACAAATATGTACAGAAAAGTAATATATTCGGGCTTATTTATGATAACATGTTTACATTCCTGCATTCAAACTTGGGAAAACCACCCCATTTATTAATTTTAATTAGTATTTAGTCATGTCAGATTTGTTCACTAACTCTTTTGATGCTGAATAACTTTGATAGCAGTTTCTTTTATTGAGGTATCACAAAGCAAAATAAAATAACATGCACAATTGATACTTTCTAACATTTTTTAAATCACTTTATTTTCTTTTATTATAGCTACTCTGGTTTAGCCAGCACTGTCCAGTACAGATGTTTTCAAATATACTGTTGCTTAAGTCAGCGGTAAATAATGCACCAGTTACACCAGGTCCCAGGTGACTCAGCTGAAAATGAGCATCCAATAATAAATAAAACAACTGGGAGTGACAAAACTAAATTTCTAGATAGCACTGATCAATTTGATGTGCAACTTTTGAATATCTCTGTGTGACTGAGTCTGAATCTGTGTAAGAAGTGCTCAGATACAGCAGACTCAGCTTTTTCACATGACGAGTTCCATTGTGCTCCATCTGCAACTTTGTACATGTTTAAAACTAATTGCTGTGCAGTAAAAGTCGCAGTCCAGCACCTCTAGTACATTGTAAGTTGTGTTTTGCTACTTTTGCAATGTGAGTAAAACACAAAACGTAACTATATGAGGACTTAATTAAGCATGAGGATATGTAAGTGTCCATTTTTTATTGGAAAAACCTGGTTAGTGGGTCAGGGGAGAGGGGGATTGAAGTTAGTAAGGATGGGAGTGTAAGGACAAGGTGCTTAGCTCACAGGAATTGGGGGAGGGAAATTAACTGGGGGGAGATATATAGGGTCTGAAGGTTATAGCCATATTCCTATGAGAGATTACAGCAGAGATATAGGGTCA
The DNA here is from genome assembly GCA_031769625.1 of Taudactylus pleione. NCBI lineage: Eukaryota > Metazoa > Chordata > Amphibia > Anura > Myobatrachidae > Taudactylus > Taudactylus pleione. The sequence continues at coordinate 6,436,227 of JAUIMM010000182.1, forward strand.
TCCAGCAGAGCCCAGCATAGAGACATCACAGATTCTACTGGGATATACCACAGAACAGTCGGCAGCAACAGTTTAGGGTTGAGTATTTTTTGTTTATTTCCTATTATATCCTTTCCATGTTTCTTGCTTTTTCTCCTCTCACATATTCAGCAGTGCTGCACAGTAAGAAGATAAAACATATTTGAATTATCTGCAGTAAAGAAATGTAGCACAGTAAACATTTACACATTTCCTCTTTTTTTCATAAATATGTGTCCACATACACCTTTACTCAAATTGCAGCAAATAGCCCCAATTGATCATGCCACTGACATTGATAGTTTGCCACACTACACCATAAATTCTAAGTACTTAGGGCCTGATTCAGCAAGGATCGCAACTGCGATTACAGACATAATCAGCCAATTGTTGAGTTCTGCACATACATATGCATCGCCGTGCATGTGCGTGAACACTCCACTGCAATCAGGACTGCAATCACAGTCACTACACAGACCCATCACAGAGTGATTGACATGAAGTACCGTTTGAGCGTGGTGACGCATTTCAATCCATACCCGGAGCTTTTTCAAGACATTGAAAAAGCTGCGGGTATGGAGTGAAACGCATCGATATAAGGGTAACACAAGCTGCTGCTTTGATGTCTGAGTACATCAGGTCAAACCGCTGCTAAGTGAGAGTGCTCAAATTACACTATGCTACTATTCATCTATTGTTCACACAAGCACAGTGGGAAGCACCCAAAATTAGGAAGTGCATCCCAATAGCCACAGTGACTGCAACTCACTATATTGCTGTGGCCGCCACTGGTGCCGGAGGAAGGAGTACTGATAGAACCTACAAGGTGGTCTACAATTTCTGCCTTTAACAATGTATGCCACACCCTACAGTATGTCATGTTTTGTATATATAGCTTTAACCAGCAGCTAGGTCATCTAGGATGTTAGAAAAAATTAAAATTGATAGAAAATTTGGTATATTGATTACGGCAACCTATCTTTGAGGATCTGTTAAAAAATATAGCAAAAATGAAACACAATTTTAAACAATAAATATAAAAGCATAACATATTGGTTACTATAATTGCAGGGACAATGTAGGATATCAAACAGTACAAAGTGGTACACCCATGGCAAAAATGCTGAAATAGATATCTGTAACATTTGGTAATTAGAATATATATATCCTAACTTGTGGTCTGTCCAAATAAATTTCATTAAATCTATTCTGACTTCTTAAGTTAAAATTGATTTTAAATGGCATCATGAGAGGGTATTAATGCTGGGACTCATTGCATTATTGCAGTTGTTGTTTTTCTGAACAGCATAAATATTAAACAAGTCTGAGCACTCCAATACAAGCCATGAGTAAATTAATTTACTATACACTAACACGTATGGCTCATTACTAACTCAAATTACCTTTAATATAATGAAGCCCATTTTGAATGATTATCTGTGTTGTTTTCTCTCCCAGTCTCTCCTAAAGCTATTCTATATTGTTAGTCAACCTTTGTGTTTCACCCATTTATGGCTTCTTCTGGGACTGACTTCACACATTTCCACTTTCTAAACAGCATCTATCCTTTGTATCTGCCCAAACACCAATTAATTGTTTCTAGTGTAATGTTGCATAGAACAAAACCAAAAACATTTGAAAATAGCATTTACTTAAAAAAAGCTAAGTGAAGATAATTAGGAGCACTTACAAACCAATACACATTCAAATACAGAATGACCCCACTTTGCATGCAGCCATAGAAACAACATGGACCACAAGTAAAGTACACATGAGAAATAAAGCTGCCTAGCTCCAGGGACAGAGCATTTAATTACTTTCTTGTGAAGGAATGCCATGCTGTTTTAACTAAAAAAAAGTAATTACAGTAAATACTAGCTGATCAACAAAAATACACAAATCCATTGAGAACAATATATACAATCAAGAGAGGGTCAATAAAAGTCTTTGCAAGGAGAACAGTGAGTCATACAAAAGTTTGAACTACAGTACTTTGAAAAGTAACATCATTACCAATGTGTATTTACGTTGTATAAAATGAATACTGCATATATCAATGGAACTGGTTTGACCCATCCCAGCTAGCAATTTTTACTTAATTTATGGAGTTATAATATTTATTCTCAATGCCATAATAGATTATACTGTATTATTTTTTAAATAAGTTGTTTTAGCTATTATATATTGGGGCAGCACAGATGGTGTAATGGTTAGCATTACTGCCTCACAGCACTGAGGTCATAGGTTTGACTTCCACAATGGCTCTAACCGTGCAGAGTTTGTATATCCTCCCTGTGCTTTTGTGGGTTTCCTCCCACACTCCAACAACATACTGGTAGGTTAATTGGCTCCAAACAAAAATTAACCCTAGTGTGTTTGTGTGTGCATGTGTTAGGGAATATAATTTGTAAGCTCCATTGGGGCAGGGACTGATGTGAATGGCCAACTATTCTTTGTAAAGCACTGTAGAATATGTGTGTGCTATATAAATAACTGGTTATAAATAATAATAAATAATAATAATAAATTATTCTTTATTATAATTTATTTTATCACAAGACAATGTCAGCAAAAAACATGCCCAAAATGTATCATTGGAAACAACATAAAAAATAAAGTACTTCCCAAGGCAATAAAACAATTATACCTTATTTATTGATGTTTTGATTTATATAGTGAAATAAGAATAAATGAGGTTGAATTTTATATGGGAAAAAAATAGGAATAGGATAAGAACAACCATGGAATGTATGAAAGAATGAAAACATGATTTGTAGACAATTAATTCTATTAATAGAAGTATCAATAGTGAATATTTGAAATTCTTGATTTATAAGTAAACAATGGCTTCCATATTTACTCAAACTTATCCCCATTTTTATGACTACAGCCTAGTTTACTATAAACCAAAACATGTTAACAGGAGCTGGTAAAAGCTGTTTCCAGACTTTAGTGATTGAAAATCTGGCCAACTGTAGGATTTAAAATTATTCTTTATTTTTAGAAAGTGCTAGAGCAGGGAGATCCAGAATGTGGTCTATGAACATTGTGAGACATTAAATTGCAATACTTTACCCTAAAGTAGAGTATAATATCAAACCAGAAAGTTGATATCACCTGATAAGTCCATTAGTTAAGGTGCATAGACACACAACGATTTTTTGAACGATTATCGTTAAACAATATCGTTTAACGATAATCGTTTGAAAAAATCGTTCACTTTCTGAGTCAAACGATGAATGATTATTGCTCATGCGCGTTCACGTTTGTAGTTTGTAGTTCAGTCAGACTTGTCAACTCAACGATTTTCATTAAGTTAATATGCAAAAATCGTTTGTAGTTCATAAAAATCGTTCATTACATTTAAATGAACATAGTAAATGAACAACTTTAGTAAACGATTTTAGTTCATTTTTTCAAGGTATAAAATTGTTTACTAAAATAGTTCATTAACTCAATCGTTGTGTGTGTATGCAGCTTTATAAATAGAGTGACAGCAACCTCACAAACAAAGGACACAGGTGGAAGTACACATTTTCCTTAGTAAAAGTGTGGCATGTGATCACAATGTCAACAATAAAAATAGCAACAGTCATAATGTTGACATCATTATATCGACAACCAAAATGTCACCCCAAAACTGTAAATGAAGGATTTGGCTGTTATTTGGCAAATAAGCTAAGGATCTATACCAGGGAGATCACCTAAATCTTGCTCTTAACTACTTGCCTGGCCTAGCTGCATCATTAGTGAATATGCCAGGTTGTGCGTCACCTGACAGTGTCGCAAACAATGCGACCAGTCAGATACATCCACTCGGCGGGTGATGGAAGATAATCTTCCAGAAGCTGCAAATGGCAGGGGAACCGCCAAGTCCCTCTGCATCCATGCAACCTCCACTAGTGTCTGCTATGCTACTGATCACTGCTGATTGGGCAGCCAACAGCAGCACCTACCCAGTGACTGCAGACAGGAGTAGCCACTGGGGAAACATAAAGTTGCAAAGTTGTGATGTCCCAAAGATTGATATTCTGATATATCATTGGTTAATTTAAAAAAAAAATCAATATAAATGTTATGTGTGTCTAAAAAAATAAAATCATGTTGGCTCATTATTAAATAGATGTCCCTGACCTAATTCAGTCTTAAAAAATATACAATTTCTGAGGGTTTTTTAAAAATTAATTGGTTAAACGTGTTTCAAAAATTATTCTGCAGAAATCATGCTATATAATATGAGATACATCCCTACCTCATTGGAGAAAAGTCACAGATTAACAAATATAGATCATTTATACTCCATACCAACAACATTTATAGGTTTAGCCTTTAACATGCTTGCTGCTTTAAAAATACAGGCATACTCGCATGCGGCACCTTAACACTATATCACACAGATTATGTTCATAAAATATTTGGACTCTCAGCCTATCCATCAAGCCACTGACCAAGGAATTAATAAAAAAAACTTTTATTTAATCATATTTATCTGAGTCCTCATAACATTATACTTTTTAGAAAATATTCACACACTGGGAAATCCTATTACAGTGAGAACTAGTAACCACAGCAAATACTCTCTGTCCATGAACACACCTCACTGTTTCTACTTTTAAGAATTTTTTTACATGTTTTACATCAGTTTATTATGTGCAATAGAATAAATAACCACAAATAGTGACTCTATTTAATTAAATGTTTTTCTCTCTAAACCCTTTGAACTGGATTTCTTCCACTCCTTCCCTTCTCTGTTTTTACAGTAATGTACAGTAATCCAAGCAGGTTGTTTTATGAAGACTGTAATAACCAAAGGTAACCAGGAGCAGTTCAGCAGTAAATAACAGAGTGAATGATATATCACATAACGGGGTCCGGATCCCCATTACTGGGTCTAGTATGTCATGTTACTGTCATATATGTCCTGCTGGACACCTGCAGCATTCCTGAAACTTTTAAATGTGGATGGCATCCCACTCCCCACGGTTTCTGCTGTTCTGCATCATGAGCGCCACCAGCTCTCCTAGGAGCAGGGTCCTCCTCCCCACTGTCTCACAGCCTTCTTCTCTAGCACTTCTATGACAGCCTTCACCTTACCAACTTTGTTGTGTATGGAAAATTGTGTTGCTAATTGTTACTTGTGCTCTGTTTATAAGTTGGTCACTGTATTGTAATGTAATGTTCTGTGTACTTTTTACTGTATGTACGGCGCTGCAGACCTCTTGTAGTGCCCTATAAATAAAATGTAATAATAATAATAATCTTGGACAATATTACATGATCCGCTCTAACAAACCAGTTTCCGGCAGCTCCATTTCCATGATTCATCAAGCCTATCAATGCCAAGAGCACACTATTTAACCTAGAGACTGCTGACAGGTCATTGCTAGTACAGTATCTCTCTTAGTGAATCAGTACCCTGGCTCATTGATCAGTACCTAATATAGTTACCTGCTCAGCATTTGCTTCACATGATTCTGCACATGTTACAATTACCTGCCCAGTATTTGCTTCACAGCAAACTGTTCCTGCTTGGACCAACTATTTGCTTCAGTATTGCTTACAGTAATCTTTTCCAGCATGTTCCAGTTAAATGCATCAGTATTGCTTCACTTCAGTCCTGATACACTCCCACATCCTGCCTCAATTGTGCTTCTGGCACCTAGTTCTAAAGTTATTGCAGCCTACTTCTATTGTGATATATCACCCAGCTCCAGTTACTCCAACAGCCTTCTCCAGTTGTGTTCCACTGGCTCCATTATATTTTTACAGTTTGTTTCAGATGTACTAAACTCCTCCTTCTCCTCAACCCTCCTCCCTCCAGGAGAACTGACCCAAATCAACAAACTGCCCGTGATATGACAAATATTCATATATGCAAACAGGGTGAGATGGATGTTAAAGGAAATAACTGGCAGTTAAAGTAAAATAAATGGCTAAAAGCAGAATAGTAGCAAAATAAAGGTCAGTCCAACTATAAAACAATAATACTGTAGAGTCAGTACAGATAGCATGCAATCTAAGGTAAAGCTCACCAGTAGAAGTTGGTTTAAGCAGCATTCAGTGTAGAATTGGGATCACAAGCACAATGTTAATCAAGACAGCAAACAGTGCAGAATCATGATCAAACAGCAAAAGATTAGTCCTGACAGTGAGAACTGTAGAATTGGAGCAACAAGCTGGAATGATGAAATCAGCCAGAGTAGCATACACAAATGAGCACTGGAATGCTAAAATGTAAATGCTACAACCAGCAAGGTACTACGGCTGAAGTATGCTTTTATATCAAAACTCAGAATAAAACCCCAAAGTCCCCAAATGAGCAGAGAGTACATAAAAGACATGTGAATACAAGCATCTAGGTTGCATAGGAAAATATAACAAAATCACCAGCAGTCAAGGGCAACTGCATATAGTTTCAACAGTCACTAAAAAGTTCCCATGGAGAGCCCAAACCTTTTTTTGATGAGGCAATTAGTCATATTGCATAAATACTGTATCACAGAGGCAAGGTGGAGATGAGTGGCTATTTGGTAATATTGATTATTGTTGGAATATTACTAAATATGACATTGCAGGAAATGTTACTAGCCATGTAACACTATAGTTTGTCACAATAATCACTATATTTTAAAATAATTTTCACTAGATAGCTAATCTTTTTTTTTTAATAAATTGTGCCTAATTTAGCCCATCTGAGATTTTAAATAATTCTGTAAATGTTCGTATTAATGTAACATTCAAACACACCCATAGGTTGCTTATTTCTAAAGTATGTATCTTCTACTTTTAGTAGATAGAGCTACCCTCAGACATTGGCTCTTTAAAAGAAAACCAGCCACAAACCAATAGTTCACATATAAATTGCAGATGCTTTGACTAGGTCAGTCATTGAATGGATAAATCCTGTTTGCTCTGTGGCCCTCATATGTATTGTAATTTGTGTGCAACATTTTTGCTCAGTGTGAGATTGATCTAAAACTTCCAGTAAGAAGTGTGGTGTCTTTTAAGGAGGTGAGAGTCAAGATGATGTCCAAGAGGCAGACAACATTGACAGTGATCATTTGCCATCTCAAGCATACAGTATCAGAGCACCAAAATTATGTGATAAGACACCTTTAACTATAAATGCAATTTAAAAACAAACATATTTGGAAACACAAACAATGCATATTTGTTTTGTGTGTTTTTGGCACCAGTACATACAGTACACTAATTTAAAGACCTAAACTTATTTACTTTGTAATGATTCTTTTACACAATTATGTACTGTATATACAGTATACTGCAAATGTGGCTGCTATTGCTTATAAAATATTTAAAATTTTTGTTCTTGTTGAACTCATTTACTGTCCTTACAGCTATTACCTATGTAAGATCAATGTCATCCCTTCCCTGGGTAGCACCTGGTGCACGCAGGTGAGTAGTGTGCATGGCCAGTAAAAAGGAGGCATGGCCTCACAGGTAGGGGTGTTGTCTCATGGGTTGGGGACATGGCTATGTGGCCCAAATCTCCATTTTAGTCACTACAGGGGTGCTGGAGATGTGGACTACCCTCAGGGACCAGTCTATTTGCAATGCCGGTTCCCTCACTATGTCAGGAGCCAAGTGCTGCATGTAATGCTACAGTGGAGCACCCAGCTCCTGTCACTGAGGAGGAGCCAGAACTTTGGTGTCACCACTTGGTGGGTTACACTCGAGTGCTGCCCTCACCCCCCTTCTGGTGCCACTGTGTAATATTACTCAGAAAAGCTCTGCAGAATGTGATTTATAACTATTATTTTTGTGCATATATTAATTATATTTGTTTTATTTAAGATTTCAAAGTTGTTTGTCCCAAGGCTAATAATAGATGCTGCACCTGTCTCTGTGTGGCTGGTTAACTTGGGGCAGCAAGAGCAGAGGCAGATGTTTAGGTTCAGTGTCACCACGGACACATGCAGGACCAGACTCTGTGGCAAAAGGTGTCAACTGATTCAGGATGGCTGCCAGATTATTTGCTAACTAGTATTATTTGCTATAGTAGTATTATGCACTGCTGTTGGCATGGAGGCTCAGATTGATGTTTACCTTATAATGCTACTCGTCCTATTCTATCTGCTTCTCCTCCAGCTGTTCACCCACAGTATGTCGTTGTTTTGCATCTAGAAAAATAAATGATTAGTTAAACATTGAAAGGAAAAGTAATGATAATTAAGCTCCTTTTTTTGCAGAGGAATTTCAATAATTACTAATTTCAAAAATGATACTAAGTACACTTGTGTACTACAATATGCATTAACTTAATATTATTTCACATTTTCTGTGTTAATGAGGGGCCAACTGCTGACAACATATCTGGCAACTGATTATATGAAACTTGTTTCATGTGTTGCCAACTCTTTTGTTGATAAGATGGAACAGTTGGATCAAGGAAACAGTGATTAACCACCATTTTTATCTTGGATTTGAATGACAAACATTATTAGATAGTATGACAAACAAATGTGTTTATGTAAAAAAAAGAAAAAATTTATAGGGAAAAAGCATATTGACGTTAATAATATTGATCTTTGTCCATGTGTTTTTGATCTACTCTGTGGAAGAATAAGGCATTACAATTTATAGCTTGCAGCACACTGTGAAACGCTGAGTCCTGTTGCACTACTACTGTATATTACCAATGGGAATATAGTCATAAATTGGCATAGGCAATAGCAATGAAATGCTAGGTGATCTGATCATCTGAAGAGGATACAGCTTAGATTCAGTGGTGTTAATTTATATGTAAGGTGAAACTTTGTAAATGTAGTTTATAGTTAGATAAGGTCCTCATTGACATATAAGATATTATATGATAATTGATTATTAAGTTGCTAAGCATGAGCTAAAGGTATACAACACAGAAAAGAAAAAGTGCTAAATTCTGGAATACATAAAGGAAAGAGAAAGTATGTGAATTTGGAAACAAAGACAATGGTCAAATAATACATTTTTCAAATGTCCAGGAAGCTCGATTAAGAAGAGATCAATTTCAGAGGACATAAAGGCTTTAAATGAGATAAAGAGCATCATGAAAAGTGAAATTAAAACACATAAGGATCTTAATTAAGCTGGTGATCAATTATGTCAAAGTCAGTAGACCAATCCAAAAGATTTATAGGATATTTGGCTGCATAACTGTGCAACAAATATACAGTACACTTGTTGCATCCCATATGTTTTCACTTCTTCTACTTTCTTATCTACCATTCATGCAACACTCTTGCACCATCACCCTCATCTTCGATTGAAGGATATATACCAGCTGGCACAAAATGTAATTTGAAGTAAAACAAAAACATCAATCTTCCTATAATGCTTGATAACTCCATCTTCAGTATGAACCCATTTGAATAAGATTACATTCAAAGCTGTATTCCGGGATATTTTCAGTGAACCTATTCATTAAAAAAATTTTAATATAAAAAACAATGAAATATTATCTAATTATGTGCTCCCAGTACATTATAAGACATTTAATAAATTCTCAAGTGGATTGTTTTCCATAGTATATTTATTTTTCCTAAAACAAGCAAATTTCAAGCCACGATTCATATAAAACTGATATATAAATTTTATTTTATAATTATGTTTGCATTTTCTATTTCTGCAGGAATGTAAATTCCTTTGAATTATTTTCTTGTACAACTTACTAAAAAGCTCAAATATGTAATTTAAATCATTTGGCACTGATACTCCTCAAATAACTGATAATAAAACTCTTAAATGCCAAAAGTCATTTCATTTTTCCTACAAAACAAATTAGGCCATCCCTAACCATATTAAAATATTATTCACTTTGACAATAGAACCACTTCTAAGACATGAACTATTGCTATATTAGAGAAAAGAGAGGTAATCAGTATTTTTCATCTTCTAAGAATTCCTTTAATGCAAAAATATCCATCACATCTAATGGAAATGGTATGCACCTAGAAGGGAAAAACGTCTTTTCATATTTCCAGCTTAAGGCTGTTTTAAAATGGATAACTGTAACTAACATATGAACCAAAAATTATTACATCTCTAGTCCGCATCCTATTTGGCAAGTCAGAATAATATCTACTTAAGTAATGCTAATAAGCTTTCAAACTCATTAAATTTCAGTTAAGGTTACAATACATGTATTAAATAATATATATTAATGTTTCTACAATATTAAAATATGATATATTATTTTGCTCTCTTATTAACGACTTGATGTTATTCTTATCAGATTTATAATTTTACATTGGCTCCTGCTCACTGGAGTGCAAATGGCATATTTACGGAACAGTGACTTTTGCAAGTCCATGCTTCTCTGCAGGCCTGACTTTAAAATTTAAAGTGGAATTTATAGTAAGCGCAAAGCCCAGTATGTTTATGTTGTATGTGTTGATTTAAATTTTGAGGTAAAAATACACATAAGAATAAGATGTGAGTGTGAGGGAATGTTTCCCTGTTCAATCAGTCTAAACAATTTTTGTTTATTTAGCCTTGATAGATTAATTATTTGTACTACTTAGGGGTAAATGTAATAGGTTGCGAGATTTTGGAGAGATTAATCTTGCAGGAACCTGCTGTGAGTTTATGGCAAGTTTACTTAGCAACTCATCGGATGTAATAGGCAACTCCTATAAAGTTGGCTGTTGCAATAACCCCAAAAAAGCTAACCATTTGATGTGTTGGTTTTTAAACAATTTCATGTATTGGTCTTCCAAAGTCACTGGCATTTGACATCATTAGTCCTCATCATTAGTCCTATATAAGCTTGATTTGCCTGATTTCACAATGAGGGATTATTAAGAGCTACTGTAAAAGTGTTGGTGAGTGGAGAATTGTGGAGTTTTGATGGAGTGCTCTATTTGGTGTTTTATTTGGAGCTGTTGTATATTCAGCAACTTCTGAGTGACTTGACTTGTGCTGTTCTGTATATTGTCTATTATATTTTTGTTCTAATTTTATATACGTCATTTTTTGGCAGTTAGTCTGTCCTGTCTTTTTTTCTGTCCTTATTTTTTTATTTGTTTCTTGTTGTTTGTCATTTGAGAGGTGGAAGATGGATTCTGGAAGGAAGAGTGAGGGGCAGTTTGGTAGTGAGAAGGAGGAGGATGTAGTGGTACTCCCTAAGCTAGTGGAGAAGCATTGGGAGGAGATGGTAGCATAGGAAGAGGCAGCAGTGTGTGCCCCAGAAAATACCAAAACTACAGTAGTTGCAACATTCGCTTCACTTACAATGAAAATTTTGCACTGGTGCATGTAATTGTGCCAGCTTCTGAGAGGCTTTTATGGAGTCAAACACATTAGGAAAGTTGGAATATCATACCTAACCAAATATGGCAAAGGGATTGTTATTAATTTCATGATTACACAAATTCATGTTGATACCTAGGCAGACTTGACCTACAGATGTGTCCTCACTAACTGGGCATCCATATGCCCTTCGTGACTGAAATGCTTTGAGGGGAGTAGCATACCATATTTTTCTTCATTTTTGAGTGTTAGGCATAAAATTATGAAAGAATGGATCTTGAAATTGATGGGTATCAATGTCAGATTGCAGTCTTAAAAACCAAAATGTACTATGAAATCATTTTGACTGTCATTTAAAATCCAATGTCAATACCCATCAGAATACAACCCCCTATTCCACAGAAAATCTGACATTTAGCTGCTGCAGAGTGAAAGTCCTGTACAGATCACTATGATTTGTGAAGGCTACATTTGCTTAACATGTTTATGAATGGTGAAAAATATTGTTTTTTACAAATGCCTACAGGTCCCAGCAAGCCTGTGCTTGCATAATGGCACTTGTCAAACCACAATTGTCAGCATGCCCAAACATTAATAACCTGCTGGCACCTGTAGTCTATTTGTATTTTTGTTTACTAAACAAAACATAGTACACACACATGTCAAATGTGGGAGTCTTTTATTAAATAAAAACACCCCCACACTCAGGGACACTCTCCATATGAATGAATAGGAATGTGCTGATTGGTCAGTTCCCATGCTCTAGCCACTTCCTCCATCCCCCATTCATTAATATAGAGAGTGTCCCAGAGTGACTGCTCATTCACAAAGAGGCTCTGTGAGGAGCAGTAGTGCCTTCTTTTTTGGATCTCTTTTTACTATATATGTATATATTTTATTATTATTATTATTCCAAAATGTAAAATAAAAACAAGGTTTAAGCATATCTGTTAAATACATGCCGCAACTTTGGGAATCCTAATGCAATGAAAAGGGTAATGTTGTAGATTGTGTGCATTATCTAATTTTTTATAACAATTTTTAATCTCACTTACCATATAAAAAGCATCTCACATACTGTAGGTAGATGTACAGAAACTCTGTTTGTTTTCTAAATTCATACACTTACAGGTCAACATAACACCATTTGTTTAAATTACGTACAGTACATGTTAAGTACTGGCTGATGGTCCTCTTTCTAACTTCCCTTACTCCCTTACCATTTATTGAGATGTTAAAGGGACTTCTGGCTGATTGATGTATTCCTCTATATTGCCCAGACTTAAACTATCTTGATTCAGGACAATATTATGCAGCATACAGCATGCATTTACAATGTCACCCACTTTTGCAGTACACCACTCAGTTTTTCCAGACACCTAAACCTGCTTTTCAATAGGCCAAAGGTGTGTGCTATAATGTTCTGGGTGGCTATGTGAAAAGGATATCTATGTACACCTTAACACCTCTGTTAATTTCTTGAAACAGAGGCCTGTGTTATACCTAACATCCTAGAGCTCACATACTTAAATGAGACTGTGGCCATAAAGTGCAGGGCACAAAATAATTGTTTGCAGGGCTGTAACTAGTGGTTGGAGAGCTTGGTGATTGCCAGGGACACTGATCGAGGGGGGTTACCACCTATATCAGCCTGCAATTGCTAGGGGGCCAGTTTGCTACCCAGGTGTCCCATTCTAATCCTTTGTTTATTCATTACAATGAGCTTAATTTGCTCTATTCTGTGGTGTCCAGATTCTTGACAGTCAGATGGAGGGAACTGTGCATCCCATGTCTAATACTGGGCTGCAACCTCTGTATCTTAGTGGGCAGGTCCAATGTCTATACTGACAGCATATTGTAGTGAGGTTGGGCTCTATCAATGATGATGGAACTGACATCAGCACTAATGGTTTAGAAGTGAGGAGCCCACAGCTTGTTATCTAGAGACTTGTCACCACTATAACTTTACAATTGTCAAAATATATGCCCTGTCACCACAGTGGGGGTGAGCTTCCCTACTGTTCTATTTGCACTGGTGTTGTTAGTATAGAGAAAACTTGTATTGTTCTGAGCAACATGCTGGGGGAGTATAAAATGGCATAGTATCATTGGTTTTCCTAGGTGGAGGGGGCATGATAAGGTCATGGAGGAATGTGACTAATGTTTTAGAAGATCCCATATCCCTCCATAGCAATACTTTACATAGGACTGCTTGGTGTGGCACTGCCTTCATGTTGCTTGGAGATGATGGACTCCATGAGGTAATGACCTATCTTTATTGATTTGGCTTTAGGTCATGCTCCCCTCTCTAAACTCTAACTCAGGTCATGCCCTACTTGTGTTTTGTATATTTTGCCCATGTTTGCATATATCCTACAAGGTCTCACATCTTGCCCCTCAGTCCTCCCCCTCTTCTCCCTTTATCCTACTACACCTTTCCTGTCCCCCCTCTTTCCTTTCCTTAATGCCTAATACCACACCCTCCTGCCACTGTTACCACACAATCTCATACTTCTGTTTCTTCTAATGAACAGAAAGTCTATTGCCCCACCTCCCCCTAATGTATCTTACCCCTTCATCTGCATTTTAAGTTTTAGTGCAGAGCATTCAATAATATGCACTATACAGTACAGATGGCCATGTTATAAGCAAAAATAATAATAATAATAATAATAATAATAATAATAATAATAATAATATTAAAGAGGGGGTGTCAAGTCCTTCACTTTTCCAGGAGCACCCAGGCTCCTAGGTACAGCCCTTAACTTATACAGCCCAGGCACTGCATAGTTACTGCCAGACAATGGTTTCAAATCATCTCTCATCTGCTCATATATGTTCAGGTTTGTGTGATTCAGCCTAAAAAGATTAACCACATCCTGATCTGAGAGGGAGTCCAGGGCCAACTAGAATCTATAGGTTTGCCTGTCACATACCATGATGGGGTCTAATATCTGGTGTTATTCATACACCCTACTACTGGGCAGGTGTGATATATTTTGTTAACATTCATCATGTTGACATTTTTATTGGTCATAATGTTGTCATGCAGTATGTCGACATGATTGGCATGTTGACAATAATCATGCTGACATTTATCGTGTTGACAGATATAAAATGTAAACATGATTAGAATGTCAACATAAGGTCACTGTAGGTTTAGTGGTGGCTTACCTGGTATTACAGGTGAGGCAGGTCCAGCAGTCAGGTGATGATGACTTAAAGAAGTTCCAGCAGTGCTTCCAGAAGTGACTATTGCATAACCTAACCCCTAACCCTGACCCATCCCCTAGTGCCAGCCCTAAACCTCTCCTCCTGCAGCCTAACTCTAACCCTTGTCAGAGTGCCTAACACTAACCATCCCTCTCCAGTCCTAGCAGAACTTCAACATTTCACATGTTGACATTTCAGATGTCAACATTGTGAACATATTAAGATTCTGCACATGCTGATTTGTTCAGTGCCAACATTTTAGCAATGTGCTGTCAACATTATGAACATCAATGTTCATAATGTCAACATAATGACTACATCCATCCACAGCAACATGTCTTGCATATTATGAACATCAATGTTTACAATATCAACATAATGACTACATCCATTCCTTTGGTGTTCCTCATGTAGACTGAGGAGCCCAGTCATAAAAATTTCAAAAGCATTGGAAAAAAACAGCCATGACTACAGCCACAAGGAACTGGAATGTGCTCAGGTCAGGTTTATATAAGGTTTACATGTGTTCTAATTAGGGATGTGCAAGCTCGGTTCTACTCGGTTCCGTTCGGTTCTTTTTACCGAATCTTATTGGCTATCCAAAACTCGTGACAGCTGAAACCCAATAAGATCCGGACGGAACCGAGTAGAACCGAGCCTGCACATCCCTAGTTCTAATAGGCCACATATTGTATGTGTGATAAGAGTCCTCTGATGAAGAATCTCATTAATTTTACTGACCTGGAGGCCATTGATTGTTTGGTGAGTTATTCTGGTGAGTTTTCAATTTGATCACTTTTTAATATCTGGCAAGTTGTATGTTTAAATTATATTGGTGGAGGTCAGCGCTAAACATAAATTATATGCAGATAGTTATATTTAAAGATTGGTATTTTAATGGTTAAGATGGAGGCACCAGGCCCCTTATAACAGTATAAGTATGGTGCAGTAATACAAAGACGGTATTGGTAAGGTTTTAAATGCAGTAATGCAAATCTCTAGTGCATCAATCAGGGGATGAGTGCACCAGTCCTGGTGTGGTTAGAGTTAATAATTCAATGTCTTGCACACAATGATGATGTACCGTAGGTCCAGTATACAGCACTAGTGGAGTGAGATAGGATCTGACTGGTGTGTGTATGAGTCTCTTTATGTGGGGTGTGTGTCAGTATGTGCCTGGTGGAGCGGCGTCCCATATCCCCCTTAAATATAAGTATCTGCATATCATTTATGTGTAGTGCTGACCTCCACCAATATAATTTATGTTTGAAATTGGGCTTGGCACCCACATAGATGTCAGCAGCAAGCACCAAACCCCTTACACAACCCATAAACTTGAAGCGCAGGTTTCCCATCTCCCCCATGTTTTACATTAGAAACATCTGGAGGGCATGTTCTTTTGCAGCAAGGATGGTTGAGACAAGATTTTGCATTTACTCAAATTCTATTACATATGGCAACTTCAATCTTCCAAGATAAATGCCAAAAACCTGCCACTTTACTAAACTTACAACCTGTTACATTTACCCCTTTACTGGCTAATACATTTTTTTCCAAAATGCTTAGAAATTATTTTTTTTTAGCTATAGTAAAATTAAGATGATAATCCCCAGTGACATTACCACTCCATCCCCCTAGTGGTGATTGATGTCCATAGGCCACCCTGTGTTAGTACCTTCCCATGTGTCAACCTTTTGGGTGTATCACCCACCCAGTTGCAAATGATCACACTACCTTCAATACCTACCTTCCCCACCCCTAATGCAGAAAGCAGCGAAGTGTGAGTGCCTGCTGGTGGTTGTCGCTGCAATTGCATAAATCAGCCTAACAGTGCTTAGGGGGAGCAAAGTTCCCCTCCTTGCACTTTTACTTTTCTGCACATATGATCCAGAGTGCTATTCACAATATACATTGTGGCACAATTGCAGCAGTGATTTGGTGGTCACAGATTGCTACATCATTGCCAGAGCAACATGAACACACAGTGGGATGTTATTGTCACATGGGATGTGACCATATCAGCAAAAGCCCAGCTGACTACATTTGCATCTCATGCAACTGTACCAGGTAAATTGTTTAAGAAATAACACATACCTGCAAAATGTACTCAGTAAAATGCACCTAAAAATGAAAAATATAAATAGTCCTTTGAAAGTTGAAGGATCATTGAACAATGCAATTACTTAAAAGAAGTTGCTAAGGAGTAGATCTTAGTGGTCAAACATTCGAGACATTTAGATAAAAAGTTGCATACTGTACCTAGTTATAATATGAATAAAAGTAATGACAGATAATATAATCTCTGTCTTTTTAAACATATAAACACATTGTCGGTGAGCTCATGTGAAATTTGTGAAAGTCTTAAAAATAGTTAAATATCCAAACTGTGAGAAGCATTCAAAAAGGATGATCTTAAGCATTCAGATATCTTACCTGCATATAAATGAAACAATGATTGACACAGATGGAAATACTGAACCTCAACATAATTTTTTATGTAATCCTAAAAAACTGGCACGTGATTTCTTTGCATTTTGTTAGAGCTGCATCTTTAGCCTCATATAGAGTTGGACACATTTTACATAAAAATGTAAAGGCGAAATTAAAAAATCTCTCAAATGTATGTACATTAAAAGCACTTAGGTTCATCACTGCATATGCGGCCAGCACCAGATACTGTATGTCAGTATAAAGATACAGAGTAGGACATATGTCACAGAGCATATACTTTATTCCTCAATTAAAATAGATCATAGAAGTCAGCTCCGAGTTGATACCTACTCTATGTATTACCATTACCATACAGGATTTTTTGTATGAGTAGGGTACTTCTGCACCAACAGTATGTATTATTTTGGTACTGTTATTATAGCACTTCTCTTCATGGCTCATGATAACCTAACATACAGTATACAACAATCAACAAACCAATCATATGGAACTTTCTACTACACTGTAGGATTGTGCACCTTACATTGCACACTGACAGTTATTTTGACACAAACTGCAATCAATCAAGTTAATCTATCTTCTGCACTACAGATGATAATGACCTAATAACACACAATACTGTTAAACATAAAATAATGCACATTTTCATTGTTCTATTTCACTGTATGTTAGATTTAACCTAAAACAAGAAAAGGAAGTCTGCAAGGCAGTGCACAAGAACCGTATACAGTAACTTAATATTTTACAGTTTATTTGCTTTCTTAAAAAAATATTATATGTTCTGAGAGACTTAAACTATAAGCAAAATATAAAAAAATATATTTCTAAATGTGGAATAAAAAATACTGAAAGCAAAATATAGTGAGGTAAGTTAAAAATGATTAATGACTATGTTCCATTCACAAATGATGGACCCTAAATGATAGGGAAATGTAAATTATATAATTCACATTATTTTCTTAAGTATATGTATTACCACTAATGTAAATAAATAATTTTAAATAGGATATCTGTTAGTAGTCAGTTCCAAACATTGGGGTAGATGTACGAAGCCCAGAAACGGTATCAGCGCATGTATGATCGGGGGCCTGGGCGGTAAATGACACGGGTGCTATGCACCCCTGTCATTATCGGTGCTGCTGTCTTCAAGATAGTAGCGCCGAGCGGCAGAGCCATGTACGAACGGTCATACCGCATGTCGTTATCAACAGCTACAGCCTGGCGCTAGCCTATCCCCACAGCAGGGACAGCGCTGTCCCTGCTGGGGCTACTGCCGGCTCCAGGGTTGCACACGGGGATCTCGCGATACTTGCAAGATCCCGTGCATGCTCAGTGGAGCTGGCCGGGACAGAGACACAGTGCATCAGCACTAGGCTGATGCACTGCTGTCTCTAGTGGGTAGCACCGGAGGGGGGAGTTAATGCTCCCCCTCTCCGGCCAATGAGATGTTCTTACATCTCAATGGTAGTGCTTCCTGCTTCGCCTCGGTAAAGAGGCGAAGCAGGAAGCGGTATAGCGGCATGTTAAGTGCCGCTATCATACATCTACCCCATTATCTTTAAACCTTTTTCTAATGCACAGGCACGGCCAACTCACATTAGTGGCAGGCACCCATTCACATCTGCCCTCAGAGGAGACCATCACACAGAAAAAGCCTCACTTAAACAGCAGAAGAGCACAGCAGTAACTTAACAGGATAACAGGAAACTTGGTACAGACCCAGTGGCAGCCACCCACTGCTGAACTGGCAGATGGGTACAAGCGCAGCTCCATGCTATCTCTTTAGAATGAAAGGGGCCTTCCAAGGTAGGCTTGGTTTTATCAGCCATAATTTGACTGAATTAAAAGTAAGATTGAGGTTCAGTTGCTTAAAAGCTCCATGCTTATCAGCTGCATCTAATTAGAGCAGCAGGTGGTTATATCAGCCACTCTGTCTTCAGTGTCCCAGGCCCCCTGAAGCCTTTATCTGGTTCTGGTATACAGATATACAGTTTATCAGGAACATGACTTACATTCTGGTCTTTTATTGTTTAAAAAGTATACATTGCCAACTAAGTTAAGCAATGATTTTCCTGTTTTTATGCAAATAAGTTTAAACTGTTATTTTCTACACATTTTCACTGTTATTTCAACATAAATTCCTTTGCCATATAAATGAAATTATATTTTTAAATTAATCAATTTACATAAACAGAAGTATCCACATACATCTAGCCTTCTTGCACGTTAAACAGCCCTTCTAGTCACGCTATGCCGCGGCATGACTCAGTAGTGCAGAGCATCTTTTTGTATGACTTTTTTCCTTGTAATGCTTATTTGTGCAGTGGTGGGAATATAATGCACTAACAGCTTCTCCTGATTAAAATTATATGTGCTCAATGCTACCAAGTCACAAGGTGTCCACGTGTTTTGTGTAACACAACTTGTAGAGCACAGAGGATAGAAGTATGTGGACACATCTGTATACCAGAGGTCTAGTGTGATCAATTACAAGCAAGAAAACTCTTTAATAATTTAAAATGGACAGAATTGCACCACTTCCCTCAGAAAGCAAGAACATGTGGAATAGAAATATTAGCCAAAAGCAGATTTGGATGGCATTACACTATAAGTAATGCTTTATATTTGAGCTAGATTTTCAAAATTCCAGAGATTACACTGTGAATCATTGTTTTTATTTAGTACCACAAAACATCATGACCACTTTCAATTGTTGGAGTCTGGTACCAATCCATACTCTAATGTTCAACTTACCATTTAATGGTGAACAATTTGTACACATTTTTTTAAAAAAGTAATTACAAACATAGAGTACACTTTTAATGGCTCTCCCATCACCTCTGGACCTGTAAAACATTAGACAGAACCACTGTTTTTAAGATTGACCAAGGTTATTAAAAAAAGATTCCAAGATTCCCAATTATTCTAGGAATGCCCTGGTTGAAAAAAAATCAACCCTCAAATAAGCTGACAAACTCATGTTTGATTAACTTATTATCTTACCTAAGTTTAGTAGTTTTGTGTTCACAGAGAATTATTACATATGTCGACCACATCATTACAGCAATACTGCCAGGAATTTCAATATTTGTTGACAAATGATAAGCTGAAAGCATTCCTCTATATAGGATATATAATTACCCAATCAATATAATTTCAAGAACACAAATTCCTTTTGGTCATATTTTTTCTCTTGATGAGTCTGCATTACATTTTTTTATTAATTTACTGATGACAATTTGGCACAAGGATTCATCCAGTCTTCCACTTCTCCAGCCTGTGCTCTTATATTATTTGAAGGAAAGAAAGATGGAGGAATAAAACATAGATCATAGAGCCCTGACTGCAGTAACAGAAATCTTTATCCATTCTCACTTATCTCTGATTTTTACAAGGGGTAAAGAGCTTCACCAAATCAGAATTGATAGGTGCCTTTAACCTGGTAAAAATCAAGGCAGGTTATGAGTTGAAAACTGTTTTTGCATTTGCTATGGACATTTTGAATATTTGGTAATTTCTTTTGGACTTGTAAATGCTTCAACATTTTGTTAATAATGTTTTCATAGACGTTCTAGATACATTTCATCTAATTAGACAGCATCCTGATTTATTCCCAGGATTTGGAACAACATAGAATCCATGTAAAATTGCTAACACACTTTTATGTACATTGACTTTAATCAAAACGAATTAAATGCATTTTTGAGGAAAATGCTGTATAATTGATTTATTTGAGCAATGTAGTATTTACTCAGGAATAGAAAAGCATAAAGAAGAAAACAGTAATCCAAGACTGGCCTCAAAGCTATTCAATGTTTCATACTGTAGGTTTCACAATCTGCTTTAGACAATTTATTAGAAATTCTTTGAGACTGTACAACTATTGAAAAATGTTACCTAAAAATATACCTTTTATTTGGAATGTGCAAACTCAGAATGCTCTTAATCTACTAAAAGTGGCCTTCCATAGTGCACCTGTTATAAACTACTGATCCACAGAACCCAATTGTTCTGAAAGTAGATGTCTCAAAGACCAACTTAGCATAAGGAATCTTACACCCATGTGCTTGCTTCTCAAAGAAACTTGCCACTCCAGAATGAAATGACA
Organism: Taudactylus pleione; assembly: GCA_031769625.1. Taxonomy (NCBI): domain Eukaryota; kingdom Metazoa; phylum Chordata; class Amphibia; order Anura; family Myobatrachidae; genus Taudactylus; species Taudactylus pleione. The sequence goes on from JAUIMM010000182.1 coordinate 6,457,267, forward strand.
TCTTTGACAGGAATCTCCATGCAAAAATCATGGCATTGAACGAGTAGAGTCACTTATTGGAGGGCACTCAACATTCAGTAATATATTTAAAAAAAGAATGCAGAGTCTGGCACTTTATCACAATTTGATATAGATTAGTAACAAAAGGAGCTTAACTGTTATCAAATTGATGTTTGGCAATTAAAGTCCACATCTATGCACCAACTTCTTAATTACAGAGACAAGTCTTGAAGCTCTACCATGATTCATCCAAATATTAAAAATATTATTAAGTTGGTGGCCAGGTATTCAAATCAGTTTGACATTATGTAACCTCTTGCTCAATCTGTGCAGGGAAGAAAGTTAAATATAGTTTTACACATGCACAGCTACAGATACTTACTATAGCTCCAGGGCTAAGGAGAGTATTGCAGTTGACTTGTTCTACCTTTACGTAAAAAATTTTTACCACTATATTAGTATTTGTGGATAATTTTTTTATAAATGGCTGCTTTTATAAACTTTACTAAACTAACCATAGTATCACAAACTGCTCAATTATTTATCAATAACATCTATATACTTCATTGAGGTGTTGATACCGACACTTCTGAACTAGGTTGCAATTTTACTTCCAGCTGCTGGAAAGATTTCTCTGAAGCTTTGCAAATTTAGCCTAAATTTCCATCTGATTCTCATCCATAAATGAATGGGCAAATAGAGTAGGTAAATCAATCATAGGAACCATTTTTGGCATCTTCAGTAATTATCAACAGGATAATTGGTAGATTTACCTACCATTAATAGAGTTTGCGCATAACAGTGCACAACATTCTTCAATATTAAACAGTCCATTCTTCATTAATTATGGATACCATCTTCAAGCATTTCCCACTTCCAATATTTCAGAAAAGGCTCCAGCAGTCCAAGATCTACATGCTGCTTTTAAAGAAACCAGGAGAAATATAAACACTAACTTGAATCAAGCATAATAAATCTATAGGTAAATGCACTGGCTCCAATGTTCTCAGTAGGACACAAAGTGTGTTGATGTGATCCAAGGCCTCTCCAAAACTGCCTGATAAATTAATTGTTCTTTTTCCTGTCACACAAGATCCTTCTGCAGTTACTATAATACTGAAGTTGCCTTATTCAATGAAGAGATACATCCCATCTTTCACGTATTTCAAGTCAAAATGGCTAACACCTTAAATCCTATTCCACCAATGAATATACTTGGCCATACATAATTCTTTTGAGAGCAATACTAGACTCAGGTGAAACAAACTGTACCTTTTAATCAAAAGGAAATTATATTGTAGTGAGTAAAATTCCTTTGGAGCCATTTATTCTGAGGATTTTTCAAAACAAATTCAAACAGTAGAAAGAAGGAGTGTCATGTCAGTGCTAGCAGTCTTCTCTCTAAGTTAAGGCCTCTACCAGGTTTCTGCAGCTGCATTTTACCTCTGCTACAGTTATGATGAAGACTCTGAAACACAAGAGCCAGAAGTTAAGGTACCTGCTAAGTAGGAGCTGCAAAGACTGTTGTAAAAAGGCAGCAAATTTCAAACTATTTAAGGGAGCTCTACAAAACAGCAATTGTTAGGTGATAAGTCTACACCCAAACACTTGATACCTACTTCCTGTGTTTACCTTTAGTGTCTCTTATGAATTAGCCTGTTGCCAGTCTTTTGAGAGTACATGATCTGTTTATTTGCTAATAATCTCTACTGTTGCAGACTCGGATTGAACCTGACTTGTTTATTTGTCAGTGTCTTCAACTCTGCTGGATTCATGCTGCCTAAATGAGATTGTACACGACCTGTTTAATTCCATATGTTCTTACTGTACATTACACACTGGGATTAACTCTGGACATGCTGGTGACTGTTGTGATTCTGTTGAGACTTAATCTAATCCCCTGCTATTTGAACCTCCACTTTCTGCCTGCAGAAACACAAGACCAAAGGTGGTTATTCTGAAGTCAACTGAACAGGTGAGAGAGTTTATTTATTTGCTGATTGCACTTTGCATGTACCATATTTTTGTAACACTCTGCTACTGTGATTTTGTACTGTTATTAATAAAGTTTAACTCTAGTATGAATGTGACAGTATACGTTCATAAATGTGTACTCATTTTGTAACAGTTTAATATTTAGTATTTCACACTATTCAGTATTTCTTTACTAGTAGTTTTGTTTATAATTATTAAATGAATAAAAGTTATATTATATGAATTGCTGTTTGCTGTGAGTGCCCACTATAGAAAACTTTGTATCTTCCTTACATGTTATATTTGATGAATTTCTGCTAGAGATGAGCGGGTCCGGTTCTCAGCGAACCAGACCCCCCCAAATATTGCAATTCTGAGTCGGATACAAGACCAGCTCAGGTTTTCCTGCCTGACTCAGATCCCAAAACAAGGCAAAACATCATCTTCTCTCTGTCAGATTCTCGTGAGTTTTGAAATCTATAAAGGTCCCGGTGATCTGTGCCATTTTCACTCTGGTTGTGGATGGTGAACTGAACAGACATGTTGGTATCACTGTCTGTGTCAGTGTGTTGTCCAACTTGTCGTCTCTGGGGCTGGGGCTGAAGGCTGCTGTGTTGTCCATAAAGGGGTTGGGGCTTCAGTGGGTGCTGCAGCTGCTGTGTCATTTGTCCTGTCAATCAAGGTGCTGTTGCTGTGTTGTTGTCCTGTCCATCAAGGGGCTAGGGCTGCAGTCCATAAAGGGGTGCTGTGTTGTCCAGGGGGGGTATTCTGTCAATCAGGGGAGCTCTTTTCCAGTGTAAAAAAAAATAAAAGTGCAGGTGGTCTGTCCACATTCAACAGGGGTGCTTTGTTGTCCATAAAGAAGGGGTGCTGTCTGTGTTGTTCATCAAGGGGCTGCTGCCTCGTTCAGGGGTGCTCTTCCCCAGCATAAAAAAATAAAAGTAAAATAAAATGAATATTATCAATCCACAAAAAATACAAAAAAAATATATATATTTTTGTGTGTGCGTTAGCAACTTATCTGTGCTATTATTGTTTGGTGACACTACCAGCCATACTGCAGTTTATCATCCACATATTTGTGACTCTGCATTGCAGGTGGCCTATCCACACTTGGCAGGGGTGCTTTGTTGTCCATAAAGAAGAGTTGCTATCTGTGTTGTACATCAAGGGGCTGCTGCCTTGTTCAGGAGTGCTCTTCCCCAGTGTAAAAAAATAAAAGTGAAATTAAATTAATATTATAAATCCACAGAAAATAAAAAAAGATATCAAAACATTAAAATAAATAAATGAAAAATGAATCAATCCTTCCATCCTTTCCTTGTCTTCAGTCCATAAACATATTCCAACTCCGTTGGGCCTCTGACCTAGTTAAGGAAACCATTCTTGGTTTTAAAACTTCCTAGGTGTTGTATTGTTTATTAAACTGCCATCCTGTCTACCACTGCTGTGCCACTCTGTGCCATGTTGGAAGCTGAACTGCCACATGTTAGTGCCGCCCACCAGAGCCGTAACTGGACTTTTTGGTGCCCTGTGCCAGAGAAAGCATTGGTGCCCGCCCCCATTTTTTCAATAGGGACATAAGATAGCTGTATTTATGATTTTTAAAGAAAAATTACAGTTCCAAAACCAAAACACGCAAGGGGCGGTTTTGGCAAAACCAAATCCAGATCCAAAACACAAAGAGATATAGATCCAAAATCAAAACACGGGGGTCGGTGCACATCCCTAATTTCTGCTCATCCCTAGCATTGTGGTACAATTCCCTTGGAGTAACCATGACTTGTTTATAATAAGGCAATCAGTCATACTGTAAGGACAAATTACTGTATCACATAGGTAAGGCTATTTGGTAAATATATTGTTCATTTGAGCATGATTTTGCCCATGTCAACAATTCTTTCCATACAACATCCTAGTTTTCACACTGTTCCATGTAAATTTGAAGATTTATGTGATATATAAAGGCCACACTTAATGAAAACTGCTCAAATACTGTTTGTTTATCTTTACAAGAAAGTTTTACACACAAAAATATTTATATTTCTTTACCTTTTAAGAGATAGCACACACAAATTCTGTACATGTGTCCTTACTCCTACTGTATATTACAATAATTCCATCAATATGTCAGTCACATAATGGACTTTTAAATAGAGGTGTTTGGGGTTGGAATGGCGGAATATAAAAATACCTGAACCAAGGGGTTCTGAGTTGAACCGAGCCCCAGCTCAGATGTTCCTGCCTAGTTAAGTTCAAAAAATGAGGCACAATGTCATCTCCCCGGCATTTTCGAATCATATTAAAGTCCTTCCCTCAATTTTGTGTGCCATTTCACACAAAAGACTGTAGGGAGAGGTTTTAGGATTGGACTGCAATGATTAGGAGCACTGTTAAGGCAGGGGCACTGTGTACTGTCAGCTAACTGTGAAGCACAAAAAAACACAATAGAAGTGGACTGTGCACTGTGTTTGTTATGAAAAGAAAAAGCCCAGTGGGGCAATTTTACTTAAAAAATAAATAAATAAATATATATATATATATATATATATATATTAGGAGCACTGTGTTAAAGGGACACTGTAGAGGCACTGTGTTTGTTACTAAAATAAAAAAGCCTACTTGGACCCTTTTTATATAACAAACAAACAAACAGTACAAACCTGATGTCACTAGGATGCCATCCTTAGGGAAGCAATCGGGAAGCTGACTGCCTATATACCGGCAGCCGGCTTCCTGACTGTCTTATCCCAGCAAGGGGAAATGCCAGGCATCTAGATGTAGACGCCCGCATTTCCCTGACGCCAGGAGACTGGCACCCGGCATCACGATCGTAGTGATTCCGGGTGCCGCGAGTGCACAGCCGCGGGGGGGAGGGTTAGGTTTAGGGCTCCCGGGGGGGACTTAGGGTTAGGCACCCCCTGGGAGGGTTAGGGTTAGGCTAGGGGGAGGGAGGGTTAGTGTTAGGCACCCCTGGGGGGACTTAGGGTTAGGCACCCCCCCGGGGGACTTAGGTTTAGGCAGCGCGGAAGGGGGTGGTTAGGGTTAGGCACTTAGAGGGGGGATTAAGGTTAGTCACTTGGGGGTAAGTTAGGGTTGGGCACCCCTAAGGAGGTTTAGGGTTAGGGAGTTAGGTTAGGTTAGTGGATACTTACCTATCCACAATTGGGATTTCCAGCGCTGTCGGGCTTCCGCTGTGTCGCACTCTGCTCCTGTCGGGCTGCCGCTGATTGGAATCGAACCGCCGGCCATGCGGCCAGCGGTATTTCATACCCATTCCCATCCTTATGCTAGGAATGCTGTGAGACAGTTTGCTGCATGTTCAGGCACAGCTAAAAACATTTAATAGAATATATTTGTGTGTTAAAAATTATAACATCATTATTAGGGTGCCACCTGGTTTCTACTAGAGGCACTGAGAAGCAGTTTGTTGTGTTTCCCAGGGTAACTTCCCACACCCCCGGAAGAGTAGGCATATATCCCGCATCCTCTCACATCCTAGTGAAGTGGGTAGGTTGGGGAGATTTTACAGTGAAATTTTCAGGTTTGCGAGTAGGGGCAGGGCTAAAATTATGCAAATTTAATCATTTAGCCCCACCCCTTGCTTGTGGACCTGCAAATTGCTGCCTTTTTATGGCAGTGGGGCAGTGCCAAATGATGTATACAGTACGCCCCCCAAAGATGTCACAGAATCTCTTCTTTGGGGCTTCTCCTGGGGAGGGTATTTAGAATGTTGGCAAGTATGTGGCAGGGCATTCAGGCACTGTTAAAAATAATTTAATAGAAAACTTGTGTGTTAAAAAAGAAAATGTAATTATTAGGATGCCGTGCAGCTTTTATTAAGGGCACTGTTAAGCAGTTTGTTGTGCGTTCAGGCACTCTTAAAAACAAATTATAAATATAAAACTTATGTGTTACTAAAATATAGCATCATTAGTAGAGTTCCACCTAGCTTATACTAGGGATGCTGTGAGGCAGTTTGTTGTGTGTTCAGGACCATCATGCACTGATAAAAATATAATAGAAAACTTGTATTTTAAAAAAACTAACATCATTATTATATACTAGGGGCACTGTGAGTGAATATGGATCATTTGATAGAAGAGCAGGAGCAGTAACCCAGTACTAGTGCTGTGGTTTTTGCCAGCAGTCATGGTAATACTTTAACAACTACTAAAGTTGATCCAGAGAAAATTAAGTTTTCACAATGTTAAAGAAAACATCACCTATAATAAGAAAATGAAAAATGACTGCAGGAAAAAGTAAAAAAGAGGCAACATTCCATACACCATATTCAGTGGCAAGGAAAGGCTTGGACCATGGCCTTCCTTTGTGAATGGTGGTACTAAAGCCAGGGCCAAACATACTCGGGCACCTTCTGAAACCTCAGATGCAAAACTTTTTCTCTCTAAGTCTACACCTTTAAAACTTGCAAATTAGTTTACCAAAACAAAACTAAAGCTAATGAATAAACTCTGTGTTCACAAACTTTGCAAATCCCTGAGGAAAATCTCAGTGTTTCCATGAGAGTTATGCATGAGTCTGACATTTCTGACACTGTACTCTTAGAAAAGCCGCCTTCCACTATTTCTGCACCCTTTGCAAATGTGGGGATGGGCAGCACAAGTGAAGAGGTGGTGATATATTATTTGAGGATGCTATCGTGGAAGTGCATCAGGGTAAGGGGGATATTTGCTTACCTGATGCTGATGAGGATGTTGATAATTAGGATGTTGTTTGTGTCAAAATATGTTAGCCACAAGTGGTAGCAGTTATTGCTGGTGAAGAAAGCCATTGTCATGCCTGGGTGAGTTCATGTAAAGTTTTTGGAAAAACCTGAAATATCTGGTAAAATAATAAAGAGATGTCCAGCATCAGCTAGTTCCCAGCTCTCAGCTACATCCTCCACCACCAACACCATCATCTATCTCCTCATTAATGATTGGAGGTAGTCTGCCTGTAAACAGTAAGTGAAGGCTGACTCTTCCCCTATCCAGGATTCCCCAGAAGAATCATTGCACTCTAAAGCTGCTGATTATGCTCCTGGGGTTTACCAAGAAGACTAGTTTTAATGAAAAAATAACTGTGAAAACAATCCTTTGCAAGAGGAAGCAAATATGAAAGCAGTTGCATTGTAGATCACTGAAGCCATAATGGATATGTTAGCATTAAATCTGTGTCCAATATCTGTTATCAATGCATGTGATTTTAGACAGTTAAGTGGGGTCCTGTGTCCCTGCTACCAAATTCCATATTAATTCCATCTTACAAGAACATCAAATACTCACCTGTACCAGGACATTAAAAAATGTGGATAAGTGGTACTGGTCAAACAAAATATTATAAAACTGTAATAGCCCATTAAGTGTGTGTACCACTTTTAGTAGCAGAAGCATTCACAGGCAGCCTACTACAGTATATGTATCACTAGATTAACTAGGAGGTATTCTGGTGTCAACCTATTATAAATATTCAGAGATGTCATAGAAAAATTGCTTACCCCGCTAGAAATTTCCAATAATGCATGTAACATTGTGAGAGCATTACAACTAGGGGAATTTGAACAAGTCCCATGTTTTTCCCACACAATAAATGTTGTTGTTCAAATTTATTTTAAATATAAATGGGGCATGCAGGAGATGCTGTCTGTGACCAGAACAATTTCTGGACATTTTTGGCATTCAGCAACAGCATGTAGAAAATTGCAACAGCTGCAAGAACAGTTCAATTTGCCATGCCACCAAATGAAGCAACAGGTAGTGACCAGGTGAAATTCCACCTTTATATGCTTCAGCGAATGGAGTTACAGCAGCAAGCCATCCAAACCTACACAACAAGTCATGACATAGGGAGAGGAGGGGGAATCTACCTTAGACCAGCACACTGGAGAATACTCTGTTTTATGTAAGCTACTGAAACCATTTGAAGTAATAATTAATGAAGTTAGTTCAGATACTGCCAGCTTGATTCAGGGTATTCCCTTAATAAAACTACTGGAAATTCAGCTAGAGAAAATTAAAGAGGAAATTACATGAAGTGATACCGATAAGTATGTTGGACTTGCAGATCAACTTTTTTATTTGCTTTGCCAGGACCAAAGGGTTGTCAAGATCTTGCAACTGGATCACTACATTTTGGGAACTATGCTTCACCCCAGGTTTAATTCATACATAATGTTTTTCTTTCCAACTGACACAAATCTTAAGAGTTAAAAATAGTTCCTTTCCAACAAGTTTTCAGCTCAAATTGCACATGACACAATGATAAATCCTGCTTCAGTTTGTCCTGCAAATGCTGCTGCTGGGAAAAAACTTTTCCAAGAGACAAACTCAACTGGTGGTGTAGATGAACACCAAAATGAAACACCATTTTGACATCCTGTCAGGCTTTAAAAAATTGTGCTGGATGTTGTCTGCAAAGCTATTTTTCATGAAATCTCTATTAACCACTTGCTTAGTGTGGTCACATAAGATGTAACCACGCCAGTATAGGCTAAAAGGATCACCTACCTATGGCTGCAAAATGACAGTCTTCCTGCAGCCCAGGCTGTGGGGGATCAGGGAAGCTGCATCTTCCCTTTTTGCTATAGATGATCCTATTAAGATCACCAGGCATGTCTCCCTCTGCTCTCTCACCCTCTCCACTGGCAGTGAGTCATGGACAATTTTTTAGGATTGCCCCTGCTGCTTGCTGATCTTCAAGAAATATAAGTAAAACATATTAACATATTTATGTTTTATATAGCTTAGAAAAGATAATGGTTTATATATGTTTGTGAGTGTGAGTGTTTATAGCAATAGGCTGACCAGCACTCTGAATATTCTAAGTCAACTGTCCATGTGCCCTCTGTATACAAATATATCAACCCCTGCTGGCGGGACACTCTGTATTCTGCAACAATATCAATACTGTAATATAGTACCCTGAACTGTGTCCGATTAGTCAAATGTTTCAGCTTCTTTTTATTTGAAATTCCCTCAGGGATATACACAATTAAATAACACAAAAAGTAATCTTTAATAGGTATACCTCATGTGTCTTGTTTTGGCAAGACGAAATCTACCTGATCAACACCCGTATGTGCCACCTGCCCAACTTCACCACATCCATGGCATCAAACAAAGCTGGGTGGTGCATAGAGACATGATCCATTTGAATACATAGAATCCCTTTACAATATTTTTTCAAAAATACACAAAGAACATCATCATCCTTTTATGCTTTTGTATAGTCTTTAAAATTACTCTTGCTTTGCAACATATTGTGCCATCATTTCCTAGGTCAGTAGAAATAATCTAAGTAGTATTAAGTGGTACACATTTCCTAATATAAAAATGTATGTAATCGTTACAACTGAAGTACTTTTAATTACACAATCCCTCATACTCTGCCCATCATCTACAGTATATTCCCAGGATTTGGATCAGTGCAAAACAGTTCCTCTAGTAAAACATCCTCTATAGGCACCTTCAGTATAACAGAAATGTTATGACATATAGCAAAAGGACCAATTATATCACCCACAATTTTTGGAGCATATGATAGGGCTCCACTACTGTAGTCAAAACAATAAAAATGCTGGTTGAGCAAGCCAAAGGTTCTTTCTATGACAATCTGAGGAGATATGTACCAAATTGCATGTCAATTCTTGCTTTGTGGGTGTGTGTGATAGAAATTGGAAGAGCCATGGTTACAGAGAGCCTTATACCCCTTTTACACCAGAGCAAAAACCTGGGTTTTTGCAGGGTCTACCCAGGTCGCAGCTCAGTGTAAATGGGTCCCTGAAAAATTACCTGGGTCAAGTGACCCTGCAATCCAACCCAGGTAGCTGCCAGGGTTGGACCCAGGATGGACCCGGGTAATATTGCAGTGTAAACAGTGCAACCCAGGTTATCTGACCTGGATCATGCCTAAAATGAGCTGATTGGTGGCTGTGGAGCTGTCACCAACCACTTTTAATGACCTCACAGGTTTAGCAGGGCAGACCTGAGTTCAGTGTGAACAGGGCTGACCTGGGAGTAACCCAGATGAAAGGTTCCGTGTAAATGGGTCTGACCTGGGTCTGACCAGGGTTGGAACCATGTCCAAAAACCCAGGTCGGACCAGGGTTTTTGGTGGAAAAGAGGTATAATACAGGGGTGGACATTAAACCCATTAACAATTGCATTTATGTACACAGTGGTACTGAGAAGTTATGCTATTTCCACAGCTGCTGTAATTTGTACAAAGACTCCCACCTTCTGCATCTCTAATCTGCCTCTTGTGTACAAATATGCACCATCAGTTGCACCATTGATCTTCTGAACAATCATATTGCTGCTCAGGCTATATATAGGAAGTAAGCCTCCATGGTCAGTGAAGCTGCGTACAAAGAAGAAGTTGCTGGCTGCATCATGCCCACAAAATGCTTGTGACATGTCCGTGTTTGATTAGCCACCCTCTTCATTACCTCCTAGAACTGACTGTTGGATGCAGGGTGATTGACTGTCAATCACCCTGCATCAAAACTCTCACTACAACCTCCATTGGTAACAAATTATGACATGTGCAGTGCAACTTAGAAGCATGCACAGTACAAAAAACATTGTCCATCTGCACAAACATAAGCATTGCATCCACCTCTGAATCAGGCCCAGAGTGTACGTACTGTTTCTAGCAATTACAATATGCACATTTGAGATAAAGGACCAATGTGTTATCACTTCCTATCCTGTCTATAATATATCAGCTTTTTAATATGCATCACAAAATATTTAGATTTTATTAATCATAATAAAATAGTAGAATAGTAGAAGGGGGTGCAATATTTATACACAACCTTATTGTGTCCCTTGTGGTTCTGCTGTTCTACTTGTGGGAGCCAATATTTCTTCAGTATAGCAGCAATGTAACATATTTTTGTTACAATGCATGCTTGCAGTGTTAATGAGAAATGCACCAATCGCAACTAAGAAATAAAATAGTAATTCTTTTTAACCACACCTACACCAGTCTTATAACCGTTTATGAGTGCAATCTGCATATGCTGCTACCTTGTCATAATGTTGGTAAGCTTAACTGTAAAAAATACAAATGTAAAAATACATATAGTCACACTATAAATAAATTAATCAGCCAATCAGAAGCCAGTCAATAAGAAGTGTTTAGCTAATGCAGCTTTGTGTCATCTTCAATATCATCATCATCACTACAGTAAGCATTTGTATCAGCTCTGCAGCATCAGAAAGTGATACACCTCCTGACAGTTGAACATGCATCTAGATTCAAGTCTGACACATTCATATCTATAAGAACATGCTTTTATTGTACTCGGCTTAGGCTTACACATCTATCTCCCCCACTCATGGCTGAAGTTATGAGTTATAATCAATATTCAAAACAAAGTAACTTTATGATCAGTGAGATGTCTCAAGAAATAGTGCCTAGCACATCAAGTACAGATACATCAATGTATAACAGTAAATAAATGTCTCAAATTTGTGACTGTTCCCTTCCATGATAGGAAAAGTCATCTCTCTAAGGCAGTGGTTCCCAAACTGGGTGCCGTGGCACCCTAGAGTGCCTCAGGACACTTGCAAGGGTGCCCAGGTTGGTGGTCCAGCACTAAATAAAATGATTTTTAGTTAGTGTGATAGGCAAAACCACTGTTAATGGCTGCCAATTAAAAAAAATATGTGGAAAAAAAGAAGCGTAGCCCTGTCCACCTCCACATAACTGACCCTAAGGGTGACATACTGTATAAGCACAATTTATTTCATTTAATTTTTGCTGAATTTTTCTGTGAGAAACTTTTGGCCCAGGAGTGCCGTGTAAAAAATTATGATACTCTAGGGCACCATGATTCGAAAAAGTTTGGGAACCACTGCTCTAAGGGGTATATTTACTAAAGTGCAGGTTTTTAGAAGTGGAGATGATGCCCATAGTAAACAATAAGATTCTACTTAGTATTTATCTAGCACCTTCTAGAAGATAATAGCTAGAATCTGATTGGTTTCTATGGGAAACATCTCCACTTTTAAAAACTTAAACTTTAGTAAATAACCCCCTAAGTGCAACTAGCCTTAAGAGCATAATGCAGCCAAGTCTGCACATGGACATACAGTACAGTTATGTGCATGTGTGGTACAGAATCAAATTAAAATCATTTAAATAATGAATATATATATATATATATATATATATATATATATATATATATATATATATATATATATGGTGTGCACCGGCCACTTTTCTTGTTTTATGTTTTGATTTTGGATCTGGATTGTTTTTGCCAAAACCACCCTTCCGTGTTTTGGGTTCTGGGTTTTGTGTTTTGGATCAGTATTTTTTTGAAAAAACGCATGAAAACAGCTAAAATCACAGAATTTGTGGGTTTTTCTGCTCCTATGCTATTATTAACCTTAATAACCTTAATTTCCACTCATTTCCAGTCTATTCTGAACACCTCACACCTCACAATAGTATTTTTATGTCCAAAAGGTTGCACCGAGGTAGCTGGATGACTATGCTAAGCGACATGAGTGGGCGGCACAAACACGTGGCTCATCTAGGAGTGACACTGCAGTGGCAGACAGGATGGCAGTTTGAAAAATTAGGCCCCAAACAGTACATAATGCAAAGAAAAAAAAGAGGTGCAAGATGGAATTGTCCTTGGGCCCTCCCACCCATCCTTATGTTGTATAAACAGGACATGCACACTTTAACAAACCAATCATTTCAGTGCCAGGGTCTGCCACACGACTGTGGCTGAAATGATTGGTTTGTTTGGGCCCCCACAAAACAAGCTGGCAATTAATCTGTCCCTGCACAAACTGGCTCTACGGAGGCAAGATGTCGTCCTCCTCATCCATCGATTCCTCGCCCTCTTCAGTGTTGTGTACATTTTCATCCTCACAGAGTATTAATTTGTCCCCGCTAGAATTCACCACCACAGGTCCCTCTGTACTTTCTGGAGGCTGGTCTCCCTGGAAGAGTTGATCATTCATTTTTATGAACATCATCTTCTCCACATTTTGTAGAAGCAACCTCCTACGCTTTTCGCTGACAAGGTTCCCGGCTGCACTAAACACTCTTTCGGAGTACACACTGGAGGGGGGGCAACTCAGGTAAAATAGAGCCAGTTTGTACAGGGGCCTCCAAATTGCCTCTTTTTCCTGCAAGTACAGGTACGGACTGTCTGACATGCCTACTTAGATGCTGTCACCGATGTAATCCTCCACCATTCTGTCAATGGTGACAGTATCATATGCAGTGACAGTAGACATGTCATAAATTGTTGCCAGGTCCTTCAGTCTGGACCAGATGTCCAAACTTGGTCCTGCCTGCCCTGCATCACCACCAGTGGGTTGCTTAGGATGCCTATGTTTTTTTCCTGGCAGCCCCAGTTGCCGGAGAACATGAAGAAGGAGCAGTTGATGTGTCACGTTCCACTTCAGCTGACAGTGTTTTCACCAGCAGGTCTTTGCACCTCTGCAGGCTTGTGTCAGCTGGAAAGAGAGACAGCACATACGCTTTAAATCTAGGATTGAGCACGGTGGCCAAAATGTAGTGGTCTGATTTCAACAGATTGACCACCCTGGAATCCTGGCAAAGCGAATGAAGGGCTTCATCCACAAGTCCCACATGCCGAGTGGAATCATTCCATCTTAGCTCCTCCTTTACTTTCTCCAGCTGCTTCCACAAAAGCCTGATGAGGGGAATGACTTGACTCAAGCTGGCAGTGTCTGAACTGACTTCAGGTGTGGCAAGTTCGAAGGGCTGGAGAACCTTACACGGAAATCATTCTCCACTGCGCTTGAGTCACTTGCATACCCCCTCCTTTGCCTATGTCATAGGTGGATGTATAGGCTCGAATGGCCTTTTGCTGCTCCTCCATCCTCTGAAGCATATATAGGGTTGAGTTCCACCTTGTCACAAACTCTTACTTCAGGTGATGGCAGGGCAGGTTCAAGATTGTTTGCTGGTGCTCCAGTCTTTGGCATGCAGTCGTTGAATGGCAAAAGTGGCCACAAATTTTTTGGGCCACCCAAAGCATCTCCTGCTCGTCCCTGTCACTTTTCAGAAAATTCTGCACCACCAAGTTTATTGTGAGCAAAACATGGGACGTGCTGGAATTTGCCCAGATGTAATATTGTTGGCGTTGTCAGATATCCCAAAAAACCCCATGAGAGTCTGAATGGGGTAAGCCACCGGGCGATGATTTCCCTCAGTGTCTCTAAGTGGTTGTCGGTGGTGTGCCTCTTACTGAAACCGGTGATACACAGTGTAGCCTGCCTTGGAACGAGCTGGCATTTCTGAGATGCTGCTGGTGGTGACGCTGCTGTTGTTGCTGCATAAGGTGAAACATCTACCCAGTGGGCTGTCACAGTCATATAGTCCTTAGTCTGCCCTGTTCCACTTGTCCACATGTCCGTGGTTAAGTGGACATTGGGTACAACCACATTTTTCACTACACTGAGGACACTTTTTCTGACGTTTCTGTACAGTCTCGGTATCGCCTGCCTAGTGAAGTGGAATCTAGACGGGATTTGAAACCGGGGACACACTACCTCCATCAAATGTCTAAATCCCACTGCACTAATGGCGGATACTGGATGCACATCTAACACCAATATAGCAGTCAAGGCCTCAGTTATACGTTTTGCTTCAGGATGACTGCTGTCGTACTTCATCCTCCTTGCTAATTACTGTTGGAGGGTCAATTGTTTAGTAAAAGTAGTGGTGTTCCTACTTCCTCTCTGGGATGATGAATGACTCCCTGCAGCAACAGCAGCAGTGGCAGCAGTAGGCGTAGCAATGCAGGATCCTCCTGAGGAATCCCGGATAGGAGAGTCAGTCAAGCCAGTGACACGGCCTGCAGGACTACTTCCAATCCTGGCTAGGGAGGAAATTGACAAGGAGGGAGTTGATGGTGTGGTTTGCTGGCGCTTGAATACAACAGGACAAAGGGATTTAGTTGTCCCTGGACTGCTTACGGTCTTAGCAAAAGTTTCTGAACTTTTTATGAACGTGCTGCAGGTGACATATAAGGGAGGATGTTTCTAGGTGGTTAATGTCCCTACCCCTACTTATTTCCCCTTTACATATGGTACATATGGCAAGACAGTTGTTGTCCGGATTTGGATAGAAATATTGCCAGACCAAAGAGGTGGAATGTTTGGTCTTCTGCCCAGGCATGACCGTGATGGGCTTTTTCATCCCACGGACAACAACTGTCTCCCCTGGAGCCTGATTTAAACAAACCACATCGCCATTAGAATCCTCCTCGCCAACTTCCTCCTCTGTGCCAGCTACACCAGTATCCTGATCCTGTTGTACTTCAACAGTGACATCTTCAAATTGCATATCAGCAAGTGGACTGAGGGTGCTCCTTTTCATCTCTTCCTGTCCAGTTCAGGTAAGGTCAGGCATCGCAACCGCCACCACACTTGGACTCTCCTTGGGGATTTGTGATATCTTCTTAGAACGCACAATTATTCGCTGTGCTGTTGCCAGCTTAACTCGTTTTTTTTTTTTTAACGGGATGAGGGCTTCCATCGTCATGTGAAGCTGAACCACTAGTCATGAACATAGGGATAGACCTTATCCGTTCCTTGCCACTCCGTGTCGTAAATGGCATATTGGCAAGTTAACGTTTCTCCTCAGATAATTTAAATGTTTTTTTTAAGGTCATTTTCCTGAACTTTGTCATTTGGGATTGTATATGCCCTCTACTATGACATTGAGCATCGGCCTTGGCAGACGATGTTGATGGCATGTTATCGTCTATGTTATGACTAGTGGCAGCAGCTTCAGCACTAGGAGGAAGTGGTTCTTGATCTTTCCCTATTTTATTTTTATCGGAGAAAGTTTGGTCCTCCATTTAGGTTATATTGATATATACATGCGGCTAAGGCGCACACAAACGCAGAAAATTATTTTTTATTATTGTTTTAGACTAGTGCACTTTGTGGGTTACACCACCCTTTAAGAAATGAGCCAGCTGGCTCTTTACTTATGGGACACAGGAGCACGCTTGGTGCTGCTCCTTTGGTGATGCAAGTGCAGCTACAGTGCACATAATTCACAAAGACAGAAAAAAATAAAAAATTATTTTTTGTTGAGTGCACTTTGAGGGTTACACCACCCTTTAACAGACAGATGCACGCTTGGCACAGCTGCTTTGAGGATGCACATACAGTGCAGACAATTCACAAACACAGAAGAAAATATTTTATTTTTGTTGGAGTGCACTTTGAGGGGTTAAAGCACCCTTTAACAGACAGATGCACGCTTGGTGCTGCTGCTTTGAGGATGCACGTACAGTGCACACAATTCACAAACAGAAAAAAAATATTTTTTGGAGTGCACTTTTGGGGTTACAGCACCCTTTAATGGACGAGCCAACTGGCCCTTTACTTATGACACAGGCGCATGCTTGGTGCTACTTTGTTGGTGCACATGTGGCTACTGCACACACAATTCACAAATACAAAAAATTATTTGAATTTAGTTTGGTGTGCACTTTGGAGGTTACACCACCCTTTAACAGACGAGCCAGCCGGCTCTTTACGTATGACACAGGCGCACGCTTGGCACTACTTTGTTGATAACCGGGCTGCCACAGTGCACACAATTCAAAAACACAGAAAATAATTTTTTATTTTGTTTGGAGTGCACATTGGGAGTTACAGCACCCTTTAACAGTCAATCCAGCCGGCCCTTTACTTATGACACAGGCGCATGCTTGGCACTACTTTGCTGATGCACGTGCGGCTACGGCGCACACAATTCACAAACACAGAAAAAATCTTTTTTTTTTGCACTTTGGGGGAGCACCCCGATGGACATAGCACCCCCTGGACAACACTACAGCACCCCTTTAGGACCGGGACACTGCACCGGACTTTGGAGTGGACACAGCCCCTATGGACAACTGACTGCACAACACAGTCCAGCCAGCCCCTATGGACTTTGGAGGAGTGGTCACAGCCCCTATGGACAACAGCAGCACAGCACAACACAGCCAGTCCCTATGGACTTTGGAGGAGTGGACACAGCCCCTATGGACAACAGCAGCACAGCACAAAACAGCCAGCCCCTATGGACTTTGGAGGAGTGGACACAGCCCCTATGGACAACAGCAGCACAGCACAACACAACCAGCTCCTATGGACTTTGGAGGAGTGGACACACCCCCTATGGACAACAGCAGCACAGCACAGCACAACACTACACTGCACTACACTACACAGCCCTAACTCCCACCCTCCCTCTTCACTGTCCACAGCCGAGTGAGAAAATGGCACCGACTCGGGTACCTTATATAGAATCCAAAACCCGCGAGACCCGGAAGGCGGGTTGATGACGTTTTGCCTCGAGTCAGGTTAGAAAAGTCGAGCCCGACTCGGATCGGCCTCGGATCGGGGGGGCTCGGATTTCAGAAATCCGAATCCGCTCACCCCTAATATATACATATATATATATATATATATATATATACACATATATATATATATATATATTATATATAATTTTCTCCAAGTACTGCACTCACATCAACATAAGTCTCCAGCATAGGGGTGCACTCCAGCCACACCAGTCCGTTTCCCAGATAGCAGGCAAAAATATTGTTCCAAAGGAAGCACTCACCAGTTAGATGTAGCAAAAAGATGATGTAACCCCAGCAGCACGAGCTTGCATTCCACACTCTGGAACGCACAGCAACTACCATCTTACCGCCGCTGAAGAGGCGCTGTCCAGGTATCCGGGAATCCAGCAGGACATGGAGGAAGTGAAATCACTTCCTGGACAGTGCCTCTCCAGAGTGTGGAACGCAAGCTCGTGCTGCTGGAGTTACAGCGCGGCATGGAGGAAGTGAGATCACTTCCAGTGCGTGCGCTCTGCACGTGGGGAAGGATGCCGCTGGTGAGACTAGTTGCTGTGATTACTGCAGGTATTTATGGTGCTGCACTAGTAAGTAAGACAGTTTTTTGAGCTGTGGCTGTACAATGTTGATGTATTTGATGGTTGCTAACATTGATATGTGAAGCTGGCTTGAAAAAGGTCTGGATTTGACCGAAACATCGCTATGCAATCTAACTTTTTTGCTGTTGTAATAAATCATCTTTTTGCTACATCTAACTGGTGAGTGCTTCCATTGGAACAATATATATATATATATATATATATATATATATATACACACACAGTATATATAATATAATTAAACACAAATTCCAACTTTTAATTTTTTTCTTTCAAAACATTGCAAATAATAAATTGTCACATTGTTTAGCAGCAACTACAACAACACAATTGCATGGATTGAAATAATCAATGTGACTTTTGACATTGTCTACTCACTGTGAATTGAAATGCTGATCTTAAATCCACCTTCTGCCAGTAATTACCGAAGTTTAGCTTCTAACTGTACTTCAGTGTATCAACTTAAACACATGATTATCTAAAATCATTTGAGATGGACTTTGGGAGAAGTAATCTGTATTCTTACCATTATTTTTGCAGGTGCTTTGTTTAGTAAAGTGAGGTAAAAAAAATTTTCTCGAATAATAAAGGGGAAATTGATGCCACTATTGCCTCACATTATATCATTATTTTCTACAGTAAGGTTGAGGCTGAAATGTGAATAAGATATACAGTATTACCACCAAACAGTAAGGGGTAAATTTACTAAAGTGAGAGTTTGTAGAAGTGGTGATGTTACCCATAGCAACAGCTATTATCTTGTAGAAGATGCTAGTTAAATTGTTGAGTAGAATCTGATTGGTTGCTATGGGCAACATATCCACTCTTAAAAATTCTCACTTTAGTAAGTATACCCCTAAGTGGATACAGACGGTCTGAAACCATTTGTAATAGAAGGGGATTCCTACCCTTGTATGTATGTGATTGGGGAGTTTCCAATGCATATTCAGGTGTGACAGAGCCCCAGCCAATTCGGTGCCCTAGGCATAATTTTGGCTGATGCCCTCTAGCATGTATTAAGTATATATATATATATATATATATATATACTTATCAGTTTGATGCAGCACTCGGGGACTTGTTTGCAAAATCTTTAATACCACCAGCAACGTTTCAGTGCCACCAGTAAGGCACTATCCTCAGGCTTAAACATACAACATATACACATACCTTACATACCACCACCTGTGCTCCAAGTGTGCGTCACGTTGGGCGGGATCCATCGCGATCTAAATGGCGCATTTACTATTACTTCACCACAGGTATCAGACCATGTGACTTTCACCATAGCAACATCATAACTATTCTGCACATACCCATAGCACTGAATACTGCCCAGTACGTTAAACTATGCCTAGCTGTTATTTTACAATATAGATCTCTATGTTCAATCATTTAGCAAATATTTAGATAGACTTAATCATCTACTACAGAATACTTTACACATGACCATTACATCATTAAAACATCTAGCAAATACACATCTCTAAATAATGCATACACATCATTGGATCATGTCCAGCACATACCCTAGTTGATAAACAGGTTATAGATCTATATTGAGCAATCTCCAGGTTATCCAACCTAGTATGTCCCATTTTGGGCTCAAATATCTCTCTCGGCAGCGATGTGTGTGTTAACTAGCAGCCAATGAGAGTCAGACAGACTCTCATTGACTGCTGCAGGTAATGGGAGAGACGTCATGACATCTCTCCCATAATGCATAGCTTGCCAGCCTGGGAGGACTGACGTGTGGCAGCGGGAGCAGTGGCTGGAGCCAAAGTGTGGATTCAGGTAAGTGTATTTTTTTCTTTACTTGTGTGTCTGCATATCGGGGGGCTACTACTTGGGGCACTATTACTGGGGGGAACTCTACTGGGGGTGGTCCACTACTGAGCACTACAACTGGGGGAGGGGATACTACTGGGGGCACTGCATCGGGAGGGGGAACCTCTACTGGGGTCTACTAGTGGGGGGAAACTACTACTGGGGGCACTATATAAGGTATAAGGGGCTTGCTTCTAGGGGACCACTACTGGGGGCACTGTACAAGGGCACTGGAGGACCACTACAGGGGCACTGTATAAGGGCACTGGATAGGGGGGATCACTACTGAGGGCCTGCATAAGGGGGACCACTACTGGGGAAACTGCATGGGGGGACCACTACTGGGGGAACTAAATAGGGAGGATGACTACAGGGGGTACTGTATATGGGGCACTGGATAGGGGGGATCACTGCTGGGGCCCTGCATAAGGGGGACCACTACTGAGGGCACTGCATATGGGGAGGACTACTGCTGGGGGCACTATTAAAGGGGCACTGCATAAGTGGGACCGCTACTGGGGGCACTTCATAGGGGGGCCACTACATGGGGCACTGCATAAGGGAGACCACTACTGGGGGCACTGAATAAGGGGAACTAAGGAGGGGCTGCATAAGGGGGACCACTACTGGGGGCATTGCATATTGGGGGTACTGTATAAGGGGCAACTAATTGGGGGCTGCATAAGGGGAACCGCTACTGGGGGTACTGTATAAGGGACACCACTATGGGCCTGCATAAGAGAACTGGGGGCATTGCATACTGGGGGTACTGTATACTGTATAAGGGGCACTACTGGGGTTAAGGTGCATATGGAAAGGAATGATCAGAGTGATGATAAAGGGGTGTGTGTCATGTTGACATGCCCCATTTTTAAATGACCACGACCATTTTTCACCACTCGCGCACATAGGGCGGGGGGGACTCCATTTTTTCTTTTGCCCTGGGCTCAAAATACCATAGTCACGCCACTGAATGTACTTCTCCACTGTAAACTAGCTCCATGAATAGCATGAAGCAGAGAAGTGCCCTGATTTCAGCTAAACAGGGCTCTTCTTTGCTTTATGAATAGATCCCTTACTCTCTATACCTATTACATAGGATTCTAAATATATTTTTCTCCTGCTGGACCTTCCTACATGGTGACCAGACACCAAAATAAATTGATATGTCATATTGTCAATGCAGTGAAATACCAGCTGGCAGTGGATTAGAATAAATGTGACTCCCCCACCATGCAGCCTTTTTTGTCCCGTGTTTGATACATTTATCACATGGAGTATATGACTAGTATTACTATGCACTAATCTAAATCTTGTGATAAAATATGGAGCACAAGGTTGGCTTCTCAGTCTGCCTCTTCTCCTTTTGCCCTGTAACAGTCATTTATATTTAGTTTTATATGTGTTTTGAGTCTAGTCTTGCCCCAGAGATCTTCTCCCTTCTTTATATTATTTAAATGCTTTCCTTTTTTTCCTATTTTCCTTTCTTTCTTTTTTCTTCTATTCTATCTTCTTCTTCTAGCCTACATCAATGCTGGCTATTATGGTACAGCCTTAATAACTGTTAAACTCTAAAAAGGGTTGAACATTTTTTGTTTTATCTGTACACGGAATTGACCTTATATTTTATCTTTTATGTCAATGCGATTGTGAATGTTATGGACTCTGGAGCTTATTCAGACCTGGTCATTACCTCTACGAGCTCGCAACCGGGTCGATGTTGCTCCAGTGCGCAAGCACACGATGGTACTGGCTCCGTCGTGCGCATGCACGAGACCCGGCTAACGACGGGTGATTCATCATTAGGGGTCTCGTAGCAGACGGGGCGAGCTGTCAATGTTGAGTGACAGCTCGCTCCGTTTGCTGTGCGGGCCAGGGGCATGCCCGGCCAAACGGAGGTGTTCCTGTCGGAACGCTTGCCATTTGGGGGTGGCCCCACTGACATCATCAGTGATGTCAGTGGGGAGCTTCCTGCTCAAGCAGAGCAGGAAGCTCCCTGGGGCTTAAGGTTGATGAGACCCTACCTTAGGATCTCGTCGTTAGCCCCAATGGTCGCGATGGTCTTGACCATCGTGACCATCACCCTTAGCAGCTGTTAGAGCTGTGGGTGTTAACCCACAGCCTAATGACCGACATGGAGCTGGCCATTCAGGATGCAAGCGGCCACCCTGTTTCAGAACAACCGCTTGCTTAAAAAGTGTTTAAAGATTAAAATACTGGCTAGTATAGTACTTGTGTGAGCCTTCAATATGAGATAAAAACACAAAAAATAAAAAAAATCTTATACTGAAACTAGATAAATCATAATACAATATCACAGTGCATCAACTAAACTAAAATTTGTTACTGTCCTTCATGCAGTACATATAAATCCAGCACATCTTCTCTCTTGGTGAGCTGATTAAAGGTCTATTTATTTTAAATCTGATGACTCTACAGATGATATATAAAAAGAGACAATATATATTTTAGTATGGTAATAAGCCAATATAGAGCCTGTGGTCATGCACATGAAAATGACATGAATATTCAACCCTGGAATCCAACCCCATGTGGTATATTGAATGAAATTATTACAGGAAAGCAGCTGTTATAGGCATATATTATGGTCTTTGTAACTTCTTATGGAACAACATCAGTTGTCAACTGTATTGGTTTTAATTACTCAATGATTGACACAAAAAAAAGCTCGCTAGGGTAACCTCTCATTTTTATTTCATAGAAACATATTTAAAATTAAAAACATGCAGCATAAATGCCTTAGTGGCCAAAATGTACTTCCACTTGATTTAGAGGTGTGTAAAGTTTTGTACTGTACAGTTTGTTTATAGAGATAATGTAACTGGGTTACCACATGACCAATTGGCACCCACAAATGTGTAAGTGGTCTCACACATCTTTCTGCTTTTTCTATTTACTATGGATCTGGCATTTTCTGTGGATCCAGCATTTTCTGTGTAATTACTGTAGTATGGATCAAGCTTTTTCAAAGGATGCAGCTGTCTCGACATTTAGTAAAGATCCAGCTTTTTTGATCTAGCATGATCTGACTTTTACCCAGACCCCATCTCATGTTTCCCATGAGATACAACAAAGAAGAAATGAATGAGGCACAAGGATGGCTGAGGAGAGTACATAGTCTTCACAGAAACTAAAATTGAGTAAGCACAGGGGACCATGCCATCCATCTGATTGTCAGAATCACAGAAGTGTGATAATGACCTACTGAGGGGTAGGTGTTGTTAAGGTTAAACTAATTTAATTTGATTTACTACTATTGATAATAAGATATCATTTATGTCCCCCATTTTCCTAACTAGTGGAGACCTATGTTGTGCAACATAGCTCCACTTAGCTACTGTGTGTAAGAAACCTACCTTTGAGGACCCATGGTCATAATATTTTTGAATACTATTGTATATGCGGATGTCTTAGAAAATGTAATGCAACATCAGTCATCAGTAGTGTGATAGTGTTTGAAAAGTTATTTGTGATGTTATTAGTAAAATCATAAATTGCTGCTTGTCATGTAATTTTATTAAGTACATAAGATTTTTTTTTAGCTTTGACAGAACCTAATTTTAAACTTCATTATTTTTTGTCTGTGTCATCCTTTTAGTTTTACTCAAATCCAAATCCAATTCACATTTAATCTCTGTTTAATTTAAATAAAACAAATAAATAAAAGTTCACTAAATAAAGTCTTAAAATGCTTGATCTCAAATGTTTCTGTATTGTGATAATGTAAAGTGATAAAGATGCTAACCCAGTGATTCAAAAAGACCAGTTTTTATAGGCTTTAAATAAACTAAAACAATCCATCTGGGCTTATTAGCATGTGCTCATGGAGAAATTTCGCATTAAATCATGTTAAACAAATTCAGGTTTCCTTTCAAATATATTTCAGCAGTAGTCCTTACATAACATCCATAGTGCCTTTTTGGGAAACATTTGGCTACTTTTAATGAGACCGTAGCAACCAGATCCATGGATGATTTTATTGGCGCTGATTCATTTGATCATATAAAGTTCATAATACTTTGTAATGCTTTCACTTCTAAAGACAGCAAACTTTTTTACTGAAAAGTATAATGATCTTCATATTGTCATATGGAAGTTTATTTTTAAGTGACATAAGAATGAAATGTCCTAAATATGCATAAGACCTATGCATTGTTTCAGTATTTTGTGGAGATGTGGAACATGAGGTGTCCCCTAATGAAAGTGAACAAATCCCAAGCTTATCAAACTTGAGTTATTATTTTAAACAGCAAAGTAAAATATAAGGTTGGCACCTTCTTAATTCCAGCCAACTATTATCAGTGAATAATGCAACCTCATCCTAATCTCCCATGTATTAGTGATGGCTACAGAAATCAATTAGACTTTCCAGATGATATAGCAGAACAATATTTTGATTTTTCCCTGCTGATCAAAGATGCTAGCAAGATTGTCTGCTAATGATTTTGAGACTACATACATTATTGTGTGTCTAGAATCACAGTGGTCATTCATTGGTCATCCATTGGTCTGTTGATTTACTAGATAAACACCATCCACAATGAAACTGTCATGATCTCAGTTTGCTGCAGGCTAACACAATATGATTGTTGGGAGAAGTACAGTATATACAACATTTTAAAATGTTTTAAAAGCATGTTTGGTGATTCACTTTTCATTTAGGTATTTATAGCTTAAAAACTGCATTTATAATTTTAAAATTAATTAAGGTTTTAAAATAAATCTGACCCACAAAAGGTCACATTAAGATAATTTAGCTGAACATTTTCTTCTGTACATACTTTATAAATAGAAAATGAGCATTACTTATTCTGAGTAAGAAAATATGTTTTTAAACTGTTTTTGAACAAAAAAAAATTGTTTTCCTTCACAACTTTTTGGGGTTTACCCATTCTTTTGTGTAAAGAAAAAATATTTGCCATAAGTGAAATGTGTAAATCTGCAATGCACAGGTAGTCTATTTAATTTTTAGTTACAAATAAATAAACAAAAAGTTACTTCTGTTGCTGAATTAAAAATAGAAATTTGTTAAGAATGCTTTCAGATGGTTTACTACATTATGAATTTGTTTGCAAATATGATTTGTATAGTTACCCATCTAAGTGCTGCCAAAAACTTGGGTTGGAAAATACTATAAATTTAAAGGCCTACTAAAAAACTCTTGTTTATGAACACAATTAATTTCCTATTTTCTAATTTAAGAAACAAATGCATTTAATTGTGGATATTTTTACATTAATATGTAAAGTTTGCTTCTTGCATTCATGTCACACATGTAACAAGAGAGAGAGAGATATTTTAAATACATGTTGAATAACTTTGGGAGATCTTGACCTTTAGCAAGGCAGATATATCTTAAAGTCTGAAAATGCCTACCAGTACTCGGTCCCAGAACTTCAGCTCTAGGTAGATGGTAATGAACAAGACATATTCTCTACACTAAACTTTGTAAGTATTGTAACATGGAGCAGACACATAACAATGTGTATAGACTGGGAACTTAGCTGATGGCAGGTAAACTATATTAGTATAAAATCTGGGGTCAGGGCTGGCAGAGTACAAGCTATGACAGTGGTACATTCCAGGCAATACAACTACATTGTTATACAATTTGATATCAGGAATATATTGATTATAAAATATGTGAACAGGGGTAGTGATAGACAAAACTTTATCCAGAAACTGGTCAAGAAACAGGCCAAGTTCAGGACATGACAGACAAATGTGATCCAAGACAAATGGAGTAATCAAACTTTGAAATTATCACAGTACAGTCATAATAAACTATCAGCTATTTAATTCCAAAGAAGCTAAAAACTGAGGGCTACAGTATAATCCAGGAAACTCATCAATTACATCACCTGGGGAGAGTAGAGCCAACATGGGTAATGTGAAATGTGCTATAGGAGTCTTAATGCCATAACATCCACATGCAATATGCTAGTGTCTGCTGCCATGAGTGCAGTGGAAACATATGTTGCTTTTATCAATGCAAACAAGATGTATTATGTTTGGCTAAGATCTAACAAATTTGATGGAATATAATTACATTTTCTGATTTTGTGTTAGAAAATATTGAGCACACAAGTGCTGCCTCAAAATGAGTTTGCCATCTCAAAATAAGAGGTAACTCCATATCAAGAGGTGGAGCTTTCTAGAGAGGTGGAGCTGCAATTGTGCCCCTTATTTAGAGTCAGTTGTAGTTATGCATGGCATGCTTATTATTAGTAGTTGATTTTAATTATATATGACAATGCGTATCACAATTTCTGTTGATTTTTATACTGGGCGTATTCAGTTTATGTTACATTCACAGTTATGATGATGCAAATGCTTCCAACTCAAAACAACATAAACAAGCATGTTAATATTTTGTGTGTATTGTCATAAAATGGGCAGAATGCGGATGTAGCATAAAATGAGAGGTCATTTCTTAGCTGCTTCAACTTAACATGTAACCATTTGTATTGTGTATTAGTGCATAAAACAATACATATTTGAGCAACTCTAACAGTTAAAAAGTACTTTAGGTATTAGACTAACACTGGATTTAATTTGAACAACATCAAAATTTTTGTATATATAACTCTATACGTATATAAAATATATAACTGCAAGCCACTGAACATAATCAAAGTTTAAGTTTATTAACTGAATCATTTTAAATTTCCCAGAATCTAGGGATACATGTTTACAGTTCATCCATTAAACAAAATCTGAAAATAAGTTTGCTTGTTTGTTGGTGCAGTTGTTAGGTCAAAAAGAAAAGAAATGTAAAATAATATCCACATTCAGAGTTATTCCTGAAGATGGTATATGAACACATATTTCTATGCATATTGTTGAGTTTATTTAATTCAAGAAATGCTAACAATATGTTAACATCAAAATACAGTATATTGCTGTCATTAAAAGAGAAAAAGAAAGAGGTATGCTTGGGATTTATTGGACACAAGGAAATATTTGTAAGCATGTTTGTGTTCATAAGAACATTGAATCTATTGAACAAGCAAATATAGAGGTGAACTAGAACAACTTTAAAAGCAATGCCTTTTATGTTCGAATGTAGATCTACAGCTCAAGAAACTAGACATTTTATTTTTTCCACATAATGACCATATATCTATTTAAAAGTTTTAGTTAGTTTACTCATTATCAATAAGAGACTACTACCAAAACAAATAAAAAAAATATGATAAAAAAATTATTTATGTTGCTCTGGAATCTTAACAGTTTATGTTGAAAATGTCAGTCAACTGCAAACAGTCATAATAATACTAAATTCAAGACTGAATACTACATTTTCTTCTACTCTTTACTCCCCATAAGGGCACCTAACACGTGACTGTTAACTCCCAGCTGCTTATTGTGAGTTCTTTAATTGCTATTGCAGCAATGTATATAAATCATGTCCTTGTACTGCACTGTAATGTACTGTAAGTTACTTGTTTCTTGTTCACTTATTAGTTCTATGTACTATGTAAGGTGCTGCGGAACACTTGTGGCGCCATATAAATAAAGGATAATGATAATAATAATATAGAACTATTGCACAGATCACATCAAATAAAATACAACTGATTATTAAAGGCAATTGTTTATGGAAATATAGCATTTCCCATAAAGTGTCAATTAGTATAAATATAAAGCATATAGATATTGCACGTTTGCCTGTATATTTATGTTCAAATCATAGTCACTTTTCTAAAATAAAAATATTGTATGTCTCATAAGTGAGAAGGGAAAATATAACCCTCTTATAATGCTATTCAGCATAATTCACACAGTTGCAAATGCCCCTGAAAAAGTTGTAGTTAATTACAGCAATATAGCACTTATCTCTGTAAAGTGTTAATTTCTATAAAAACATTTAAATATTTCACATGTCCCTGTATAATGATGATTCAATCATACAAAATACAGGTGTGAATTTGACAAAAACGTTGCACACATCACTGTAATATCTTAGACTATATATATTGCACATATCCCTGTTCAATATACTATCACTTGGAATATAGAACTATTGCACAGATCACATCAAATAAAATACAAATGATTATTAAAGGCAATTGTTTATGGAAATATAGCGTTTTCCCACAAAGTGTCAATTAGTATAAAGCATATAGATATTGCACATTTGCCTGTATATTTATGTTCAAATCATAATCACTTTTCTAACATAAAAATATTGTATGTCTCATCAAAAACAATCAATTTGTTTAACCATGAAGCAGACAATTTCACCAGGTGTGGACAAAAAGTGTGAGATCGTATAATTTGACCATAGGGTTGGGAATCCACAAGCAACAAATTAGTGTGTGCATGGCGATCCGAATCCCTAAATACAACTGTAAAAGTGACCTTAGTACCTATCTCTTAACAGTAAATTATAACAATATCTTCAAATCAAGTATCATTGCATGTACACAATAGTATTTCTGAAGATTATATATATACCATGTTTCCCCGATAATAAGACACTGTCTTATTTTTTTTTGGTCAAAAAAACTCCATAGGGCTTATTTTCGGGGTAGGGCTTATTTTAATTAACATTGACAGCAATTTCAATAAACAGGTAAGTGTGAACAAAAAAATCTACCTTTATTCAAAAATGGTTATGTCATCTTCTTCAACAACATCATCATAAGTGTCCATACCCTGAATTCCGGCCTGGATTTCTTGCACCTCCATTTCCTGCTGAAGAAGTGGACCCAATCTTCTCCACTCTCCTCCGCAGCAATGCTGTAAATGATGCTGCCACACATGCCAGCTGCCGAGCGCTCACTGTGAGAGAGTGAGATGCTGCAGCTGTGATTGGATGCCACTGTTAAATCTTTAACAGTGGCATTAATTTCATGCAGGGGGTGGAGCTGGGGGCATTTTAGTGTAGCGCAGGGACCGGACAAAATGGGGATTTTGTTAGGGCTTATTTTCGGGGTAGGGCTTATTTTGGACCGTTTTCAAAAGAAAGGGTAGGGATTATTTTCGGGGTAGGTCTTATTATTGGGGAAACATGGTATATATATATATATCATTAGCTGCTATGAGCAGAGTACTTTCTTATTGTCATCATTTACATTTAGGTAGATAAATTAACTCAGGTTATGTTATTGTTTGCACATGAAGAAGTAAAAGTAAGGCATACAAGTGTCCCCCCTTCTGCTTTCACTTGTTGTACATCTGACCCTGTATTGGACACGTGATGAGAGAGTGGGAGAACCAAGTACAGTAGTAGGTTGTTAAACATCTTGAATAGGGAGTTAGGTGGTCCCTGATTCCAACCGGTATTGTAGGGGCCAAATTCACCCTAGATCAGTCAAGTTGCCACTTAGAAAAAGAAAGATAGGTGCTTAATTTGTCTGTGAGATGGTCTGCCTATGAATGGATATAAATCAGATAGCTTTTGTAGTGCATATGCCATCTGTCAGCTGCCTGTCAGATGTCTCTGCTTTCTCCCAAAGCACTATGATATACTTAATGGCTGTGGTCTGGCCGCCGGGCTGCTTGTGCTAATGGAGAAGTCTCCACCAGTTGTCAGCTACCTGTCAGCTGTCTCAGGTCTCTCCCTCCGTACGATGCCTGTAGATGCAGCTATAGTCTGGCTGCTGGGCATTTGCAACTGTGTGAATTATGCTGAATAGCATTAAAAGAGGGTTATATTTTCCCTTCTCACTTATCTGTTGAATATAGATAACAGTGATTGATTGATCATTTCCCTTCCCCAAGGTCATTATTATTAACATACAACTGTAATTGGATCAAGTGTAATTTTGTACTATCTTTTATTGGTTTTTATATATGTTCGCCTCATAATAATTTGTCTATTCATGTAGTGACATATTTTTCCATCACTTATTTTTCTAAGTAAATTTAAATAAAAGGTATGTTTTATAAATCTATAATCATATCGTAGATCTATCTACATAAAGAGTGCCCCAAACAAGTAAATTTTCTTTTTTTGCCTGTGCCAAACCAAATGAAATATAGTATTGTATTTTTTTCCTGGGTGCACCACCAACAAAGTATTATTTTGAAGGAATTCTACATCCAGTAATATCACAATATTGTTGGTATTTCCACATTTATTTTGAGCAATCACTTTATTAATCTAGTGCATTAAATCTATCCCCAATTCCCTTTTCCCTCACTTTAACATCAAAGTAAAGTTGTCAGCATACATCTTCTAGAGGCCTTTTAATTTGCAATTCAAAAAAATCATCTAGTGGTTGATATTATTCCTATTGGCCATGGTCAGACCTTCTAAAAAAAAGAGACAGTATTTGGTGAAAGAGGTCACAGCTTTAAAGAAATATTGACATTGTGGCAAAAAAGCACACACAGAAGTAATCAGTACATGCCCAATAGAGCTATTAACTATTAAGAGCAGCTGTATGCATCTGGAACTCCCAGATAATTGAAAACTCATCTCCTTTCCCCTGAGACAGAATCAATCCTACCACTAGGGTCTGGGAACCTCACAACTCTTGTAGCACACCACAACTGCACTATGAAGGGGAGTATTTCCAACCATCTCTTGTGTCACCTCTGGCCAATGACTGTTACAGTGCACAGTGGTCTCCCTGGGCTTCCAAGTCTTCACTATGGCTGGGTCTCCAGCAATGCTAGCTGTGGTGACATGCAGGCAGCTGGTCCTCCTTCCTGCTGCTCCCTCGCTGGGTGTGCAGGGAGCCGTGGCTTCCTAGGAGCGCACACACCAACCTGTTTGAAATTTAAAGGGAAATTATGCACCGAACATGATGTCAAATTCATATCTCCTTCCTATAAAAGAGAGATTGTGAGTACAAACAGTGCATTGCTAGCACTATTGTTCCTCCTTCTAGCTATTGTTCTATTAACCTGTTTTTAACTGTTTCTGTATCAGTTGCTGTTGTTTCGCTATTACTGCTTACTTCTGTATGTCTGCAATCTCATTCAGCCTCCTAACAGTGCCTACCAGCGCCATACAAGGAACCCAAACAGAGGACTGCAACCTGTGCATAAGGTGCTTCAAGGTGCAAACTTCCTTGCGGGTGTCCTTGGTGAAAACCCACAGCACTTTAGACTCCATGCTTATTCTTTTGGGTTTGAGTCAATCCTCTAGTATGGGCCAGCATCCACACTAATTACCCCTCAGGATAATGCTAAAGGGAGCTTCTCTAATTTGAACTGCAATCCTACCACCATTATAACCTCTTAACACCACACCAAATCCTTAAACAGTTGTCAAACAAATAAACCCATAACTTCACCAGTCATATGAACACTGTCAGGCCAATACTAAAATGCATAACAAAAGTAAATCATGATGCTTCACCATACCACCCTCTTTGGAGTGCACAAACTTCCCAGTCACTGCATTGACTTTTCTTTGAGTCTTATCAATCACTGCGATCTGATGTCTGACCAGATCACTGTTGTGTCAGCCCACCAATAAACAACAGCTGCAAGATTGGTTGTTATGTGTAAAATAAAATCAACATATATTCATATCCCCAAATTATTTATTTCCTAAATGCATCATTAAGACCATAAGGTCTCCAAATTTGCAAACTGACTACTTTCAGAAGGGTAAGACCATAGCACCTATCTTATAGTTGGATATATGAATGTACTATTAAAAATCGTATAGCTCAAGACATGATGGCATTCAGGATGAACACAGTGGGCATGGGCAGTAACATCAAAATTAGTTGGTACACATTTATTCTTTCAGGGCAGCATAGCTGGCATGGGGAATCTAGGAGGCATAGTCAGTGAATGTGAGCAGAGATTGGCACACAGTGTACCTATATTGAACTGCACAACAAACAAGGAGAATAAACAACCACAAGATATATGAAACAAATATTGCCTACTATGGAGAGAGGTAACAGAGAAATGCATAGATTTTATTGTTCCTGTATCACTGACCGCTTACCACTGCCAGCAGTTCACTCTGGATCTCAACTTCTGAGCTCCGAGTGTTTAATAGCTGTGGTGAAAACTAATACTCTATTTGCCTATTGCTGTTGGACATTTGGGATCATATGCATGAGGTGCCTTGCCACATCTAACAGTGAGAGCAGCGATGAGATTTGAAACTGTGGGCCTGATTCGGAGGCAGACACTCTGATCAGAGTGCTCACTCTGAATCAGGGCCCTCCTATCTAAAAATGGAGCGGCCTCCTGGCCGCTCGCATAGCTGTGGGTGACCACCCACAGCTTATGCGAGCCGCCAAAAAGATGGTCACGATGGTCAAGACCATCGCAACCAACGGGCTTGCATTGAGACCCTGCAGTATGGTCTCACTGCCACAAGCCCAGGAGTGCTAGTGATGTCAGTGGGGCTGGCTCCAGACGGAAGGCATTCCCATGGATACGCCTCCATCTGGGCAGCAACGCCCCTGGCATGCCCACCAAAGGGGGCATGCTGTCAGTCGCCATCGACAGCACGCCCCCTTTGGTGCGAGACCCATAGCGACAGCTTTGCTGTCGCTATGCAGGTCTCGCTCATGCGCATGACAGAGCTCCCTCCGTCATGCGCATGCGCATTAGGGCACCATCGACCCGCTTGCGAGCAGGTCTGAATTAGGCCCTGTGTTTGGCTAGTTACCACTTGTCACTCATGTGGTGTTTGAGCACATAAGTTGGATGTGACAAGAGTGAAGGGTTTTTTAGTCGTGGAATATACTCTCTTGTTAACTACACATTAAGCCTCATAAAAGGCAATGTGTAGATCTGATACTCAGGTTAACTATTGTAACTATTAAATAATTGCCAGCTTCAACTTTGAATTTTGGAGATATACAGTAAGGCAAGCACTTGAACTTGAATGAAAGAATGAGTATTCAGATTCCTCCTTGCTAAATAATCCAGCTATGATGGAATAACACAACTTGAATAGGATTGTAAAATTTTTATGGCTTAATACATACTTTTTTATGTGTTGCTACTAATTGACTTTTAAATAAAGATGCAGCAATAGGAGGATTTCCTTAGCTACTTCTTCAAGTCAACTTTTTTACTGAATACAGTTTTTAATATAGTATCAGTAATACAGTCACGCGAACCTTGTATTTTATTTTACTTTTTGTATATATATATATATGTCTTCTACTGTGCATTTATTATATTTGTTTATTATATTTTGTGTGTAGTAATAAATGATATTGCCCTGAATTTTCCTATTTGTTATATTGTTTATTGGTGGGTTAGGTATATTTCCCACACTGGTTTTAAGGCTGCAGTCATATATATATTTAGTATAATTATTTCCTACACTTGGAAGGTAAAGCATCAGATTATTTTGTACTCTTGTTATTGGTGAAACATCTCACACCATAGATTTGCATAGGGGTGATCAGCTGTGGAGAGTGAGGTACATAACAACTGCACAGTCAGATAAGGGGCAACATAAACCATGTCTTTCCTCAATTGATAGGTTTAAGAGTGGTGAAATTTACAAAGCTATGATCCAGTGCCAACCACAACATTCTTAAAAATCACATCAGAAATAGAAGAGCATTTAGAAAATGTAATAAAATTTATCTCCCAAAATGCCCTGAAAATATGCTGTAGAAAATGCCAACTAAAACAAAGTTACTTTAAACTCAGCTGCAGCTACATGTCCCACCTGAGTGATCAAGCAACCTATTAACTTAATGACAAAAGACCATCTACCATCCTCTCTGAATAGTTCAACTTTCAAACCTCCTTTCAAGGTTTTGCTAATTAAAAATCTTTCATTGTATTAAACCCCAATTTTAATTTAACAAAGAAGGATATCCTAGCCAGAAACATATCAGTACAGTATAAGTGTTTCCCAGTTTCTGTGGATTGAAGCTGTGCAGTGGACCGCTGATACAAAGAGACTCTGTATCTGCACAATGGAGTGAAGGATGTGAGAGACAGGCAACATGCTGACAGCCAGAGGAGGAGTAGATGCTTCTGACCCAGACAATTTTGAAGAGTATTGATTAGAGAGCTTTTGAGACAACATGTGGTTAGATGAACAAATGCCTGAGGGAGCAATTGTGAAAATCATTCACTTGGGGCACTTACAAACCAGTGCAGGCCAGGGATAGCCATAAAACAATATCATTAAATGTGCATAGGTGCAGGGGAACATTTATGTATGGAGGTTGAACACAAATCATAAAATGCGAGAAACAAACGTAAAAAAGAAAAGGATGGAATGGAATGGAACAACAGCAAAGAAAAAGCACTGGAGAAAGAAATAAGACAGTGGTGGTAAAAGTTTAGAAAGATATAAGAATATAGAACAGTAAATACAAATTAGACATAAAAATACTGATATATTTCACACAATTGACAGCACTTGTTCTTCCTGAAAATTGAATGAAGCCAAGAGGTAAAACAACATCCTAATACAGTAAATCCAGCTATAACATTAGCACCACAATTAACCCAGTAACACAATATTATCCCCACTTTCAATCTGACATTAAAATCCCTATAAATATAAACCTAGACATTTTACAGTCTTCAGACTTATACATACATACAAACATACCTGGAGCCTCTTTAGATCTCTTTCACCTTCACATTCAGCATTCATAACTTCACAATAAAAAAGACAATAGTGAAGACACTGGGAAAAATTGAATCTATGTGTGTCAATGCCGAAACCTTAGTTAATAATGCAAAATTATGCTTGATGGAACAATTTATATAGTCAATCCAGTCAAAGTGTAAGTGGAACATTGTCCTGTTATGGGTTAAGGAAAGTTAACACTGCATTCCAAACAGGAGTAGGTTTGGTCAAGAGACATGTGCCTGATCTTCCATAGGGCCAGACATTCTGGGAATAGTTTGCACTGCCTACAACATGCCTGGTGGTTCAGTCATGGATTGAATTTGACTATTTGGATCACACATCAAGTTCTACCTGATATAGCTGCATCATTAACTGAAAAGATATTGGTCTTTAGGGACTCTGTTACCTATGACTGTGTTTCCCAAATCTGGTCCCCATTGTCCACTCACAGTCCAAACTTTAGTCATATCCCTGTTTCAGTTCAGGTGGGTTAATCAAACTGACAGAGGTACTGAAATACTTAAGCCACCTGTGCTCATGCATTAATATTCTGGACTGTGAGTGGGCCAGAAGGACCAAATTTGAGAAACACTGGCCTATTGGATTCCTGTAGCATTAATATTGCATCAATCTATGATGCAGTGATATGAAGCACTACTTGCTGTGGATGCCTATGCATGGACTAAGCACTCACTGCCAAGGCATTGATTCTACAGGTGAGTGACCTGACACAAAGATTGTGATCAGATTCACGTTATGACCAATGTTATTTGAATTAGAAGATTTTTTATCAATAAAAGCAGACTTAAATAGTCAATGAATGCTAGGTGTTAGAACAATATCTTTCATCTGTGTAAAATGTTGAGCTTCCACAGCACATAATTGAATATTATTATTATATTATTATTATTATTATTATTATTATTATTATTATTATTATTATTATTATTATGTACATTTTTCCATTTTTCTTTTTCTTAATAATCTGCAGAGAAATATTGAATTACTGTATAAATTTAAAAATATATTTTATGAGCCTATTGGTTTGCAATAAAAAATACTGTCTGGGACAATGGACCTCATTCAGAGTCGGTCGAAGCAGCCGCATGGTCGTATGGGAAAAGGGGGCGGATATGCAAATGATTCCCTCGCAAGTTGCGTCCCTAAGTTCAGATCGGTAGCTGGCCGACCAAGGGGAGGAAGCGGCTGGATTTAAAAAAAATATGCCCCCTTCTCGTACGCATTGCACGTCATCTCCGGGCATATAAGGATTAATTGAGACCATCGGGAACCATCGAACTGGTCATAGAGCTTAAAGTTGACCATACCCTCTCTTAAGCTCTACGATCATGTCAGTGTAAAAACCTCCCTTGTCACATGTGCCATGATGCTACTTTGTTAATTATGCACTCCTATAAACCGTATGCACTCCCATAAAATGCCGTTCACATAATTAGGCACGCCTGCATTCGGATCTCCACTCCCCCGTTTTCAAGCACCTTCCCCTGTTACCACCTACAAACGCCTCAATCTGTCACTCTTACTACCGGCCTGGCTGTGTTCAATGAGAGAGAAATTTCTGATCATAGTGGCTAGTTTGCGCACGCGCATTGCGAACTTTACGCATGCGCAGTATAGCGAACATCGGTGGCGTACGACTGTGCGGCCGATTCGACCGACTCTGAATGAGGTCCAATATGTGCAAGTCTCATGTGTAATTTATACAATCTGTATTGCAAATTGTCACACATTCACTATAATGCAGCACATATCTTTAGACATACATCCCCAGTAAAGCAGCACACATCCCATATAATGAATCACATAAACCATTTTAATGCATCACACCAGAACTATAATTTAGCACACTTCTCCAGTAAATCAGGACACTTCCTTTGGGAATAAATCACCTGTAATTCATTATAAATCCTTGGGCTATTAGCCCCTCATGTAGCAATCAGTATGCTGGATAGCGTGACCATTTTCTTATAGCACACATTCTCCTTATTCTTCTTTCCAGTGTTTTTTCATAGTGTACAGAATGATGACATCATCAGTGTGTTGTACAAACCCAATCTTGTCTCAGGGTGATTGCTAGGGGTTTGGTATAATAGATCTATGGTGTCTAGATCCAAAGTCAATAGTTTGACACCAGATGGTTGACAGGCAATAGGTCAACATGGTCAAAAGGTCAACAGGGATAAAAGGTCAACTGACAAATGTTTGACAGTGCAAAAGTAAAAAAATGTTAAAAGGTTGGTAAGGCCAAATGGTTGACACACATGGTTTACACAAAAATTGTTAACACATTTTTGTATTCAACCCTAATTCTAACTATATCCCACCCTTTAGTGCCTAACCCAAGCCACTTCCTGGTGCCTAAACCTAACCCTCCCATAAGTTCCTAACCATAACCATTGCCATAACCCTAACCCTTAACCTAGTCTTTTAAATGTTAAAAAACATGTAAAAATATGTGTTGACCATTTTGTGTTGACCATTTGTTTGTCGACTATTTGAACCTGAAGACCTTTTAAACCTGTTGACATTCTGTAGCATTGACCATTTGTCAGTTGATCTTTTGTCCCTGTCAACCGTTTGACCATGTTAACCTATTTATTGCCTGTTGAACATCTGGTGTCAACCTATTGTCTGTCGATTTTTTTCATCTGGATACAGTTTGCTAGACTTTTCAGGGAATTAGAGAGATTACCACTATCTCAGGTTGAGTTGGCAAATGCAAGTAGTATTAGAGAATAAGTGACAGAATCCCGCAAATCTGCAAATGTTGCATATGTAATAACCCATTTTGTGAGTATCATCAAAGTGATTTCACAAAAGAACATTGTGCAAACTGGCATAGCAATCACTCTCCATCAACCCTTAAAATGGATTGGATCCAAACGCTACATGAACGCACTAAGTGGTATTGTTTAGAAAAGTTTAAATGTAAACTGACCACTATTGTAATATTTAATAAAAACACAATACAATATTGTACACGACTGTGCTTGAAGGGCTTCTAATTGCTATACATAAAATACTACTCTAAAGAATCACACTTATTTAATGAAAATCAGAACTTGCAGTTAAAGTATTTGCATGAATGACTTCCATAACATAAGTATATATATATATTATGGTGTAATTTCAGGAACTGAATGCTCTAAATTGCAGGAAATGTTTTGAGCAGCATGGATGGCATAATGGTTAGCATTACTGCTTCACAGCACTGAGGTCATGAGTTCAATTCCCAGTTTTATCCCCTGTGTGTAGACTTTGTATGTTCTCTCGTCTTGTTTACATGGGTTTTCCCCAGTTGCTCCAGTTTATTACCACACTCCAAAAACATACTGGTATATTTAAATGGCTGTTGACAAAAAAATGGGGAAATATACATTTGAGATTTACAGGTACAGTGTGATTTTAATAGAGATGAGTAGTCTGGTTTTGCTAGAAACCAATCACTGAACTCTGGTGTTCCGAGTTTAACCAAGCCTTGGCTTAGATCAGTTTGGGGTTCTAAGTAGAAATGAGTCCCAACTCTGGTCTTCTCATAAATTTGGAACCCTGGTCTAAAAACAGTATCTTTTGGACTGTATGTAAGCCCCTCCTGTGTGATTTCAGGTGTTGTGTGGTGGTCAAAATTGACTGGAAATTAATGTTATTGATGTTAATAATACTATATGAACAAGCAGGTCCACGTTACATGATTTTAGATGTTTTATACATTTTTAATGAAATCCAATACCATAACTAATCAAAAACATTTTGAGGGTGGTTTTGCCAAAACATGATGATGATTTAAAACTAAAACAAAAACACAGGGGTCACTTTTTACATACAACTGAATGGGTATTACTAGATTTGAATGGGGCAGCTATGTGGTGTTCACACATAAAAAAATGTTCTCCATGGGTGTATTGTAAGCATATAGACAGAGTTACTGGCTATTCTGAGATATGTATATGTAACAATTAGAGATATGTATGGACCCCCATGTTTTGGTTTTGGATCTGGATTCATCTTTGTGTTTTGGTTTTGGCTTTGCAAAACCACTTTTAAGTGTTTTGGTTTTGGACAAGAACGATAAAAAAAATATAAAAATTGGTAAAAACTGATAAAAAAACTGCTAAAATGTCGTAATCCAAAATCCGAGTTCAGTTTTAAAATCTGAGCTCCAAACCAGCAACAGATCTGAATGGGGACTCGATACAAACTGGGTCTTAAAAGTGAATCTGAACCTTGACCTGGTTCTATTCGGAACCCCTAAATTCGGATGTGTACAGATTTCAGAAATTCGGACCCACACATCTCTAGTAACAATTCGTCTAATTTAATTCTGATTTTCTTCACCAAAGATGGGGCTAGGGCAAAGGCAGATAACAGTGATGATGGTTGAAAATACAAGTGAAGAGCTGGGGAACGTGAGGATGCATAGATACATCTGACTCAGAGTACAGGCATATATTCATATAGGTTATTGAATTATTAATCAGACAAAATTGCTATTGCTTTATGTCTGAAAACATAAGCAGGCCCTATGTGTATTAACCAGCTTATCTAATTACTTTCAAGTCACTTGCTCATGGATGTCTCAAAGACATATAATGTTTAACATTACAGAAATTATTTTTCATTATCTTTAAAACTTCTACTGTACCTGACACTTTTCTGATAGTCAATTGCACCTAGTCGTCATTTACTACGTGTAACTGTGTGTGTGTGTGTGTGTGTGTCTGTGCATGTGTGTGTATAATTTTTGTATTTTAAATTAACTTTCTATCATTAATTCATAATTAAATACTGTCTGATATTCTATTCAAGACCTCAACATTCTTGTTCTGGATACTCTAATTTTGAATTGTCACTTCAGTTAGTACATACACTGTATCAAGGACTATACTGACCTGTTTAAATGTCTGCCTAAACTAACATCTTTATAACAGATACTGTGCTAAAACCCGTATTGGATCTACTGTGGAGAAATTTGTGGGCAATTTATGGACTATCAGAGAGACCTGGACTTATATTTTTGAGGAACACAGTAGATCCAATATGGGTTTTAGTCCAGACCTTTTACCTGTAAGAGGAGACACTGTGTTAAATTACTTCTAGTTTCCATCAATTATTTGTCCATGGATTCCGATGTTATTTTTAAATTTTGTTATTGCTTGTCTTTAGTTTTATCCCTAGTTTGTTAAATAAGTCATTTTTTGAAGTGACACCTCATCCATTGTGTGATTCCTCATCAAAAAGTTTTTTCTACATGTGGATTTTTTCATCTATTTAAATTCTTCATCGGATTTAACCTTTTCCTGAGAAATAATCATTAAAAAGTGGAAAAGATACCTTTATATGTTGATCCCAAATTCTTTTAACATGAGTTGGGGTTCACATAATTTTTAGCCTCTCGTGATACACAGTGAAGTATACTGAAAGATACCTTTATATGTATTTCACATGCACGTACCAAGTCAGTTTATGGTATGCCCTTCTTTATGATTTGTGGTGGTGAGGATCTATCCTAACTTGATTGATTATTATCTATTTTGGAATCAAAAAACGGATACCACCTTTTTTTTCTTCAGAACACAAAGGGACTAAATCTGTTTATTTTGATGTGCTATCCATGTTTGACATTACTTCACATATGTTCTTTTATGTTTTTGTTTAAATTTCATATCTCCACCTATTTTTCATTTTGTGATTAATTTTTTCCTACTTACAGTTTACCTATCTCTATTTCCCTTACCACCACATGATCAACTTTTTTACACCTCACTCAGTCAGTACCTACATAATCATTTACTCTATGTATTGCTCTCTACTTTATCCTCCCCCCTGGTCTCCTCCAATTCCTGCTTCTCCCTATCTCTCTCTCCTTTGTCTCCCTTACACCACTCTGTTTCTCCATCCTCCTTCACTTCTCTCCCATCATGGTCCTTCTACTCCACCACCAGGCCCTGCTCCCTCCCATATCTCTCTGTTACCTCTACTCCTCTCTATTCTCCATTCACATCACTCTAAACTATATTTATGACCACCACCTGCAGTTTATCTTTCTCATTCAGGAGCCCACACTTTCACTACATTCTCTTCATCTATTTCCTCCAAATTAACCTCACCTTCTTGCTATGGCAACCCTGATAATTTACTTCACATCTCTCCCATTAACTCACCCCATCTATTGTGCCCTCTGGAATGCCAGATCTGTCTGTAATAAACTGGTCCCTGCCCATGACCTCTTCATCTGCAAATATCTGAATTTCCTTGACATCACTGAAATCTGGATTCCTTCCCAGACACCATTTCTCCCATGGCACTCTCTTCTGGGGGCCTCACTTTCTTACCCCCGATCCCAGGGGTTGCCATGTTGGTTGTGTAGGTGTTCTTCTATCCTCCAGTTGCTCCTACAAATTTATACCCTCATAACTATCCCCTTCATTCTCCACATTTGAGGTATACATTATTTGCCTCTTTATTCTGGTTCACCTTCATACAGATGTCATCTATCATCCCCCTGGCCTGATTTCCAAATTCCTTAACAACTTTTATTCCCGGCTCTGCCACATCCTCTCTTCAGACCTTCCCTGCCTCATCTTAGGTGACTTCAATATCCTTACTGATGTCCCCATTGACAAATTGGCTTCTAAACTCCTTACCCTCACTTCATAATTTAGTCTTTCTTAATGGACCTCTTATCCCTCCCATGTAAGTGGACACTCACTTGATCTAGTCATCACGTACCAATTTGATATTTCTGATTTCACCAATTCCCCATTCTCTCTTTCTGACCATCTTCTCTCTTTTTACTTGCCCATCACACCTTCTCCACCACTGCCTCCCAAGGCTATCATCACTTAGCATAACCTTGAGGCTATTGACACCGTATCCATATCCTACCTGATTGACTCACTTCTCTCACCCATTGTCTCTCTCTCCTGCACTGACCAAGCTATTTGCCTATACAATTACTCCTTTACTTCTGATATTGACTCTGTTTTTCTGGTGGTCACTACTCACCTTCACAGATTAAATACTCAACCTTGGCATTCCAAATCCATCCTCCAAAAGTGTCCACATACTGCTGAACATCAGTGGAGAAAATCACACTCCAATGCAGACTTCCTCCATTTAAAATGTATGCTCTCAAACTACAGTGCTGCCTTTTCCCTCTCTAAACAGTTTTATTTCAAGACCAATGTATCCTCCCAGTCCTCCAACCCCATCATCTCTTCACCACTTTCAAATACCTCCTCTACTCTCCCCCTCATCTCTCCTCCTCACTCTCTGCCCTTAACTTTTCAACCCACTTTACATCTAAAATATATGAATCCATATGTCAGGAAATAACATCCTATGAGGCTCTCAGCAATTCACCCCCTTTTTTCCCATCCTGTCTTTCCCCATCCTCACCATTTTTTACCAACTCTGACTTCTTTCTCCACGGTATTTGGTGATGAAGTCTTGACACTAATCTGGCCACACCCTAACACCTCTCCCCAAAACCATTTCACCTCCTCCATTTGTTTTCTCATGCTGTCTTTTCCTATCTTGCCCTAATGAAGTTAGCAATTTCTGAGTAATGTCAGATCTTGTGCAAGTGTGTGTGAGGCTCCAATGGTACTCAATGTTACCAAAGGTTTTGTAGACTTGCTAAGTATTATGGATGTGTGTAAAGGGAAGTGGGCATTCTTATATTGTGCTGTGATGGCATTGCAATTGCAAACATTAGCATATTTTTAAAGTGGGACTGCTTATGTAATTGCAGCTGTGATCGCAATAGCGTTCCATAATGAATCAGGCCCAATGTCCTCTGTTCAAGCATGCTCTGGTCTTTATCACACTGCTCTCTTAAGGCTGTCCTCCAATCTATCTGACAATTATTTCTCTATCTTCTCTCATGAATCCCTTCCGCCCCCACTTCCTCTACCAGTAGATGTCCCGCAAGCTCTCTCCTTGGATCTCTCCTTTTCACCCATTATACTTTCCCTTTGGATGAACTCACCAGCTCATTTGGCCTCCAATATAATCTCTATGCTGATGACACTCAGATCTACCCCTCTTTCCCAGATCTTTCCCCATCTCTCTTCCAACTGTTTATCTGCTATTTTCTCCAGCATATTCCTATACTTTCTTAAACTTAACATGTCTAAGACTGAGTTGAGAAACTTTGCAAACTTTCTGAAACACCTCACCTTCCACAATTTTTTTATCTATTGACAGCACCACCATTTCCGCTAGCCCACAAGTGCGTTGTCTTAGAGTTATCCTTGACTGCTCCCTCTCCTCCACGTCCAGTACCTTTTGCAGTAGTATAATAACCAAATAAAAAATTTCTACATGCTCAGACCCTTTCTCACCCTGGAGGCAACTAAGACCCTCATCCACTCACTGGTCATCTCCAAACTGGACTTCTATAACCTCCTCTTATCTGGCCTCCCTTAAGCCCACCTTCCTTCACTATAATCTTTCTTCAATGCTGATTTCTGGCTCATCTTCTTCTATAAACAGACCACACCTGCCTTCCCGCTCCTACAAGCCCTACACAGGCTCTCCATTCCCTTTAGAATCCAATTTAAACTTCTCACTCTCACTTACAAAGGAGTTACCCAATTTTCTCCTGTGTACACCTATGTCCTTAACTCCCTTTATACTGCCCAATAACTGATTACCTCCTCCCACTCCCACCTCCAATATTTTGTCCATGCTGCTCCTTATGTCTGGAACTCTCACCATCTCCCTATCAGACTTTCCATCTCACTGCAAAACATTAAACATCCTCTCAAGACCCA
Source organism: Taudactylus pleione (assembly GCA_031769625.1). Classification (NCBI taxonomy): domain Eukaryota; kingdom Metazoa; phylum Chordata; class Amphibia; order Anura; family Myobatrachidae; genus Taudactylus; species Taudactylus pleione. Next base: position 6,500,395 of record JAUIMM010000182.1, read on the forward strand.
TGTCTTTATCAAAGCCATCCAACTCTCATCCTAACCAACTGCCCCATGTACCTTGCTTTCATTTTCTCCATGCTATGTTACCCTGATGGTGTGCCCCTCTCCTTTAGACTGGAAGCTCTCACAAGCAGAGGCGTCTTGTCTCATGTGCTTTTCTTTTCCTCACTTTTACAGTCATCTCCTCCCCACTGCCTACAAAGGCACCTAACTTAAAGTTCTGACACCCTACTGCTTATTTGAGTATAATGAAGTAATACTGTACCTTGGGGTCTTAACATGTTTGATGGTGCTGTCTCTCTTTGATCCTTGCATTCCCTAGATGTCTGCAATATGCCTGAGCACTGCATCATCTGCTGTAAACAAACATTGTCACAGCCATTTGGAATTCTGTCATATGATCTCTCAGTCCTACCAGTTCTCAGCAGACATGCACACATGACCAGGTCAGCCTATTGTCTCTAAAAGATCCCTATTTAAATCAGCTCTGGTGTTCAGCCCATTGCCAGAACAATGTGTTTCTTTCCTGAGGATAGTTCCTGGCTCCATGCTTCAGTTGCATCCTTCTCTGTACATGTGTATCACTTCTGTGATCTCCTTGTACTCAGCACCATCCATTACCACTTATCTGTGGTTTCCAGTATCTGCAAGTACCTCTGTGACTGTCATCACCACTTGCCTCCAGTGTGCCACTATTGCTCTATCAGACTCTGGACTTACCATCTGCTCTATGTGTCCTGCCTACACTGCCAGTTAATTCAGGTATTCATAGAGGACAGAAGTTAACAAACTATTTGGCTGGTTAGTGACTGGTTTCCCTGTTCAGGGTGTCTTGAAGATAGGGTTGGATTTGAGTTTTAAAGTTTCCAGTTACAGGTCTGGGGTCAGGGTGAGGTTCCAGAGCTGTGAAGCTGAGGTAAGTTGGCAACAATGATTTAATCTTTGCTGATTTCCACTTCTGAGTTCCAATTCTGACCAGTACTAGATTGTTCTCAAGGTCCACAGTGAGGTTGCCTGGGTTCCCGATGGTGGGTTCCAGATTTGTGTTCTTGGGTTTAGGTCAAAAGGTTGAGTTCATCATGCACAGATCAAGGTTTCCATATTTGAAATTTTCAGTTCTGTATCCTGGCACAGCTCCCGACCATAGAATTCCATCCAAACTGCTACTGTTCTCTGGCTATCTGTATTTGCTGTATAAACAAGAATCTCATGAATACCTCACCATTTCACCTACTGTAGACTGCAATCAAGCCCAAGGGTCCCATGATGGATCATCAAAACCTTACACCTATGACAATGTTTTCTAGCCAAAGGAAGCAAATATGAAGAAGTCTTTTGAAAAAGGCTTTTCATTCAGCTCTCGTTTCATATAACTCTGATCCTTATTGGTTGTGTTCTCCCACATTATTGCCCATCTTATAAAAGCACCATATTTACATGCATATTCTGACAATTATGTCTTCCTTAACATTTGAGGCAAAATTTTCATTGAAGGAATAGAAACATTGGATGTAGAGCACTACTCACTCATTCTACACTTGTATTCATCAATCATGAACATTTTGTTGTGGGGAAAGCTACTGAAAGCAGGAAATACTTATGACAGTGATCAAAAGCAAAACATCTCTAACCTGGTACACAGGAGTGAACCTGAAAATGCTTTCAACTGCCTCAGTTGCATAAAATCCCCTAATGTGCCACCACCCCAGTGATATAAAAATCCATAGTATATAATTCTCTATAACAATTAATGCTATATTTTATTCATATTATTTAGCCACAGCATATCTTCTCATACATGGGAATACATATGAGTACTCTACACACATACTGTAACCACACATGTGACATGATCAGCCTCTGTATGGCAGTTGGCTTACAGTATAACCCACTTGCTGAAGATTTCACATAAGTGGACTAATCAGGTGAAATGTACAGAAGTGTCCACATACATCTATCCTCTGTGCACTACAAGTCGCCTTACACATAAGGCATGAGTGCTGTGTGATATGGTAGTGCCGAGCATTTTTTTTGTAACATTTGCCTTCAAATGCATTTTATTAAAATAATATTTGGCATGCCTATGTTCTGTGTGCGACTGCGGCTGTATCTGCTTGCGAAATGTTTAGTTACAGTGTCAGCGGCTGTGACACTAATGTATCGCTTCACATACAGATACACCTGCAGTTGGACACAGAAAATAGCCATGCCACATAACAATTTAATCTTCAGAAGCTGTTTGTGCATTCTATTCACACTGCTGTGTAAATAAGATGCATTTGAAGGCAAAAAGTTGCAGAAAAAGATGCTCAGCGTTACCGAGTTATGCCTTGGAATGTCATGACTAGAAGGGTTGTTTAATGCACAAGGAGGCTAGATTTATGTGGACACATCTGTAACAAGAAGACAATTATTAAATGTTTAATAAGGTTACCAGGAGAATCTAAATAAAAACAAAAGCCTTTAAAGCGGAATCGGTAGGAGATAACTGGCTGTTAGAATCCTGATGTCAGCATCTCAAAAGGGCTAGCATACCGACACTTGTTGGTCAGTATGCTAACCCTCCCCCTGTCCCTACCCTAACCATAACCCTCCCTCTTTGGTGCCTAATCCTAACCTCCCCCCTAGTGCCTAACAATAACCCCCCCCTCCTCGGTGCATTACTCTAACCCTCTCCCTTAGTGCCTAACCCTAACCCTCCCCATAATACCTAACCCTAACCCCCGATACTTACCTTTGGTATCCCGGCAGTCAGGATGCAGATGCCGGGCTTCTGACTGGCAAAGGGATTTCTTTGCCGGTAATAGGAGCATCGGCATCCAGACCGCCGGGATGCTGAATGTATAACTTACAACATTCGTTCAAGCTAACAGCTGCACCCAAAGCTGGTAATATCAAATGTGGCACATAGATGTTTCAGAATTGTAGTCAAACTGGCCAGAGTAAGGGCAGGCAGCACATTAAGTGGAGTGGTTGCACAGCTCAGTCTAGGGACAAGTGACAAAATTAAAATCATCAAAAATTATTGCTCAGTATTACAAGGTCACTATTATAGGAATCAGGGAGCTTGGCAGGAATGGAAGTTAATCATAAACCATGAGAATAAATTTAGAAAATATAATATGTTACTTCATCTCATCTTATAATGGATGCTGAGAAGTCACACTTTAGGAACAAAGCTCAACCCTCTATTTTCTGAAGTGTCTGAATTCAAAATCAATGAATCTACTGTTAATAACAGTTATTATTCTTACTGAGCTATTTGAAATTTTATAAAGTAACTTTTCTAGTTTCCGTGTCAAGATTCAATAGTAAGGGTCATTTGGACCAGGTATTTTAATCAGAGAAGAGGGAAACACTGGTTTTTCTTCCCTGCAAAAGAGCTTTGAATTGCATATTGCAATAATTATTTGATGATAAAAATGTACACCTTTAAATTAATAAAGAGGGTTGTACTAACGTGAAACTAGGTTACACTTTAATAGCATATTTTGCTATATTTCCATGTGCATTTTCCAGAGAATCTGCCAAATACAACTGTAGGTGCAGTGTTTCTACAAGGGTGTTATCAATAACTGGGAAGTTGAACTATTATTGTTCTGCACTTTTCATTAGTCATTAATGCTCATTATTGTTTTTTTTTGCTACATTAATTGTTCTCAAACTCTCTGTCCCTCTCTTTATACAAATGTTAAGCTGATTCTGCATTGGGCTAAAGTCAATTTCCATAGAATTAAATATATAAAATTGCTGGAAAACGGGATGCATAGAAAACAGGATGGATATATATACAGATTTCCTCCAATACGACACTTGCACCCATTTGCAACTGGAGAGGAATGGATAAAGAGGGCAGGAAGGATAAGGAGGTATGGCCGATCTAAAAGAGACCAAGTATAGTTAAGCTCTGTTTACATAATTGCTAACAGATACAAACCCTTACACAGACACATATACAGTATATGACAAATGAATTGCCGGAGCCAAACGGCTAATCCAAATAGTTGCTAATGATGATGACAATTACTGTATACCTACTGGGAGTTTTTATTTTTTTTAAATGTGTTCAAACCTAATAGAGAAGACATATTTTGCTATCAAAATAAATATTTAAAACTTGTACGTGTGTAAGACCTAAACCTGGCACATATGCTAATGGTTCAGACCTGCAGGCGTCTCATAATTTTGCAACTTCACATAATTATGTAAATGCTTTTAATTATTGAGTGCATTTTACATCTGTGCATATTGATGTAAGTGCTTTGAAACTTAGCATGATCCACTTTGTTTCTAATTTTAATGATTGCCAAATAAGTATTATTATTATTATTATTATTATTATTACTTTTTTACCTTTATTGAGAGCATCATAATACAAATAAATACAAACAATGACATAAAACAAAAGATGGCACTGTCCAAATTAATTTACAATCTAAAAAGTGTGGTGAATACTATTATTTAATATCCAATCTAGCTTGTTACAGTTGACATACATACATACAGATGTCAGTCTAATTTTTTTCTCCGGGAACCAAACTTCACCTGCTAAATGGCTGAAGTTTATTTAGTTCATGTGTTTGAGATACACGAAACTCTAAAACTGATCCAAGACAGTGACAGCAAATCTCTCATTTATTGTACTTACAGGTACATGTACAATGATACAGTATTTGCAGCAACATTAGAAATAAAGCATTAAGCATCTTGTTTTAAGTAAATTCATTAGCATTTTCAGATCTATTTTAAAAGCAAAAAAGTTTAAATAACACATTATTTTCAAATATATTTTTTCCTCACGTCTGAAAATTTTGTCTTCAATTTCCAAATATAAAAAACAATTATATTGAGGAAAGAATTGTATCAATTAAAATGTATACATGGCAATTAAACACTTATTGATTTAATAAGTATTATTAAAACTTTAAGAAAAGACAAGACATGGTCATTTGGTGAAGGGGTGATCTAAATCTGCTATAGAAACAAATGACTGTGGATATACTCACCACTAACAGCTTGTTAGCATAAGCTAACATTTCATAGGAGGAAAAAAAAATCAACCATATTTTTCTATGCCAGCAAATATAGAACCAAAGCATTTCTTGCCTAATCAGCAATAACCTGAAAGAGTTAAACATTGTGTACAGTATATATGGTAACAATGAGCATTACCTTTAATAAGAGCAATACACATGGTATACCAGCACTCATCCCTTCACTTTACTTTACAGGAGTCCACTGCAGCAATTATGAAATGCAGCATAGACAATGTCATAACCATTGCCTATTAACAGATTAAGTTATTTTAATAATTAGTTTAACTTCATAACTGTACCATTTAATATGATGTAAATTTCAAATGCGTTGCTAATATGGTGCTTAATCTCATTAGTATTTTTTATTAGTGTTAAATTACAGTATGACAAATAATACCTACACAAATGACATTCATGACTTATATTGTGATTTGCAAAGACTAAAAATAACACCAATTAAAGCCAAGAATAATAACTTATATTACATTTTGAATTAATGTTTTACTTTTCTGTGTGCTAACAGCAGGAATCTGAGTTACTTGTTACCCATCTTTATGTGAAGCATTGCCAAAGGGAAACAAATAGTTCAACAGTATACTTCCAGTTGAGTGATGTGGTAATGATGGCTGAATATCTGATATCCTTCACCCATGAAACTGTCAAAGTGTCTTTTCTTTCAAATATATTTTGTGGCAGAAGGCCAGTAATTCTTTCTTTTACAAGAACATTGTCATTTAATGCGAACAGTTCAATATATTTAATTAAAATAATAGTTGTAACCTGGAAATAAAATCAATATTTCATACTAATGAATAGTGACAGTAAAGATTTAGAGTACCGTAAATACATCAACAATCTATTGTTTTAGAAAAATAAAAGTAATTTTAATACTGTTACAATTTGTTTTGCTTATGGATATAGATTTTATTTTATCCAGCACTCACCTAGAAATCAGATGAGATTTGTAATAGGTAAACAGTAATAATTTTTTTGAACAATAATTTTAAATCTTTTGAGCTAATGCTGAGTTGGACTTGTGTCAGTTTGTAACTATGAAAAACATAAATTTGTTTTATGAAACACCCATAAACAGGCCTTTTACTAATGCATGTATGTAGATTTGCTTGAATGTGTTACTTGTGACTGACTACCTACAGTACAACAGGAGAGGCAGGATGGGAGAATGGAAGGGGTAGTCCAAAGTAGGCAGTGTAAAGTAAGGGCATGTTTACATAATTGTGAAAAGTTGCAAACCACAAAGAGATGCACATATGCCTGTCAATGCTGTATCGATTGCAGGTGCCTAAAGGCTGGTGTAAATAAACATTGGTGATGATTAAAGTGTCTGCACTAGTTAGCCTCTTGTAATTGGTTTATTGTGGAATTCCCACTGATCTGACAGGTGTCATTTTAATTGCTCATGCAAACATTATATGATTTAAAAAGAATATTTAAGCAAGAATATTTTTTTCATGTATGAAAGGGAGATGTATACCTATTTTCATGATGTTTTATTTTTCTCAATCAGTTGCAAATTCTTACTTTGATATAAAAACAGGATTTTAAAAAATATGATTTAAGTGTATCTGATGTATGCATGACCTAAAGCTGGCTCATATATTTCTAGTGCAGACCTGCAAACATCTTGCAATTTATTAAACTGTGAATATGATCACAATTACATTATTTTAGTAAATGCATTTTACATTTTGATTAAACACCACATAATCCCTTATAACTTATTAAAGTCAATAGGTCTTGCCAGCCAATGTGATATTTCTACCTTTAACTTCTGTTGCACGATACTGTTAACCCATTTCCTACACAAAATACATTTTATTAATAATGATATTGTGTTTGTAAACCATAGCAACATTTGTAAAACCATGTCCATGCAATTCTATGACATCTGTGTTTGCTGCACCCACAATATCACTATTATTATCAGCATTCAGATAGTTTACTGAAGGATTGTATCCAATAATTAAGCTCAACTGAAATTTCCAGGAAGATTCTGGCCATAGAATGCATATGTCCCATGGTTAAATGGAAAAGCTTACCCAATTGGAAGAAAATTGGTTGTGGCATCTCCTAAGAAAGCAATAGTGAAAGAAGTTGGCATATCTGTATGCAAAAAGCCTTGGTATACATAAAATATATTCTAAATGTACCCACTAAACAGATCTTAGTTCTTCATCTATTTCATTATATTTCTATAGTCAATCAACTGCTCGAAGATGTAGGTTTGATTATTCAAAAAATGGCAATTTTGACAGGCCTGAGGAAAATATATTTTTGTCTCCATTTGTTGTGTTAGTATGGACAAGATGAAGTTCAGTTGTTTAGTTGATGTATCTTTCTTTTCTAAATATAATCCATATGGCTTTGAAAGGGGTAGCAAATGGAGAGTCTAGTTGTTGAAGTTTTGGAGAACACAGAAACCCAGTATGTTGCAAGAAGCTGGCATAGAGAAAGTTACAGTTACATGGAGTACCAGGAACAATGATAATAGTCTTTCTTACCTTTTTTAAACAATCAAATGCACCTGCATTTGTGATGACAGGTCAGGGTACAGTAAAAACAGTACTAGTGAATGCTGTTGATCCCTGAAAAGCAGCTGATATTAATGAAGAATATCCTACACCATAGGTTCTATAGCAGTCACGATCAGCTACCATGCAGTATAAACCCTAACATTGTCACTATCATGGAATTCCAACTTTCCAAAAAGTTAGATTGACAAATTTCTATCCTAATGACGCTGCCGTGGTAAACTTTAAGTTTTGTAATTGTGAAAAATAAATGTCTTTGAACAACAATTCAGCTACAAATTTCACAGAATGAGACTGCTGAATGTTGAGGTGCTAATCTATATAATAATAATACATATTGTGTCCTGTTAACTTATGAGATTCCATTTATTATATGGATGCACCATCATCATGCCAACCATTACAACAGAAACTTTATATTACATTAATTTTCTTAGCTAGACTTTTCTATGGAAATGATGTCATGTAAAAGTTTTTTTGTAGTTACTTTTTTGCCCGGGAACATGTTGTGTTTGTACAGGAACACAGGAGGTTAAGCAGTTGGTTGTATTGTTTCACAGACAGTGCACTCTTTATCATATTTTTATTCCATATTACTGTGTTTATGATTTATGTTTTGGAAGCATTTATAGTAATTACACCGGCAGTAAAATAACTGTTTTACCATTATTTAAACTGTCACCAGGAGTACATCAACCTTGACAAAGATGCCCAAGTGCATCGAAACATGTTGGAAAAAGTGACGTGGCAAGATCTACTCAGATTCCATTTACCTTTTCCTGGAGACTAAATAGTGACATATGTATATCTTTATCTGGTATGGATCTTATCCCCTTATGTGCCTTTTATGTACATTTTTTACTTCTATTTTTTTTACCATTATTAGTTTGATATACTGCACCATTAGTTTATCCATAAGTGGATTTCACAATCTAAAATGAAATTTCTGAATGGTCAGATACCTTAAAATGCTGATGTTTTGCATACAGTATGTGATGTAAGCACTTAATCTGTAAGGCTTGCTTTCATTTATTGGTCTGTCATTTATCTGATATTTGAAGAGCATTGCTATTTCTGTGTTGGAAACTGTCTACAGGCACTGTTGTCTGTTTATGCACTGAAGGTGCCAGTTCATAATAAAATGACCCTATTATTTACACTTCAGTTTTATATATTGTATATCTTCTGAGGATGTCTTTGAGGAAGTGTTTTTAAGGGATTTATCAACATCTATATAGAGATGTGGAGGGACCCCTGTGTTTTGGTTCTAATTCATCATTGTGATTGGTTTTGGAAACAAACACCCTCAAGTGTTTTGGTTTTGTATTGGATTTAAATAAAATAATAAATAACAGCTAAAATCAGTGGAGGAGGGTCATGAGTTTGAGGCGAACTTGGTTACGTGGTTCCATTATATAGATTACATTTTCTTTATTTGGAAGGGTGACCAGAATGATTTGGAAAAGTTTTGTAATTATCTGAATCATAATGATAAGAATATCCAATTGAGTTTCAAGATGAGTAACCAGGAAGTACATATAATCAATTAGTGTATATTTATTGATAACAATGCTATACAAACAAAAACATATATTAAACCTACTGATTGCAACTGCTACATACAGGCAGATAGCAACCACCATAGGAACTGGCTAGGTTAGGTCCCGAAGTCAGTTCCACAGAAGGAATTGCTCCAATCTCAGGGATTACCATACCCAAGGTACTGTACTTCAAAAACAATTTATGGATAAACGATAAAATCCTGCGGAAGTTAAGGATACATTGGAAAAGTATGTAAAGTATGATCGTTTGGAGATTTTAAAACATGATTCTATAAAGAAGCAAAAAAAATGAAAATACTAGGAATTCCTTTTATTTAAAAACACAATAGCCAGCATAAAGTATTGGAACAAATTATCAAAAACCATTGGTGTCTATTACTAAAGGATATAATCATTAAAGAACACTTATTAAATATACCAAAATTCATTTATAGAAAGGCGGACAACACAAAGAATCATGTAGTAAGAAGTGCAATAGAGAGCCCAAAACCCAATAGGCTCATACAATCTAAGTAATTTTATAGGTGTGATGCTTGTGCCTTGTGTAAATTCTGCAAGAGTAAAGAGAGTGTGATCACAAAATATGGATCCACACAGAAAAATAAGGAGTATGATATAAAAACATTTATTACATCCCATAGTAAAAATGTGATATATTTAAAGTTCTTGCAAAAAACAATATATTGGCATAGTATGCAGTCAGGAAGCTGATGGTCGAAATGCTGACCGCTGGCTTCCTGACTGTGCAGTCCCAACAGGGGACTAATGATAGGTGTCAAAGTCTGGTTGACTATCATTATCCCCATACTGGGAGCCTGACGCCTGGCATACTGAACAAAGGTAAGCCGGGCAGTGGCCGTGGGGGGCAGGGTTAGGTTAGGGGCTCCCGTGGAGGACTTAGGGTTAGGCACACCAAAAGAAGGGTTAGGCTAGAGGAAGGGGGGTTAGGGTTAGTCACCCCCCCTGGAGGGTTAGGTTTAGGCTGTGTGAATGGGAGGGTTAGGTTTATGCACTTATGGGGGCTAGGGTAAGGCACTAGGGGGAGGTTAGGGTTAGGCACTTCTAAGGGAGGGTTAGGGTTAGGGGGAAAGGGTTAGCGATAGTGTATTTACTTTCCTGTTGGGATTTTCATTGCTACCAGTCTTCCGGTGTCGGGATTTGAACCAGCAGTCAAATTAAAAGAAAGGATGTCAGGGCACCTACAAAATATAAAGAGAGGTCTGAATACACATAATGTGTCTGCACATTTCTGTACTACACGTGGTTGTGATGTCACACATTGTACCTCCTTTTGTGGAATCCAAAAGGTAGAGTGCAATTAGAGGAGGAACGAAATTGCAGAAGTTTTATCTAAAACTGAGATGAAATCCATCTTTCATTTAGGGACTTTACATCCAGGTGGATAAAACTTGGATTATGAAACCAAGTAATTTTTGTAAATGTTCTCCTCTTTTATTAGGGAGTATACATATCATTGTTTATTATAAATTTTATATAGAAGTTCTTCATGGTAATAGGTACATAGGTATATTATATCACCATATTATATTAATCCATTATTATGTGTTTTTATGTTTTTTGATGCATTGTTATAATATTGGTATGATATTGTGTGTGATGTTTTATACTACAAAAACAAAGAGAAAGAAAGGATAATAGTCTGGTGCACTTTAGGGATCACTGTGGTTTAGATCAATTTCTCTGTTTGCATAATAAAATATAACTTTTATTTAGATTCATTAAAAGATAATATTAGGTCCAAAATCGTTGGAAGGCGAAATAATTTAAAATAAATAGAGAAGAATGTGTAATATCTATACATAGATATATAAGAAACAAAAAGATGTGATTTAAAATATCATTATCGCCGGTCTGTTTAATGTATATATATAATATTTATAATTTTTCTGGATCTTATGTACTGTTAATTTATTATATTCTTAAACAGTAATCCTATATTGCTCTCAGTACAATTTTGATATCATGGGGAATGTACTCCCTGATACTGTCGAGATCAATGTGAAATATCCCCAGTATTGAGTAAACCGATAGTTGTTTATTGATAAAATCTTTAAATGGACTGATTAGTATCCACTGAGTATTCACTTGATTCACAATGTAGCAGTTTATTTTTCATTGGTTATCAGAGGAATGAGTTTGTTAATATCAGGATACAATTGTATCTACTCAATAATGCTTATAATGGTAGTTGTTCTGAAGCTGTTTTTTTATATATATTATCTCTTGTTCACTCATGAGTTGATTTACTAGATAGCATTTCAAAACTCTCTAGAATAGTATGACTGTGATCACAAAGATATTATTACAATAGGATAGTTGTTCTGGGTATAAATTCCTTTCAACACAACATCAGTTATAAGACCCAACTTCCTTAGAAAATAATTGTATCTATATCTGATACAAAGTGATCAGTCATGTCTGCCTGTGGAAACAGCATGCCATTTCATTAGCCTATATTTTCGTGTATAAGCGCTATATTTCTCCTATGCGGGCTCTCTTTGTATGATGCTAGCATTTATATACGTGGCTACATCGACAGTATTATGATTAACAGTTTCAATCATTTAGGTATATTATACATATTTAAGCATACAATTGTGCTATCAGACCGGCGGCAGCATGAGGTTTTATACTGTATATCCATGTTTTAATTATGGATTGCATTGTGAATATGTGGAGGAACCTCCAGGGGGGCAGCCTGTTTTTTAATCTACACATGTAGCTATCTGGACAGTACAGGTTTATGTCTAGTAACAAGAGCTATGACCCACTTTCGGTGTTCAGTGCGGATGTGCCCCTCTTCCACCCCATGGAATACCAGCAGGCCAACCAATTTACAATGCACTCCTGGGGTCTGGTTTACAGACGGAGTGCAGCATACGTTCCACAGCAGTGGAACGCAATGCCATGAATACAATAATAAACTATGGGAATGGGAACTTCAAGGTGGAAGGGGCATACATTCCATAGCAGTGGAATGCATTGACACAAATATGACTATATAAAACTATGTATTGCAGTTGCAATGGGGATGGTGTTGTCAAGAATAAACATACACACAACAGGGACTCTATAGAGGTAGGCACCCAGGCAATAAAAAGTCATTATAGGAGCCAATCAATTTACTTTAGCTCTGTCCCTAATTGAAGGGAGGGATCAGGAGAGTATTTAAGAGGGGTCCAGAGCACACACCCTCAAACCTTGATAAAGAATGCATTGGTGGTGAGGCTGTGGACCCTGAAATGAATCTTGTGACATTTAAAATAGATCCTAGGAGTGTGGCAGATCCAGACTACACCCATTTTCAGTTATGTACCTAATTTTTATTTGAATATCCATGTTCCTTATTGGATTCCAGCTGCTATATATTTGTAATAGTTTTTACTTTCGAATTTTTTGTAACATTTTATGGAATAAAATATATATTATAAACCGTGCTGTTTCAAGTTGTATGTTAAGACATTGACAGACTATTCTAATTCCTCTTTATATTTCCTTTCACTACGGAAGCAAAGAAATGTTTTGAACTAATACAGAGGAGATAAGATACCTTTATGAGAATGACTACTCGATTAAAACTGTGAGTTTGGGTACGCCTCCTTTGGATGTTTTTATGTATTTTTTGACTTGAGAAAACATGATATACCAATTGTGAAGGAAAAAGATACCTTTATGACTGTGACATAGATCACTATTGTGTGAGTTTGGTACGTCAAATATTCTTATACATAGGAAGACAACTACCGTAGGAACTTGTTGATATATGGTATTTCGTGGAGAGCATAAAGATACTTTTCTGAATGTGACGTACATCACTATTGAGTGAGTACAGTACGTCATGTGATTATTGTTCTATAGGATGTTAGATGAGAATCTGATACAGAATAAAACATAATTAGAAGTGAGAACATCATCCAAGTACTGAATATATTACATGATTGTATCCTTTTTCTAGCTCTCTACATCTAATCATCAGCATTGGGCAATATTTGTGAATTCATCCCCACAAGCCAAACAGAAATCTTTCCGGCAATACCACCAGCCTGAGGCCCGTATGAAAACATCTATAAAGATACATTTATAGGTGGAACTCATACCTAACCAGTGTGAGTACGGTACAAAGCATTGACATTTACCTATACACATAATTGTCAGGGATTCTTATGCTTTATGCAAGAATACCCATTATAAAAATATTGTCTCTGAAAACACGTTTGTCTTTTTCTTCTTCTATTTTTTAACATCTTTTTGTGAGGACACATTTTGAAGAAAAATAATCACCATCTGATTTACATCAAACAACATAAGAACCACATCAAAAAGATTTTTGTGAACAACTTGAACCATTGCTATTGTTCTTCTGGGAGCGCAAGAGAGTACAGTGTTTCTTGTTTTTGTGTATCTGATTTTTGAATGGTTGGTGATCCACACTCTACATTGTCTACCTGCAGCTTCATATGCATTGACTAGATTCTGTATATTGTTTATTTTGTCAACAGCTAAAATCATGTTTTTGGGCATGTTTTTGTCCCTATGGTATTACTAACCTCAATAACAATAACATTCCTGTTAATTTTGACATTTTCACAGCTCACAATATTGTTTTCACCACTATTAGTCAAAGACTGCAGCGAGCTAGCTGGCTGAATAAGCTCAACGACAGCAGTGGCACAAAAACTTGGCAGTTCAACTTCAATTACTGTATGGCACATCTAGTGTTTGTGGAAAACCTGCAAATTAAAAACATACAGTATTGATTATTTATTAGACCTTTAATTATTTTGATCATACAGTTCCTAACCTTGAGATTCCTGTACAATTGGTCAAGTTGGACTCTTTGCATCTACCTTCTGGAACAGTATAGACAGTTGTACATTGTTTCTATCATCAGTCTGTATATTTTCCTCTATTGGGCAAAGGCTGCACCAAGCCAACTGGCTGACTAAGCTAAGTGACAGCAGTGGGCATCCCAAACAAGTGGCAGTTAAACTTCTAACATGGCAAACCTAGTGTTTGTACATACTAAGGGGTATATTTACTAAAGTGAGAGTTTTTAGAAGTGGAGATGTTGCCAATAGCAACCAATCAGATTCTAGCTATTAACTTCTAGAAGGCGCTAGCTAAATGTTAAGTAGAATCTGATTGGTTGCTATGGGCAACATCTCCACTTCTAAAATCTCTCACTTTAGTAAATATACCCCTAAATCGGGATTATTATTAGCACTGTTTAATTTAATTTGAGCGACCTGAAAATTATTAACCTCAAAAACATAAATTTCAGTCAATGTTGACAACCTCACAGCTCATAATATTGTTTTCACCACTATTGGTCAAAGGCTGCAGTGAGCTAGCTGTCTGACTAAGCTAACTGACAGGCTCAGATTCAAAATCTAGGCTAAACAACATCATCTTGGCATTGGATTTCATGGGTTTTGGATTCAACATAAATCCCTCTAACAGTTATTTGGATGTCATTTCACACAGGACCACTAGAAGAAGAGCTCACACTAGACTGCAAGGGCAGAAATTAATTAGTACTTACAACTGGGTGAAAATGTCCCATGTTTTGCCCACTCAAAAACTTGTTGGTTCAGAATGCTTTTAAAAATGAAAGGGACATGCAGGAGATGCTGTCTGTAGCCATAACATTTCTATACATTTTTTTGCATTCATAACTGCATGTAGAAGATTTTAGCAGCTGTGGCAGTTCAACTTCCAACATGTCACATCTAGGAAACAAGAGTGGCACTGCAGTGGCAGACAGGATGGCAGTATAATAAACTATAAAAATGTTTGTCATCTACGCAAAATGACAGTCAGCAATGCCTTAATCAGTGCATAATGCAAAGAAAAGACATGCAAGATGGAATTGTCCTTGGGTCCTACCACCCACCACTATGTTGTATATATTAAACAGGACAATCACTTCAGTGACAGGGACTGCCACTTGTGGATTAAGTCATTGGTTTGTTTGGATCCCCACACAAAAAGCTACCAATGGGTTTAAGGCAGTTGACAGTATTTTCAATCCCCTCTACCATTCATAGAGGTTATGGTCCTCATCTGATTTCTCACCATCATCAGTCTGTACATCATCCTCAAACAATATTAATTCATCCCTGCTGTAATCCACCATTACAAGTGCCTCTGTATTTTTTTACGTAATTGGCAGTAAAGTTCTTCCTCATGGCATTTCCAGTTCAGTTTGATGAACTTCATCCACATTTTGAGGATGTAGCCTCCTATGCCAATCACTGATAAGGTTGCTGGCTGTGCTAAAAACTCTTTCGGAGTACACACTGGAGGGTGGTCAGCTTAATAATGCAAACCCACTCTGTGCAAGGGTCTCAAAATTGCCTTCTTTTATTTCCAGTAGTTAAATGGACTGTGTGACATGTCTATTTATATGGTGTCCTGAAAATAATCCTCCACCATTCTTTTGATGGTGACCCTATCAGATGGAGTCACATTAGTGGTGTCACTAATTTTTGCAATTCTTTTAGACCCAACCAGATGTCACATTGTTGTGTTTACTCCTCTGCCTCACCACTGGATCTTTTGGGAAAGCTGATTTTTTTTCCTGGCAGCTATCAGAGAATCCAAAGGAGGAGATGTCATCATATCATGTACCACTTGAGCTGCCAACTTGCTCACAGGAGCTTTTTGCATCTCTTAAGATCTGGGTCAGTTGAAAAGAAAGCCATGACATATGACTTAAACCTAGGATCACTTAGTTTTGTCACCTCCTTCAATTTCTCAAGCTGATTTTCCAAAAGCTTGATTAGAATCACCTGACTCAAGCTAGCAGTGTCTAAACTAACTTAACAGGTGGTTACTTTGAAGAGTTTGAGCACCTTGCCCAAGATGGAAAGCATTCTTCACTGTGCTGGACTAAGGATCACTCCCCCTCCTCTCCTTTTGTCATGGCTTGTTGTATAGCTGTGGATGGTTTTTTGCTGTTCATCCACCTGCTGAAGCATATAAAGGGTGGAATTCCACCTGGACACCACCTTTTTGCTTTAGTTGGTGAAAAATGTTCTTGCAGCTGCTGCAATCTCCTGCATGTTGTGGCTGAATGGTGAAAAGGTTGTGACATTTTTCAAGCCACAGACATCATCTTCTGCATGCCCCTGTAATTTTTTAAAAAAACCCTGTAGCACTAAGTTGATTTTGTGAGCCAAACATGGGATGTGTTGGAATTCACCCAGTTGTAATAATCTCACAATATTGGTGGTGTTGTTAGAAGTCACAAATTTTGATGAGAGTACAAGTGAGGTAAGCCAAATTGCTATGACAAACCTTCATTTTTCTAAGAGGTTTTCAGCGGCATGCCTCATAGTGATTCTGGTGATACACAGAGTAGCCTGCCTCTGAATGAGCTGGCATTGATTGTTAGATACTGCTCCTGCTAAAGGCAAATCACTGACCAATTTGGCTGTCACAGTCTTGCAATCTTTAGTTTGCCCACTGCTGCTTGTCTACATATATGTGGTTAAGTGGACAGTGGGTACATTTGTATTTTGTAGGCAAATATTTTTTTAATATCCAGGTACAGCCAAGGAATGACTTTTTGGGTAAAATGGAATAGAGATGGAATTTGGTACTAGGGACACAGGACCTCAAATAACTTTGTAAAACCCACTGTATTAATGGTATATATTGGATGCAGGACTAGCATAGCTGTGATGACATCAGTGATTCGCTGTGCGCATGGGTGAGGGCTGTCATACTTGCTTCCCTTTGCAAAGTATTGTTTCAGTCAGTTTTTTTTTTTTTTAAATACTAGTTTTCTTGTTCCCCTTCTGGGATGAAGATCCATCCCCAGCAGCATCATCATGCATTAGCACTCAAGAATTCTTCTAACGAATCCTGGTGAGGAAAGGAGTCACCTAGCATTAGGTATTGAGGATGATGGTGTTGGCAGCAGACATTGCCAGTGCTGGGATCTAGTTGAGAGAAGGAAGCTAACTGATGCTGGACTGCTTGTTTTTTTAGCACCAGTTTATAATGTTGTTAAAAACTTTTCATGAGTTTGTTTCAAATAATGTAACAGGAATGAGGTACCTAGATAGTTAATGTCCCTACTTCTACTTCTGCTATTTTACAAACGCTACAGATGGCTTGACAATTGTCAGGATTTGGGTTAAAATAATTACACATAAGAGGTGGATTTGTTAGTGCTCTGCCCAGGCATGACAATGACTTTCTTCTTCTTATGGCCAAGAGCTGCTTCCACTGGTATCTGACTTACACAAACAACATCCACATTTGTGTCAGTGTCAGGTACACAAATATCCCCTTCATCCTCTTGCACTTCCCCTGTTTCATCCCTCAATTTTTGTCATCAGCTTTATTTATGCTGCTCATCGCCACATTTGCGGAGGGAGCAGAAATGGCGGAAGGTGGCTTCTTTGTGAGTACAGAATTAGAAAGTGCATGCTCACACAAAGCACTTGTGGACACACTTAGACTTGTCTCAGGGAATTGTGACATTTCTGTTTCTAAAAGCACAATTTGATCTACTGCCTTAGTGGTGTTCATTTTTTACAACTCTTTTTGACTGAGTGAAAAGGTCTTGCATCCTCATGAGAGGCAGAAAAAGATGCATCACTGACACTTGCAGAACCACAACTCATAAATAAAGGCCAAGGCCTTAGTCTTTTTTTGCCACTGTGTGTGGTGAATAGCATGTTTGCAACTTTGTGTTTTTCTATACCAAAATTTCACTTTATAAGAGGTGATTTTTTTTCTCTTTACCACTGTATGTTGGCTTTTTTTATTTAGATGCCCTGACTTAGACCATGTATGCCCTTGAGCATTGGCATTAGTAGATGAGGTTGAAGGACCAGCATCATCATCATGACAGGTGGTAGCAACTGCAGTGCTAGTATTTGCATCCTGCTCTTCTCTCAACTGATCATCGTGATCTATATTGATGAACACTTAATTTGTACAAAAACAACTATAGTTTCAAAGTATTATTTATTTACTTGAACTTTTTTGAAAAATCAACACTCACTTTACGTTATGGATACACAATGGGATATGGCCTGCACAATCACAGTAATTGTACCTTATGGATAGACAGTGCGGTATGGCCTGCATAGTCATAGACTATTACTTGTATATTGTGGATACACAATGGGGTATGGCCTGTGGAGTCATAGTACTTGTATGTTATGGATACACAGTGGGATACAGCCTGCAGAGTCACAGACTAGTACTTGTATGTTACAGATACACAGTGGGGTATGGCCTGGTGAGTCACATTACTTGTACATTATGAATACACAGTTGGGTATTTCCTGTGGAGTCACATATTAGTATTTGTGCATTACGGATACACAGTGGGGTATGGCATGTGGAGTCACAGACTAGTACTGTTATGTAATAGAATCACAGTGGGGTATGGACTGTGGAGTCACATTACTTTAACATTATGAATACACAGTGGGGTATGGCCTGTAGAGTCACAGACTAGTACTTGTACATTATGGATACACAGTAAGGTATGGCCTGCAGAGTCACAGTACTTGTATGTTATGGATACACAGTGGGGTATAGCACACAAAAAATGTAAACATTTTTAAACTTTTCTCGACATTACATTTTTTTTACTTCTGTTATTTTTATTTAACTTTTCTTTAACATTTTTAAAACTTTTTTTTATACTGGAGTGGACAGGCACAGGTCAGGTGTGTTGTCAGCACTTGAGCACATGGGTACTGGACAGATGTGTTGGCAGCACCGGATTAGATGGACACTGGACAAGTGCATAGGCAGCACTAGAGCAGACATGCACTGTACAGCCACTTCTGGATGGACACAGCACAGTAGTGGTGTATCTATGGGGGTCTAGCAGGGCTCGTACCCTGGGTGCCATTGGACTGGTGGCATGAAGGGGCAACACTGGCAGTGGTCTAGCACACTGGTCATTGTAGTGTAGACCACACTGCACTGTGCAGCAACAAACACCGCAGCTGGCTAGTACACTCATACTACTTGGTGTCAATATATTTGTTTCTGCAGCCAATGAGAGTCAAACAGACTCTCATTGACTGCTGCGCTGCACCCACTGCCAGAGATTAGCTGGAGCTCACTCATAAGCTTCATTTTCCAGGTCCCACAGAGGATGATGGGAGAGATGTAATGACGACTCTCCAATAGTGCAGAGTGGGCCAGCCTGAGAGGACAGAGGAGCGGATGGTGGCAGGTGCTTGAACAGTAGTGGGGATTATGGTAAGTGGGTTATTTTTTTATGTGTATCTTTTTCTGCTACTGCCACAGGGGAGGGGGGACACTGCATAAGTGGGACTATTACTGGTGGCACTATAAAAGGGGCACTACTGGGGGCACTATATAAGGGGCACTACTGGGGGCACTATATAAGGGGTACTACTGGGACACTACATAGGGGGGACCACTACTGGGGGCACTGCAAAGGGGGGGGACTACTACTGGGGTCACAGCATAGGGGGTGTGAGGTTCTGATTTTGTTGTGGACCCAGGGTGGTGATAGGAGCAGGCACAGTAGCAGACTTAAATTAAAAAGTGGAGTTATTAATAAGTGGTTTAGAAGACATGGGAAATGGTAAATGAAAAAAGTCCAGGTATAGCACTAAAGTGCACTTGATAACTGTAGTGGGGGTCAATGGGAGAATGTCCAGATAGTGACAGGCAGGAACAGTCCAGTATACAAGTATGATGAGTTGTAGCAGAATGCAGGTATGATGAGCTGTAGCTGAATGCAGGTATGATGAGCTGTAACTGAATGCAGGTATGGTGAGTTGTAACAAATGCAGACAGAGGTAGTGAAGTCCAGCTGGGAGTGAATGGAGGCAAGGTGCAGGTAAACAGAAGGTTCAGGTACTTAGGCAGGTGAGAAGGTATATGGAGGGTGCACGGTAAGTCCTGCAGGTTGGAGCAGGCAAGGTTCAGGCTAGGAGCATTTACAAGCAGGCAGGTAAGGCACAGGTACTCTCTCTCAGCCGCAGCTGAGAAACACATTCCACTGGCAAAGGAAGGAAGGCTCTGGACCTTCCTAAATACTCAGTGCCATGCTGTGACTGGCTGGAATCACATGGCCACAGGCAAGATGGTGGCGCCCATGTAAACGGAACGGAAACACTGCCAGACCTCACCAGGCTTAGTGACAATGTGCCCGCACAGAACCATGTGCAGGCAATGCCCCTTGCCAAACACCAGCACCACTGCCAGAGACCCCCACCATAACAACCTCACAGGTAATACCCAGTGACTATCATGCCGAGAAACCCTGGCCATGACAGGGGGGCTACTACTGGAGGCACTATTTATGGGGCACTACATAGGGGAGACCACAACTTGGAGCACTGCAAAGGGGGACTACTAAAGGGGGTACAATATAATGATGCATTACTGGGGGCACTGAGTAAGGGTGCACTATTTGAGGCACTGTATAAAGGGCACTACTGGGGGAACTATATAGGGGCACTACTACAGAGGGCACTGCATAAGGTGGCACTGCTTCTGGGGATATTGCATAAGAGGCACTGCTACAGTGGATATTGCACTACTACCTGGGGCATTAAGGTGCATATGGAATGGAAAGTAAAGTTCCCAGTGATGAGAAATGGTGGTGTCATGTTGCCATGCCCCGATTTTTTTAGTGGCCAGGCCCCTTGTGGCATGTGGCCATGTCCACTTTTTCACTGCACACCTACTTAGGGGGGGGCTCCATTTTTTTTAACTTGGCCTGGGCTCCAAATACTCTAGTTACAGCACTGCAGCACAACCACTTAATGCACACAGCACAGCCACTTTACATGAACATAGCACAGCCACTTGTCTGGAGTCTGGACACAGCAAAGCCACTTGAATGGACAGTGCAACAATTACTCATGGGTGAACTCCAGCTAATTGCATATGGCCCCAAGCATATACAAATCTGGCACACACCCAGCAAGGCAGGTGATCACACAGCAAGACATAAGCACGCTCATTATGTCTTGGCGTGCAATCACTTTGTGTATGCAGATGCCCACCAACCTATTTTAAGTTGCTCACTTGCGCACATCATCTTCGGGAAGTGTATGCAACCATTGGTACATCAGGTACGATTGGATGCGATCGCAGCGCTTGAGGCAGACCATACCCTACCGCAAGCTCTGCAATCACTTCAGTGTGAAAATCAACCAGGTGATGTGTACTATGACACTGCCTGCTAATTATGCAAGCCTCTGAAATGGCATTTTGATGCTAAGGCATGCCTGCATTTGCACCTCCACTCCCCATTTATGTGCAGCGCCTTTCACCACCCACAAATGGCTTCTCCTGTCACTCACTCTGCTGGGCTGTCTATGCACAGCGAGTGAACGCTTCCCGATCACTCGCACTGGTTCATGCACATGCACTGCGATGCATGCACAAAATGAAAAAATTGCCCAGCTACGAGAGAACACTTCTTAGTGACTGGGTCTGATTCGAGCCCAGAGTCTTTACACAGCACAGTCACTTGTATGGACACAGCACAACCACTTGTCTGGAGTCTGGATATAGCACAGCCACATGTATGAAGGACATACTGTAACACAGCCACCTGTATGGAGTCTGGACACAGCACAACCACTTGTGCAGAGTCTGCTCACAGTACAGCCACTTGTATGGACATAGCACAGCCATTTGTCTGGTGTCTGGAATCAGCACAGCCACTTGTATGGACACAGCACAGCCACTTGTATGGGCACAGCACAGCCACTTGTCTGAAGTCTGTTAACAGCACAGCCACTTGTATGGATTCTGGAGTCTCTGGATACAGTACAGCAACCTGTTAGGACAGAGCACAGCCACTTGTATGGAGTACGGAGTCACTGGACACAGCACAGCCACTTGTCTGAAGTCTGAACACAGCACAGCCTCTTTTATGGAGTCTGGAGTCTATGGACTCAGCATAGCCACTTGTTTTGACACAGCACAGCCACTTGTATGGAGTCTGAAGTTTCTGAACACAGCAAAGCCACTTGAATCAGCAGAGTTCAGAGCAATACACAGCAGCATACCTGAGAACAGAGTGAAATGGCACCGAGTCACCACCATGGGTCCCATATATAAAATCCAAAACCCATGAGAATCTGATGCTTGGAGTATGACATTTTGCCTTGATCTGGAATCAGAGTCTGTTGGAAACACCCAAGCCCTTGCTTGGGTGGAGTCGGATTCCCGGAAGCTTGGGTACGTTTGGATTCTCTAAAATCTGAACTGCTCATCTCTGTTTATAATAGCTTTTTTTGTTTTATAAAAAAGTGCCCCACTAGGCTTTTTAAGTAACACAGTGCTGCAGTCCACTTCTATGCTTTTTGTTTCTCCACAGTGCTGCAGCAGCATCAAGTGCCTCTACAGTTAACACATGTCCTTTTTATTTTTGTTTTAGAAAAAGTGCTCCAGTAGGCTTTTTTAAGTAAAAAACAACACAGTGATGCAGTCCACTCCTATGGCTTTTTTGCCTCACAGAGTCCTGCAGCCAACCCACAGTACACAGTGCCTCTGCTTTAACACAACAGTACTCCTAATAATTTTTTATTTTTGCATATAAAGTGTCCCTATACTCACACCCTATCCCTCCTGTCTCCTGTGTAAAATGGTTCCCAATCATGAGGGAGGGACTTTACTATGTAATCCAAAACATGCACAATCCGTCGTGCCCGGAAAATTAAGTTTTGGCTCATTTTGTAATCCAAACACAGCAGTAACATCCATGTCCTGGCTCATTTTAACATGGAACCCCTAATTTGGCTGTGTTTGATTTCCATGGAAACCAAGCCGCACATCTCTTCATCTAAGGAATAATGTTTGTGTTGTAGGACTGGATGATGGAACTTTTTTTAACACAATCAATGTCAATCCAATTTTATTATTAATGCTGTCATAATTATTATTTACAAATTAATGCATACATGTTTTATTATGTAATCTCAAAATTATCAGATCTAATATACTGTAGGAAAACATAGACACTATTTTACTCAGCAGGGAATGCTAAAGCTTAGCAATTGTGTGCTTTTTATATTTCTTTTAAACATTTCATTAGGAAGAGAAGGTCCATTTAAGTAAAAGAAATGTTTAAATCCTATAAGAAAAAATAGTTTTGAATTAATGCCAAAACATTTGTATTATTCATAAAATAAGTAGGACAGCCTAATCCATTTTCTTTGATAAATTATTCTAACATTATCTGTGTCATCCACATAAATGTTATTACTCAAATGAGGTTTGAAAACCTATTCAGTCTTTCTCACCAATATAAGATTAATGCACACAAATCTCAAACCACTTGTGCATCTGTGAATCAGGGCACTAAGGGTATTACTCTTTATTACTCTGTCCTGTTAAATATAATAGTTCCCTTCCCTGTGGAAAATAACTCATCTGGCTGGGGCAATATTTTAAGCAAATTCCATTTCTTCTGTTTCTCCCATCTCCAATATTTTAATGCATCATCATCTAATTATAAAACACTAGAATCTTTATATGGGAATCTTCTTGCCATGGAAATAAATTCATTTATTTTACAAGACTATTCTGTTTTTAGTTATGTTGAATCAAATAAATAGCACTGCATATGAATTGATGCACTGAATAATAGCAAAGAGACATAAACAGTTATCTAGCTTATACTAATGGTTTACATTCATATATTTATGTGGAATTTTTTAATGTCATTACAAATATAAACATGAAGAACAGGTGACTATAATAATTAAAAATATATTTTTTATACTGAAGTTGAACTGAGACTGATTCAGAGGTGGATGCAGGGTAGATCAGTTCTGTTTATTTAGTCACAACAGATTGGAATACATATGCTAATGCTGCTGGTGGTGTATTTTGTTAACAGATGCCCACTGCTTGGATCTCAGATCCGCTGCCTGCATCCGAAGTTGCAGCATCAGATCCACAGCGCAAACATTGGCCGGACCATCAACATTGGAGTAACCCTCATGTTACTCAAGATGTCAGGCAAAACAACACTGCTGAGACCAGGGAAACATCATCTGAGTACAAAGCCACTGGCGTCAGCACACTCAGATAATGGGGCCAGCATGCCTCCATTTTCTGCTATACTTCTAGTTGCCTCCCTGAAACACCTACATTCTGTCAAACAAGCTGCATCTAACAGAACACTACAACCATTGTTGCAGCTGTATTTAGACAAAAGCACACTATGGGCCAAATGTAATAGGGTGAGAGTTTAGAAAACTGAGAGTTTCTGACACTTTTTAAACTTTGCCAATGTAATAGAGTCCAAAAACAAAGTAACAGAGTGAACTTGCATGTTTTTTTAGACTTAAAAAACTCTCAAGATTTAAAATCTCATTCAGATGTTTCCCATTTTGAAGATAAAACTTAACCAATGTGAGAGTTTACTGCTAAACTCTCACATTTTCTAAACTCTCACCCTATTACATTTGGCCCTATGTCTCTGATGCATGTAAAGCACTCAAAACACCCATTTGAGTTAAAATTGGAACAGCGTCCACCTCTCAATCAGCCCCTTAATTTGAATAAAACTAATAGAAGATATTAATACTAAGCGGTATATTTCCTAAAGTTTGATTTTGTATTGGGGGCATTGTTTTGCAATCCATTGGCCATAATCAATGAAAAGTAAACCAAATTACCAAGTATAGAACATATTAGAGCTATCAACTTTTCTGCATACAGAAGTATGAAACCACGGATTTACAAAGAATTAGTGCAAAATTGACCAAACCTGACCAAAAATTGATTAATAGAATCCACAAATAATAGTCTACCAAATGGGAGGTGTATTTGAGTACTACAGTAAAAACATATTCTATTGGAGAAAGCTTCATCATGATGACTATAAAAAGAGACACACCATGTGATGCACTGTGCCTGCAGGAATTATGACCTCAAAATTTACTTGAGATATTCAGCACACCACCACATGACTGAGAGGGGTCAGAAGACAGAAACAGAGTACCAACAGCAACTTCATGAGGTACTGTGGAACCTATGCATGCCTAGGTTATTCCATGGGCAGTTAAACCTTAATAGAAAACTTGTGCTATTGGTGCTAACAATAATATACTGCAAATTTATGTGTGTGCAGCAAATAAAACAAAGCCTGCAGCCCAGCATCAAGGGACCCAATTTTCCTGCTAAAAAATGGGGTTCCTTGATGCTGGGCTGCAGGCTTAAATGCTTTGATCAAATCATGATAAAATCCCCTTTGTTTTATTTGCTGCACACACATAAATTTGCAGTATATTATTGTTAGCACCGATAGCAAAAGTTTTTCTGTTTTGTATACATTTATGTAATTAATATTGCCATGCTGCTGGTACCATGTATGATTTGGGTAAAACTAAGGCCCTGATTCAGAGCTGGA
This sequence comes from Taudactylus pleione, assembly GCA_031769625.1. Classification (NCBI taxonomy): domain Eukaryota; kingdom Metazoa; phylum Chordata; class Amphibia; order Anura; family Myobatrachidae; genus Taudactylus; species Taudactylus pleione. The sequence continues at coordinate 6,525,950 of JAUIMM010000182.1, forward strand.
CGCTCTGACCAGAGCACTCGCTCTGAATCAGGGCCCACCTCCATAATTATGGAGCGTCCTCCTGGACGCTCGTATAGCTGTGGGTCACCACCCACAGCCTATACGAGAGTGCAGGTTGATGGTCCCTCCGTCGTGCGCATGCACAGTGCACACCATCGACCCACTTGCAAGCAGACAGTCGCTCACGAGTGGGTCTGAATCAGGCCCAAAGTGCTGGTATATTCCTTTTCTGGTCAGTTAAACCTTAATGCAAAGTCTGATGGCATGTTCATACAGATGTTCCACCTCATCCATAACAATTAATTAATCTGTATGACCTCATCAAGAATCAGCTTGACCCAGACAGTGTCTGGACATGTGCTGTATCAGGGCCTGCACAAGCTGCTGGGTGCGCTGCATTTTTTGCAACTGATTCCTTCCAGTCAGTCACCACTAAAGTGCTAGTTATTACCCAGCCAACTTTTAGCCATCATCTTACCTAGAACATGACAGCCCTGAACATCTACTTTCCCAGGCCAGAGTCACAGTAGCATGAAATAAGTGTAGTTGTTTTATAGTCTTGCAGGCATGCCTAACACCCTAAGAGCTATATACTGCTCACACATTGGATTGATACCACCTAAGACCGATATTTATATAAATAGGCACCACACCTATTTCTTGAATGTGCAAAGTTTAAGGTAAAAGAAATGCTCAAGGGATGGCTTCTGGGAAAGTTTAATTCAATGTTGTTCAATTTAAAGGCATAAACAATATATGTTTACAATCTTTTTTTTTACTTTTGTATACAGGTGATTGTGGTTATGGCTGTTGATCCTGGCTTATGACTACTTTGTCCTTTCTCCAGAATCCTGTTGAGTATAAATATAATGAGGCACATAAAATACAATAAAATGCCTTTAAGGATCCCAGCTACAGCATCTGTTTCAGGTATTTGTGGTGCAGTAGGGGTGGTGTATGCACATTTTACAGCCCATCTTTCACTGGTGAAAACACATGGCCTGATTCAAGGAAGCATGTAAATCCCAGTGAAGCTGCAAGTCTCTTCCTCTAGCCCTGGACACTATGATGTGTGATCATAACAAGATTGCTCACCCACAGCTGTAGGGAGAGAACATTTCTGCAGCCTAAGACAACCTCTTATGGCTTAGTGGAGTTGTTCCTCATTTGTCTCTCCCTTGTGCAATTTTGTGATTGGTAATATTAACAGAGGGCCTGATTCAGACCCACTCGCGAGCGGCTGTCCGCTCGCAAGTTGGTCGATGTTATGCACTGAGCATGCGCACGACGGAGGGAGCTCCGTCGTGCGCATGCACCAGATGCGACGAGCGAAGGAAAGTCCTTCGCTCGTTGTGTCCGATCAAAGGGGGCATGCTGTCAATGTTGATTGACAGCACGCCCCCTTTGGTGGGCGTGCCGGGGGCGTGCCTCCCTGACGGGGGCGTTCCCACGGGAACGCCTCCCGTCAGAAGCCGGCCCACTGACATCACTAGTGATGTCAGTGGGAGTGATTTTGGCTCTGATAGAGCCAAAATCACTCCGGAGCTTGCGGTTGAAAACCTCAACCGCAGGCTCCGGCTCACAATTTCGATGGTCGCGATGGTCTCGACCATCGCGGCCATCACAAAGCACGCTCGTATAGTCTGTGGGTGGTGACCCACAGCTATACGAGCGTCCAGGAGGACGCTCCATGAAAATGGAGCCCGGCCCTCATTCAGAGCGTGCGCTCTGCTCAGAGCGTACGGCTCTGAATGAGGGCCAGAATCACCAAGATGCCTGAATTTACTACAGCCATGTCACACACTTAGGGCCTGATTCAGAATGGATCACAACTACTAGAGGGTATGCAGGTGGTTGGATGTTGCGTAATGCACATGTGTATGCATCACAGTGCACAAAGGCTTCACTGCAATCACACTGCGACCATGCAGATCACGGAGAGGCCAACTAGAAAGGTGCCTTTACAGCCAGCTAGGCATATGTAAGAGTTATTATTTTTGTATTGTGAAGAGTCAAGTCTGTGAAGGTATTCAAGGTTGAGTGTACAACTCCATATATACTGTTGTGTACAAAGTTGCAGGCAATAGAAACATCTAGGCAATAACGTGGACATTTCTGGGCAGTGATTGGGAGGCGGCTTGATGTGAATGGCTCTCTCAAGGGTGTTTTGTGGGAGTGTCCAGTCATTTCAGTGAATGTGGCTGCATTCTCAGACTGCCATAGACTTACAAATGTTGAAGGTGAATGCAATGGTGCACCAATGGTGTGGAGTGTTTGGAACCATTGCCAGACTGTCCATGGGCATTGAAAATGGGTATTACAGGGCTTGCATGTTCAGGCATGGTACACAAAGAGGAGGCTGAATCTAGCATTTGCATTTTATTGCCACTACAACTCAAAAAGCTACAGTTGCAGCATCATTAGCATCCACCCTTTTAATCAGGCCCAATTTGTTTTGTATTATTATTCTAGATTATGAATGGATTAATTTTCCTTTTTTTCTAAGCCTTTTGTTTGTCCACCCCTTTTATTTTCTGTACCAGATTAAATATCTAGACAACTTTTGAAAAAAACAGCAAATGCTTTGACAACCTGTTACTTTACAGATTATTTCTGCATTTAAAAAAGAACTCCTGGAATGAACAGTAAGAGTGGTCCCATACCAGAGGTAATATAAAATACATCTTATCTGGTTATCTCAAATGATTCCACAATTAGATCTCCATAAAGGTTCTTCATTATCACAGCTCCAACTGAAATAGATAAAGGAACATATATAGAGTAGTATAAATCCATTTTAGCATAACCAATGCTACAATTTTCAGATAAGGAAATTTTTTAATATTGTATTTGTGATTATTATTTTTTTATGTCAATAGTTGTATTAGATAGATAGATAGATTTACACAAAATATAGAAAGCTCATGGTGTAGTAATTTCAATCCATAGTGAATGTGTAAATAGAATAACCTCCATAATTTCAGTACCTAATAAAGGCCTTGTATGATTGTCTTTCTATAAAAAGATTTACTGCTGTTATAGCTTGCTGAGTGACCACAATAAGCAATCACAAAAACACAATGGGCTAGATTAGGATGAAACAGCCACACATACATGAAAACTTTACAAACATATAATAAATGTATGAACTCCTCAATTAAAAAATAATGACAGTAATCCGTTTCTCTGGTGTACATGCACAATCAAGCAGATTATCTTCAAGATATCTATTCACAATACAGGACTTCAAGAGGGCTTCTTCCAGATTATACAATACTCCAGCAGTGATGAAAATCATAAAACTTGCTTCATCAGGGAGAAGTGTGGGATAAATTCTTCTAAATATGTTGCACCAGCAAAGTGTTAAATACAAGGTTTTGTTTTTTTTACTTTATTTATAAAATGGACTGTCTGTGCATGAAAACCAAAAAGTCTATTCACTAGCTATACTATATACTAGTTTATTGATTGTAGCATACCATTAATAATATTTGATGGTTGTATTTATATGAATAGCAAATATTAAGGTAACTGGAAAGAATTAAATATTTTATTAAAACACTTCCAACTTCTATTTTACCTAGGGAATAATATTTTCTTTTTATGTAATATGCATATTGGCTGAGGCATTTTAAAATATTATAACTTTAGCATTTACATGTATACTTACATTAGTTGTATAGAAGTAATTCACCTGGATAATTAATGATAAAGACATATGTAGTATTTTTAAAAGTAATCGTTAATAATTTCAGCTCCATTTAGGAATGTAGAAAATTTGAATTATTTTTTTCTGTATGTGGTCAAATATGTTACTCAAATGAACAACTGAGTTACTACATTTGAATATTTTAATTATTTTCAGGCTTAAAACTAATTGATGTACAAGATTAATAAAGCTATAGAGACACTCGTGGCTGATGAAAATTTAGAAGAGAACCAAATTACATCAAGATAATATAATTGTATTTTACCAGCACAGAGCAAATAATTTGCATGAAATAACTGTTATTGTAATTTCTCTTTTTTTTTTACATTTTCTTAGTGGTACAAATGATATGAAATATGGAATGCATTGTACAGTTATAGCTATGGTTTCCAAATGCAAAAAAAATGTTATTTATATGTATTACAAATGATGCTATTATAGAGCCTTGCTATATCAAACAGAGAACCTTGAAGTTGGGTTGTGTTCTTAAAAATTTTGATCTAAGTACAAACCAATACTTCAATGGTTCACAAACTGAGTGCCTTGACACCCTGAGGTTCCACAGGGCACCTACAGTGGTGCCACAGGATGGTGGTCCATTACCAAATTATTTATGGTCATTGTGGTAGGCAAAACCAGTGTTTGTTGTTACCAATCTTAAGATATGAAAACAAACATAAGTGCAACCCCATCCACTACCACATAACTGAACCTATGCATGTCAGATAAGCACAATTTACTTAAATTAATATTTTTTTCTGATATTCTCAATAAGAAACTTCTGTCCTAGGGGTGCATGAAAAAATGCTAATCCTCTAGGGTGCCCTGATTCAAGGAAGTTTGGCAATCACTGCAATACCTCATACTTTTCTTTTATTACAGAAGATATGTATACATTTGTAATTGTGAGGATAAGCTTTCATAGCTGTTTACTTGTTTTGTATAAATTTACTGTAGAGCACTTATATTGCCATTAAACTAGTAACCTGGAGAATAGTTTAACCAAGCACTGGCTTATTTCCCTTCTAGGTTGAAAAAAGTGCATGCTCGCCAGATCGGATTTTGAACCTGAGCTTCTTGCCTTGACCTATGTAGTTTTCCAACTTTCTTCTGTCAGCAGTCAGCTAATGAGAATAGCCTCAGGGCTCTTTTCCCCTAAACAAAGTCTATCACTCTCTTGTTGTGATCACTAGAAAAAAACAGAGTTGCCATTTTGCTGTATGTTCAGATTTATTGCGAACAACCAAATAAAAAAGTGGTTAATGAGCAAGGTGGAAGTGAATAGCAATTATCTGTATAGAGTAATAAATAATCTTTGCTCTCTAATGAATTGCACAGGAGGCTTGTTTAAACATAAAATTTTTTAATTCAATATACAACCATGACACATGAAAATGTTAAAACAACGAATATTGGCATAATCTGATTTTGAATAATAGAATATTACACTTAACTGTGTAACTGATTTATTGCTAGTAAAAGTATTATAAAGTAGCAGTTTGATTGAATCCACAGTCTACTGTCCTGCAAATGGATATATATATATATATATATATATATATATATATATATATATATATATACAGTATATGGAATTTCTGGCATCCCAGCACTAAAGCATGAAGATGTTATTCTTACAGGTTGTAACTATGTCTTTATGTAACCAATAACTTGAGATACAGTTAGCGTGGCCACGCTCATTATATGGTATACATACGGTCATGTAGGTAGTCTTGCAAGATTGCAGTAAGTAAAAAAATCCAACCTTGGTGTACTGTTCGGTAGTGCTGAAGGCGGTGATGACTGCTTAATTGAAATCAGACTGGGCTTGCTGGGCAGTAGGTATTCCGGCTTCTCCGGCAACATTCAGGCTAGTAGTGCCAGACAATAGTAGAAGCTGCAATCAGCCACTGGGTGTAAATAGTGTACAGGGCTTGCTGGGCAATAAGTCCTCCAATAGAAGAAGCTGCAAGCTGCCACTGGCTGTAAATAATGGACAAGACTTATGAAAATGTAAATTAAATTTGTTTCAACTTTGAAAAAGCTTGTACAATACAAAACTCCACAGTTTAAAATACAAACCAAAATGTGTCTTTCATCATCAGGTATTGAGTTTAAAAGCTCATTCCAGCTAGTTAAAAAGGATTCCCCATATATGCAAGTTCAAAAGATAAACATTTCTTTTGAACATGATTTGTCTTGATTATCTACTCATATGTGTTTTCTGATGCACGGCTGCATGATATGCAGGGATAACTACATGTTTCAAAATAGATATGCTTTCACTGATTACACTATGTCCCATATTCAATTTGGAGCAAAAAGCCTTTTTCGCATGTATTTGGTGAAAACTTTTAGCCGGAAACAGGCGGATAGTTTTTGCCATGTTCAATTCCGACTTTTTGCCAAAAAACCCAGCGAAAGCTTTCGCCAATTTGACTTTTCACCTAGATATAATTTACCCATAGGAAATGATGAGATTTCGCCTGTTTGGTATTTAATTAAAAACAGGCAAATAGTATCGCCAATTTTGAAGTACTTTTTGCCTGTTTTTTTTCTCCACATGCAGGGTGGAGAAAACTAAAAAAAAAAAAATTTTTCATCTGTAAAACATTACTAATTTTATTTTAATATACTGAATATTGTTTTTTTTTTACTTTTTTGATCAATGTAATAGGTTAAAAAGATTTGCTGCTGATAGCATGTGGATAGAAGTGCAGATTTGTGGTTTTGAGGTGCAAAACTCTGTAAACCACTGTGCACCTTTGGGACAGGCCCCTGAAGGGTAAATGTGTCAAAAAGTGTTTTAAAAAATACAATCACCCCAAAAAAGCACTTTTAATTTTGGGGTGAAAAAGTAGCAATTTTGGGGAGAAGTATAAAAACTAGCGAATTAGGCTTCTGGGTGGTCCCCAAGTATGGAACAGGTGTTTAAGGGACTGCAGGTGCTTGCATCAAGTGCATATTTTATGCTTTTTAAAAGTACAATTTAGCAACTTTAAAATATTCCGAGCACCCATTTGAAAGTACCCCTAATTTGTTGGACTAGTAGTCTCCTTTTAAAATAATGAATAATGCTATTCTTCACCACTTATGCAAAGTGGCTACTAGGATTCAAATGAGAGAAATTAAGCACCCCTTTATAGCTTTATTAGGGGTACTAGCACATCCCTATAGTGATTCCCTATGTTAGTGCAGCTTTTCGGGGGATCCAGACTGATTTCCCCGTTTCTGACATCATTCTTCGCCTGTTTAGAACTTGTCGGATGTTGTTTTTGCATCTTTAGCAATTGATAAAGGGCAAAAGTGGGAGTGCAGGCAATATTTTTTTGTCTACATAAAACACATGAAGTCGAAAATTGTAGCAGTTGGAATTTTTTTTCTCTTATGGAAAAAATTGGATTACCACCCAAAATTGTGTGTATATATATATATATATATATATATATATATATGTGTGTCTTTATATATATCGATATTTACCTTTGTGCATATAAGTATGTGTTTTTGGTTTTTACATGAAATGTTGAGATGCAAGTTCATATTATTCTGACTTGAAATTGTATTTTGATGTGTGTCTATTTATATGTGTGTCTGTATGTATATAACCTGTTATAAGTATATAAGTATCCATCAGAAACAGTAATATATTTAGCTATTCATGTATTGTTTTTTAATAAAATGTTTCCTGGTATTTTATTTGTACAAAATAAAATGTATGATTGTAACCACGGTGTTATTCATATTTATTTCAATATTTAATTTTTTCCTAGAAAAATTTTGGGGGAATACATATCTATTTAAATATTTTTTTTTTGGACCAGAATCTGGAAGCAAATGTCATTAGAACAACCGTATGTATTGTAGCTGAAAAGTATGGTGGATGATTAGTGCTAGGATGGGTGAGAACAGGTAGTGCTGAGGTGTTTTAGAGGGTTTTGATGGATGTGACACTCCTGTGTGCATGGATTTTTTTTTGTTAAAAGGTTTGTGATGGGGAAGACTAATTTATGATGGGCAGAGTTACAGCTAATTTGTTGCTGCAGGTAGGTGAGAAGGTGGACTTTGCCTGAGGGGCGAGAAGGAAGGGGGGGGGACAATGCTGCAGGCCCCAAGCTATTTATCTATCTATCTATCTATCTTTATATATATATTCTAGAAGTAAGCAAGTTGAAAGGAGAGCGCACTTGTGATTATGTGAAAAATAACAATTTTACTTATAACATTTGCTCACGTACATCAAAGTTTAAAACATTAAACTCCACCATGGATGGTCCTCCAGACCCTGGTCTAATCGACAGGCCACACTGCAGACTTCAATTCAGCAGACCACCGCTGTCTGTGAATACCAGATGATGTCACACGTCAGTAAGCCACACACAGACACAATGTCAACATAGGTGCTTGTCAGTCCGCTTGTACAACAGAATTATGTTGACAATTTTGCTGTGTACACACCGTACGATAAAGTGTCAGATTGTAACGATGACTATTCTATTATTATCATTAATATCTGATAGTTTCAGGCACCTCCAAACGTCAAAAAAATGGTCGTTAGTGATCAAAATTTAATTGACCATGATTTTGTTTTAGTTTTTTTCTTTTTGGGAAGGGGGTTATTGCATGTGTTGGATGAACATCCAACACATGCAGGACCAGCACACAACGATCATCTGATCATTGTCATTGCTCCGTGTCTAAGGGGTCCATTTATTAATGATTGCTTTTGCAATGCGATCAGTGCATTTCAGAACTGGCCATGATCGCATTGGAAAATGCCATCATAATGGCTAGATGTATTAAGTGGCACATGCAGGGAGACGGGCTTTGAAAGGAGCCCGACCCTGCGATGTGGCCGGAGTGCACTCGGGGCTGCTGTGCAGGTGCAGTCCCGTGGACTGCATGAGCAGTGCCCATTGCCAGTTGAGGATTCCAGGAGATCCTTCCACCAGCTGATATGTGGTAAGTAACCATAGGCTTACAGCGGCTAATGCTAACTTCAGATGGCGTCAGCTGCTGGGATTAATATCGGGAATGCTTCGCATTCAGGATATTGGTACAGTTGGCAGCATCGAATCCCCCATAGAAACCTATGGAGGAAGCGGCTGCCAGCAGGACTGGAGGGATTGCAGCAGGTATCGGAGATACCTGGTGCAGTTGCTCCTTGATACATCCAGGGGATACTTAATATTTGGGGTAAACACCCAAAAACGTGTGTTTTCGGGGATTTTACTTCACACATTCCATGAAAAATGGGTCCTCAAGCATTAAACTTTGTTTACAGTATCTAAACCTGGCCAATGCAGTAACAGCTGTTATCTGGTTGGTACTTATACATTTAAGTTGTAAAAAAACAAGGATATTTTTTGCAAATACAGTGGTTAACACAACCACTGTGAATGCAAGTTCTATAGTTCTACATAACCTTGAATATTTTTAATCGGTCTAAAAAAGATTCCCAAAAATATCTATTATTATTAAATGCAGTAGCACTGCAATTATTAAAAATATTTGTAACACATTTTTACATTAAACTTATCACTCTAATAAAAAAAACAAAGACAAATAAGGGTGAAATTAAAACTTTTTTTATTTTGTACAAAAAGTAATTTTGAAAAATATAGAAATAAAATGTATTATAGGTTAAAACACTTTTATTTATCAGCAAACCAATCTGTGCATGATCTTTAATATCTTTTTCCATGCTTTTCTTGAAGATAAAGGAAATTGCCTGTAAATAAAAATAGGTTTAAATTAATTTTTTTTAGGGCAACAAAGATTTGACAAAGTAGTGAGTGTACAACTAAACATATAAGCAAAATGTGTTTGTGGACAAATTATCCCTAACTGTACAACTCCAATAATAATATAAGGTCCAGGGATTGGTAGGAACGCAATTGATAAAGCTACTCATAGGCAGTTAAGGTATTAATATCCATGCTGTTTTGCAAATGTTCGGGAGATATACAACACCTTCTGCTGCATTAACAAAACAAGTACTGTGTTATAAGTTGCATAGTTGACTTCAACATTACAACCAATCATGAATCTATTTTGAAAGGAATTTGTATGATATTCCTGACAGATATAAGGCTGGCAAATGTCATACAGACGCCAGGAGGAAGAGCAGTGAAAATGCAGAAAAGGATAAGTCTATAATGTATCCCTTAATTCTTCCCCCATTACCTGCCTTAGTGGAGCCTAATGCTATCTTTCCCCCACCCATATTGCCTAACCCTAAACTCCTAGAAGGGGTGTCTAAACCTGACCTATACCTCTCAACAGCCTAAACCTTCTCCTAGCCAAACCTTTCCCAGGGTGCTGGCTAACCCTTAAGGTACACATTCACAAAAAGACATGGAAATCACAACACAATTACAACATTGCAATTGCGCTGTCTTTTCCATGTCTGTGATGTGCCTACACTGAACATTCAGTGTAGGCACATCAATCATTTCCCTACCATGCTCAATCTAATGTTATTTTGAGGTTGTATGGCATGTTTGGGTGATGATTGATGTGGGATGAGACCAGCGCAATTGCTGGTCACATTCAACATAAATGTTCACTATTTGTGACAAATAACTGAGTGCTTGCACGAATACGATATTGTAATCATGCAATCGCTCAGTATTAACGTAAGTGGATGAGTGCCATAAATGCACCCAGGACTCCCTAAAGTTTCCCCACCACCGCAAGCTACTTGTAATAATTAAACATTAGTTTACGAATGGAATGGTTGGGTACAGGATGAACATAGGCATCGGTATATCGTCACCTATGTTATATCCCTTCCCAGGATTACGCCTGGTAATCTGGTAAACTGGTGGTCGGTATATCGTCTGCCGGCTTAAAGAATAGTTTACATTTTTTGGGGATCTACTGTTGTTTTGAAAATTGAATACATATGTGTAAATGGGGTGAAGTGGAAACTTACCTTATCATCATTCATACATGTGTGTTTAAGTGTTAAGTTGAGGCTCTCAAAAGTTTGTCCTCAGAAGTCCAAACAGTGCATGTTTTTTAGGTCTCTGGACAAAATCATACATTAAATATATCTTACACGCCATGTACATTGTGTACATTAATGGCATGAACTCATGAATCAACCTGTGTACAGTATTAGAGACCATAGAAAACATGACCTATGTGGAGTCGTGTGGCCTGAGTTGTATAAAAAGTAGAGTTAACAAATAAAGAATGTAATAAGTATAGTAATAGCTAAACAATAAACCTTTTCAATTTTATAATTGTTCTAGTGTATTGTTTATCAATCACTAGCATTGTGTAAATGTGTGTATTATACAAAAAACTTTAGAATGGGCACTTGTGCATGTTTACTCACCTTGATTAGGGCCATCCCAGTAAACACATTTGTATTCTATTATACTTATTCCAAACTTGATAATTGATGCAGGATTAGTTGTAAAACGGCTCCAAACAAAAACAAAAAAAAGTGGTGACCACTTAAATTCACATCAATATTACACATTTTACAAACACAAATACATTGTATTAAAAACAATAAAGTGGGCTCAGAATGCTCACTTAAGGCCCATGATTGTGTGTAGCCAAAAGAAGGGAGCTTTCATCATCTACCTACTTTAATACACACAACTGTATGTATTATGGAAAACACTCACTCCCTTTTGTGTACCTAGATTCCTGAGGAAAAATGTATACATGTTAATGTAAAACATTTGTGGAAAATAAAAAAAATAAAAAAAATCCAACAATATCACCATTTAAATTGTGTCCCTCGATGAATCTTCATGGGGTCTCTTCCTCTATATAATCCACTCTTCTGGTAATGGTGACGTCCATCTTAACTTCAATGTTGACGCTCCTCCAGATCTTCCTCTCCTCTTCTGCTTGGTGCTAGTGGTCGCATTGGTGGATTTGGAGGCAATGCTACTGGTGGGTAGATGTATCTTCCAGGATACTGTTGGTACTGTTGGGGATCCGGGGCGAACCAATGTGGACAAGCTGAATGGGCAGAGGGTCCTTGAGGTGTAGAGGTCTGCTGTGTTGCCATGAAGTGCATCATCTGGTTGGAGATCTGTTGGAGGGACGTGGCTGTTGCTGATGGTGAACTGATTGACTCGACGCTACACATTCTGAGTTCTCCACGAGTTTGTTAAGAGCAACAGTCATGATCTTCAGCTGTTCGGCGAAGGTTTTCATGGTCTCCCTTGTTTCTTAATCTGCAAGCCTTCACTGCCTCTGTTCTTCTTGTACTACCTCTTCCAATGGATCTGTCCATTTCCTACAGTCTTCGATCTATTATGTCTCTGAAGCTGTTCTGACGATCATCCATTTCCAGGGCGATGTTGTCAATCCTCTGGACCTGTGATGCTGGAAGTCCTGTTTGAAGTTTTCTGACCATTCGAAATTGTTCCACTTGAAAAGAAACAAAAAAAATAATGAAATCCTAATATATATATATATATATATATATATGCATCAATAATTTACAAATCCTGGGTGTTGCCATACAGTTACGCAAAATGTAGACCGTGCCATCCACAAAGATAAAATCACATAAAACTATACATAGAAAAAATTACATATTTGCCTGAATCTGCACTAGCCCTCCCAATAGTGTAAACCTAATCCTTTATACCTAGTTCATACACAAAATCACCCCCACCCTGCATCTTAAACCTAAGAACACCTCCACAGTTGGTAACTTTAAGGTTACCCATAATACCTAACCCAGCAATACCACCTTAAGCAAACATAAAAACCCCAAAACTAACTTTTACCATGAAGAAAGTCTGGATACTGGTGCTTGTATCCTATTTTTACAGGAATTCGGCACCAGTATTTGGACAACCTTCATCACGCATGCAGGGATCTTGACGTCATCCCATCACACACATTCAGAATCTAAACTCTCCAAAAATCTAGCTTTGAAAATTATTTGGAAAAATGTTATAGAAAACATTTTAACAAATATTTTAATGAAAAAAAACAAAAACTAAAAAAACACTTACCAACAGGAGTTGGTCTTCTCATTGCGTCTTCTGCCACGTCCACTTGTTCATCATTTTCATCATCCTCTACTTGCAGAAGATCCGGCCTGAATAAAGGTCCAATTGCCAAAGTTCCTCCAGTGCTAGTCATTGGTCCTTTATGTGTAATGTAAGATGTTAAAAAAAATAAATAAATGAATTAGAAAACAATTAAAAATACATGTTTCTTGGAGAATCAAAGTATCTACATAACTATTTTAATTAAATCCCTGGCCCATCTGTACCTGATTTATAGATGTGTTTTTAACAAACCCAAAAAAATCAATACCTTGCTGTACACTGATTTCTGTTGTCCCTATGCCCAAATGTTCCTCGTATGTTGGTCTTCCAGGTTCCTCTACTGTTGCTGGTGTCTCCTCAATGCAATCAGGGATCCTGCTGTCTGTTGAATAAATAATATTATTTATACATACCATACCCAATTTTGTAAAAAATACTAGTTGCGCTACAGTTTGTTCTTCTTTCATTTCTACAGATCACTTCACTGCATTAGAGATCTGGAGAAACGATGAAGACACACTTGCAACACAATGCTAGGGAAGAGAGAATGATTTTTTGGAGAATGAGGGTTTTCAGAACTTAAGATGGCCAGTTGCTAGTTTATACAATAGTATATACAGTATTACCTTCCAATCTTGGAGCTGGAAAATCCAAACTGATGCTGGGGAATGTTGATTCAATTGGCTCCTCCTCATGGCAAATTTATGGCTGGGTTCTGGCCATTTTGTTTGTTGTGTCGTGGCCTCTTTGGTCTTCAGTCTTCTTCGGGTTGAATCTATCAAATATAATAAACTTTTACAATAAAAAAAAATCAAGCTTTAGATTTAATTAAACAAAAAAAAATTGCATAAACATTTCAATATATAAAATACAAAGTGAAATATATTTTTAACCAATACCTTTCAGTGGGACCATTCCAGATGTCGAATCCCTCTGTCTTCTGGATGATGTCCCTTCTTCTGAATGGGGTTCCGTCCTTTGCCTTTTCTTTGTGGTTGTTGAAGAAGTTCTTTCTAAAATGACAAAAACATTGTTTAACATAATTTGCTTTAGAGATTTGATTTAAGACTTTTAAAATTTAGCCAATTTCTTACTCTCTAGGAGATGTGTGGCTTGATTGTGGCTGTCCATTAGTCCTTCGACACCTGTCACCATGATCAGATTCATGTGATCCCAGATCTTATCCTCCCACGGAAGCCAACGAATTGTTAAAGGTGGTCCTCCTCTGGTTTCTCTACCATGATCTTGAACTTTCTTCATCTTTTCTATGGCTTGTCTCTTGCAGTCAATGTATTTCTTCTTGCACACGTCGGCATCTTCATGTCTTCCAGAGGCTGCAGTGACCTTCGATGCAACCTCATCAGCTGATGTATTTTGAGCACGATGACTGAAAATCTTGTCATAGTGCTTGTAGATCCCATCAATGAGCGTGTTGTTCTCAGTCTGAAGTGGATCTTCCTGGGCTTCTTAGATGACTTTCCACTTGCTGCAGTTGGCCCCTCTTGGGAAGATGGGATGTCTGCTGGGCTGTAAATAATATACATTTTGAATTACAAACATAACTAATAAATAATCAATACATTGCAAAAAATTAAACGACATAAAAAAAACGCCAATTTCTTACCACAATAAAACTGTTTATGTAGTGTATTGAGAAAATTGATAAACTAAAGTCATCCAGAATTATGATCAAATAAACCCTAGGGCATTCTGAAATTTAAAAGTGTTAGTATTTTATTTACAAGTTGTGTTGTCCCTATTTGTATCATTTTGTTAAAATTACTACAACCAATCATCTTTACTTTATTTAACAATGATTTATTAACAGCATTACATTCAGTGCCACTCTATACGCAGATAAATAAACATTACCAAAAGAATAAGGATGGAAATAGCCTCAGAGTATAGGGTGGCAGTGCATGTGATGCTGTTAATAATTTCTCAGCATATTTAATAAAAAAACAATATGTACCTGTAACTGAAAATAAAAAAATATTGGGGCTACAGTGAGGCAAAGGAAACACTGACACTGAATTAAAAGGGGAAACACAAAATGTGAGAATACACTTTGGGCCAGAACAAGGTTGCAGGCTATATTTTTGAAGCCTACACCCCTAAAACCCCAAATCTGTATTTTTTTTTGGCAAGCTACTGGCTGTTGAAAACTTCTACCCGTTTTGACTTCTCACAGGAGCAAAAAGTCTTTGTAATTGATTATGAGGATATTTACAATAGGCGAAACTAACGTCATCGGCGAAAATGTATCGCCGTTAACGGGTTTTCTACTCAAATCTCTGGCCCTAGGTTTTTTGCAAATTTGTAGTTTAGGGGTTCACGCTTAAAATTAAATTGCCTGCACCCCCTGGAATGACCCCTAAAAGTAATGTGTCTACAAAACATAAATTCCAAAAATGGGGACACCCAAAAAAATGAACAATAATTTGGCAGCTTGGAAAAATTAAAAAAAATCGGCGGGACTAATTACTAAAGGAGTGTTGGTGGTAGCAGCAGGTGCATTTTTGAAGAATTTTGTAAAATCACTTTAGGCTATTAAATATCATTGCACCCATTTTCATGTATCCCATATTTGATGAAAATTGTTATTTCTGTTTTTAAAAAATAAAAAAATGTGCCGTTAATCAGCTCCATCTTCAAAGCCGCATTTATGCACCTGGCACCACTATTCACAAACACAAATTCCCTTTATCAGGCAGAATCAGGGGTATCTTCCATGTCTGGACATCTTTCGGGGAGTGCAAGGATGAATTACCAAAAAATTTCAGGACTTTTTGTCTGTTGCAGTTTTGCCAGGTACCAAGCAGGAATGCTCGCAATACTTTTTAGACTGCAAAACAGGAGAAAAGTCCTGCAGGCAAAGGGATGTATGCAATTTGAGCCAAAAATGTTTGAGTTTTCACCTGCTGTACCTTTTGCCCCTTCACATTTTTTTTCTGGTGGAACAGTATCGCACACTTGCCCAATTAACCCCCATATTCATTTGGAAAAGATGCAAAAATGGTACGCCTCAAAAAATAAGGAATTTTCAGGTAAACATCCTATCACCCTCCCCGAAAGATGTCCTAAAGTGGAGGATCACTATGGGTACAACGGTGTTTGCCTGCTGAAGGAAAGTGGCACCGCCAGATGCATAAATGCAGTTTAGAGAGAGTGATGAACAATAGCATTTACAATTTTTTTTTTATTAAAAAAAAAATTCACATCAAATTTGGAGTAATTCAAAATGGTTTCAAGTATATTTTAAGTCCCTAAAATTATTTTAGAACCTGCCGCTACAATGCACCTGCCGCTACAATCCACAATAAGGAAAACTCCTACCGCATATATGTGAACCCCTCTGGATAGAATTTAGCTATTCTACAAGTGTCTTCCCTATTTTTTAAAATTTTACCCCAACATTTAAAATATTTTTATGGTGTGTCCTGATTGTTTTTTAAAATATTTGTTTACACACATTGTTTATGGTGGCTATTACCAGGGGTGCAGGCTATTTTTCTTACACCTGCACCCCAAAACCACCATTTAGCACTTTTTTCCCCCAGCTAAAGCCTGGTGAAAAGTTGTCCACATTTTTTTAAAATGAGCTTTTGCATCGGCGAAAATTCTTTGTAATTGAATATGGTGATAATGTCAATAAGCAAAAATACCGTCATTGGGGAAAAATTATCTCCAATAACACCATTTTGCCAATTGAATCTGGGCCAAAAAAGGCTGGTCATTTTGTATCCAATTAAATAAGGGCCCTAGAGGTAAATTTACTAAAGTCAGAGTTTTTAGAAGTGAGTATACAAACTGATGTTGCCAATAGCAACCAATCAGATTCTAGTTATTATCTTGTAGAAGGTGATAGTTAAATGCTAAGTAGAATCTGATTGGTTGCTATTACCTTTTACAAGATTATAAGTAGACTCTGACTGGTTGCTATGGGCAACATCAATTTGAATAGTCACTTCTAAAAACTCAGACTTTAGTAAATTTACCCCCTATTATCTATATGTTTGTGTGTGTGGTATTGTGATATAATTACTATACCTCGGTGGGACAATCTCCACGCTCCTTTCATGTCATTGTCCCCTCTGCTCTCCTCTCCCTCTGTCTTGACCCCTCTTCCTGTGATGCCTGCTACTCGTCACTGGTGTCTGGGGACCCGTCAGAAATGGGGAGAATGCAGGCTCTTCTTCCTCTGCATTTCTTCATAACAAACCTATAACATAATATAAATACATTTTATATATAACATATTGACAATATACTGTACCAAAAAAAACATTAAATGCACAGAGTAAAACAAAAAATTATTTACTTAGTTTAAGGAGAAAATGTGCTTTTTTACAATTATTAATTTTGGAAAAAATTAAGTTTGTTGCCCATATGTGGCATATTCTTCTATCTTGAGGTCTAATTAGCTAGAGGGGTAGTGGACTATGGGGGTGTAAGAGTACAAATTAAAATAAATATATATATACATATATACTGTTGGGGGTTTGGAGGAGTTAAACCTTGCATGCATTTTATATTACATTAACTTAACAACAAGCAAATATACTAATGAAAGGAAAGGGGGCCTATGTAAGGGGAAAATTAAAAAAAATGAAAAATAAATTTGCAGTTGCAAAAAATTTTAAGGGAAGGGTTCTAAAGGGGTGCAGCACTGCCTAGATGAGTGTATGGGCCATATTGCAAATAGTTTGCATGGGCATATGGGGAAGAGGGACCTATAGGGGTGCCATTAGGCTGCAGCACTGCCTATGTTACTGCATAGGTAAAGATAAAATTAATTTAGAGAGAAAAAATCAGGACTATTAGGGGTGGCGTTTGGCTGCAGTACTGCCTGTATGAGTGGATGGGTCTGGGTGAAATTACTTTGCATGGGCATAAAGGGGGATATGGACTTATTGTGGTGCAGCAATGCCTGTGATTGTGGATGGGTCTTGTTGCAATTACAGTGCAGCACTGCCTGTGTGAGTGCATGGGTCTAGGTGCAATTACTTTGCATGGGCATAAAGGGGGATAGGGGTGCAACACTGCCTGTATGAGTGCATGGCACTGGGTGTAATTAGTTTGTAAGAGGATATGGATCAATATGGGTGGTGGTACAGTGCATGTGCTTACAGGGGAAAGGGCACTATAGATTTAATGCATGGGCTATGTGAGTGCTTGGTGATGGTGTTAGTGTGCATGTGCCTACAAGGGACAAAGGCACTGTAGGTGTTCAGCACTGGCTATGCCAGTGCATAGGGCAGGATGGGCTTACAGGGGAGAGGGCACTATTAATTTTCTACATTTATTATGTGAGTGCATGGGTCAGGGTGGTGTTACCGTGCATGGGCTAACAGGGTGGAGTGTGGAAGGGATTGTAGAGATGTGCAAAAGCTGTATGGGTCAGGGTCTGCACTAGGGTAGGGTCTCTAGGGTATAGGGACAGATTGCACTTACCTGTACAAATAGAAATAGAACCAGATATCTTCCTCCATGGGCTGGTTCCTCTGCTCCAAGACGCTGTCTTCTCTCCACTGGATCCTGGATTACTGGATACACTGGATGGTGGTGGTGCTGCTGCTGCTGCTCTCTCTTGCTGACTTTTGTTCACCAAAGGTGCAATTGCCAGCCAGCCAAATTGATCAGAGACACTGCAATCTCTCCATGCTGCAGGCTGATCAAAATGGTGGATCACCAACTGCCAATCAGAGCATTTTTAACCCTGCAGAAAAAAGCGCCAATCCGCCGATAATTTTCCACCTCCTGCGAAAACCCCTCCTCCAGATTTGCGTGATTGGCCACTAACCGCGTCTGTGGGTGTTTCATCTATTTCAAATTGAAGTAGGCGAAAACAGACCCAGCAGAAACTTTTGCGACACGTGATGACGGCAAAAACGGCATTTCGCAGTCATCGGTGAAAACACGGTGCCAAATTGAATACGGCACTAAGTCTGCATTTGATTCTAATATATAAAACACCATTTGCTTGGGTTTAGTTAAATGGATCAAATAAAAGTTGGAGTCACATAGCAATTAAACAGAACAAAATAAACTCTTTATGTTTACTGCAATTGTTATTAGAAATTATTTATTTTCAGAATGTATTAACTCTTATCGTTAATGGCATTTAAGGTCAACTGCATATTTATTATATAGCTTTAGAGAGAAACTGGGTAAGAGCAGCATAGTCTGGATGACATAGTGTTAAAGAAACATATTTCTAAAATATTAACTTGATGTGAGCATTAATGTCCTGAATTATATTGAAAACATAAACGTAAACTTTATTTTAAATCTGTATTTTTATTTAAAAAAAGATCATATACTGTAAAATGCTTCTGGGGCAAAATAAGTTTCTGGCATACAGTATGTAAACCCTCTATAGTGAATGTGCAGCTTGTGCATCTGGCAGCAGGGGGTGGATGTACCACAAACATGATGAGCAGGTTAATTTGCAGTTTCTCACCCAACTCTTCTCTCCTCTTGTCATACAGCTGCAGAGCTGCTAGGCTAGAGGTGTTTCTGACCATTGCCCTCAACACAAAGCCCTCGAGAAAGCACTGGTGCAGGAGCAAGAAGGAGAAATTAGCAGACATCTATGATATTTCCCCAGGAAGCTGGAGAAGAGTAGTGACTCTGACTTTGGTGGATCTATGCATCCAGACCAAACATATATGTCTGAATTTACGTACTAATTCTATATGTGCTATACAATTTTTTTAACTTTTCCCTACACATTGGTTACTGCAATAATGTTATGTTAGCCATATGTTACACATTTCTGATAATATAGTAATTACTGTGTTATTTATTTATTGACAGTTATTCATATAGTATACACATATTCTGCAGTGTTTTACAGAGAATATCTTGCCATTAACATCTGTTTTTATTAGAGATGTACATGTTTTAGCTAGTCATACATTGCGAATATGAGTAAATTTGGAATCTGTATGTATATCTTTACATATCATGCTGTGTTGCTTCAGAGTAAATATAAAATGTGTATAAAATGTGTATTTGAAGTTGGAGCAATGCATTGCTTGGGAAAATCATTTTAACTTTTGTATATATTTTGAGCTAGTATAAAGATATATTTATGTTTTCATCATCAAAATGTATTGTTGCACCAAGGCTTATAGTAGATGTGCCAAAGTCTAGGTGGGCATGATAGACATATTTGTGCACACTCTTGCTGTATTGAACTTTTGCAAGAATGACCCTAATCATTTTTCCATATATAAGGGACATCAAATGTATTTCTATTGACTACTATTTGCACAGGCATAATGTGGCACAGTGAGAGATGTACTCTGACCCCTGTGTTTAGCGCACATCCCCCGTGTTTAGTCTCTGAATCCATTTTTATGTTTTTGCTTTGGCTTTGTCTAAAATTATTTGGGGTATATTAGCTAAAGGTCTATTTTAATCAATTTTGTGCTTGTGTGCTTGTGTGCTTTGGCTTTGGCTTTGGTTTTGCTATTGATTTTGAATTTCTTAAAATTGTCAAAAATATGTAAAATCATGTTTTTTAGTTTCAACATTTCTCATAATAGAATTAATGTTAATCCACAGTCATGTACAGTCAATTTTTGACATTAATACTTCAAATTGTCAATTTTTTTTCATCAATATATTTCAAAGGCTGTAGGGAGCTGGCTGTCTAAGAGCGCGGCACAAACACACAGCAGTTTAATATCAAATGTGCCACCTATAGAATACAATAGAAACAAAAAGAAGTGAGATCCTTTCATGCAACTGACAGAAAAAAATGGCTGCAGACTTAGAGACCAGTTCCCTTTAAAAAATAGACACTGATGATGTGGAAAAGACTGTCTTGGGTAAAATCTTGAAGATTGCCCACTGAAACTCTTCTCTTTTTATTTGGATCAAGCATATAATCTGTCAATAGCAGTTTGTAAATGTGACTGAAATCAGATGATCTTTAAAACAAACAAGACATGACACACAAGGTGCCACTGTATTTGACAAGACCAGATTACATGAAGACCCAACAGGATTGGTTGGTTTTATACAACTTGATATATCCAATAGAGTGTGAGTTCTAGAGTTAATGCATATTACAGACCTTAATAGGTTTATTTATGCAGTGTTGGGTTTTACAACCTGACACTTTTGTTTGTGATTATGTCCAATATTTAAAAGGACAATGCTTTTATTAGCTGTGTTTTGCAAAAGCACTGCCATTTTAAATATCGAGCAGAGACACAAACAGAAATGTCAGGTTTATAACCTGACATTTTGTAAATAAACCCCCTAGTGTTTATAAAAAAAAAAAATCTAAATTAAAGTTAGATATTGAGGACACAACGGACACACCATGCCAAGGAAAATAAAAAAGTCAACATTTTTAAAATTATAGTGCCAGAAATGACAGACTGACACCACATTTCAATGCAAGTGTCAACTTCTGAATGTGAATTTAATAGAAAACACTAATACCAGCTGGCAATTACCCAGCTGGTTATCAAAAAACAAAACAGTCTTATTTGTGTCTAGTATCAATGAAAAGGAGGCAATTAATGAGAATTTTGTGAACTGTGAAAATAATATCAATGAAACATCACTGTACTTAAGCTTTTGAGAAAAGGCAATTTCTGACAATTTCATGTAAAGAACAGTTGATGAAAAAATAAAAAAATATACATCATTCTTGTCATTAAATAAAAAGGAGAGAGATGCAAAGGTCCAGTCTTTACAGAAGTTATCTAATTAGGAAAAACAGTACTTTCTAGAAAGTTGTGCACATACAATATGACAAATACTACAAAATGTTTGCAAAAGATGGAAAATACTGGGAGCTTAGTTCATCAGCTGCAAGAGTAGATGACAGACATCTGAGGAAGAATAGCTCTGGTGACTGTGGAAGAGGCGAGAAGATGCAATGTTCAAGCAAGAAGACTTTGAGGACAGCAGGAGAAGACTGAGCCTTGAGGAGGTCAGCAGCTCCTGATTAAGGAAGAAGCTGAGGACCAGGCAGTTTTGTGGTGTTGGCAGGCAAAATAGCTTAATTAAGCCCCCAACCGCAGTCTCTCTATCCATGCAGGGTAGGCACATGTGGGTCCTTTCCACCTACTATTAATCCTCCTATAGACAACCAGGTGAATGAGAATCTGAAGCATTACCATCTCACAGGGCCCTCGAAGGTGGGGGGGGTAATGGTAGTAATGGTGCTGACAGCCAGAGATCTGGAGATCATTACAAGAGCATCATGCAGCCTTCATTTTTATAATTTATATTTATGATTTATTTAAAAATGTAACACAACAAGAAATGTGAATTTATAACTACTGTGCAGACAATGGTCATTTTGAACACTGTACACTTTCAAGTTCCAACAAACAAACTAATAAAATTACCAATATGGATTGGATTTGTCCTTGTGCCCTCCACCTACATCTATAACTTTGAATAGGACAAGTAATTCTATAGTTTGCAAACCATCAGACACTTCTGTGAGAGAGGATGGATTTTTTTTCTGATTTCAGACAGTATTTGTGTTTTTTTTTTTGGGATGGGGTCCACAAAAGAAATATAAAATAAGTTTAACATGACTTTTTTTTTGTTCTTGATGCATCTTGGAGGAACAAAAACCATCATATAATTGTTTTAAAATTAAAAATATATAAAGTTTAAAAATATATTTATTTTGGCATAGGGATCATCTGAGTCACTGTTGACATTGACAATTTCATCATCCTTGTCATAGGCATCATCCTCTTAATTGCAGGTGTCAAGATCATCATCTTCTTCTGCCAATATTAGCTTATCTCCACTAGAATATAGACTGGAATACTCATCCTTCAAAATATCTCTATGGTGTTCTTCAAACAATTTGTAGTTCACTTTTTTGGGTAGTAGCCTCAATTACTCACAATATTCCCTACTGTGCTAAACACTCTTTTAAAGTATACACTGGAGGGTGGGCAGTTTAAGCACTTCATAACTTTTCCCTCTCAAAATTTCAATGGACACTCTGTGAAGCTAATTTGTGAATTGGCATTAAAGGACCATCCGACAAATTGACATTGCATCTCAATGAGTTGTGGTAGAGTTGTCACTGTCAATGTTAAGCATGTAATTTAAACCTACAGTACTGTACCTTGATGTAATTACAACAACCTCTTAGTTCATCATCTGTGAATATCTGTGAAAAATTAAGTTTTTTTCTTGGCTATTCTATTACTAGTACCAATAGCAGCAATTAGGGGAAGCTGAAGCAGATGATGTGGCACTTTAGACTTGGTCCATCAACTTTCTCACAAGGATATCTAAATGTTTTAAGATCTGGATCATTTGTAAAAAAGGACATGATATAATATTTAAATCTAGGATCAAGTATGGTTGACAGAATGAAGTCATGATTTTGCAAGATCTTGCACAGCCTTGGGTCACTGTGAAGGGAATGAAGATATTGATCAATTGCTTTAATCATATCCTCATTCCGAATCTCTAAAAGCTATTTAAATAGTTTATATAGGGGCATAAATTTACTTAGGCTGGCAGTGTCATAACTCACTGCATATGATAGAGTACATTTTCAAATGGCTTTAGTAGTTTACAGCTACTAAAGAGATTATCCAGTGTGCTTCAGTAAGGTAACATGTTCCCCCTCTCCCTATATCATGGTTAGATGTGTAGCTCTTGATGGCTTGTTAATGTTCTTCCATTTGTTCGAATGTGGAAATCCACCTCATTGATATATCTTGCTTTAGCTGATGATATGGCAGGTAATATTTTATTGGAGATGATGCATTTCCTTCAGACCCTTGTGGAATGCAAAAAATGCCCAAGCCACGGAAAGTATTTCCTGCACAGAACTCTCTGTTTGAAGGAAATCCTGAATCACCAACTTTATTGTGTGGGCAAAGCATGGAATGTGTTTAAAATTGCCTATTCATATTGCATATATAGTGTTGGCTCTGATATTAAATATGAGAAATCAAGAGAAGATTTTAGTGGGGTGAACCATTTCAATGTAACATTAAAAAGTAGTGAACACCAGTAGGTGTCTTTGTGAAGTCAGCAATACATAAAGTAGCTTGCATATGAATAAAATGTAATTGTGTGCTAGCAGAATGTGGATGATGATGCTGCTACTGCTGGCATTATTGCCAAAGGTGATACACTTATCCAGTGGGCTGTTACAATCATGTAGTTTTTTGTTTGATGTGTCCACAAATCCATAGTTAGGTGGATAGTGGGTACAATGATCTTTTCAAGGGAATTAATGACTTTGACATCCCTGTATATCTGTGGGATTGCTTTTCAAGATAAATAAAATTGAAATGGTATTTGATATTATGGGCACATGATCTGTAATAATCTCACAAAACCAGTTGTGTTTATTACAGATATTGGATGCAGATCATGTGCCAACATGACTTTCAAGTCTTGGGCTGGGCAACAGGATGATAAATATCATACTTGCTTCCCCTCTCAAATGATTGTTTGACAGACAATTGATGGAAACTACAGTAGGCTTACTCTGGTTCTCCTTCTTATATGATAAACTACACCCAATAGCAGCAGACCTTGCACCCAGAGATTCTTCTGGGGAATTATGGATGCATTACAAGTGTCAGATAGCATTTTATCCAATGGTACAGGACTACTTAATACTGTTCTTGAGGAGGCCAAAATGAGGGTGTTGGTAGTGAAAATTGCATGAAGATTTTGCTGCTGGTAGCTGTTTCTGGACTGGTTATTGTATAGGATTTCACTTTTTGGGATGAACCACATGCATGATTGTGCTGCAAATTACATTTTAGGGAGGATTTACCTAAATGGTTAACATTCCTACCTCTACATATTTTGGTGTAACAAAGTCTACAGATGGATTTACATACATTGTCTGGGTGGGGATAGAAATAGTTGAACACTTGAGAGGTGGATTTTTTGGTGTTTTGGCCAGGCATAACAGCAATGTGTTTTTCATGGGCATGAGGTGGGGCCATTGGCAGCTGCCTTACATGGAGACAATCAACATCATCACCCTTTTCATGCACAGCTCTTGTCTTCATCATCATCCTCATTGTCAGATATGCAATTATCATTATAATCTTGTTACAGATAAACATCTTCTAAATTTTCATCCTCTATTTCTAAATTACCCTCAATAATACTTTTCCTCACATTTTAAGGTAATTGAAAACTTGTTGGAAGATACTGCTCATGATTTATCACAGTTTCAAAATGTTATCTGTCTAACACAGTGATTCCCAACCTCAATCCTCAAGGCACACTAACAGTCCTGGTTTTAGTGATATCCATGATTGTGCACAGATGGTTAAATCAAAATAACTGAGGTACTAATTAAGTCACTTGTGCTCAAGTATGGCAATCCTTAAAACCTGTACTTAGTGTGCCTTGAGGAACCCCTGGTCTAACACATACAAGCTGCTCATGGATATCCTAGGACTCTCCTATGGATTCTTCTGTGAACACTCACTTTGGTTTTTTTCTTTGGCCTCAGTATTATTATTTTCAGTTATGGACACAATATGTCTGTTTTGGAGGTGACACCAGTGACACTACTAGTGTTACACATAGAGCAAGAAGTTAGTGCTTGGGTAGTAACAGGAGATGCATGACATTGTTGGTCAGTCACTTTTGACCTTATCTTATTTCTACTAGTAGTGTTACCACATCAAGCAAAAAGTCTGCATGGCTTCAGTTTTTCTTTGCCACTATGGGCCTGATTCAAAGATGGATGCAAGGCCAATATTTATGCAGATTGAGCAATTGTTTGCCAGTGCAAATGCATGAAAGCTGCATTACACACATGTAGTGATTCAATTGTGATTACACTTGCACAAAGGATTTATTTGCAAAGTGAGTGACAGGTAGTCAACATTGAATGGAGGTAACGGGGTGACTAGGTAAATGCAGGTATGTCAGAACTGCTTAAACACAGTTTCATGGGTGTGCACAAATTAGCTATTCCAATCTCCTTTGCAGCATGAGAGCTCTCTGCATGTGAGGAGACACTGTGTTTGAGACAGCTCATACTTGCCACATTTGCTGCATGGCTTCCTGATCTGCATTGTTACACTGGTGCACGATGTCAGACAGATATGAAGTCATCAGTGGGTATCCCTATTCTCAAATATGCTTTGGAAACATTAGCTTATTTTTGTAGCTGTATCCCATGTGAAATTGCAGATGTGTCTTGCTACATCTTTGCCGATCATGATACAAACGTGTGCACACATCACGCCATGCAGCATATGCTATGGTACGCTATGGCGTGCACTGTGAATGCACCATGTAATCCTATAGAGGCATGGGTGCAAACTCAGTGTGCATATCAACTGACGGGCGCATGCCTCATGCTGTGCATGGTGCGATTTGCTGTGTACGCAGCAAATATGTAGCAGGACACATCTGTATCCTCTGACAGCTACATCACTACTAGCCATTGTTTTATTTGGCATTGAGTATGATTTATGTCATTTGGTATGACCTTATTTAACTTTTTTCTTCCCTCATGAACTTTGTTTCTACTAGTAGATGTTGAATAACTAGTACTAGTGCCAGTGTTGCTGCTAGCACTAGGATGATCCATAGACTACATAGATTACAAGTACCTTCCCCTGTTACCACCCACAAATGGCACTATCTGTCACTCAAACTAGCGGGTAGTCTATGTGCTATGAGCGCACAAATCCCCATTGCTGAGACTGGCTTACGCACGTGCACTGCGAATTATATGCATGTGCACTGAGCAACAATCGCCTGGCAGCGATCAATCGCTCCCTAGCGAACAGGTCTGAATCATGTCCTATGTTCAGAACCATTGGGACACCCTCTAATGATTAATTAGGTACTTAGAATTTTTTAATTAGACTAATTCGACCAATAATGACATGCCATTTTTGGGGTGAAATTCTGCAAAGTGCAGAATAATTGGTTAAAAGATGTGGGACAGATATATTAGGGTGCTGTGTGGATGGGACAGGTGTTTTAAACATTGCAGGTGGCAGTTACAAGTGTTTTTTAACAGTGGCTTTGAAGGACCCAAAAACAAACTGACAGGAATGTTTATACACCCCTTCTACTACAAACCTAATTTGCTGAAAAATCCTTGCTCGGTAGAAAACATCTGTTTGGACAAAAGGACCATCAACCAAACTCGACAGCATTTTGCCATAGACATCATTAGGACCTAGAAATTTACTAAGGATTCGTATTTGTAATCATGGCCAAAAAAAAGGTCAAAATCGTCCGCAATACATGCAAATACGAACCAAAAAATAAATCTCAAATTGAACACCTTTTCTCATTTGTGTTTCACATCTGAACATACTTAACCATGGAATGGGATTGAAATGCTGGTGGTTCAAATCCCAAATGCAGCTGCCTGACAGGATGGAGATCCTGACACAGGCAGGAAAGTACTCAAACCTCCCCTAACCCTAACCCTCCATTAGTGGTGCCTAACCCTAACTTCCCCCCTAGTGGATAACCCCAATCTCCCCCTGGGGGTGCCTAACCCTAACCCCGCTGTACTTTTCCCTAAACCTAACCACCGGTCACATAACTACATCCCCTTAACCATCACTAACAACTGAATTATGTGGCTTATAAAAGGGGATTAAGCACATGCATACACTTCTTTCCTGTTACAAAAAGAAAGAGAGCATGAATTAATTTTATGTGCTAGATGGAGACTGAAGGGGCTGTGAGATACCTGAGGCTCTGCCACCAGCTTGGAAGAAACAAGGGTTATAAAACTGAGCATTGTCAGTGGGTTGTGTAGGTACCATGGAGGCTGCACAGGCCTCATTTATTTAGGGGCATTTTATTCTAAATGCATTGGCTGATGGCGAGGTCATCCAGATGTTCTGGCTCAATCGTAACAACATTTTCTGTCTGTATGACCTTGCCAAATGACGATACCCTGAGACAGCATACGCACGCTCTGTCTCAGGCCTGCATAAACTCATGGGTGTGTCGCACTTTCTGGCTACTGGCAGCTTTCAATCTGTCACTGGCAAAGTGATAGGGGTCTCACAGTCCACTTCTCCTAATACCTCATGCAGGTATTGGAGGCTTTACAGCCTCATGTAGATACCTCTTTCTGCTTCCCTAGCAAGGATTCACAGTGGCATTCAGTCAGGGTAGATTTCAATTGCATCACAGGTATGCCCAATTTTCTGGATGCGAAAGATTGCACACACATACAGTTGAGACAACCTAGGGGAAGACAGCATGTTTATTTAAATAGACATAATGTGCACTCCACAAAGGTTCAGTGGTATGTGATGCAAAACTCAAAATCAAGTTGTTGCTGGTTACCCTGGTGCATGTCATGACTTCTTCATCCATAGCCAGTCATCTCTCTATGAAAAATGTGAAGCTAGACTAATGCTAGAGGGATTACTGCTGGGTAAGTCACTATATCACTGCCTCTTTAATGCAAATTCACAAACCACTATGCTACTGTATACCTACATTTCTATATATATTATCTATGTGTTTCCAGTGATGTCCTGGCTTCTGACTCTGTTGTCGCTTCCTGATTCATCTGCTGAACACTATTACAATCATGCACATGAGGTCACTCAGCCAGTGATAAAAAGATGTTTTGGCATGCTGAAGTCTTGATTTCGCTGTCTGGATAAATCAGGTGGCCTTCTGTGGTATAGTCCCTCCAAGGTGAATCAAATTGTGTTTTGCTGCTGTTTTCTCCACAACATCTTTGTTGAACAACATATTCCACATGATGTTGATGGAGAATACATTGAGCAAGTAGTGAAGTAACATCTGGTGACAGTTTGAGTACAGATTTAGGGAGGCAGGTAAGATGGCAAGTAATACAGGAGCAGTTCAGTGGTAAGTTTATCAATCATTACTCCCTTTTTCCAATGTATTGATAATATACTAAGAATCACAGATGAATAATAATCAGCACTAATTCACCTGCAGCCATCTCAAAGGGAGACCCAAACCCCTCTTAAACACAGTACACAAAGACAAAAAATGGGACAGTCATATATTGAGGTATTCAATATACACCAAAAATCTATATAATAAGATATTTAATCTTTGCATAAAACAAAATTAGAAAAAACATACAATGGAATTAAAAAAACACTGATTGGTGTATCTATCTATATAACAAGCCCCCAAGGTAAGATCATTATATTGCCAATTTGTCTAAAAGGAGCTGGATAATTCCCAGCCAGTTGTATTTGAATGTACAGGTACAAGATCCAAATCACTGCAATGTTATGTCAGTAATATTATGTGTTAACATACTTACTGAAGCTGAACTGCTATCAAGCAGTCTTAATTAATAGATCTAGTTTTGTTTAATTTCCAGCACTTTCCAGTTAGTATATATCATAGGTCTAACATAAGCCAGAGTCTGGCACTTTGTTGTTGATATACTAAGTAATTAAAGTCTTGTCCCCCTTATATCTGTTTTTTATCAATAATTAATGCAGTCAAGCCAGCATATGCTCTTATATTACACAGAGTTGACATTATTGTACCTGCTGTTTTTTCATTCCTGGCCAGGAATACAAGGTACCTTTTAATCCCACAGCTGGATAGCCCTCAGGCATATTCTGGGGCTCCTGGCTGTTGGTTCTTTCCAATGTACACAGCCTTATCTGGAGTCTCCGATATGCAGACATTTGCAGGGGCATCTTAAGTTACCTTCTAAGGAAGCAGGTGATGCCTTTGATAATGCTATAACAGGGAGACACACATTTTGGGGAAGCCGGTTAGTAGATCCTAAATACAGACTTTAAGTCTCATATAAAACATACGAGTTAAGCACATAGAGTAAAGAGCTAAATCAGAGTTGGTACACTGAGAAGTTTCAGAGTAACCACAGAAATGATTCAAAGAGGAGTCATAAATAAAGTCAAGATCAGGATGCCAGAAGCTCACACGTAGGTTACAGTGGTCATCCAGATGGAAGTTATAAATAGGTTATAAAGTTAGAAACAGGATCATACACATAAGGCTCAAAATGTTGGACCTAGGTAGTAAGCTAAATACAACATTTATATAGGGAATTCAGATATGAACATCCAGCTTCCTATGATGACAGCAATATCACAGGATCTCAGAGATAAAGCCTATTAAGTGTCACTTGCCCATGCCTATAGCAGAGGGGAATTGTGCCAAATCTTACAGTCACCATGAAGCAATTGTATTACTTCTGGAGAGAAAAAAGAATATGAGGTAAAAGAGTGATTTTGAGGAGTAGTTATCTATAAAATAAGCAAGAAAGCATGTCTGCCTGTCTATTTGCTCTTTATGCATGGAATAATAAAAATAATAATAAATGTAGAAGAGATTTTGAGGAGTACTTATCTATATAATAAGTGAGAAAGCGTGTCTGTCTGCCTGTCTGTTTGTCCTTTATGCATGGCCAGAGTTTTGGACCTAGTTCCACCAAATGGGTGGTGTAGCTTGACCAGGATTAGGTTTTTGCCTAGGATTGAACTTCATCAGGGCCACACACTGCACACAATCCCTAAAAATGGGGACACTTATATTACACAGGTTCTGGGGTTGGCTCAAGTGGATATTGGCAGTCTGCCAAAAATCTGTGTGAAAGCTACAAAAGTATCCTTTTAACCTCACAGTCTGAGCAAGTGTCAAACTTTATGACTCATGCAATTTCATATTAAATCCAGAATTAGTCCTTTTTAAAGTGACCATATATATTAGTCATCCTTCTGTGTTTGCATGCAATGGTCTAACTAGATCTTTGGGGGCCACATAGAAAAATTTTAAAAGTCCCCCCCAGAGGTAAAGAAACACATACATTTGCCCCCACATAGAGCCCATTTATGTTACGCCACATAAAGCCCAATAAGGTTATGCCACACAGTAGTACCCCTTATACACATTATGCCATGCAGTAGTAGTGCTCCTTATACATTATGCCACACAGTAATGCCCCTCACACATTATACTGCAAAGTAATGCCCTTTACAGATTATTCCACACAGTAGTAGTGTCCCATATAACACATTATTCCACACAATAGTAGTGGCCATTACACATTATGTCACACAGTAATGCCCCTTATAACATAATTCCACACAGTAATGCCCCTTAGACATTATGTCCCTCGAAGAAACTGACCTCCCTGTCTACCTCCAGCAGCCTCTCACATCCCCCCATTGTGTCATCAACAGCCAGCAGGTGTGGATTTGAGGCTGAGCTACTATTTAATTACAGCTGGCACACTGGCAGGCAGCATGGACAAACAGTGATGGTGCAACTTGAATCTGGCTCCAGGCATGAGCCAATTGGAGTTTGGGGATTGACAGCTAATTAGGAGCCACCACTACTGATGGGCTGCCCTGAGGCTGGCCGGTGCTATCTCTCCTTGTCTTCTGCCAGTGCACCAGCTGTAATAAGCTGGTGGGCTGGCACCAAATCCACAACTCTGCCTCCCAGGACCCCCTCAGTGGCTCTGACTGGACTGGCCCATGTTGTGTGTGCAGGGGAAGCAGCAGGCCACATAGGCAGCACAGGCACCATAGCAGCAGCACCTCTTGCACTAACGGTAGCTACGCCACTGTTTGCATGCATGTTTGCAAACAGTGTAGTCATTTTCATTATCGATAGAATTGGGTTATAGGTAAGGACAATATAAACAAATAAAGGCTGCAGGTGTACTTCAGGGTCCAGTCTTCAACCCAGGCAATGGTAGCAGGTTTTAAATAAAAAACGACAATATTTTGTGTTTATGCTCTCTCTTTACTGATAGTGGGGCTACATGTCCAGGTGGGTCTTGGCTGCAAGGGCATGCTGCTATTGTAGGTTTTCAAACTCTGGCTTAGAGTACAGCTTTCCTATATAAGCTTTCTCATCATAGCTGACAAATGATAAGAAAAACATTTAATGACTAACATAATATCACCCATTCAGTATTTTAATGTACCCAGGGCACCCCAAGACAGAGCACCAGATGCACACATAGAAGACAAGCTGCACACAAAGAAGAGCAGTCACCAGCAGCTTCTTACCTGTGAAGCTATCAGCAGATGGTCCTCAATGCCAGTGGTATTTTATGTTTGCAGCATGTGATGTTTTGCAGCCAAGAGCCACATTCTCAAGATATTGATGGTAAAAGCATTGCACTTTTAAATATCAGGCATAAACAAGATCAGAAGTGTTGGTTTCACAGGATTCTAATTCTAATTAGTAAGAAGCAGTGGGTTTGGAGCAGTGACATCCTATGAGGTAAATGGCTAGGGAGGCACTGGCTTGTATTAGAGCCAGATTTACAGATACATATATGAACCCATGGGTTCAAGTGGGCATTATACAAAGGTGCAGCAGTATATAGTGCTGGAAATTTGGTGTGTTTTGATCAGGGTTGTGCGGGAAAGGTAGACAGGGGAGGCAGTGCCTCAGCTGCCATACACTTTTTAATCCAGAGTTTTGACTATAAAAAATGATTATAATAATACAAAGAAGATATCTATAATATTTGTTATTATTTTTATAGTAATACTGTGGAGTATACCTAAGTATGACAGGAAATGCTCTGCCTCACCTTACCACATATGACTGGTTTGGAGGTGCAACCGCTGAGGTGGAGGCCACCATTTCCAGTTGGGGGTGGACTTTGCCTAGCAAACACTGTTTCAAAATTCAGTTTTGATTTGCCTTCCTCTGGGTCAACACATTACATTCACATTTATTCATACCTGCTATGTTCATTTTTTACATGCAGGAAAAAATTCTGTTTACCACAATAACGCACTGTTGTTTTTTAAAAGTTACACTTTGTAAATTTTTTACTTTATTTTATGTGATGCTTTGGGGTGTTTCTCTTCATTTCAAGTATTCTTAATTTTATCTTGATCTTTATCAAGTCTCTTGAAAAGGACAAAATTGGGGATTTCCCTGTGCTAGTAATGTTCAGAAGTTTCAAATTACAGAAGTAATGTGACTGGCAAACAGAAGAAAAAGTGCAAGTTCAAAACTTCAAAGTAGTACAGTATATGCAAAATACATTCACATTGCTGAAATGAGTCTGACTAAATTACTTTTAAAACAACAGGTTTCACTTGCTCTAACCTAGCAATGTTATATTACTTTTTTGGTATAAGATGTAATAATGCAACACTTCACCATCTGTGACAGAAATCTAGCATTTGACTTCTCATGGTGAAATAGCCATTTCATTCATATTGAAGTGGATTTAAACTAAAGGAATAATACAAAAAAATTATGTATTTGCACTTAGAAAACCTTAAACTATATAGTACATTTTTTACAAAAAATAACTTCTTAAATAGAAATGTAAGGTGTGTACAGAACATTTTGAACTGTGCAGTACTTTAAAAAAAACTAGCTACAATATGAAAAACAAATATGCCATGTCTTCAGTCCAGATAGAAAAAAAGCAAGTTCAGTGCTTTGACTGAAATGTGTATTATAGCATTGTGCATGTTTTATTAATGCTAGTCTTGCCAGAAGGATAACCTCACATAATGCTTTAGATTGTTTATGACTATAGCAAAGTGTATATTGGGAAAATGTGCCCAGTTTATAAAAAAGTTTATTTTTACTTTATATTCATGTGTGCTATAAAATATATGCCTGTAAGTTAGCATTTCAATAACATAATACAAAACTGGTAAAATGCTTACTTGTCTCTCTCATGAAATAATTTTTCAATGAAGCATCTCTCACATGAAGTAGCTTCGCTTAGAAGCATGATTTTATAGCACAATATAAGGTATACTTAGGGCCATATTCATTTGGAAGGGAAATGTCATTTTCGCCTGTTTTAATTTTCCCCATATTCAATTTCAAAGACTTTTTGCCAGTGTGAAAAGTCTTTGAAAAAAATGGGGATAAGTTTTCACCATGTCTTACATGGCAAAATAAATTTCAGAATTGGGGTTTAGGGGTGCAGGCTTAAAAAAAATAGTCTGCACCCCTGCGAATAGCCCCTAAAAATGAACTGTATCAAAAAAAGTTTTTTCAAAAAATAGGGAAACCCCCCAAAAATTTAATTAATATTGGGGTTCAAAAAAAATATGGGGAACATGTTTTTACTTAACAAAATTAATTCACGGAGGGTTCCCAAGTATGCGGCAGGTGTTTAAAAGAATGCGGGTGGTAGCGGCAGGTGCATTTTTGAAGAATTTTCAAAATCCACTTTACAGACTTAACAATATGCTTACCCCCATTTTCATGTACCCCAAATTTGATATATTTTATTTTTTGGAAAAATAACTGTTCCTAAGTGCTATTCTTCATCACTTCTTCATAGCCACAAATATGCACCTGCCGTAGCTATCACAAACCCTGACTTCGTTCAGCAGGCAAAAATGGGGGTACCCATAGTGATCCCCCATGACAGGACATCTTTAGGGGGGTCCAGGCAAAATTCCCGAAAATTCCAGTTTTTTTTGCAGATCCAGTTTTGCCGGGTCCTGTTTTTGCTCCTGTTAAATTGAATACGGGGATAAGCAGGCATGCGCCCGATACTTTATCCCCACTCTAACCTCCGATGTGGAGCAAAAAGTCCAGCACATATTGTTGTACTACCCAAAGTAGTAAATCATATGACCTAGAATTTTAAGGGTCAGCATTGTATTTTTTAAGACAGATATTTCTAGTCATCTGCGAGACATCTGTTTATTATATGACAAAAAATTAAAGAACACAGCATTAGTGCCTGGCAAATATTGCCTATTCCCGCACTTCTTCCCTCATCTCCTGTTCTGCTCCACAGCCTGATTTGGCAGTGTCTGCTGCACAAATGCTTGACCCTCCATCCACATTGGTGACCTAGCTCTCTGAAGCTCTGCACATTAAGCACACACCACATCTGTGGAATGCCTTAGTTTTTGTTCTTCCCACCCTTTTGTTTGAAATGGCACTCTTTTCCAGTCTTTTTTTTTAAATTTGGAGCTTTTTTATATATACATTTTGGTTTCTTAGGAACAATGGTTTTCAACACAGGATCCTGCTAGAAAAGGTATTAATATTCTCTTATAATACTATCAAATTGTCTGTGTTGTCCATTGTATGTGGTTATGAAATGAAGGGAAAGATCATTATTGGCTTTTTTTCCTTATACACCAATAAATCATCTCTACTAACTTTCATAATTTCTTCAAAAGCAGGATCTATATCTTG
The DNA here is from genome assembly GCA_031769625.1 of Taudactylus pleione. Taxonomy (NCBI): domain Eukaryota; kingdom Metazoa; phylum Chordata; class Amphibia; order Anura; family Myobatrachidae; genus Taudactylus; species Taudactylus pleione. The sequence continues at coordinate 6,560,849 of JAUIMM010000182.1, forward strand.
TTCTGAATACCCTTTAGCTAAAAAATTTTGTTTAAAAATGTTGGCCTGATCTTAAAATATTTCTACATTGGTACAATTTTTCCTCACTCTACTTATTTGCCCTTTTGGGACATTTCTTAACCACAAGTGGTGGTTGCTTTCTATACCGATGTAGGAATTGCTGTCTATAAGTTTACAGTAACTCTTGGTTTTCAAAATTGTATCTTCAATGTATATTATTAAGTCCAGAAAGCACACCTCAGTCTTACTCATATTAAATGTAAAAGAATATGGAGAATACCCCTCTGTGCTTTCTATAATATATTGTCACTTATCTTAATTGTGTAATGTCCTGATTTATGTGGACTGGAATTCTTCACAGTAGATATGCTTTGCAATTGATATGAGGTATACACTCTGATAGTAATAAACATGTAGAGATTTAAAACACAGAAAATCTAGTGCAGACACTTTAACGTCAATGCCTTAATATGTATTGTACATGTAATCAATATAAACATGTAATTTTCAGTAATTATAATAATTTGTGACCAAATGTCACAATGGGAAAAAAAAGAAAATTTTGCAAAGTGGAAATTTTTTTTAATTAATTGTAGAATATGTTCCAAATGATAAAATCCAAAATATGCAATGTAGATAAAACTATTCACAACTGATACATCCAAACAATAAAATGGTGAGGGTGGCTTCCTACCAGAATCCAGTGATTGTAGTGTATGTAGAAATTTAATGGATAGTCTCACTGACCGCAGCAATAATCCAGTTCCACAGATGGGGTGGTCAGAACACGTGACTTAAGGGACATGCCGTCAAGGAGAAAACTTTGATTTACAACTTGTCCAGTAGGAGTCTCAGTGAGATAGAGTTGAGAGTGTTAGAGAAAGGTTTTTCATTTGTGCCAACCAACTTGTTAAATGAATTTAGGAGGCAAACTCTTCTGCACAAATTTGCTCACAAATTGAGATTACAGGAATATTTTAAGACACATGACTTCAATCCCACACCCTCTCCTCATCAAGAGTTCCTTAAAAAGAGACAAATCTAAAATTTTTACCCACAATCCACAAATGCATTTTTACGTCTCTTAGATGATTTCATTATAAAATATTCTCATGCGGCCTCAAACAGGAATTACAATCTGTCTAAATCTGAATGGAATGCTCTTAAAAAATTAGGCTCATATCGGGATATCATTATCCACCCGTCGACATGGGGGTAATTATACTGATTTTAAACCTCTCTGATTATAAAGATGAGATTTACAACTAATTGGATGACTGATGTACCTATGAAACAGTACCGTCTGATCCATCAGAAAAGTTTAAAAAAGAAGTTGACCTGATTTTGGACAAATCTGTCATTGATAATTTGATTGCCAAGAAATTGTGCCAAGCTTTGAAACAAGACATTCCTGTAGTGCCAGTCTTTGTTACGGTCCCCAAGATCCACAAAGATGTTGCTAAACCACCTGGGACACCAATCATTTTGGCAAGAAACTCAATATTCCAGCCAATCTCCATGTTCTTAGATAACATCATACAACCATTGATATTAAAACAGAAATATTGTATCAAAGACACTACGGATTTTCTTCCTAGCATTAAGCATTAACTCCATTGACACAGTGCCTGATGGTACTATTATATGCACTATGGATATATGTAGTTTATATACAAGTATTCCACATGTACAGGGTTTGGAGGCTATGAGAGAATTCCTGATCAAAGAAGATTTGAAGATGCTAGATTTTGGAGCTATTTCTTAAATTACTGGAGTTAACCTTGATTAGAAACTTCTTGTTTAATGACAAATTTTACCATCAAATCAGTGGATGTGCAATGGGTAGTAATGTGTCACCTTCCTTCACTAACGTGTTCATGTTCCGTGAGGAGCAGGAGATGTTTTTCTTCAACCCTGAAGTTACTAAATACATCTTTATGTACTCGAGATATATAGATGACGTGTTCATCCTTTGGAGAGGAGGGATGGAGAGATTAGAATCACTGGTTAGTTACATCAATAACAGGGACTCTCCCATTAAGATCACATGTCAAACAAGTGGAACTTCTATAAATGATTTAGATGTTTTAGCAATGATCAAAACAACCAACTACATACACAAGTATATGTGAAAACCATGGACAAGACACACTACTAAGGACCAACAGCCACCATCCTGTCTCACTAAATATAGGCTTACCCAGTTCTCAAATGATTAGAGTGGCCAGAATTACTAGTAACTATGCTGAGTTGGAAGCAGTCCTGGATAAAGTGGTAAAATAGATTCCTAGAAAGAGGATATTAACCTAGTCTGCTGGCTAAACACAAAAGAGAAGTACTAAAAATTCCTAGGATCAGCTTATTAAAACCTGAAAGCAAGAGCCAGGATTCAATCATTCTATTTGTCAATGAATATAATACCTCTAGTCCAGTGATACCTAGGGCCACAAGAGCCCTGTGGCCAATTATCTCCACTTATAGAAGTTTGACATGTTTTAAATAAAAAAACTCTAATTTGTTAGACCAGGGGGAAAAATATAAATGACATTGTGGTGCATACGGATATCATGGGTTTTGAACAGATGAATCCTATACGTGATCAAGCAAATTTTGTAGGCAAAGTTCCAGGATGTTACAAATGTCTTGGATGTACCACATGTAACAATATGGTTTCAGGAAAAACCTTTCAACATCCTAGCACAAAGAAAATGTACAAAATTAATAAAATACTAACATGCACAACCACGCATATAGTATATTTGATTACATGCCCATGTGGGCTGGCTTACATGGGTAAATCTGTACGTATGGCCAGGGACAGAATGGCTCTCTCTAGATCAGCCATAAAGTCTGCATTAAAAGGAAATCAATCCAAATAGTCAGTGGCAATGCATTTTGCAGAGAAAGGTAATAAATTGAGTGATCTTAAACATCAGTTAATTGATCTTGTTCTAAAAATTTAAGAGGAGGAGATCGTGCTAGAAAATTGCTACAAAAGCAGGAATGTTGGATCTTCAATCTGAATACCATCAGCCCAGCAGGACTAAATGAGATGATAAAGTGGAGTATTTTTAAGTAACCAGTTATTATCAGGAGTTTTTATTTGTTTATAGTTTAGCATGTAACGTAGTCATGTTATGTTTTGTTGTCATTGTATCTAACAATTGGGTAGTAATTTTCACTACATTTTTTCACAAATAATTTTTTATACTGTCTACTTATTTATTTATTTATATACACTAACACCCATAATGGGGTGTTATTTTTAACACTATACAGTATGTATGTAATTTAGCAAATATATGCCCTTAGTATGCATTATGTATGTTATATGTTTACGCATTGGATATATCAGTTTTTTTCACACACACGGATACTTACACATTTAATACTTTTAGTATAGGACACGAGATGTTCTATTTTTATAGACAATATTATCCAGCTGTTTTATTTATTTATTAATTTTTTCATTTACTTTTTGGTTCATTTATATGACATGATTGGTCCCCTCTTATTCTTACATGTCATGTAGCATAAGGTTTATTTACACGCTTTGTGACACTGTTCTTCTCATATGCCTTAGGTCATAATTTGTTTCCATAAACTTATGTAACATGGTCATTTTATTCAGGTTTACTATTTACATCGAACATGTTGTCCTTTATTTATGATATCTAACCCTCTTCTGCTCCATCATTACTTGCTTTTTTTCATTGATTTCTTTCCTGTTCTATAATACAGCTTTTGTGAATATCTTTTGACTGTCTCTTTAAAGGTGGAGGTATTCACATTACATTTCTTCTCTCTCTACGGCTGCCGTATAGCGTCTGTGTTACCATGGTTAAGAAACGCATCCGGCGCCTTGACGTCACTAGTGGTGAATACATTGGTAGCCGGGATTTCCTGTTTCTTTGGTGCATTCCACACATGGCGGGCTTCTTTTGTCTATTTAAGGTTAGTAAATGTGTGTTAACTGTTATATGCCTTGACAAAGGGATGCAAAAGTCACAAAATGTTGGTGTCACATTTGTATGTATATTGAAAACACTATTTGATGTTTTGAGCAAGTCTCTGAGTGCTGCCGTTTGTTTATGCTGGTACAGTGGATGGAACTATCCAGAGGGCACCTGAGCTATTGAAGTCCAAAGAGTGAGTGCCATTCCAATTAGGATGTTTTATATATATATATATATATATATATATATATATATAAACAGTATAAAGCAGAGTCCAGAGCCAGCACATCCGTATCAAAAACATTTATATATCCAAGCAAGTCATTATAAGAATGTCTGCATATCAATATACATTGGATTTTCAAGATGACAGAGCACAAAAACAGAACAGCAAGATCCATGTTATACTCATCATAGATAAAGTTCAGTGCCAGAAGCCATCACTATATTGCCGGCTCAACAGCCATTTTGGTGTATAACAACCACCTTTTTCAGGAGTCTAAATCATAGTGCCACACACTGTCCTTAAATAAATAGCAGCCCAAGCTCACAATTAGCAAAATCACACTCACCTGTCTAAATGTACATGCATAAGTGTGTCATCCCTGCTAGATCATCCACTGGAAGACTCAACTCCTTACCCAGGATATGATGCAATATTAAGCATTGCAGCACTCAAACCAGAAGTGATGCATCCAAAGTGTGAGTCACCATGACAACCAGTCTAAACACATGGGAAGCAAACCAGATATGACACTCAAATCGGAAGTGACACATCCAAAATGTGTGTGTCCATGGCAACCAGTCAAAACACATGGGAGGCAACAACCAGAAATAACATAATGTAAACACACTACATTCTGGTAACCAATAAGGGTATATAGGCAATAAAGCTGCTCACATGACTATCTAGACAGAGGATGCCACAGCAAGATGTGTCACCCTTAGCAAGAGTTATAGATGAAATACCAATCAAAAATCCATATTAGTACCATAGCTGCACTATACATCCAGATCTACTACAGAGGATTTATAGTATAACAGGGAAAATAACCAAACAATAAATGTATATAAAGAGAGGTGCACTGGGTCCAGCACTAACCTATCTGAATCTAACAATATATTGAAGAGCTATATTCTACTAAAGAAACAAAGGGCTGGTAGGTATAAAAGAAAAAACATAAAGAAAGAGAGAAATCTTAATCACAAATAGAATAAAAGAAATTATGAGGCATATGGATAATCAACATTAAATATATTGCCACCATCAGATTCAACATGTACCTAACTATCTATTAGAACAACAAATTCACATAGTTGGCCAAAAAAAGGTTAGTATTACAAGAAACAATTCAGCAAAATTCCCTCATTAAGACCTAGAGGGGCTACTGTTTTCAAGTGATTTATCGAAACACATTATCTTTGTAGGAGGAGTTTCCCTCGGTCACCCCATCCCTCTTCTCATATGTGGTATATGATCAATGGGTAGAAATCAAAAGTTCTTCACAGTATGTCCCATAGAAAAAAAATGTCTTGTGACAGGGGGTGTGTTGACATCGATCACATTCATAGCTTTCTTGATAGAAGAGTGATGTGGTGCGATTCTCTCCTTTAATGTGCGTATCATTTTGCCAACATAAATGAGGTGACAAGGACAAATGATGATGTAAATCACATAATGACTGTCACAATTGAGATGATGGCTAATCTCATATTTCTTACCAGTCGCGGGGTTCACAAATGATGAACCTATACTCAAGTATTGACAGTTCACACAAACGCAACATTTAAAAACTACATTTTTTGGCATTAGTCAAGTGGTAGATTTAATCGGACCAATGTCAGATTTAGCTATTGCATCTTTGATATTATTGCACTTCTTGTAGCAAAAAAGCAGCTTCTCCTGGCATAAATGCCCTAAAGATTCATCAGACTGGATGATGTGCCAATGTCTAAGTATGATGTTACGAATATGAGCAGAGGCAATGGAGTAGGTAGAGATAAATGTTAGTCTGTTGTTCTGGTCACTGCACTTGCTGTTCAATAATGCACTTCATTGTGTAAGTCTACTGCAATATTTAATAGCTTCATCAATCTCCATTGCTGAGTATCCTCTGTCAATAAATCTGTTGCCCATTTGTTGTAATGCTGTGGGAAGTTCAGAAGCATCAGAGGTGATGCGCACCACCCTAAGTAATTGGAACAAAGGTTATCCACATTTCAATGGTATATGATGAAAACTGTCTGCAGCAAGTAGTGTGTTTTTATCAGTCAGTTTTCTATATAGCCTTGTACATAGTGAATCATTACAGATGTATACACAAACATATAAGTAATTAATCATTAGCTCACTATAGGCAATGGTGAATCTGATGGTGGTTGGAAGAGAGTTAAGTTTATCCACAAATTTGGTCAACAGTTCCAATCCACCAGTCCACACCATTAATAGGTAATTTATATATTGAATGTAAAAAAATATATTTTCAGAAAAATAGTCTGCCGTAATGTGTTATTTCTCATACATATGCATATATAAATTTGCATAAGTGGGGGCCATATTTGACCCCATGGCAGTGCCTCATTGTTGTAAAAAGTAAGAATTTTTTAATAAAAAGTAATTTTTATGTAAAACTAATTCCATAAGCAAAAGCAAAAATTCTGTAGAAGGACCATTCCAGTGTGGACTGGTGGATATTAGACTGTTGACTGCATCTAAGTCCAGGCAACATCTCTTCCAGGCAACATCACGGCATATCTGATATCAGAGGTCCTTATCACTTGGTTAGAGTCTGGGGTGCAGAACTGGTGTGGCTGGCCTTCGATGGCTCTTTTGGGGTTATGCACCCCAGACTCTGACCAAGTGATAGGAACCTACAGTATCAGACATGCCGTGATGAGGCCTGGAGGCTTAGCCATATTTTTGCAAATATATGCAACTGAGATCTCTGAATTATCTGCCACCATGTAGTTTTTCAAAGCTTATTGCTGATTTCATTCTGAGTGCTGGGGGATTATTTTTTGTTGTTTCTTGTGTAGACTAACCCCTCCCTTGCATGCACCTAAGTGATATTACTGAAGTGAATGAGCTGCTACCAACATGTATTGCTGTACTGAGAGGCATAGATTGGAGCAGCATGTGGAGGGCATGCTGGTTCTTGTAGTGCCATTATAAGGACTTAGGGGTAACTCCAAGGTAAGCTGTCTCTCAATTCAGGTATATTTGTATGTGCTATTATCATTTGGTGTTATATTGGGCAATTATATGACCTAAATTGGATATAGTTATTAGTTTAGGGGATGAGTAGGGGTGCGGTGCCCCACCTGGGTTGGTGTGGCTTGGCTGCTATGGGGTGGCACACATTAACACTTTATTTAGCATGCTAACACCTTCAAGTATTTTTTTCTTTTATTGTATATATTTATATTTATTTATTTGATTTTATTTTTTTCATAGCATTTTATTTACACCTTTCAACTTTTTATCACCTATTAACACAGAGTTTTTGCTTTATTTTTATTAACACATACTAACACTTTAGTCTCTCATTGGTGTGCTTCATTGGGGTGGATGGCCTTCGCCAGCTCTTTTGGGGTTCTGCACCCCAGACTGACCAATTGATAGGGACCTCCAGTATCAGATATGCCGTGATGTGGCCTGGAGGCTTAGCCATATTTTTGCAAATATATGCAACTGAGATCTCTGAAACATCTACAACCATGTAGGTTTTCAATTCTTATTGCTAATTTCATTCTGAGTGCTGGGGGATTACTTTTTGTTGTTTCTTGTAATGCATGGGATAAGCCATATAAAAAACTATAACATACAGTATATGGGTGACTAAAACATTTGTAATATGATACACACTGAATGAATAGATCCATGTGTTGTTCATCCTGCCCAAGAAGAACCATCTGAACCATCCAAGACAGTCGTCTACGGTGCTCTGCATAGGTGGTTACATCTAGCAGAGAGTGCAATTAGCTGAAGTATAACATCCAGGTGGAGAAAAAAAAATAAAGAGAAGCTACTGTAAATACAACAATAATTAAATAAGGCACATAGGTGACTGCAATGTAATATAGCAAAAAATGGAATTATTAACCACTCGGCTGGGCTAGTCACATTAGCTTGGGTATTTACCGACATGATGGTCTGTTATGACCATGTTGGAGAAGCTTGCCAGCAGCTGCTGGAAGCTGATTTATATATATATATATATATATATATATACACACTGTATATATATATATATATATATATATATACACACAAATACACAATAAATGTTTATTCTAAACTGTGTATACATTTTTTACAACCATCCACTACTGTAAATGGTAGAATTATTTTTATTAAACTGGGTAAACATTAGCAATTACAAATGGTTTCAGTATTATTTAATTAACAATTAAGCATATTTGTTAAAACAAATATACTGTATCATATTTAATAGCCTATTATTTACATGAATTCATAATACAAAAAATAGTCAGTTAAATGGTTAGGTACTAACTGCTGAGTGTATCAAAATGTTTAGCAGCCACTAAATTAATCTTAATTTCACCATCATCTTCTTAAAAAAAAAATTGTAAGTCCTTCAGTATCTATCCTTTGTAAAATTTGTATTTACAGATACATCCTTATCTTATTGTGTGACAATTACTGTATGTGAATCTGCAAAAATAGATTGTTCAGCTGAAATGTGGACAGAGTGAAGAATGTATCTCAAACTAAATAATCATATTAAAAAACCTGTACAATTTACTTTACGTAACTAAAACTAGTGCAATACAAAGGACCCAGGACTTTCCAGTTAAATGACAAATATATTTAGACACCTGCCTATTATACTAAAAGTCTGAGAATAAATAAAAATAAAACATGCACAGCTGTAACTTAAATAATCCTCCAAACCACTTAAATCACCATTTTGTTAAAACATTTAATATTCCCATGTGGATGGCCTCAGTGATGAAGTGCCTGAATCCCTCCAGATAGCCCTATGCTGCAGCCAGCTGTGGTGCAGTGCCGTGTGGGGGCTCTGGCTTTAAAGGCAGAGTCTAGGCAGTATATCCCAAAATGATAATCCAGAATTACTCTTTGGAAAGAGCCTAAGGGGTAAATTTACTAAAGTGAGAGTTTTTAAATGTGGAGATGTTGCTTACAGCAACCAATCAGATTCTAGCTATTTACTGCTAGTTAAATGTTAAGTAGAATCTGATTGGTTGCTATGGGCAAAATCTCTCACTTTAGTAAATTTAGCCCTGACATCCTGGTGTTCCATACAAAGACAATCAGAAACACAGTCCTCAAAAGGCTCACTGCACAGTTGACTAAAATAGCAAACACTACTAAACATAATGGTCAAATTTGTGTGTTGGAATTTTGCATGGACCTTTGGCCCATGGCTCAGTATGTGACACAATTAATTTTCGGTCACTCGCATTAAATTATCTTAGAATTTTGCCTATATTAAGTTTTGTGTTGTTCAAGTAGTAATATGTTTTATGTTTTAAACAGCCTATTCATTGCTAATTCAGTACTTTATGGAAAATACTATATATTGACTGTTTATTTTTCATTTGAGAATTATATATTTGTTTTATTTCTTTTTTTATTATTAAATTAGTCATAATTACTTTAATTTGAAATTCACAAGCACATATTAAAAGTTACTAATGAGTAACTAAAAATTGCATTATTGTTCAGTAACAAGAATATTGTTATAGAAACACATCACAAAGAAATAGAAGATTCATCTATTTAACATCTTCACTTCTGAGAGTTTCTAATAATTGTGTTGAGGCTATTTATTTTACATTTTCTGCTGGTCACAATCTAACATTAATATCTCTATTTTTATGCAGTACCTATACAAAATAAACCTTGCTTTTTTTCCAGAAGACTAATGTATAATAAACATAGAATAGTATAAGTCTTTGTACTTCAAATAAAATGTAAACTAAATGATAACAAAAAAGTGTTAATTGTTCTTTTAAAATTGTCAATATCAATATATGGAACAAAAGGAAATCAGGCTCTACCCAAAAAGGGATATGCAATTTATACTTTAAACTTTGTGTTTTACACAGTTAATTGTATTGGGGAGCTTTAACCATTAATTTTATATTTTTATTTACTTCTTGGTATTTATAGAGCAGTCATTTAATTTGAGCTAAAGTACTTTCTAAGCGCTTCTGCCTTTCATATGCACCTTCTACTGCTTGTTTATATTTTATTTTTAAGGTATATAGGATTATATTTAATATTGTTTTTCTTCATCAATAAATGTTAATTTGAACTTAGATTGAGATAATATTCAATTTATATTGTGATAATATTAGCTGGATACACATACTAATACATTAATATAACTAAGTAATAAGAAAAAAACAACAACAATTGATTCAGTCCTCACAAGATGGTTCTGAACACCAATTCTTTCCTTGGCAAAAACAATTTTGAAATGATTGGTGTTGTTGTGTTGTCCAGACAATATACTGTATATTTTTTTATTTAGTTAACCCACCAAAAGGCATGATCCTCAAAACCATGTCCCTATTACTCATTCCTCACTCATCTATATATATCTGTGACCATCATTGTGTAGTAAATTCACTCAAATGTTATAATTTATATAAATTAATAAATAATAATAATAATAATAATAATAATAATAATATCACTAGTTTAAATAGTTGAATGATAATCCTTTAAAATGTCTAGTCTAGTTATTTTAGTAATTAATAAACATGCCCTAGCTAAAGTAACAATATAAATTTGGGTTGGGTTTTAAAAATGTAATGGTTTCCTATTTTGATTGATGTAACCTTTGAAAACATGCTATCATTATCATTGAAACAAAAATTAAAAACTGCATAATTACAACAAAAGCAAAGCGCTGAAATATATTTCCTTTTGACTTTTTTGGTATTTTTAAATGCCACAATTGTAATGTTTTTTAAATATATTCAGGAAAGCAATATGTTATGGGTTTCTAAAGGTCATACAAAGTATGCATTAGTAAAATAGATAGAGTTGTATATTTTTGTTTACCTGTTTAAATGCTGACAACACTGAAAGGAAACTAAAATTAAAATCTTAAAAAATATAAATGCAGAAATAATTAATTGAAATTGATAACTTTGAAAAAGCATATAAATGTAGCTTGTTTTATTTATTTCAACTCTTGTGTTTACCCACACTGGCTATGATGTTATTGGACAATTTATTAATTCACTGGCAGGCACTTGTAATGTGCACAAACTTCATTCCAAATGTGTTTTTTTCTTAGTCCTTGTCTAAAATAGATTAGGAAAGAAGAAACAGTTTTCATTCCAGTTGTTTTATGCTGAACAAAATTGTGATTTAGTTGGTTTGGAGGAATATTTAAATTATAGTTGTATATATTTTATTCTTACACTTTTAGTGTAATATGCAGGGTCAAGTGTTATTTGTTAATTATACTGGAACCTTTGATACAACAAAGCTGGCATTTTAGAGATCCCAACCCTATAAACTACCCTGATTCCACTGTCAAGGAGCGGTTAAAAAAGGTATTTTTAGTATGGGGCTGGAAAACTCTGGTGTGGAGCAAGTAATTTTTTCCACTATGACATGGTCTTTCTATTATGATGATGCAACTGAAACATCAAACAATAGTTGATGTTTTGACTGCAATGATCAATCAATATGTTGAGAAATAATAAATATAGTGCATCATATTTGTAAATTGTAATTGTATTCACTCTGTGATTTTAGAATATAAGCATTGGACAAACTCACACAAATGTCCTATAGTGGTTGCATATGCAAAAAAGTCAAGTGTGTTTCAGTTGTTCTCATCTCCAGTGACCCAAATAGATGGAAAGGGAATATATTGTTAACTGTACAGTATTTTAGAAGTTATCAGACTTATGACAATACAGTGCTCACCCTTTTTCTGTTTGATGGATGGTATGGACAATCTTGCATCCATTTGCTTTTTTTCCTGTTTAATATGCATAACTTTGTGCCATTTCTCAGCAGCCCATGCAATTGCTAATCTGGACTGACTGCTATTTTTGTGTAGTCCACAGTGGTTGAGTATGGGATCCTGGCAGTTGGGATGATGGCATTCAGAATGCCAACAGTGGCTTCCTGAAAGTGACAATTCTTACACCTGAAGGTAAATATTCTTGCCCTAACCCACCCCCTAACCATAACCCACCTTTCCCACAGCCTAGTCCTAAGCCTCCACCCACACATCCTAACCCTAACCCTCACCCTAGTGCCTAAACCTAACCCTCCCCTAACCCTCATACTTGCCACCTGGATTCTAGTGGTCTGGATGCTGGCACAGGGATTCTGACTGCTATCGGGATTCCAGGGCTGGTATCCTGGGCACCAGCATCCCGACTGTGGGTAACTACATCGCATCCACAGTCTGTAATGCCTGATAATTGGTTTGGGTAGGAATAGGCATGGGAGGCTAAAGGGGAGATCAGAGATGCATGAAGGAACTTGGGTGGCTCAAGCCAGGACTTCCTCATGTAATGATGTGAGTAGACAGAGATACAGCAGTAAATGATGTGCCCGAAGGCGAGGACATAAATAGAATGTCTTTATTACACAGCAGATTGGGATGAGTGCTGGAGGTGATAATACTGTATGAATGAGCAGAATTGGATAGGGTCTGATGATGCTGGATTCAGAGCTGGATTGGTTTGAGACTGATGTTGATGATTTGAAGAACTTAATTGATATGAGTCCGATATTAATGAATTGATGAACTTGATTGGTTGGGACCGATGTTGATGAATTGAAGAACTAAATGGATAAGAGTCCAATGTTGATGAATTGATGAACTTAATCAGTTGCAACTGATGTTGATGAATTGAAGAACTTGATCGGTTGGAATGGGTGTTGATGATTGAGGAACTTAATTGATAATAGTCTATTTGGAAGCATTGGATAAGACCAATGGTTGGAGGTATTGGCTGGAACCGATGGTGGCTGTAAGAATGAGACGCATTGGTAAAACTTGACTGGTGTGCAAGATGGTATAGGAGACTTGTTTACCAATTCATAGGAACTGGATATAATGGACTGGGACCATTCAGATACAAAGTACCTGGGAGCTCAGTACTGATTGGTAACTTCAGCAAGAAGTGACATTGTACTGGCAACAGAGGCCAGTCCAGAAATGGAATTTATAGGGAAGGAATTGGATGCTGTGATCAGCTGGTCTGGGAGCAGCACTCTGAGTGGTGGAGGAGAGTCTAAAATGGCTTCACCCATACTGTTGTCCTGGAGGGAACTCTGGTATGCAGCTTGTATACCATCATGCTGGGGAGGAAAGCTGTAAGCAAGTGATTGCAGAGAGCCATTTCCATGTTCAGTGACAGGAAACTGAGCAGACGGGGCAGGAGAAGACCTCAGCACCAGCCAGGAGCTATGTGCAACATGAGCAGACCTCTTTGCTATCTGGGAGTGATGCACAGCATGAACTGACTTCAGTGCTAGCTAGTGTTCGGAGCATGACATAGTCACAGTATCCAGCATCTGATTGCCTCAATGCCAACATGCTTTATTTTAGTATGAAGGCTATCACAAAAATAAAGTTTCCCAGATTTCTGACTACCAATTCTACTGGTGAAAAATGTTACTTGTTGGATACTTAAGACATGCTGTTTTAAAAGTTCTCCTTAGAACCAAGTGCTAACAAAATACATGATCAGCACTTTCTTTTCAAATAAAAAAAATCGAAATAATCATCTTACTTGATTGTAATTTTTTCTCTACTTGATGAAGAAGATTATGACACTATTACTACAACATTTTACTCTCCCTTATGGAGCATACACACGGTCAGATTTGTCAGACTTGTCAGATTTGTCAGATGAACGATTGAACGATTAAACGATTTGAACGATTGAACGATTTTTGACTGCATTAAAGTGAATGGAATCGTCCAAGTCTGACTGCAAACACATCAGATGTCAGAAATCGTTATCTGACCATCGTGAACGCGCATCGTTGATCGTCCATCGTTCAGGCATGTCAGATATGAACGATTTTCCTTCAGATATGAACGACTGAACAATTTTTAAATCGTTATCGTTCATATCTGAAGGAAAAATCTGATCGTGTGTATGCACCATTAGTGTGGAACATGTTTTTATACATAAAAATACTGCAAAAAGAGACTGTGGGGTAGACTTACTAAATGTTCTAAAAATGAAAAGCGGTGATAATGCAGGGGCATGGCCTGGTTGGTTATGCAGCAGTATGTGTGTTCTGAACTTTCCTGCCTTGTGTTCCTGCTGGAAGCTACTGTAGCCTGCTAGGACCTCCTTACAAGGCTGAATCCTGCTCCAGACACTTACCTATGAATTCAGAGCTGACCCGCTTCCTAGTTCATGCTGCAGCCTTCTGCCTCAGCTCAGCATGTGACTGCCATTACAGCTACTCTGTGGCTCCATCCTCAAGCAAGGCTCTTTAGCTGTTCCTGCCAGTGACAGAGAAGTGGTGGGCTATCTGCAGCTGGCTCCCCATGTCTTACTGCTGCTGATGCCCTGTGAATGTGACTGCTCTTGATGATGGGACCACACACCTGCCACCATCTTGCTTCAGGCTCACATCCTCTGGCTCCAATGACCAGCGCAGCTGGGGTGAAACTCCTGCTACCTGGACCTATAATGCCTCCTAAATGCTTCTGTCCTTATTCTGCTTTACAGTCTGCAGCAGTACTCATCTACTGGTCCTATTCCTCTGCTGTACCCTTGGGGCTACTGTTGTTGGTGCATGTGGACCCTATGTTATATATTCTGTCTCACATCTGTTTGCTTTGATGAACAGAATATCTTAGGTCTCAGCTGCAGCCTGGCTAAAAAAAATTACCCGATCTTTTCCTGCCCCAGACCCTTTAATACACACCATGGACATTCAATATTCTTCTGATAATTTGTCACTCCACAGTCCACCTGTTGGGGAATCTGGTACCATAGTGAAACAGTTTTTGCTGGCTTTCACTGATTATGATAAGCGTGTGATGGATAAGGAGGTAGAGGTTTATATAAAGTTATCTAGATTCTTCATCAAGACATGAAGGTGCTGAGGGAGTAGATTTGGGAGATGGAAACTCATATTAAAACTTTAGAGTATGCTACTGCCCCCATTCCAGCATGGTTTTACTCCTTGGAATATAAAATTATATTGTGTCAGCATAAACTGGTTGACATGGAGGGGTACCTTCACTGCCACAATGTTTGCTTGGTTTATTTACCAGAGAAAGCTGAAGGTACTAATCCTGAACATAACTTGGAATCCTGGCTGACTTCTACATTTGGGCGTGATGCCATTTCTGCCATTACTCATCATACTATGAGACCTCTTGCCCCAGGAACTCCCAAGGACATTTATTGCTAAGATTTTCATTATTTCTGTAGGATCATGATATCATCTTATGGCTTGCCAGCACCAAGGGCTCAGCAGATGTTCAAAAAGCTAGATCATAATTTTACAGGTTAAGAGATGTTTGCGGGACTAAAAATGACCCTACACTATGCTATCTCCTGCTCGACTTCATGTGGTCTCAGGTAGAAGGAACCACTTTTTTACTTCTAATCATGATGCTGCTGCCTGGCTCAAACTTCAGGGCCCGGCATGGATTGGTTCTCTGTACTTGAGTATCATGTTTACCCACTGTGCATTCTTGCTGTTTGTTGTCTGTGTATTTTCTGTTCATATAGTTTATTATGTGCTATTCATTTATTTCATTGATGTTTTGTGGACAGGTTCTTTATACAAATGTTTACTTTTTGATAGTAGCTTTCCTTTTTATATATCTGGAGTTTCACCTGTATATTTTTTGGGGTAGTCCTTGCTGGCCACTCACTCCTGGACTGGTAGAGTCATGCCTGTAAGGTACATAGGTGTAGTTACCCTTATTTTGGTTACTTACATTTCTAATTTGTTTTCCATTTAGGTAGTTAGTTCATTTTTTGGGTTTTGTTAGTCAATAAGGTTCATGTGTACCAAGGTTGGGTTGTGGTATGCAGGGTTGGTTGAGTTGGAAAGTTTTTTGTTTTCTTGCTATGCCTATTTTTTTCCTGTTCTGCATGTTCCTCACTTGTTGACTGTGAATCTGCATTGTGTCCCCTAAAGTTTTTTTATATGATTGTTTTCTCTATATGTTGTGGGTTGTTGTCATGGAATGTCTGAGAATGTACTGTATTAAGGATAATTGAGCTTTGGTTTTGTGCCAGGTTAAAACCCTTAATCCTCATATTGTTTGTCTTTTAGAGATTAATTTGATGGGCAGCAAAATCTTTTCTCTAAAGCAACCCTGGGTGAGTTGGCCCAACATTCTATTTTTCATTCTAATTGTAGGGGGGTGCCAGTTCTTATTCTTAAGTATCTGTGTCTTGTCTGTCTAAAAGTACAGGTCGATATTCTGGGTCATTTTGTCTCTCAGTGGTACATTACATGCTTTCCACTTTGTTTTATTCACTGATTATATCCTGTTTTGAATCTCCTCTGAGGTGCTATCCAAATGTTGTGACTTCTTGACTTTTTCTCCACTGTTCCTGTTATTTGTGTAGGGCACTTTAATGCTGTGCTGGATGACTCTTAAGATAGTTGGGGGGAAAAGGTGCATCCTCACTGAGGACAGTACTACTGTCTTAACTTGGTTGATTGCACAGATCAGTCTTGTGGATGCGTAGTTCCAGGCCCACAATTAGGTGAGATGTTTTTCATCACCCCTCAACTCCTTCTCTAAGATTAGTTAGTTTCCATTCCCCTCTCTGAGGTAACTTATTTGTCTTTGTTGGCTTCTCTAAATTTGAGGTTTAAAAGGGGTACCTACTTTTGGAGATTAAACCCCTTCTTGCTGTCATAAATGTGGGTGGCATCTAAACTTCTGGAAGCTTGAGTGGTTTCTTTGCTGTTTACCCTATGAGTCAGTCTGCCCCCTTAGTCTGGCCAGCCCATAAACTTTCAGTGTAGTGACTGGCCAAAAGGGGAGACTTTGACATATTTAGCCGGCTATTGCAATATTTTGGAACCAACATTACATTAAATTAAATTATATACAGTATGGAGTGTAATTAGGTAAGTGCAGAGCATGTATGATATATATATATATAGTATATGTATATATATATATATATATATATAGATATATCATCAAATGTCAATACTGACTGACTGAGCGACGCCCAGCCCAAACCCCTGGACCTAGAACCGTGAAAACTCAGGAACAATATTCCGCCGACTGTCATCCCAAGTACTGCCAAACATCACTGGCAGTTGGTATGGCTCCCCTACTTGAATAGTGAGGGAAGGATTGGGGTAAAGATACAATGTTGGGTGTAGGGTTATAGGGTAAGTGTACAGTATTGGTAGCAGGGTTAGGGGATAAGGGTACAATATTAGGTTAAGGGTTGAGGGAAAAGGACACAGTATTGGGTGCATAATTACAGGGATAAGGACACAGTATTGGGTGCAGGGTTAGGGGGGTAAGCATATAGTAGTGAGTACAGGGTTAGGGGGTAAGTGTATAGTATTGAGTGTAGTGTTAGGAACACTCTGTGTTACTGCAGAGGTGAGAGAGGAAAATGCATTACTACACAGATTAGGGAGGGGAATGTCAAATGTGTTACTATGGGGTTAAGGAAGGGAATGTGTTACAACACAAGCAAGGGAATGGAATATGTTACTTGAGGGAGGAGAAAAAGTTACTACAAGTGTAAGTGAGGGTAATGTGTTACTACAGGTGTTAGGGAGGGGTTATATTTCTACACAGATGAGGGAGTGGAATGTCGATTGCATTGTAACATGGATGAGAGGGAAATATTTTACTGCATAGGTGAATGAGGATAATGTTTTACTACAGAGGTGAGGGAGTGGAATATGTTAGTATTACCACAGGTGAGGGGTAATCTGGACATAATACTGACAGACTGGATGACAATGCTTAAAATGGCAGTGCCGGAATCCAGACATCTGTCAGAATCCTGGCACCAGCATCCCAATGGTAAGTACTGGGGATATGGATAGTGTTAGGGTTAGAAACCAGGGAGAGGGTTGGGGTTAGGAAATAAGGGGGAGGTTTGGGGTGCAGTGGGGGAGGTTAGGTTTAGGCACAAGGAGAGGGGTTAGGGTTAGGCAGTGGGGAGTGAGGGTTAGAGGTACGGATAGGGGGAGGGTTAAGATATTGTGTGTGTGTGACTGATTGTGTGTAGTGTATACAAATATTTATGTATGTATATACACTCATTCAAATATATATTTGCATGTGCATATTATAAATATATATATATATATATATATATATACACATGACTGTGTCTTCACACACCAAGTAGCACAAGAAGACTGGCACAAGTGAGCTGTTCTGAGTGGTATAGCATAATTTTAACTAAATGTGTGATGGCATGATGTGATGTAACAATAAATTGCACACCATACACACTGCATGATCTGGTATGGTACAATGTATTGTTACATGCTGCATGTAACTGTGCTGCATCCTTCATTGAATTGTCCCACCTTCCATGCAGAACAGCAAATGGGGCAATGTGATGAATGACCATCATGAATGATGGATTGGCTAAACACACTGTATGATGTGTATAGAGTGTGTACCCATCTTTAAATGCATTGCGATGTGACAAATCCTTTTTACGATACTGCACTGATTAATTTGATATTTGACAGGTGAAATTAATAAAATTAATTGTCTTGTTAGAAGGGCACCTGCTTTCGGGTGAAATATATTAGGAAGCAAGTGTACAGTAAGTTCTTGAAGCTATTGTGTTAATAGCAGTAACATTGGGTAAGGATCTGAGCAACTTTAACAAGGGCCAAATTGTGATGGCTATAAGACTGGGTCAGAGCATCTTCAAAACGGCAGATGTTGAGGGTTGTTCATAGTATGTAGTGGTTAGTATCTACCAAAAGTGGTCAAAGAAAGGAGAACTGGTGAACTGGTGCCAGGGTCATGGGCATCCAATGTTCATTAAGGTGCATGGGGATCAAAGGCTAGCCCATCTGTTTCCTATACCACAGAAGAGCTACTGTATTATTGATTGCTGAAAAAGTTAATGCTGGCTGTGATAGAAAGGTATCAGCTTGCTGCATATGGCACTGCGTAGCAGCAGAGCAGTCAGTTTGGCCAAGCTCACCCCTGTCCACTGCCAAAAGCACCTACAATGAGCAATGGGCAGAGTTTTTCAGCCAACATTCAGAATGTCCTGCATGACCTATCAGTTTATAAGAAATTCTGAATCACTAAGTTTATTGTGTGTGCAAACGTGGTACAAATTCAAAATCACTAAGTTATAATGCTCCTAGTTTTTCCAACAAATTGACACTGTTATGCCTCTTCGTGAAGCTGGTGATGCAGAGAGTAGGTTGGTTTTGAATGAGCTGGCATTGTGTGTACTGTTGCTGCTAAAGGAGATACAGTTCAATTTTCTGGCTGATGGGATTCCGGTGGTCAGAATGCCACCATTAAAATCCTGACACCTATCAGAATCCGGCACTGGCATCCCAATCGCTTGAATCCTTAAGGTAAGTAGCTGGGATAGGGGGAAGGATAATGTTAGGGTTAGGCACTAGGGGGAGGGTTAGGTTTAAAATGCAGGGAGAGAGAGGTTAGGTTTAGGGTGCGAGGAGGGTTTGGTTATATATAGGCACTAGGGGGAATGTTAGGTTTACACACTGAGAATGGAGAGTTTGGGTATGGACAAAGGAAGGGTTAGGATACCAACCGACAGGTGTCGGTATCCTAATCCTGTCAAGATGCCAGCATTGGGAACAACGGGATCCTGAACACCAGCATCTTGTACTCATTCTACCCAGTGTGCTGTCACAGTCACATAATCTTTAGTTTGACCAGTACCGCTTGTCCACATATCTGTAGTTAAATACTGTAGATAGACAATACAATGACATTTTCTAGGCAAATGATAACTTTTTGTTTAAGTCCCTGTACATGTGAGGAATTGCTGTTCTAGTAAGATGGAAGAAGAAGAAATTTGGTAGCTGGGACACATGAACTCAACTATGGGCCGGAGTCAATTAGCCGAGAAAAGTCGTGAACGGCAAAAAGCAAGATGTTTTTGTCTCATTTGCATGTTTTGAGGCAAAGTATTTGCCTGCTTATTCAATGCACATACCCGCTTTTCACCCTATTCAATTGTAAAACAGGTGAAAACGCATATGGGTTAATGTAGCGAACAGTGGAACAGTGGAACTGACAAAAAGGTCAGTTTTTTTAAGGAAAATCAGTCTGTACCCCCAATAAACACTAACTCACCCAGAGAATCAATATAGAAGTGTATTAATAGCCATAATAAAAGTAATTAGGGATCTTATTTTGAGTTAAAGGTCTGTTTTATGCATATTTGTATAAGTGTGGAAAAATGATATTAAGCAAACTTTTATGAATTATATTTGCTTTACTTAAATTGGGGGTATGTGTAAATGGATACTAGTATATTTTGGGGTTTGTAAAGTGCACAATGTTTAAAATACACCTGCTACAACCTCCTGCAATCCTAAAAACACCTGTCCCATCTATAGAGCACCCCAAAATACCCATCCCAGTACTTTTGCCCCATTTTCCAAAGCTTTTTACATTTTCACCCCAAAAATGACATTTCTTTTTTGGGGTGAATTAGATTTGTTTGCCTAATTAGTCATTAGGGGGTGCCCAAAGGGTTCTGAAACAAGTCCCCACTTTTTTACTCAAAAATAGGGATTTTGCTCTTCTTTTCTTCTGCCTTTTGGTTGAGAAACATTTTCGCCTGTTTTTGCCTGTGGAGTTTTCGCCTTCGGAGACACGCAAAAATCAAGGCTTTTAGCATTTTGAATATGGGCCTAATTGTCTAAAACCAGATGCATTGATGGTGGTGGATATTGGACACAGGGCTCAATTCAGACCTGCTCACTAGATGCGTTTGCATGCCAGATGTGTATGCAAATTTTGGCAAGGCGAGCTATCGCACAGCAAGACATTAGCATGCCCACTATGTCTTAGCGTGCGATCGCATTGTGTATGCAGATGTCCACCAGCCTGTCTTAAGTTGCCCACTTATGCACATCATCTACAGGAAGTGTATGCAACCATCGGTACATAGAGTACCATCGGCAGCGAACACAGCGCTTGTGGCTGACCATACCCTACCACAAGCACTGCTAGTGCTTCAGTGTGAAATACAACCAGGTGACATGTACTATGACACTGCCTCTAAATTATGCATGCCTCTGAGCGGCATTGATATGCTCAGGCACGCCTGCATTTGCACCTCCACTACCCCACATATAGTGGCCAGCCCCTGTCACCACCCACAAACTGCTTCTCCTGTCCCTCAGTCAGCCAAAGAGTCTATGCACAGTGAGCGTACACATACCAATCACTTACACCAGTTCACGCACGCTCACTGTGATGCATACGCATGCGCAGATAGCAAAAATCAGCCAGCTGCATACGAACGCAGCTTAGTGAGTGGGTCTGACTTGGGCCCACAGATCTAATGCAATGATGGCTTAAGTGTCACAGTATGCTGTGCAACAGGATGGTGACTGTCATACTTGAATTACTGCATTTTGCTAATCCTTGTTTCACAGTCAATTGTTTGAAATACTAATCTTCTTTGGACCCTTCTGTGAGGAAGATTCACCACCAGCAGCAACAGCCTTACCACACAAGGATTCTTCTTGTGAATAATGTATAGGGTAGGAGTGTGTTATCCTTTGCAAATTGGTTGCAGGACTACCTTCATCATTCATTAATGAGGAAGTTGATAATGAAGGTGTTGGCGGTGGAGATTTCATGAGCTGGAAATCACGCTGATGGTAGCTGATCCAGGACTGCTTGTTATTATTTTACATTATTTTCCCAAATAATTAGCATGAAATTGCTGCAAATTATGTAACAGGTAGGAGGTGTCTAGTTGGTTAACTGTCACAGTGCACCAGACATCGGCTTGTACTTACCGTGTTCGGCAGCACTGGAGTCTCGGGCAGTGGGTGGGGAGTCCCCGGTGCCTGCTGCCGATATGTCCAGCTCCCCCCTGTCATAGTGCACCGGACACCAGCTTCTACTTACCGGGTCTGGCAGCACTGGAGTCCAGTGCTGCGGGTGGGGAGTCTCTGGTGCCTGCTACCAATATGTCCAGCTCCTCCCAATGTGTGGCTGCTGAAGTGCAGGCAGCCCGGCTCTCCTAGGAGCATGCGTGCCAACTGGCAAAAAGATTTAAAGGGCCAGGCACGCTAAATGTGAAATCACATTTGGGCATGAACAGAACTCTTCCCAATAAGAGGGAGTCTCTGGAAACAGACAGGTGGGCTCCATTACCTTACTCCAGCATTCCTGTGAATACCTTGTTACTCATTTCTGACCTTGGCTTGTTTGTGAATCCAATTACGTCTGCTCCCTGGTACTGCATTTGATATCTGGTTCTGACTTTGGCTATCCTCCATGATCTGTATATGTCTGCTCCCTGGTACCATCTCATCTGTTTGGTTCTGACTCGGGCTGTTCACTATGCTAAAGTCTCTTCCACTTCATCCAGAGTTCAAATGCACCTGTATAGGGTAACCTATCCTGAGGGCCATGACCTGTGTGTCAGACGCAGCCAAGTCCACACCTTCTTGCGAGGGTTCCTGGTGAATACCGCTGGTACATTAGACTCTGGGCCTCAGAAATAGGTCATGCCAATCCACAAATACATGTCGCATCCATTATCCACCCGAGAGTTGCAACATTAACATTCCTACCTCTACTTATTTTGATATTACAAATGTTACAGATTCCTTGACAAATATCAAGATTTGGGTGAAATTCGCTTTTTTGGTGTTATGCCCAGGCATGACAATGTCCTTCTTCTTATCACTGGCAAGAACTGCTGCCCCTTATGGTTGATTTACTATGACACAAACAACATCCTCCTCAGACCCCCTTTCCCACCACTCTCCCCCACTCCACACCCTGACCCACATACAGACGCTTAACCCCCATCACCTCGTCCACCATCTAAACACTCACAATCACTCACCACTCACTATTACACAATCCACACAACACACTAACTGTCACACCACCCACACCGCCGTTACCCCAACACTGTTGCCACTCTCCCCTACCACTTACACCAGCCCCACAGCACTGACATTGCCATGCAGTTGGTAGGCACTTGTCAACCCATTCCCACTTAGTACAATAATATATACTACTTGCACTTACAAAGCACACACTTGAACAAATACAATTTAAATTGAATTATTAGAAAAGATTTAAAAAAATGTATAAACACCAAAAAAATTTAAATTTTGTATGACAGAAAACAAGGTCTTACTTGAACTGAAGTGATGCTCCCTTAGACATAGCACACTATTTTTTGGAGAAATAAATTTAAAGTTCAAATCACTCTGTCTCTGCTCTCATACACAAGTAATATACATTACATAATAGAGAAAGATCCAAAAACTATGTGCAAGTCCACTTTGTCTTTAACAGCACAGTTACTAGTGTCTGACAACCACACAGTAGCCTCTTCATAGTCTGAACTACAGTTCACTATTGCAGCTGCAGTTAGTTTGTCTGACTAACAAACACACACACTAACAAAGATGCCTGCAGTCAGTCCATCTTAATGGCACTCTGATGGCAGTATTTTAGTACTGCTACAGTCCACAGTCCCACATTTTATTCTCTGTTTTTCTGTATAAAATTGCACCTGATCATGAAGGAGAGACCATTATATACAATTCATAATAAGCGAGATACGATATTTCCTTGAAAAATATGTTTCACTGTGTTCTAAGATCCAAAATTAGCTGGAAGATTCAAGTAAGGATTCGTTTCCACTCATATCCCCCCAAGTTTGGGTTATGTTCGGCTTTATGAAATATGCAACTGCACATAAAGTATATATATATATATATATATATATATATATATAGAAAGAGAGAGAGAGAGAGAGAGAGAGAGAGAGAGAGAAAGAGAGAGAGAGTGAGAGAGAGGGATAATAGATGTGGCTGCCAGAACATTAATAAAGAAGTCTTCCAAGAAAAACAGTGATTCTTTCTATTGCTTGTTTATTCACTAAAAAACCTTTTGAGTTTGTGTTTGAACTTGGAGTGCTGTTGTTCTATAATAAATTATATATGTATATATATATATATATATATATATATATATATATATATATTATAGAACAACAGCACTCCAAGTTAGCACTCCATTAGAAAAATAAAAGAGGATTCATGGTGTGATGGCAAAGCAAATACTAATTCAATTGGATTAAAAGAATCAATCCTGTATTTATGTACAACTACCTTCATCAGTGTCAATTTTCATAGTTTCCACATCAAAAACATTGACATCATCAGTAGCCATTTTTTATTTTTTTTTAAACATTAAACATATTTAATAACCTCTCTTGACCATTAACCCTAAATGAAATTCATTTCACAAGTAGATGTGACATTATTGTTAAGATCGCTTTCCGCCATTCTTTTTTACAAAAAATAGGAGAGAATGATTACATTCTATATAAAACAACCTGACACTTTTTTTTATACAAGTAGTGATTTGGGGTGGTGTGGTCCTCAGCTTGGTTACTCCACTAGGAGATCAAATTTTTCTGCCTCATCAAACTCTGCATTCATGGTCGCAGCCCAGTCAATCAGGTCTGGTTTCATAATCTGTAAGAGTTTAGGTTTCCTCCTCTTCTGTTTCACCAGGTTTACTCCAGGAATTTTATGATCCGGCTCTTCCACAGAGGCATTTATTGTTGTCCCACTTGTGCTTTCATTATTTGTAGGTCTAGTCTCTTCCAATTTTTTCAGTGTCCTCATTTTTTTATCAAACCCAAAAAGTGACTTCCGGCCTGCTTTTGGGACAAGATTTGGGATAGAAGTATCCAAAGAATCATTTCTGGTGGGACTGTATAGAAGTGAGCTTCCATTCATTGACATGTCTAATCGGCTATAGGAATGTTGCACTTTCTGAGACATCACTTTTTCTCTGTCATCGAAGGTAGGCGACTGAGAGACATTCAGTGGAATAGGTGACAGGATGTCCATTTTAGAGGGTGAGCAATGGTTGCTTCCTCCTTTAGTGATAACCTGAGACTTCTCATGTACTATATTCTCTTATTCTGAGTTTAGTGAAACTCGTGAACTTCTTCGAAGAACTGCTGTAAAAACTGAAAAATTAGGGGTACACTGGGGTGCAGCAGTGGTGGCAGTGTTGGGCTGAGTTGTAGCAGTGGAAATGGTAGGTTGAGATTCAGCAGAGACAAGTGTAGCCAGTGTCTTCCTAGGCATTATTTTCTTAGTGGTGATTGATCGTTTAGTGACTTGTACAGGCATTGGACTGTCTGCATATTTGCTTGAGGAGGCAGAAGTTCTCTGGGATCTTCTGACTGGCGGTGATGACAGGCCCTCCCTCTTCCAGGTGACCATGGTGCCCCTGCTTCCCCGCTACTTCCAATCAGACATGGTGATAGTGCTCCACTCTGCAGACCAGGACTCTCCCTTTCCCCAATGTGCAGTGACGGTACTGTGCTGCGATATGTCTAGCAGCCCGTGTAAATGCAGATGCCGCGACAGCAGACATATATCACTACATACCAGGGAATATCACAGAACAGGCCTCTGATAATTGATGCACCAGCTCCATAATGCCCAGCACAGGGCTCCATGCTACCGCTGCTTTTCCCCCAATGAATGTGATAACAGCAGGAAATTGTTCAAACGTCCTGCGCCCGCTTTCTTTCCGGAACTGGAATTGACACCCATTTTTTATCTTTTAAAGTAAAATACATTTATTATTTTTAAGGCACCAAGCAAAAATTAAAAACTATTTATGTAGGACTCAGTGGAATCTTATTTTCACTTGATAATTACATCTTTCTTGGCAAGGCATAATACATGTTGAGTCTCCGATATCCAAAATACTTGGGACCAGGAGTATTTTGGATGACAGAATACTCTGTATTTTGGAATATGTGCATATCATAATGAAATATCTTGGGAATGGGACCCAAATAAACTAACAGAATGCATTTATGTGTTATATACACCTTATACACACAACCTGCAGGTAATTTTATACAATATTTTCAATAATTTTGTGGCTCAAACAAAGTTTGTGTACAAACATAAAACTCAGTTATGTTTCATATACACCCTATACACACAGCCTGAAGGTAATTTTATACAATATTTGTAATAATTTGTGCCTTAGACAAAGTTTGTGTACATTGAACCATCAAAAATCAAAGGTTTAATTTTCTCAGTCAAGCCAAAATAATTCCGTATTTAGGAATATTCCGTATTTCGGAATATTTGTATATGGGAGACTCAACCTGTACTGTAGTTTGCTGAGTAAACTTGCAGAAAAGGTAAAGATATTTTTTTCCTGTACACCAAACAGAATAGAAGAATAGCTAGAATAGAAAATGATCAAATCCCATTTACATTTAGTTATACATAAGATAATTGTAAAAATAATTTATATAAGCATTTTCCTATTGTATTTACAACAATTTACTAAACACAATTTTATTTTAGCACTTACTAAATATCTTGTATGGTTTACTTAAAATCAAAATATAACTTGTACCATGACTCAGTAATAAAATAGCCATCAGACAAATGTAATCAGATTTAGGTAGTATAATGAAATCATGAATACTTCTCTACAGGTGATAATTTTACAACTCCAGCAAAATTAATAATACTCTCAATCAACCTGCAGGAGATTTTTTTAGATTACACAAGTAATCAGTGAGAAAATTTATTGTGATTTCATGAAGCGTGATAATGTTTGTTTAATATATGCAAAATTAAAACTTTGTTCTCAGTGGTAAAGGACTCTTAGTCCTTATCACTGAGACATATTTAATGGTTTGACAAAACTCAAGGAATAGCTCTAAACAGTCATTAAGAGTGATTAATTTCTTATGCAAAAGTCTACCTTTTGTGAAACATGCAGCCATAAATGGAATAAAGCTACTTTACCTGATTTATGATAATTACATAGTGTGATTAATTTAACTATTTCAAATGTAATATTGGGTATAATGGGAACATATCCTATTAAACATCTATAAAATCTTTAATGCATGAATATATGTGTTCACTTAAATAAACACTGAAATCATGTTTACTGTTTAAATATAAGAATGAATATAATTATGTCCCACATTTTGCTAAATAATTTAAATATGTAAATTTAGCCACTAGAGCAATTGATAAAATTGTTTAGAAATGTTAGTAGATCATGCTATTAAATTAAAGTTGTTTTAGGCAATATTTACTACAGATTAAAAAAAAAAAAATATATATATATATATATATATATATATATATATATCTTATATTTATATATATATATAGCAGGATTAATCAATGGCACTCAAGCATCTGCAATGCCTTTAGTATGAGACCGCAACATTTACTTGACAAAATCATACAAACTCGGCAGTCACTTACTTTTCAAACTGTAATTCCTTTAAATTCAGTGAATGTTAGTTAAAAAGTCTTGCAATAATGTGTCCAGCTAAAAAACCACATTGCAGTCTTCCCATCAGGTCAGTCCCTATACTAATGGCGCATACAGACTAAATGATAAGTTGGATGATATGAACGATAATGATATTGTTATCATTCATTGCATTCAATATCATCCAGTGTGTATGCAAGACATTGCTAGTGATGCACTCTCTGTGGATCATTAACAATGTCTTTCATCGTCAGTACTTGCAGGGCAACCTGACAATATTGTCAGGTTCTGCAAGTACGGGGATGAGGGGGATGCCATCACTGAATGATATCGTTAACAGTATTGTTCAGTGTGTATGCTCAATGTGATTAATGACATTGAGTTCTGCAGTGCAAAGGAAACACTTAACGATATCAATCTTGGAGCATATCAATAAGTGTGTATGCAGCTTGACTCTCAAAAATATGAGCATTGCTCTGCCACATTTGGCTCCAGCTATCACACAGATTTTAAATACAATTTATGCTTCTTCCTTGAGTATGGGTCCTGGCTAAAAGAGACAGAACCACACCCAGACATATCAGTTAATGGGCACCTGGGAATAAGCTAACAAAGTTTTACTTAAATTTTACAAAAGCAGGGTGCCTTAGAAAGTGTGACCACAACTTTTTTTTTCTAATAGACTTAATTCACAGCACTCAAACATCTGGTATGTGACCACAATTTTTGCATATAAAAATCATACAAACTTGGCACTCACTTACTTTTCAAACTGTAATTCCTTTAAATTCAGCGATTGTTAGTTCCAAAATATTGAAATCATTTGTCCAATAGATAAACCATGTCATGATCTTCCCATATGATCAGCTGGACAAATTATTGCAATATTTTATTCTGGAACCAACATTCCCTTAATTTAAAGGAATTGCAGTTGGAAAAGTAAGTGAGTGCAGTGTTTGTATGATATATATTTTTTTGTTTGTTTTGTTTGTATTTTTATAGTCTCTTTTAGAGTGCATATATTTTAAAGAAGCAAGAAAGATTCCCAATTCGAATCATATAGTATGCATTCACACAAAGTATGGACAATAGTTGTAATTCACTGCAATTAGTCAATATTAAAATTTCTCACTAACTAGACATGTGGCAGAGGTACTATTCTTGAATTGAACACACTTCTCTTATCACATGTTTTATATTCATAATATAGTATTCCCACTGTCACTGTCAATAGCTAATAATACATTTTTAACATAGCAGTAAGTGGTGGTATTTTCTCTCTCCACCGTTACTGCTGCAGATCTGTTATACAGAGTTAATTTTGAGGCCTCTGTTTAGTACACATTAGCGGACAGCAGTTGTTTATCATCCAGTTGCTGCTGTATTAAGTTAATTCCATGGAGTATATGGAGCAAAGTGTACGCTAGACACTTTGATTTAATGTATACATACGCTCATGCTCTTTGTCTAAAACAAACCAGGGTGATCAGAGCCATTATCATATGCTATGTGGAACTAACCTAATGCATGCATACTATATACTTCGAATTGGGAATCCTTCTTGCTTCCTTAAAATATTTGCACCCTAAAAGAGAGGACAAATATCTTTCTTATCAATAATTCTCTGAGGCTTATATAATAAAATCCAGATATAATTTTCTAAGTAGGACGAACAATCTGATCCTCACACATTATTACTAAAGAGAATTAGTGGAAGCATGTAAGGATACTTTGTATCAACTTGGCATACATACTATCACATATTAATAGTCTAAAACCAGCTACCCCCTTTCAAAATTGTGATAAAAGATATCACTTACATTGTATAATTTTTGTTGGTGAACCTAACCAACAATAGCTCTAAAGGTGCATATCCACTAGGCAATTAAAATGAATGACATCATTATCGTTCAATCACTCATTGGACCCGATTCAAGTTCGCTAGGCTGCATTAGATTTTTGCAATCTGTGCATGCATATGCATCGCAGTGCACGTGTGCGAACCAGTGTGAGCAATCGGGAGGCATACGCTCGCTGCGCATAGACTGCAAGGCTGACTTAGTGGCAGGAGAAGAAGTTTGTGGGTGGTGACAGGGGCTGGCCACTAGAAACGGAGGAGTGGAGGTGCGAAAGTAGGCATGCCTGAGCGTCTTAACGCCGTTTCAGAAGCATGCATTATTAGGAGGCAGTGTCAAAGTACACGTCACCTGGTTGTACTTCACACTGAAGCACTTGAAGTGCTTGCGGTAGGGTGTGGTTAGTCACAAGTGGTGTGTTCGCTTCCAATGGTACTCGATGTACCGGTGGATGCATACACTTTCTGGAGATTAAGTGTGCAAGTGGGTGTCTTAAGACGTTCTGGTGGGCATCTGCATACACAATGCGATCGCATGCTAAAACATAGTGGATGTGCAAATGCCTCGCATGGTCTTCCAAAAAACTTTACCCCAATAATAGGGCTAGACAAAGGATTAGTGTTGCCAATATACCATTGGTGGTGTTCTATTATTAATTGAAGGTCTCATTATAGGACCTGATTGTATAAAGACCTACCATCTACTCATTGAAGTTACCATTCCCTCCAGTCCACTACCCCAATGGGAGAACTCCAAAGCATGGGGATCAGTTATATATAAAAGAAGTACTAGTATTGGACTCTTTAAGAATTCAAATTCTCATTTTGTTCATCTGTGGCGCCTTCTGGACATCTTTTGTATATATACATATATATATATATATATATATATATATATATATATATATATATAGACCAAAAATAGAGCAGGTGGCACTCACAGGACTCCGGAAAAAAACGTACTGAGACTGTCTTATTTACTCCAACATTTCAATCTCCTTTATTGGAGATTTTCCTCAAGGATACAACACATATACATGTGGTATACAAGTGAATGCCGGCCTTTGGAGATATGTATATATATATATATATAAAATCTGTGGGCGGCACTCCCAGTAGAATAAATGATGTAGCAGGTGCCCTCCTTTCAGAAAGACAACCAAGTTGTCTCCCCATACAAAATCCCCATAGGCGGCACTCCGCGTAGATATAAGACAACAAACAGGACTGTGATCAAGTCACACACCAACGTTTCAGGGTCCTTTATTGCTCCGTTTTCAAGGTCCTTGAAAACAGGGCAATAAAGGACCCCGAAACGTTGGTGTGTGACTTGATCACAGACCTGTTTGATGTCTTATATCTACGCGGAGTGCCGCCTATGGGGATTATATATATATATATATATATATATATATACACAGTATATCCAATGATCAGCTCTCCCAATGAAGAGTTAAAAGTCCAAACTAACAGCAATTTACATGCATGTCTGGGCGGCACTCCTGGGAATTACATACTCATATTAAACACACTGGAAGAACCATAAATAGATCCTGTTTAGTTGCTCTTTGAGTGTGTTTATTGTGAGTTTGTAAGGCTTGATACATAGGCCTCTAAATTAGATAAATTACAAAATGCCACACAGCAATGTGTTTTAAAGGAATTCATTTTAGTAACAGAAAAATAACTACTGTATGGGTTACATTTACAAATTGGGTTGGATATGAAAATTTAAATGGTGTAAAGAAGTCTGGGGCACTGAAACATCTGAGGGACTCATAAATGTGTGCCAGGTGACCAGATCACAAGCCTTTTTGGCATCAAGAGAAAGGATCACATTAATCCAGGGATCCCTAGAAGAGTTCAGGCTTTGCATAACTGTGAGTACTTTTCTTTTATTCACCATGGAATGTCTGCCACAAATGAAACTAAACTGGTCAGTACTGTATGTATAGTGAAGGGGAGAATCAATTTTAATATCTCAGCTACAGTAGAATATTTATTACTTTTTTATAATCAATGTTGAAAAGGGAGGTCAGCCTAAAAGAACAAGGATGTTGAAGGTCTGGTTTGTAAGAAATAAAGTTGTGAAAGAGAGTGTGTGGGGGAATGTTTCTGTGGGTGTGTGAGGGAGTACTTAATAATGTACAATACAATCAATGTGTTTTTTGTGTTTAAGTTAATATATTTTACAGATTCACTACAAGTGACTGCAAGCCCATAATGTCTGGGCATGCTTGCACTTATTCTTCCAGAAATGTCATCATGCTGGGCAGACTTGCTGGGACCTAAAGTCCACCTGTAGATTAGATTATTAACTAATATTTCACTATTATCCACGCTCCCAAAGCCCGGGGGTTGGTAATTCCTCAGATAGCATACCCGATTTTATTTTTGGAGTTCCCATTTTTCAAGGAATTCCAAGCCTGGGCTGAGCAGTTTGGGGCTAGATGCAGTTATGGCAGGGGAACCCCATGCTATGTTTCTCCCTGCTATGGCATTATCTTCCTGGCTGTTTCAGCCTGGTGCTGGTTATAATTCTAAGAAGATATCACAAATCCCCATGGAGAGTCCAAGTGTGGTGATGGTTGCGATGCCTGCCCTTCCCAACACCGGACATGAAGAGGTGGCTCCTTCTACCATTTGCACACCCTCTGCAAGTGCTGGAAGCAGTACACTTGCTGATATTCAAATTGAAGATGTCACTGTTGAAGTACAACAGGATGAGGATATTGGTGTAACTGGCCCTGAGGAGGAAGTTGATGAGGAGGATTCTGATGATGAGGTGGTTTGTTTAAATCAGGCACTGGGGGAAACAGTTGTTGTCTGTGAGATGAAAAAGCCCATCACAGTCATACCTGGGGAGAAGATCAAACATTCCACATCTTTGGTCTGGATATATTTCTATCCAAATCCAGACAACAACTGTCTTGCCATATGTACCATATGTAAAGGTGGAATAAGTAGGGGTAGGGATGTTAACCACCTAGGAACATCCTCCCTTATATGTCACCTGCAGTGCATTCATAAAAACTTACTGTCAAGTTCAGAGACTGTGGCTCAGACCGTAAGCAGTCCAGGGACACCTAATCCCTTTTTCCTGTTGTACCCAAGCACCTGCAAACCACACCTCATCAATTTCCTCCTCAGTCAGGATCAGAAGTAGTCCTGCAGGCCATGTCACTGGCATGACTTACTCTCCTATCCAGGATTCCTCAGGAGGATCCTGATTGCTACGCCAACTGCTGCCACTGCTGCTGTTGGGAGTCGTTCATCATTCCAGAGAGAAGTAGGAACACCACTACTTCTTTTACTAAGCAATTGACCCTCCAACAGTCCTTAGCGAGGAGGTTGAAGTACGACAGCAGTCATCCTGAAGCAAAGCGGATAACTGAGGCCTTGACAGCTATGTTGGTGTTAGATGTGCGTCTGGTATCCACCATTAGTACAGTGGGATTTAGACAATTGATGGAGGTAGTGTGTCCCAAGTACCAAATCCCATCTAGATTCCACTTCACTAGGCTGGCAATACCGAGAATGTACAGAGACGTCAGAAAAAGTTTTCTTAGTGTCCTAAAAAATGCAGTTGTACCCAATGTCCACTTAACCAGGGACATGTGGACAAGTGGAACAGGGCAGACTAAGGACTATATGACTGTGACAGCCCACTGAGTAGATGTATAGCCTTATGCAGCAAGAACAGCAGCTTCACCAGTAGCAGCATCTCAGAAACGCCAGCTCGTTCCAAGGCAGGCTATGCTGTGTATCATCGGTTTCAGTAAGAGGCACACTGCTGATAACCTCTTAGAGAAACTGAGGGAAATCATCGCCCAATAGCTTACTCCACTTAGACTCTCCTGGGTATTTGCGAAATCTGACAATGCCACCAATATTGTGCAGGCATTACATCTGGGAAATTCCAGCATGTCCCATGGTTTACTCACACAATAAATTTGGTGGTGCAGAATTTTCTGAAAAATGACAGGGGCAAGCTGGAGATGCTTTGGGTGGTCCAAAAAATTTCTGACCACTTTTGCCATTCAGCAACTGCGTGCCGAAGACTGAAGCACCAGCAAACACTCTTGCACCTGCCCTGCCATCACCTGAAGCAAGAGGTTGTGATGCAGTGGAACTCAACCCTCTATATTCTTCAGAGGAAGGATGAGCAGCAAAAGGCCATCCTATACATAGGCTAAGGAGGGGGTATGCACCTGACTCAAGCACAGTGGATAATTATTTCTGTGATGTGCAAGGTTCTCCAATCCTTCGAACTTGCCACACATGAAGTCAGTTCAGACACTGCCAGCTTGAGTCAGGTCATTCCCCTCATCAGGCTTTTGCAAAAGCAGCTGAAGAAAGTGAAGGAGGAGCTAAGATGGAGCGATTCCGCTCGACATGTGGGACTTGTGGATGAAGCCCTTCATTCACTTTGCCAGGACTCCAGGGTGGTCAATCTGTTGAAATCAGACCACTATATTTTGGCCACCATGCTCGATCCTAGGTTTAAAGCATATGTGGTGTTGCTGACACAAGCCTGCAAAAGGTGCAAAGATCTGCTGGTGAATACACTGTCAGCTGAAGTGGAACATGACACGTCAACAGATCCTTCTTCATTTTGTCCTGCAACTGGGGCTGCCAGGAAACAGGTATTTTAAGCAACCCACTAGCAGTAATGCAGGGCAGACAGGACCAAGTTTGGACATCTGGTCCGGACTGAAGGACCTGGCAACAATTTCTGACATGTCTACTGTCACTACATATGATAAAATCACCATTGACAGATGGGTGGAGGAATACATCGATGACAACATCCAAGTATTCATGTCAGATAGTCCGTACCTGTACTGGCAGGAAAAAGAGGCAGTGTTTAGTGCAGCTGGGAACCTTGTCAGCAAAAGGCGTAGGAGGTTGCCTTCTCAAAATGTGGGGAAGATGATGTTCAGCAAAATAAATTATCAATTCTTCCAGGGAGACCAGCCTCCAGAAAGTACAGAGGGATCTGTGGTGGTCGATTCCAGCGGGGACTAATTAATACTCTGTGAGGATGAGGATGTACACTGAAGAGGAGTATGGAATCGGTGGATGAGTAGGATGAGGATGACATCTTGCCCCCGTAGAGCCAGTTATTGCATGGACAGATTAATTGCCAGCTTGTTTTGTGGGGGCCCAAACGAACCAATCATTTCAGTGATTCAGTTTGCACAGTCATGTGGCAAACCCTGGCACTTTGTTAAAGTATGCAAGTCCTGTTTATACAAGATAAGGGTGGGTTGGAGGGCCCAAGGACAATTCCATCTTGCACTTCTTTTTTTTCTTTGCATTATGTACTGTTTGGGGCCTAGTTTTTCAAACTGCCATCCTATCTGCCACTGCAGTGTTACTCCTAGATGGGCCACGTGTTTGTGCCACCCACTTGTCTTGATCTCCCTGCCTGCCCTGGGTCCATGACCCGAGGCAAAACCTTGCGACCCCTCTGTTGAGTCATGAGGTTTTGTTTTCAGCAGGCTTAATGCTGATTGGCTGAGAGAGCCGTCTGTCATTGCTCTCAGCCAATCAGCATTAAGCCCATTGAAAACAGCACAAAAGAGGAAAAAGAAGATAGTGCCCATCATCTCCTGCTGCCAGCACCCCCGCTGCTGACACCACCACTGCCAACACCCCTGCACTGCTGCCCAACATACTGAGGAAACCGTCAGAGACCCCCACACTGCCAACACTGCCGACAGTCCCACACTGTGGACACCACCAGCACCCCTGCACTGCCGACACAGTCAACAAACCTGCACTGAGGACACTGCTGGCACCCCTGCTCTGCCGACACCGCCGGCACCCTGCATTGACAACACCTCTGCACTGCTGACACAGCCAGCAAACCTGCAATGAGGACTACACTGGCACCCTGGCACTGCCGACACAGACAGCAAACCTGCACTAAAGACACCGCTGGCAACCCCGCACTGCCGACACAGCCAGCAAACCTGCACTAAGACACTGCTGGCACCCCCACACTGCCAACACAGCCAGCAAACTTGCTCTAAGACACTGCTCGCACCCCCGCACTGCTGACACAGGCAGCAAACCTTCACTAAGACACCGCTGGCACCCCTGCACTACCAACACAGCCATCAAACCTGCAGTAAGACACCGCTGGCACCCCCACACTGCTGACACAGCCAGCAAACCTGCACTAAAGACACCACTGGCACCCCTTCACTGCTGACATCACCCGTACCCTTCACTGAGGACATTGCCAACACTGCAGCACTGCCATTCCATGTACTGAGGAGGATACCATCAGCAACCCTGCTCTGCCGACACTGCTGTCACAGTAAGTGCACTCTTTGGTGTATCCAACGCACACTGTAAAACCCACTGTATCCATGTTGGAAATTAGAAACTGAACTGCCACATGTTAGTGCCGCCCACTGTGTAACTTAGCTTAGTCAGCCAGCTAGCTGGATACAACCTTTTGGCCTTAACTAATTGAAGCAAATAATATTGTGAGGTGGTCAAAATTGATTGGAAATTACTGGAAATAAATGTTATTGAGGTTAACTATACTGTAGGTAGTGAAAACAAGGGGAATGAAGGTAGCGCTAGTACTAATTGTATTAGGTTGCTGCCTATAGAGGAAAGGGTTGGGGATCACCTTCCCTAATATGGTGCGTATCAAAAAGAAAGATCCTCTGGCACCTCCTATAGGTTCCGTATATGGCAAATTAAATAGTAATCACAAATTAGTATTAAAACAAATGGTTTATTTTAAGACACCATGAGCATGCTTCTGTATGGTGATATAGAGCAATTTAAGATAGGCTTTAGCCAATAAAAAATTATACAAACTCACTAACAACATATAACATAAAACATAAAACAGATACAGTGATAGATAGGAGAACAGACACGCTATATATGCATTTTACTCTGTTCCTAGAATCCTTTTAAAGATAGTCCAAATATGAGGAGGTAAGATATATGCAGATATCCTCCTAAGTGATATAAGTCTCAAGTGAAAGTTCCAAAATGTATATGCACATGTGCTTACCGCACTGGATGATGTTCCTCCAAATATTGGTTTTTTCGGGAGGTAAATCAGTTAATAGTAGTTTGCCGGCAAACTTGGGGTGCTCTACGTATATGGACGTGAACCAGGTCCCCCTCCACTGTCATCAACGCGTTTCGCCTCTACTAGGCTTCCTCAGGATGGTGTGCGGATGTCCTTCTTACTGACCTATTTATACCTCCTCGCTCTGTATTACCCGCTCTGCCGCATGCACTTCACTTCCGGCCGGCGGCTCCACTGTGTTCGTGTCACTTCCGATTATTCTCGATCGATGGATGGGGCAGTGCCGGTCTGGTGTCAGCTTCCGGTCCGTTGTGTCATGCGGTCACACGTCACTTCCGCTTCACGATCGTACAATACTTGTATTTCTGTATTGAGAGGCATAGATGGGACCAGCGTTAGGAGGGCATGCTGGTTCTTGTAGTGCCATTAGGAGGACTTAGGGGTGACTCCAAGGAAAGCGCTGACTTCAAATAGGAATAAAAGCCACGTGCTCGTGTGCACTCCACGATCGTGAAGCGGAAGTGACGTGTGACCGAATGACACAACGGACCGGAAGCTGACACCAGACCGGCACTGCCCCATCCAACGATCGAGAATAATCGGAAGTGACGCGAACACAGTGGAGCCGCCGGCCGGAAGTGAAGTGCATGTGGCAGAGCGGGTAATACAGAGCGAGGAGGTATAAATAGGTCAGTAAGAAGGACATCCGCACACCATCCTGAGGAAGCCTAGTAGTAGGCGAAACGTGTTGATGACAGTGGAGGGGGTCCTGGTTCACGTCCATATACGTAGAGCACCCCAAGTTTGCTGGCAAACTACTATAAACTGATTTACCTCCCGAAAAAGCCACTATTTGGAGGAACATCATCCAGTGCGGTAAGCACATGTGCATATACATTTTGGAACTATCACTTGAGACTTATATCACTTAGGAGGATATCTGCATATATCTTACCTCCTCATATTTGGACTATCTTTAAAAGGATTCTAGGAACAGAGTAAAATGCATATATAGCGTGTCTGTTCTCCTATCTATCACTGTATCTGTTTTATGTTATATGTTGTTAGTGAGTTTGTATAATTTTTTATTGGCTAAAGCCTATCTTACATTGCTCTATATCACCATACATAAGCATGCTCATGGTGTCTTAAAATAAACCATTTGCTTTAATACTAATTTGTGATTACTATTTAATTTGCCATATACGGAACCTATAGGAGGCGCCAGAGGATCTAACTATACTGTAGGAACTAAAACAGGCCCATTTTATGTGATTTTAGCTGTTTTTATGATTTTTTTAGAAAGGTTTTGGCAAAAACAATCCAGATCCAAAACCAGGGTAGATCCAGATCCAAAACCAAAACCAAAACACGGAGGTCGGTGCACATCTCTACCCAGAACCCAAAACACGGAAGGGTGGTTTTGGCAAAACCAATCCAGATCCAAAACACGAAGAAAGATTCAGATCCAAGACCAAAACACAAAACACCAAAAGTGGCCGGTCCACAGCCCTAGTATGTATGTACAGTATGTATGTATGTATGTATATATGTGATATTGTGCATATGTGTTGGTGTGCATACTGTGCATGTATGTGTTAATGTGTATGTATGTGTTAGTGTGTGTATATTGTTTATGTGCATGTGTGAGTGGTGTCTTTGTGTGGGGCTTTGGGGGAGGGTGTCTAGGCTCATCTCTGAGTGGCTTGAAGGGAGCCCCCACAGCTAAGTAGCCCTGGGGTACCACAAGCCTTAGGGCCTGATTCAGAGCCGGACGCAATTAGCGCTCGCTCGTCCAGAAAATAGGGGTGGCTATTCAAATGAACCATTCGCTCTTTGCGGTCTGTTCACGCCTCTAGGTCTGAACGAGCAAACAAAACTTGCGGTCGTTTTTTAAAAAAATACGCCCCCTGGCCGCTCGCATCCTACGTCATGTCCGCTATTTATTAGATTAATCGAGTACATCGACCAGCGTATGAACTGCTCGCTATTCTTGTGGTTGGTTTTTGCTACCACAATCTTGCGAGCAGTTCTGGCTATAAAATAACCCAGTGACGTGGTCAATGACGCTGCTGTTTTAATTATGCACACCCATAAAACGCCCGTTTTGACCTTTAAGCACGCCTGCGTTCTGATCTCCACTCCCCGTTTTCAAGCACCTTCCCCTGTTACCACCCACATACGCCTCATTCTCTCACTCAAATTATCAGGCATTCGCTATTTTGCGAGCACATTAATTTTGACCGCACTGACTGGTTCACGCATGCGCATAATGATCCGTACGCATGCGCAGTTGGGCAAACATAGCTCAGAGCGAACGAGCGGCCGCTTATGAGCGGCTCTGAAACAGGCCCTTAGTCCGGCCCTGGGTACTCCAATGATCACAATAATAACATCTTTAATGAAAGCCAGCAACAACAAAATGACCATCAGTGTGAAGAGTATGTTTGACCAGAATAATTACACCTCTAGCTTTGGAGGTAAATGGACCAAAGGCAATAACAGACCAGTGGAGACTATATAGCTTTGCCACTTCAGGGCTCAACCACTTCCCTGACATGGTTGCAATTTTCCAATCACACCAGGCAGTTCTTTATCTGCTCAGGTCGCAAAGTTTTAACAAGTCAGTTAAACATGAGGGCAGCTGCAGGAAGTGAATCTTCCCACAGCTGCTGCTATCAGAAGGACCTTCCAGTCCCTCTGCTTGCCTGTACCCTCTCCCCCTGTGTCTGTGGTGCTGCCATCACTGCTGAGTGGTCAGCAAAGCAGGACCCTCTACCTAGTGGCTGCAAAGATTAGCAGCCACTGGTAAAAAGTCAATTAACCTCCCCATCACCCCCTTAGTGTACCTGGTGCCTGAAACCAGTGTCAAATTGAAAGTCATGATGGTCGCAATTTTTCCAATGATGGTTCTGATGTTCCAATGTTTGAAAACCGATGTATTTTACAAATCTTAAAAAAAAAAAAAATCATTTAAAGTTGAAATAGATGTTCCTCGCCTAATTCATTAATTTTAAAAAACTACAATTTCGTAGCGGTTTTTAGAAAAAAAAATTGTCAGTTAGGTTGTTAAGAGGTGTGTCTCCTACAAAGAAGCCACATCAAATTTTAACTTAGTGTACTGTACAGGAGAGATCTCTTCCTTTTGACAGAAAAGTGAATGTTGCCTACATTCCACATGAAAGAAATATGATACATAGTGTTAAAGTAGAGCAAATTACAAGGGCAGCACAAGAGAAATGCATAATAGCAAACATACTGTAATGGTATATATGAACAGTATAATGAGAAGTGAGGACATCACCAACACATAGCTATACATAGTCATCAAAATAGAAAACAGGGAGACAAATCACAAAAGAAAGCGAGTATTAGTACAATAATACAAGGTACGTATATAGAAAAGGGGACCTGAAGTAATGGAGAAAAAAGATAATTGGCAAAAAGATACAACCGGTGAACAATAAGTAACAAAGGAAATATCAAGAAGATAAAACTAATCAGTACTTTTTTTCTTTCTTACCTCTGCTGGGTAGAAGGCCCTAACAGGCTTCTGTATACTTTTAGAAACAATGAGAAGGAGAGATAGTAACACATAAAAACCTTCTCAATAAGTATTAGCATCAGTGGTATTTTCAGCAAGAAAGTGCAGTAGTGTTAGCAAAAATTGTTAATCAACATAGCAAATGCAACTGGGTCAGTGACAGAAGGAAAATGAGGGTTTTCATTTCCAGGTCCTAGGTATGGACAAACAAGTGAGAAAGCCCATAGGAGAAACACATTTTTGAAGAACTTTGTAATAAAATTCTAGTAAATATCTACAGGTGATAAACTAAGTGTCCATCTCTGACTCAGGCAAAATGTCACAATGTTTCTTATTTAATATAATCTTACACTCTATTCAAATAACGGTATGTAGTTATGGCACAATCCCGACGGCAGAATGTCGGCTACGGATTGATGATAGGCATTGAGATACCTTCTGAAGAAACCGACATTTTATCTAGATGGAGAAATGCGTATAGGATTGATGCCACTGCTGCTATACCATCCACTGGACATACAATACTGAGATCTTTTCAACCTTGAATCATTTTTACACCCTCCAAGTGAGTAGGAGCTGTGCTGCTTTATTACTGGAGGAGACAGTGTTTCTAAAACTATCACTGGCTGGAGATTACCAACCGCAGCCTGATTAAGGCAGTCAACGAGCGTGACTTTATACCTGTCATCAGGCAATTTGCTTGGAGCACAAGTCGCAGCTTGAACAAGGTAAAGACCGGATCAGCAATACCTCAGTTATTTATTGGGAGAAAGCAGGGGATATTTGCTGGGACATCAATATTCCTATACTGCTGCTGACTGGCTCACCTAATGGGACTGTAATCCTCTCTAATTACTAACTTAGATGTGTTCCACTTGGACATGGGTGAATACATATTTATCTTTAGCTAGGATTGACATTGTCTGCCAATTTTGACATTTGTTGCTATTATGGAGTGATTCCAATTTTTTACATCTTTATAGTGGATTAATGGTATACATGCTTTGTAATGCTCTTGAGTATTCATGAATTTGTAAAGTGCTAGTTTGTTTTTATGGTTATAATTTTAAAATAAAACCTTTTGAATATATGGGTGCTCATGCAATAATTTATAAGCGCCCCCATATGATATGTCATTTAGACATATCTAATTCTTATTAATTTAAAACTGTAATTGCAGATACATCTATTGGGAGGCTGCTTTATTTCTAACAAATAGATAGTCATAATTACACTTGATTGCGCCTAGTTTAATTTGTTCCTATCATAATCCCAATGCCAGAATCCAGGACGACGCGGGCCCGAACGAGTTGGGCACCCATCCTTTTTGCCGTGGGGGGAGGGTTAGGTTTAGGGCATGTCAGGGGGACTTAGGGCTAGGCACCCCTCGGGGAGGGTTAGGGTTTGGCTAAAGGAAGGGGGGTTAGGTTTAGGCACCCCAGGAGGGAAGTTAGGGTTAGGCACTAGGGGGGAAGGTTAGGGTTAGGCACCCCTAATGGAAGGTTAGGTTTCAGGCAGACGCTGTCAGGACATGAACCTGTGGCTAAGCAGCCGCCGGCATTTCAATCCCATTCCCAAATAACAGTTAAATATATTTGATACAAATCTGTGTGTAGATGCACGAACTTCCATGACTAATTTTGTATTTTGGTTCATACTGTAAACAGGGCCATAATGAGCCTTGCTTGGCCCTCATCATTTTTGGGGCGTGGCCTAATGTAATAGATGTAGCCATGTCTCCTTTAAAAAACTATTTGCTAAGCAGCAATGCTGTGCAGTGCGTTCAACAGTGGGGTACCGTCTGTCCCTCAGCCAAGGGTAAATCTGGGTGGCAAGATCAGTGTGATCACTCCCACACAGGCAGTTGAGACTGTTGCTGCTGACCAATGAAGCCCGGCACACAGAAACATGTGCTGGACTGAGGAGACACAGGCTCCAGCTACTGACAGGTCAGAGAGGAGGGGAGGGGGATGGACCCAGGTCTCTGATGGGCCCCTACATCAAGGCCAGGTTCTGTACCTACTCCCCCCCTTGATGCACCTGACTGTAAATGTGTAGAAGTACCTCCCTCATATGTGTGTATGTGTGGACCCTATAAAATTCCATATTAAAATTACATATTAGCACCATTAGCTCAGGATTTCCTTATTACATAACCACTGTTGCAGTTCATACTGCATATCACAGCTTACACCCAATATATACCTTGTTAAATGCAATAATACTGCTGCAGGTATACAAATCCTATTATCATGTAGAGAACTACAACCACAATTTTACTAAATCATCCATATAGGAATAACAATCTAACTATTATAAGAGATAATACCTGTTCACTCAGAGGAAATTCCCCAGATGCTGACATCTCCAGGTTTCTATAAGCAATTCTTTTTCCCACAGCATAGAGAAAATCCCAGTTGACTGTTAAACATGAGAACTTGATCTACACTGACCCTACAAAAGTGGTGTCTAAAATAAATCTGGATATAACACATAAAAATACCAATTCGCTCAAAGGATTATAACAAACCACATTCCTGTCTACTTTCCCTTAATCTTCTTTAAATTTATGTCAATTTTAATATAAAACCCATAGCTGTATAAACAATTAAAGAGTAAGTTAATGGACCACAGAGTCCTTTATGGTAAATCAAGATAGGTGATGGGTCCCTGAGCGCACACCCTAAAGCAGCTAATGATCACTACAAAACAGTGGTATCCCTTCCCCAGAATATAAGATACAAAATTGGAGTTAAGTGACACTAGCGCTACAGGTGCAATAAATGATTTACTCCAGTGATCTATGGCAAACTGTATTTTATTATATGAAGTATTTCATGAGTCAAAAAAAGATGAACATATATATTGCACAAATAAAATAGCATGGAACACAGTGTTTGATTCAGCCCCATTCACTAGGCGGA
The DNA here is from genome assembly GCA_031769625.1 of Taudactylus pleione. Classification (NCBI taxonomy): domain Eukaryota; kingdom Metazoa; phylum Chordata; class Amphibia; order Anura; family Myobatrachidae; genus Taudactylus; species Taudactylus pleione. Next base: position 6,603,701 of record JAUIMM010000182.1, read on the forward strand.
GTACATGACACTTACGGAAGCATTATGAGACTTTGGGCTTGATTCAGACCCATTCCCTAAGATGTGTTCGCATGCAGCAGTCTGAGTATGCAAATCCCGCGATTGCTCGCAAGACATTAGCACACCAACTATGTCTGGCCATCCGATCGTGGTGTGTATTTAGATGCCTACCAACCTGTCATAAGTAGAGATGAGCGGGTTCGGTTTTCAGAGAACTGAGGCCACCCGAATTTAGCATAACCAAGTCGAATCCAAGCAGGCTCGGAGGTTCCCACCTTACTCGGTTCTCGAAACTGAGACCATAGAGATGGAAATCTTGCGGTTCGCGAGCTTTTGTCTCTATGATCAATGTAGTATATTAGGAACCACGCGACAGATGCCATTTCCACTCCGGCTGTGTAAAGTGAACAGGGAGGGTGGGTAGAGTAGGCCTTGGAGAGGTACTGCTGTGTCCTGGGCTGGTAACTGCTGATCCATTCTGGTCTCTGGTCACAGTGCTGTCATTGTCATTGTGCTGTCTGCTGATCCATTCTGGTCTCTGGTCATGGTGCTGTCACTAAACACTATCACTGTACTGTCTGTGCTGATCCATTCTGGTCTCTGGTCATGGTGCTGTCTGGTGATCCATCTGGACTGTCTGCTGTGTCCTGGGCTTGTGCTGTGTCCATCTCTGGGCCCTAGTTCTGGACTCCCAAAAAAATTGTAAAAAAATAAAAAAGTGTCTTTTTATATATTTCTGTGTGTGCATGCGTGTTAGGCTTAACCACAGTAGAACACAAGAGCCAGCCAGCAACGCACATTGCACTTGCAACCTTGTGCTGCCCAGCTCCAGTCGTTCTTAAAAAAACAAAACAATAAAAGTGTCACTGTCTTATATATTTTTTTCTTCTGTGTGTGCATGGGTGTTAGGCTTAACCACATTAGAGCACAAGATCCAGCGACTACAGTCGTGTTCAATAAAAAAAAAAACAATCAAAGTGTCATATTTTTTTTCTTGTTTGTGTGGGTGGGTTTTCGGCTTAACCGTAGTAGTGGACAAGATCCAGAAAGTAATGCAAGTTGCAACTTTGTGCTGACAGACTCCAATCGTTCTTAAAAAAAAATACAATTAAAGTGTCATATTTTTTTCTTCTTTGTGTGGGTGGGTTTTCGGCTTAACCCCATTAGTGGACAAGATCCAGCCAGCAACGCAAGTTGCAACCTTGTGCTGCCAGACTCCAGTTGTGATCAATCATTACTCTGGGGCCAAGTTCTTCTGGAGCTGACAAAAAATAGAAATCATCATTTGTCATTTTTTCTA